>CM067314.1:26557100-27222100 GCA_034231615.1 Meghimatium bilineatum | reverse complement strand
ACACATATCAGTTCAACATAAGGTGCGTGTATCATATGTCATCTAACAGCTTTACACATATCATTTCCACATATGGCGCGTGTATTATACCTCATCTAACAGCTTTACATATATCAGTTCAACATAAGGTACCGTGTATCATATCTCATCTAACAACTGTCTTCAATTGCCACACTATTCATATACTCAGAAGAGATATCATCGGAATATTGTGTGTTTGCGTAAACTGTGTCCCGAATTGCTATATCAGAATTCGTGGGACTATGCGTTTTTTTGCCTTTCTTCGGCTTCGATTTCTTCTCCGTCACTTTCTCATTTGTTTTGACTTCTGGTTTTGGCATTTCCTCATAAATATGGTTTTCATTGTCATGTTCTGAAGCGTCGTTCTCCAAATCCATGGTGGAGTAAGAGGCGAGTGAACCGGATTTGTTGAGTGGTGTTATGTTACCTTTGTGATGCTCTTGTGGTACTGCAGTTCTATGGTCGCTGGATGCATCAACATATATCAAATCTGAAATCGTTGTATCTAGTTCAATTTTTTTCAAAAGTGGTGATCCGACATTACGTTTTCTCATCACCAGCAACATAATGATAATTACTACAAGGATGGCGATTACGACGCTGAAGCATACAGCCATGATGGTGATGTGTGTCTTCTCGCTATCACTGTCATCCTGGCTAGTATACGCAGACGTAGTGCGCAATATAGATTTCGTAGGTTGTGAAATGGGCTGAAGTGTTGGAATAGTAAACAATGTTGTGGATGGTGGTTGGGTAGATAATTGGGTAGATGTTGGTTGGGTGAAACGTTTGGTGGTTGTTATGTTAGTTATTGTGTGCCTAGATGTCGCCGGGGTTGTTGATGAAGATGGTGTCGTAGTAGCTGGGGTAGGTCTTGATGGAGTAGATGTTGTGATGATTGGTTCACTTATATGTACGGTTGTTACTGTTGTTTTTGTGGTAATTGTTATTTTAGATGATTCCGTCCCTGCACTGAAATAAACAAGAAATAATTTATGAGAACGCTGTGTTATAATTTGAACATTGTGTTATAATTTGAACATTGTGTTATAATTTGAACATTGTGTTATAATTTGAACATTGTGTTATAATATGAAGTGGTTGAGTGGTCCTGGGGTCATTCCTCAGTTGAGTCCGAAATGGGTTTTTTTCAGATAGCAAGTGTTCTAGAGTGGACACAGCCTTAATTAGGTACCGAATTAATCCGGGAAGTGAAGACTGCGAGGTAGAGTAGATGGATATCACCCTCATATAGCAGAGCCACTGAAATGTGAGATCTATAACGTCTCACACCCTTACGGCAGTGATAAATGACATGTGTTAACTTTAACTTATGATATGAACCTTATGTTATGATATGAACCTTGTGTTATGATAGGAACCTTGTGTTATGATATAAACCTTGTGTTATGAAATGTAACTTGTGTTATGAGTTGATCGTTGTGTTTTGATTTGAACGTTGTGTTATGATATAAACATTTGTTATGTAAATTAGCTGAAACATAATCTGAAACTCAAAGTTTCCTTCTTATACCACAATATCGTGAAATGTTTATAGAGAGCTGGTTTAGAAATGTATCAAACTTTCACGAAGATATTGACCCTCTATTCTCAATACAGAAAACTGGTTCTGAAAGGGTTTTCCATCTTTCAAAGATTTCTCATAACAAATAGCTGGAAAAATGAAAGGTTTTCTATAGTTCAAAGTTTTCCTTGTTTGAAAAAGCTGGTTATAAAATGTTCTCCACATTTTACATATTTTCTTTTTACAGAAAGCTGGAAATGAATTTTTAAACGATCAAAGCTAACCACGTTACATAAATCTAGTTGTGAATTTTTTTATATTTACAGTTAATGCTTTCCTTGTTACAGAAGACTGGTTGTGTAAAATTTTCCAGTTTTCAAATAGTTTCTTGGCACAGAAAGCTGATTATTAAATATTTAAAGAGTAGGTTTTTTTACTTTTTACAGAAAGCTGATCACCTCCACAGAAAGACAGTCGTCATCACGCACTATTTGCCTATAACAATTCAATTTTCAAGTAAAAGCTCTGAAATTTGCACATATAATACACAAATAGTTCATCTATATGATAACATAACGTCTCTTGTATTCATGTTTACATATGTTGGTAGAGGTATTTAAAAAATGAAATGTGATAATATTCATGTAACGAAATATACATGACACTTACAACACCTTTTTAAGAAACAAATAATATCAAATTCAACCAAATTCAAGAAGCATATACAAATATGGAACATGCATGGCAGGAACTAAGGATAACAATGTATTTTAAATACTTGTTTGTTGACATCATGCTAAATATCACACATTTCTAACTTAAAGTTTCTAAATTTGAAAGTACAAAAATTAAACTGAACAAATTAAGCAATTCCTTTAGTCTGTGCCACATGCGATCATACAGTAAATAAGCACAGAAAATTTCAGTTAGATTGGATAATATTGGAAAAAAAGTTACAGTGTAATAAGTGCTAGAAGTGCTATTATTCGTTAAAATTTACGACACGTTTTATACCCAAAAAATTGATGCAATCTGGTTGCATAGGATTTCAAGATCTGTAATTGATTCATTTTGTAACCTATAGATTTATTGTAACTTCATTCTTCATTGCATATTGATTATATCATATATGTAGCCATATTTTCACCAGTAATTCCATGTACGTCTTTCATGTTCATAGATGAATGTGTAAATAGCCGTGGAACTTTGAATTGTAAGTTCCTTAGTAATGTCATAATTCACATAATTTGTTTTAAGTAGACATAGTATCACCACGTTTGTTACATGTGTGAACTGTGTCTAATTCACATTGATTTTGTTATGCGGTGAACCTGTTTCCGTAAAATTTGCGCTTCCTAGATCCAAATAAATATTTTTATCGGTTGGAATTTTTAAAACTTTTATTTGTTTAAAAATTATTTGTAAAAACGATTCAAAATCTACCCAGGAGTTCTTCTTCTTCTTCTACGATCAGTTTCCTATGCTCATAAGTCCATACAGGAAGATGGGCCGCCTCCATGAATTCAGTCGTCAGCAGGAGGTCCTCACGGTTGCCCCACAACTTCACCTTCAGATCTGTCTCTTGAGGCCATGTTTTGGTTCTCACGTCATCAAAGAGTGGGCATGTCTGCAGAATATGTTCTGGAGTCTGGGGGCCCTTTTGACATGGGCATTGGTCAGTTTGGGCAGCCTTAATTTTGTGGAGATGTGCTTGTAGTCTGCAGTGTCCTGTGCGAAGTCTAAAAATTGTGGTTTGTTGTGACCTGTTTAGCTTTAGAATAGGGTCCTGTGGAAAGTTACTGCCTGTTCTCTGACTCCATGTATGTTTGTATATTCCTTTGATGAGGGTTTTTGCTTCAGTCAGTGATATTCTGTGGTGGAATTGTTCCTTTTTTGCGCCTGCTTTTGCCAGTCTGTCAGCTCCTTCATTTCCTGCTATTCCACAGTGTGCAGGGATCCACTGCAGAACAACTTTATTGTTGGCAGATAGTTGATTTAGAAGTTCTACAGTTGTTTTTGTTAGGAGATCTTTAGGTTCCTTTTGGATGGTTTGGAGTACTGACATGCAGTCACACAAGAAGACTATGTTAGCTCCTTTGAGCCTCCGTTCCTCTAGAGCCTTTGATGCTTCCAAGATTGCTTGTAGCTCTGCCCTGTAATTTGTTGATAATTTGCCAGTAGCAATTGAGAGTTCTAGTTTTGGGGTGTTTGGTATGAGTATTAGTATCCCAGCTCCTCCTTTCTTTACTGCACCCTCTGATGATCCATCTGTGAAGACATGAATCCACTGTGAGGTAGGGTATTGGGTGTCTAGGTGATCAAGTGTTTTTGCCTTAAGGGCAGTAGGGGTTTCCATAGTTTTGCTCTCAATGCCTGGTATTGTAAGTTTTGCTGTATATATGGGTGAAGTGTTTGTGATGTTGCAATATGCTTCTAGCTGTTCCCATTCATCCGGATTGTTGCTGGTTACTTCTTTATTGGCTTTCATAAGTTTTTTTGATAGGTGATTGAAGCTTGGTCTTTTCAGTCTGTTTTTTGTTAGTTCTTTTGTTTTTTCATGCATAGGGTGATATTTCAGACGTCTAAATTTTTCTGTCATTATTGTGATTTTCTCATCCCTGCGGTCTGTTAGGTTTTGTAATCCTGCTGTTGCTTCCATTGATGTTATAGGTGTGCTCCTTAGTCCTCCTGTTATGATTCGGAGACCTGCATTTTGAATTTTGTCGAGCTTTTGAAGATTGGTGTTTGCTGCTGTTGCATATGTGGTCAATCCATATTCCAGAGTTTGACGAATGTGACCTACATAGACTTGTCTTATGGTTTTTATGTTGGCTCCCCAATCTGTCCCAGATAGTTTTTTCATTATTTGTAGTCTGCGTGTGGCTTTATTTTCTGTCTCTTCAATGTGTGATCCCCAAGTAAGTCTTTTGTCAAATTTTAGCCCCAGATAGACTGGGGTGTTTTCTTTTGGGAGTGGGGTATTGTCTAGAGTGAGAGTATAATTTTCAGGCTTTGTGGAGAGGGTGAAAAGTGTAGTGACGGTCTTACTTTTGTTTATTTGAACACCCCAGGTTTTTGCCCACTCTTCAACTTTGTTTATTGCCTCCTGCATTCTAACTTTTGCAACTCCAATGTATTCTGATTGGGTCCAGATAGCAAGATCGTCTGCATGGAGAGCTCTATGTACATATGGTGTGAATAGTTTTGGCAGATCGTCTATAAAAACTATAAAGAGTGTGGGGGACAGAATTCCTCCCTGTGGGACACCTTCTGTTATGTTGACCATTTTACATTTCATTCCCTGGAGTTTAACTCTTGCATGTCTGCCTCGTAGGAAGCTTTTTATCCACTGAAACATTTTGCCTCTGATTCCTTTCTGGGCAAGTTTTAACAATAGCCCCTCTTTCTAGACTTTGTCAAAGGCCTTTGTGAGGTCAAAGAAGGTGGCTAGGAGTTTTGATTTTTTCTGGAAAGCATCTTCTATTTCCTGGGCAAGGTATGTTGTTTGGTCCTCAGTGCATCTGTGTTTTCTGAAGCCTGATTGGCAGTCATCTAGAAGATTGTTTTCCTCCAGGTAGTTTAAGAGTCTGTTATTCACCATTTTTTCCATGACCTTTCCTAAGCAACTAAGTAGACTGATAGGGCGGTAACTTGTTTTGTTGGTTTTTGGTTTTCCTTTCTTGGCAATTGGAATTATTTCTGCCTCTTTCCATTCTTCTGGGAAGATCCCTTGCGCCCATGATTCATTAAAAAGGTCTAGGATTCTGCTTCTACCCACAGGACCTAGGTGTTGGAGCATTTCATTTGTGATTCCATCGGGTCCAGGGGCTTTCTTCTTTTTTAGATTTTGAATTGCCATGTTAAGTTCTGATTTGTGAAAAGGTGAGGTCATTGTGCCTGGGCAAGGTTGATGTTTATTTACAAGGTTTTTTGTCTCTCGTCTTACTTCAGCAGTTCTTGTTCTAGTTATCTTAATTTTGCTTTCTTCAGCATAGGAGTCTGCTAGAATATTTGCAGCTTGTGTGCCAGTGTAGGACTTCCCCTTGTCTTCTATGATGATACTACTTTGGGGGTTGTTTTCTTCATTGAGACACTTGATAAGTTTCCACATTTTTGTTGAGTCTTTTTCCATGTTGAGTGTTGCTGTTTTTTCTTTCCAGCTGGATCTAATGCTGTTTAGCTTTTCTCTCCTGAAAATTGCTTGCAGTCTATTGTGTTCAATGATATTGGTTTCTGTTGGTCTAGTTTCCATCTTGGATCTTGCAGCAGAGGCTTCATCATGCATAGCCTGGAGTTTTTTGTTCCAGAAGGGTTTGTAGTTTTGTCTTCTTCCTCTAGGTATACTGTTGTTGGCAGCTTCCAGGATTATTCCTGTTATTAATTTTGCATCTTTCCGTATATTTCTTGCTGTAAGATGTGTTAGTAGTTTTTCCTCTGTAAGGCGTTGGTAAGTGTCCCAGTTAGCCTTTTTGTAGTTCCAGCTAGCGATTTTGTGTTGTTGCTTTTCTGTCTTGTGGTTCCCTTTTATTGTTAATATTACGGGCTTGTGGTCACTCCCACCAAGCTGTTGTGCCACTACTCTTTCTGTCACACGTTGGATGTCCTCTGTTGCAATGGCCAGATCTGGAGTGCTCAGAGATTTCCATCGTCTGGAGTAAAAGGTTGGCTCTGATAACCCAGGAGTTCAAATGGTGTTTAGATTATATTTTTTATCAACTACCGGTTTGGAGTATACATTATATAGAAGGGAGGTACCAATTTTTGTAAATGAGATGGTCCAACTCTGTTTTTGTCTGAATTGCTTTTGTTTTTCAGTAATAAAAAACGGGAACACCTCAAATCTTTTAGACATCATTTCTCACTCACAAACTAATAAATTATAAAAATGTGAATGGATTTATGTAAAGAAATGGCTAATATTAAATTTTGTTCACTATTTCATGATATATTTCGCCACTAAGGGATGTGTGTGTTGGACAATGAAATAAATAGGATAATGGAGAATTAGAGGCAACAGAGATGTGGTTCTATAGATGAATGCTGAGAGTATCTTGGACAACAGAGATGTGGTTCTATAGAAGAATGCTGAGAGTATCTTGGACAACAGAGATGTGGTTCTATAGATAAATGCTGAGAGTATCATGGACAACAGAGATGTGGTTCTATAGATAAATGCTGAGAGTATCATGGACAACAGAGATGTGGTTCTATAGATGAATGATGAGAGTATCTTGGACAACAGAGATGTGGTTCTATAGATGAATGATGAGAGTATCTTGGACAACAGAGATGTGGTTCTATAGATAAATGCTGAGAGTATCATGGACAACAGAGATGTGGTTCTATAGATGAATGATGAGAGTATCTTGGACAACAGAGATGTGGTTCTATAGATGAATGATGAGAGTATCTTGGACAACAGAGATGTGGTTCTATAGATGAATGATGAGATTATCTTGGACAACAGAGATGTGGTTCTATAGATGAATGATGAGAGTGTCATGGACAACAGAGATGTGGTTCTATAGATGAATGATGAGAGTGTCATGGACAACAGAGATGTGGTTCTATAGAAGAATGCTGAGAGTATTATGGACAACAGAGATGTGGTTCTATAGATGAATGCTAAGAGTATCATGGACAACAGAGATGTGGTTCTATAGATGAATTATGAGAGTCCAATGCACAGTTAGAAACACTGGAGAGACAATACTAAACATGTCAAATGCGAAAGATGATTTATTTACTAGTATGACGTGAGAATCTTCCTTTTCTATGAGAAAGTGAGAATCTTCCTTTTTTATAAGAGAGAATCTTCCTTTTTAATGAAAAAGTGACAATCTTCCGTGTTTGATACGTTATGCGACTGGGAGTGTGGGTATGGTATGGAGATAATAGTTACGTCATGAAAAAAAATAGAGGGATAGAGAAATCAAGGACGACAGTGTGTGAAACTATTAGATAGTCTGACATCGTGACATCTCACACAATCAACAAACGATCCTGAAACGAGATACTGGAAACAGAGTGTCGGAGATCTATGACCACTTACGCCAGTTCGACACATCACTTGATGATGATGATTCTTGTGATAGAAACAGTAGTTGGCCTAGACATTTTAAAATGTTTTTGTATTCTGAAATTTTGATGGTTCTTCTAAATGTTCGGCTTATAGTTGTAAGCCGAAGCCATTGTACTCCAGGTGAACTCATACGTGCTCAGTCTCATTTAGTAAATATTGAATTGTGTGACTACTGATTGTCCCAATTGCTCGCTGATTAAATACATTTCTTATTCTGTTTTTAACATACCTAATCCTATTCGTCTCACATTTAATATTACATTTTCTCAGCCGCATCAAAGATGGTTCATCTATCGCAATGTCCACATCAATACGTGACCAACAACAAATATAAGACCTCACAGCTCATTGGGTATCATCCCTCTAATGTGGCGCAATTAACCATTACCCTGATTTTCATTGGTTACTTTGTGTTTACTTTGCGTAGACAGTTAATGAAAATCGCCGGAAAAGTGAAATACGTTGTGCTAGAAGGTTCATTCTCATTGAGTTAGGGGGTCTTTTATTTATGCTTCCTATACCTATTCCTAGACCGCTGGTCCGACATCGGGCAGACATCGACAGAATACACCACCAATCTCTTGAATGGATACCTACAGGCAAAAGAGCACGGGGTAGACCAAAAGAAACACTCAGAAGAACAATACTTAGAAAAAGTAAAACAACCAATATTCATACTATTCAACAACTGCACAGAATAGCTTTGAACAGACAGAATTGGAGAGATCTGACCTCTGACATATTCGCTAACCTCAGCGCAAAATGAAAATGAATGAATGTTTCTAAACCAAGACAGCAGTACAATGTATAACTCTGGAGGTCGTGGTAGTTGGATTACCATATCCGCAAACCTCCACTATTTTTTGTTAATGATTAAAAACTTTGATATAACCAAATTAAATTAGTGCTGCGGTCGAAAGGAGCCTACATCACAATACGAGATCATCATCATCAAGTGCCTAGTTTTTTTCTTCCCGTCAACACACTGGCGGAACTCAGTATCTCGCCAAAATGTTTGTTGCCGTCTCCGCAATTGGATACACGAGATCTCCAACATTCACTGTCTCTTGTCTTGGTGGTGCACTCTGCTAGACTGTAACCTGTCCATCGTGTGATGTTACTCTCCCACTTGTATCTCTGTCTACCTCTTGCTCGCTTCCCTTTGACTTTACCCTCAAGTAAGGTCTTCAATAAAGTGTCATGTCTTTTAATGTGACCAAAATATTTTATCCGCCTGATATTTATTTCTCTTAGTAATTCTTTCTACATATTAAGTGTTTTTAACCACCTCTTTATTTGTTTTCTTCTCTTTCCATGATGTTCTCCCTATTTTCCTATACACCCACATCTCAAAGGCATCAATGTTGTCTTCTAATTGTTTATTTAGTGTCCATGTTTCTGATCCATACATTAATATAGAATAGATGTAGCATTTTATAATTCTGATTGTTTAACGTGTTTGTAATTTGTTTAGATTTTATCATAAGAATTATGATTTACTTAAGCAAACTTACCAAATTTAACACGAAAAATAACAAATGTAACTGTGGTAGGGGAGATGACCATGCCGTCTAAGATTGTTACACTAAATGGTGTCGTTGTTCGAGTAATCTGCCCTACTCCAGATTTCCTTTTTTTTTGGTTACATAAATTGTTTCACTACCGTAGGAGGAGAAAGGGGGAGGAGGGAAAGAAGGGGGATCTGTTCATAAAATACGTCAACAATTAGAGAAGGGGGTGGTCTAAAATTATTTTACCGTTGTTAGCAAGGAAGGGTTGGGGAGGGGTATGCGATGGGAGGTTTGACAAAAATTGACACCAATACAAAATAGGGTTTTTAAATATTTAAATTGTGTGAATTAAAAAAAAAATTCTCAAAATATGTAAACTTAGGTATTTTTTTATGCACCTTTACTGCAAGAAATAATTTTAGAGGAATGGAGTCATTTTGGTCCTTGTTTGGTACGGGAGTCTACCGGCTTATTTTAGGGTTAATAAATCTAAATATTATGTCAATAATTACTCAATATTTAATTTAAATATTCATTTTTAGGTTGTTGTTTTTTTTTTGTTATGGCTAGGAGAGTTGTGTTTCATAAAACTAACCCTTAAAAAAGTTAAATTTGAATTAATACATGATAAACATAAACTGATAACCATAAACTGATAAACATAAACTGATAAACATAAACTGATAAACATAAACTGATAAACATAAACTGATAAACATAACCAAGTTGAATAATGAAATAGAGGGATACGATTTCCAAACAAGAACCTTCATTCTTTTCATATTATTAGCAGGGTTATCCTTGATTCCTTGATCTGTAGGCCAGCGGTATGGTGCAATGTGTTTATAAACACGGCCCGTACATAACTCTGGGCACAAATCTAAAGGCTAGCAACGGTCAAAAATGTTTGATGCCTTGCCTTTATATATATATCACTATAGTTTTCACCGCAGACATCCACATTGTAATAATAGTTTCTGGAACAGAGCAGTGCTTGTCAAATATCGTCAGATACATGCAGCCGCTCAGCTGAAATTAGTTCTCCCAAGTTGAGATTTTGAAACTCATTCTAACCACTCTTCAATATAAGCCGGTAATATAATAATCCGGGCGTTTTCTGCATTGCGTAGACTTGTTTAGATTTCTTTATTATTTATTTTTTTAGCAGTTCCTTTTTCATAGAAAGTGTTGTTAGAACCATTTTATTGCTTTCTTATCGAAGTTCTTCATATTCTTCAAGATATCCACATCTCAAAGACAGCCGTTCTGTCTTCTAGTTGTTTGTTCATTGTCCATGTTTCTGAGTCATACATTCCTGGACTATATCCAGGTGCAAATATAGGAGGTCCATTGTCCTGCTACAAGTGAGATCCATTAACCCTTGTCCTGCTACAAGTGAGATCCATTAAGACCCTTGTCCTGCTACAAGTGAGATCCATTAAGACCCTTGTCCTGCTACAAGTGAGATCAATTAAGACCCTTGTCCTGCTAAAGTGAGATCAATTAAGACCCTTGTCCTGCTACAAGTGAGATCCATTAAGACCCTTGTCCTGCTAAAGTGAGATCCATTAAGACCCTTGTCCTGTTACAAGTGAGATCCATTAAGACCCTTGTCCTGCTACAAGTGAGATCCATTAAGACCCTTGTCCTGTTACAAGTGAGATCCATTAAGACACTTGTCCTGCTACAAGTGAGATCCATTAAGACCCTTGTCCTGCTACAAGTGAGATCCATTAAGACCCTTGTCCTGCTACAAGTGAGATCCATTAAGACCCTTGTCCTGCTACAAGTGAGATCCATTAAGACCCTTGTCCTGCTACAAGTGAGATCCATTAAGACCCTTGTCCTGCTACAAGTGAGATCCATTAAGACCCTTGTCCTGCTACAAGTGAGATCCATTAAGACCCTTGTCCTGCTACAAGTGAGATCCATTAAGACCCTTGTCCTGCTACAAGTGAGATCCATTAAGACCCTTGTCCTGCTACAAGTGAGATCCATTAAGACCCTTGTCCTGCTACAAGTGAGATCCATTAAGACCCTTGTCCTGCTACAAGTGAGATCCATTAAGACCCTTGTCCTGCTACAAGTGAGATCCATTAACCCTTGTCCTGCTACAAGTGAGATCCATTAACCCTTGTCCTGCTACAAGTGAGATCCATTAACCTTTGTCCTGCTACAAGTGAGATCCATTAAGACCCTTGTCCTGCTACAAGTGAGATCCATTAACCCTTGTCCTGCTACAAGTGAGATCCATTAACCCTTGTCCTGCTACAAGTGAGATCCATTAACCTTTGTCCTGCTACAAGTGAGATCCATTAAGACCCTTGTCCTGCTACAAGTGAGATCCATTAACCCTTGTCCTGCTACAAGTGAGATCCATTAACCCTTGTCCTGCTACAAGTGAGATCCATTAACCTTTGTCCTGCTACAAGTGAGATCCATTAACCCTTGTCCTGCTACAAGTGAGATCCATTAACCCTTGTCCTGCTACAAGTGAGATCCATTAACCTTTGTCCTGCTACAAGTGAGATCCTGTTTGACTCTTGTCAAGCTACAAGTGAGATCCATTAACCCTTGTCCTGCTACAAGTGAGATCCATTAAGACCCTTGTCCTGCTACAAGTGAGATCCATTAACCCTTGTCCTGCTACAAGTGAGATCCATTAACCCTTGTCCTGCTACAAGTGAGATCCATTAACCTTTGTCCTGCTACAAGTGAGATCCATTAAGACCCTTGTCCTGCTACAAGTGAGATCCATTAACCCTTGTCCTGCTACAAGTGAGATCCATTAACCCTTGTCCTGCTACAAGTGAGATCCATTAACCTTTGTCCTGCTACAAGTGAGATCCATTAACCCTTGTCCTGCTACAAGTGAGATCCATTAACCCTTGTCCTGCTACAAGTGAGATCCATTAACCTTTGTCCTGCTACAAGTGAGATCCTGTTTGACTCTTGTCAAGCTACAAGTTAAATTCAGTAGAAACCATGTCCAATTACAAGTGAGATCGAGTTGGGGGTTAAAAACGAACAAAGGAATATAAGAGATATCGGAATATTAGATGGGACAAAGAAGAAACAAATACCTGAAGGCTGGAAGAAATGAAGTAAGCAGCAGTATCAATATTTTTGCTTCCCAACACATGATCAACGCTGTCATCAACATCTGAACCACTCAGTATTATCCACCTGAAAAAATGGAAGTAATAGGAAGTCATAAACCATTTTGTTTGTACTTCCAATCTATTGTCATTTCTCTTTTTGCCGTTAAGCGTCATGGGAGGGCGGAGCTGTATTTTTCTGCCATTTGGACTGCATTGGCCATGATCAACAAGTTTCTATTTAAGGTTTCTGTGTTTGTCTCCGCCCATCTAGTTCTGTGTGCCTTCTAGTACAATCTTCTGCAGTTGTATGCACAATGGGCTGGTTTCGTGTTCTTTTCTCATGATTTGGCCAAACCACCATGTTTGCTTCTCTCTATGTAGTCTTGGCTTGAGATTGTCTTTATTTATTTCTTGATATCTTCATGTTTGGTATTATTATTATTATTATTATTATTATTAACAATTGTGATACGATACAATTGCATTCTGATGAGTAATTATAACCATCATCACATGTGAAGGTGTAACTATATCTCCATCATCATATGTGAAGGTATAACTATTAGATTTCGATTAGAATGTTTTTAAATAAAAATATAAACTTTCATGTGATTGGGTTTTTACATAGAAAATATAAACACAAGTTTTCTCCATACATGAATCTGTTTAGAAGACCTCCATACACGAATCTGTTTAGGAGACCTCCATACACGAATCTGTTTAGGAGACCACCATACACTAATCTATTTAGCAGACCTCCATACACAAATCTATTTAGCAGACCTCCATACATCGATCTCTTTAGCAGACCGTTTCTCAAAACAATACATCCCATTGAGAGTTAAAGTCTTCTGGTCAGGAAAGTACGATCTGCTAACACAAAGGGAACACAAGTTCATCGCTGGTAATTAATAAACAATCAACTAACACATAATCCGCATATAAGACTTGCTATATCTTCATTTAGTTAATCGACAACCATACCTGAGTTTAGAATCAATCAATCAATCAATCAATCAATAAACCCGTAACCCTTCAGGGACGTAGGGGTACCACATTGGATGCCTCAGCACAGAGAGTCATCCAGCGAATTCTATCCTCAGCGATGCGGATGAGTGTGGAAATATCTTGCCCGTCCATTTCTTGATGTTGTTTGTCCATACCTTTATGTGTCCTCCTCTGCTTCTTTCCATTGTAGTATTTCAGTGGGCAAAAGGTTTAGCTAGTGGTGCCCATCTCCTCTCCAGCTGTCCTTATAATGTGTTTACATGGATGTGTTTTTTCTCTCCGTCTCCATTGCACTTTGCTGATGTTGACACTACATCACGTTTGAAGAGTTTAGAACAATCCAACTCAAATAAATAGACATGGTAAACAACCTTTAGTCATAATTCAACCAACTGGCAACTAATTTAACAATCTACCTGTTTCTACTTTAGACCTATCACAGCTCAAGTCCGTGACACAAACCTAGTTACAGCATATCTAGGAAGTCGACTATTGGTGTACTTACGGTAATCGTGAAATAGTGATATTAAATCTTGTCATCAGTATTTTTGCATTAAAAATTCAGGATGTCTACAGCATGGATGTTTCAGCGAAAACTTCTTAAATAGATTCACTTATTTCCGTGACATGAGCATATTTAGTAATTAAAGAATGAATTTACTGGGCATGTATTCTACAATGAGTTTCTGAAGCGGCTTCCTGTGTAGGGCGCCAGGTAACTGGATAAGCTAGGTGTCTAGAAACGTTAGCCTATTTACCTCTTCATGAACTCTGGGACAGGTAAGGATAATAGAATGAATACAAATGTAATCTTTTACCATTTTGTTGTGCACCTGATATTTTTATCGCTTGTTTAATATCACACGGACATCAGGTCATTAAAAAAATCGTATCCTTATGTCATCACACACGATATCATTAATCTGGTGATGCTACTGGTCCCAATATTTCATTGGTCATTTTCAAGTAATTTGTAACCAATGAAAAGTCGGATAGACCAAGATGGTAGACTGTGTTTAAGTAGGACCATATATGAAGCAGGGACTGACAGATACAGTCG
Organism: Meghimatium bilineatum; assembly: GCA_034231615.1. Classification (NCBI taxonomy): domain Eukaryota; kingdom Metazoa; phylum Mollusca; class Gastropoda; order Stylommatophora; family Philomycidae; genus Meghimatium; species Meghimatium bilineatum. Next base: position 27,207,792 of record CM067314.1, on the reverse strand, counting down.
CGGCTTGTAATTTCTTCTAAAAGATAATGTATATTTAGGGCATAGTTTTATGACTAATTTGATTTGTTAATCTTCTTCCTGATCTGATGTTCTTCTTATTCGTTCGTTTTCTTGAATTGTGTTTCTGTGGATTTTGCCATAAGTACACTCAAGTGGCATTTCTTCATTATATGGTGGTTTATTGTAGTTGTCCAGCTTTGTGTGGTAGTTTATTGTAGTTGTCCAGCTTTGTGTGGTGGTTTATTCTAGTTGTCCAGCTTTGTGTGGTGGTTTATTGTAGTTGTCCATCTTTGTGTGGTGGTTTATTGTAGTTGTCCAGCTTTGTGTGGTGGTTTATTGTAGTTGTCCAGCTTTGTGTGGTGGTTTATTCTAGTTGTCCAGCTTTGTGTGGTGGTTTATTGTAGTTGTCCATCTTTGTGTGGTGGTTTATTCTAGTTGTCCAGCTTTGTGTGGTGGTTTATTCTAGTTGTCCAGCTTTGTGTGGTTGTTTATTCTAGTTGTCCATCTTTGTGTGGTGGTTTATTCTAGTTGTCCAGCTTTGTGTGATAAATCTAGTAGTATATAGATCATCTAATGCAATAAAAGGGACAATGCTCAAATGTTTGTTGCAGACACGTTTGTGCTTCCGTACCTTGTGGTTTCTGAGAAAAATCATGAAAATACCATGGACAGTCAAGAAAACTAATGCAGAGGTTCTCATTGATGCTGGCGTAAAAAGATCAATCATATCAAACATTAGGGGCGACATTCAAGGTTTCTAGGGCATGTGCTGAGAAGAACACATCTTGAGCACTTAATAACCACTGAAAAGATCAAAGGGAGAAGAGACAGAGACGGCAAAGAGAAAAGTTACTAGGTGGGCTTGTATCGTGGCACAGTAGTAGTTTACCAACTGAGCTTATTGACAAGACAAGAGGCAGAGAGTCGTGGAGAAACATGATCGCCTACGCCAGTCGGCATGGCACTTGATTGATTGAAAAATGCGCTATATTGAAACATAACATAACAAATAACAATCTAACGTTCGGTTGCGGGAAGTAATGAAACATGAAGATGCTGATCTGCAAGAAGGATGGAGAGTATTTATACATGGCACTGGTTGCAGAAGATAAACTGTTCAAGAATCGTGAGAAGTTCAGAGTCCAATAATAAGACTGGTAATGAATCGTCAGAAGTTCAGGATCCATTAAGGGAGACTGGTCCAGAATCGTGAGACATTTATAATTCAATAGGAAGACTGGTCCAGAATCGTCAGTTCATTCAGAGGCCAACAGGGAGACTGGTCCAGAATCGTGAGACATTCAGAGTTCAGTAGGAATACTGGTCCAGAATCGGGAGTTCATTCAGAGTTCAATAGGAAGACTGGTCCAGAATCGTTAGTTCATTCAGAGTCCAATAAGAAGACTGTGTGTGAAATGTGTCACATGAATATTTTATATACGTTACATGTCTATTCTACACAAGAAGATTGGGGTATAGGGCCGAACATAATCTACCTCAACAATATTTTTGAAAATGTGTCTCCATTTCATCCTTGTCAACAATTTGTCAAGAATTCTGGGATTTTCTTTTTAAATATGTTAAAATCCTTTCACCGCCTTCATAGAAAGGTTCTTGATGGAACAAGTTCTAAACAATATAATAAAGGTCTTCTTTGGTATTTTTCCCTTTCTTCTTCTTCTTCTTCTTCAGCGTTCATTCTCAAACTCCTGCTGAATTCTCTTGCAGCAGGACCATGGTCCTACTAGATTTCCAGCAGGATGTAGTCCAGAAAATGGAAATGCGTTGTGTCGCTGTTTTATTTGCGCCAATGGCCCGACACATCCGTCTTCGGTGGTTTCCCCTTTCAATTTCATGGGTGTATAAAAAAATACGTCGATGTTGTTGACGTCGACTTTTGTATATCCTATTCCCCCATTGTCAACAGCTATCGTTATTATTAGACCCATATAAAAATGTATAGTCTATATGTTGGTGGCATACCACGCATGTAACAGAAAACCTTAGTAGATGACATGCCGTTATATTGAAGCTCTCTTATGGAAGATTTGTAGAATGTGTCATCTATACAATTATAGACCCCTTCTGGGTAGAAGTCTTCTTCAATATGCATTGTACTAAGCCGAAAGCTGAAGTCTCCTGGGTATGAAAGAAAGCTCAGAAATACCATCCCATTGCACATAGGAAGAAAGAGCTCATGACTCTCATGTCCTGGGGTTCTCAAACAATATTTGTGTGGGGTATAGTCTATGTCCAGCTTAGCAGTACGACTATGCAAATATACAGTTGCCTACAAAGACATTTCTTTCATGAAATATTTGAGAAATCAATAATTTATTACACGCTACTGTCATAAAAAAAAGGAGGCGTGACTTTTTTGTGTTTAGTTTTTTTTTATTCCTCGTGTTACTTATGATGTTATATTATGTAAGGCAGGGCAGTAGACTAGTTGTTAGTGAGCTCGCTTTCTATCAGCGGGTTACAGCGTGCCAGGTTCGATTCCCCTTCTGAGCTAAAACATTTTCGGGAGTGATATCTCACTTAACACGAATGCTGCTCCAGTCGACTCTGCTGTAAATCGGTACCTGACGAATGGGTTAGAGAAGTTAAACTCAGCATCAAAGGGAACAGGTGACCCTCACCTAATAGTTTCTGCTGTTTAGTACATGAAGAGATATTGTCATTCCAGACGGCAGGTTGCTGACATGTGACCTACCTGTACATTTTCATTATCTGAGTATCATCCACGTATTATCTCATCCAAGTATTATTTCGTCCAAGTATTATTTCGTCCAAGTATTATCTCGTCGAAGTATTATCTCATCCAAGTATTATTTCGTCCAAGTATTATTTCGTCCAAGTATTATTTCGTCCAAGTATTATTTCGTCCAAGTATTATTTCGTCCAAGTATTATTTCGTCCAAGTATTATCTCGTCGAAGTATTATCTCATCCAAGTATTATTTCGTCCAAGTATTATTTCGTCCAAGTATTATCTCGTCTAAGTATTATCTCGTCCAAGTATTATTTCGTCCAAGTATTATCTCATCCAAGTATTATTTCGTCCAAGTATTATTTCGTCCAAGTATTATCTCATCCAAGTATTATTTCGTCCAAGTATTATCTCATCCAAGTATTATTTCGTCCAAGTATTATCTCGTCCAAGTATTATTTCGTCCAAGTATTATCTCGTCTAAGTATTATCTCGTCCAAGAATTATCTCGTCGAAGTATTGCATCGTACAAGTATTATTTCGTCTAAGTATTACCCCATCCAAGTATTATGTCGTCCAATTATTATCTCATCTCATAAACGAAGTATTACCGCTTCCAAGTATCACCTCGTCTAATTAAGTTCAAGTATTACAACAACAGTTTGTAGACTGTGTCATCTATACAATTATAGACCCCTTCTGGGTAGAAGACTTCTGCAATATGCATTGTACTAAGCCGAACGCTGAAGTCTCCTGGGTATGAAAGAACGCAGAAATACCATCCCATTGCACATAGGAAGTAAGAGCTCATGACTCGCATGTCCTGGGGTTCTGCGAGTTTGGATTTCATCCACAATTTACTTCGTTTAATGTCGTGTAAATATTACCCTTTCTACACATTGCCTCGTCTAAGTATTGCCAGTTCTTGTTTTAAACGCGTAAACACCCCCACCACCGATGCGATTATAAGCTGTATTATTTTCCCTTGAAATGTTTGTTAATTGATATTTATCGATTATTAATTCAAGTATTCATTTTTTAGGGCTACGTTTTTGGTTTGAGTTAGGATAGGTTTTGTTTTACATAGCTATCCATAACATTAAATACATTCGTATTAAAATGAATAAAGGATAAACATCAACTGACAAACATTGCCAACGGAAATAATCACATGGGTTGTGTGGGAGGTACACGTTCCAAACAAGAACCATATTGTCTTGTCTAATTACTTGTAATGATCACCTCGTCTAACTATCACCTCGATTAGGCTAGGCCGATAGAGTGAGGTTTGACGAGTAGCTTATCATATTTTCTACACTTTAACCCAAATACTTCATGGGCTACTGGTGAGACATATCTATCGCGAAAATGTATGAGAACAGAACGGCATTGACCTCACCACACAATTAAGTAAATCTAACAAGTAAATGAAGTTACCATGACCTTACTCTTGACAAATTACTCGCAATATTCAGAAAATTGACAAAAACAATGTATATTTCACTCTTTTATTTGTACATGACGAACAAATGAAATATTAGAACGTTTTATTTGATACGAAATACACACACTATATATATGTATATATTTTTTAATCTATTCATTGGCACTTCCATTTTTGCCGTTAAGCGTCGTATGTGGGAGAGGGAGTGGATGGGGGAATTGGAGTTGTCGTCTTTGGCCATTTGAGTCGAGTTGAACATAGTCAACTCGTGTCTCTTTAAGTTTTCCTTGATTTGCTCAATTTATCATGTTCTTGCACATGATCGTCCGTTGTAGCCCGATCTTCTGCTGTTGTATGCACGACGGACTGGTTGAGATGGTTCCATTTTCATGAGGTAGCCAAACCACCTGGTTTGCTGTCTCACGATGTAGTCTTGACTTGAGATGACCTTAATTAATTTTTTTTGATATCTTCATTTTTTTCAGTCGGTCTCTTCTGGTGACATTTATAGCTTTATTCATCTCATTTCCCACGCTGTGATCTTTTTCGCTAGTGACTTTGATAAGATCCATGTTTGACATTGATAACTCAAGAGTTTGTCTAAACAATATTCTTTATCAGTTTTTGTTTTGTAACCATGGTGATTGTTGAGTGCTTGACAATTGGCGAGAGCTGATAACGTCACAGCATTGGCATTCTGACATGGTGTTTCGATTTGTCTATGGAGTTTGGCATTCTCTGTAGATACTCTTCCTAAATATTTGAACTCTGAGACATGTTACAGTTTTCAATCACTGACAGATACATTTACTTAATATGGTGTTCTCTTAACTTGATACTCTCTGTTTTGGATGTGTTTAGTTCCTCCATGTTGTGTTGTTCGCAGCTTGTATACAGCAGGTTGTATGGAGCAGGTTGTATGGAGCAGGCTAATTAAGTCAGTATTCTTCCATTTTCTTTTGATATGGTAATTAGTAGGTGCATTCAATAGAAGCCCACAGTTATTTCATTAGTAGGTGCGGTGCATTCAATAGAAGCCCACAGTTATTTCATTAGTATGTGCGATGCATTCAATAGAAGCCCACAGTTATTTTGTTATAAATAAAAATACATAAACAAACTATCATTTCTCTAGCTCGGGATAAATTTCCTCGTTTTTGATTCGTGTTTTTGTTCTGATGTAAGTGAAGTCCCGTCTGTTTACATCACTAAAGTCATCTACTTGCAACTATTCCTGTACTCGAATTTTAAAAGACTCATCATTTTCCATTTGTTTCTAGCTCATGGTATAACTTATCACTTTCCATTTGTTTCTAGCTCATGGTATAACTTATCACTTTCCATTTGTTTCTATCTCATGGTATAACTTATCACTTTCCATTTGTTTCTATCTCATGGTAGGGCCTATAACTTATCGTTTTCCACTTTTTTCTAACTCATGATATAACTAAAATGTGCCCATTTATTTCTAACTCATGGTATAAATTAGCCTTTTTCAATTCTTTTTAATTTATAATACAACATCATTTTCCACTTGTTTCTAACTCATAGTATGACTCATCAGTTTTCACTTTCTACCAACTCATGGTGTAACGTATCATTTTCCACTTTTTCTAAATCATAGTATAACCTATCGTTTTCCACGTTTTCTAACTCATAGTATAACTTATCACTTTCCACTTTGTTTATGTTGTCATGTTTGGAAGTTAGGATATTGTCAATGCTTATATTTATTTCAGGATTGCCTTCGATACCCGTATCCAAGTGTGCATTATTAGCATGAGCAACTCTGTCACAGAAATTATCCCAGCCTAGTGATGCTGTTTTGTCATCGACTGAAGGTGGGTTCTGAGAATAAGATTTATGTTGTTTTGAAGAAATATCATGGGAATTCTCAGAATTGCCGATAATATTCTTTGAAACCACACCAGGAATTGCACAACTTGAATTTGTAGTATTCCTCTGTTCTTTACCTGAAATAACTGTCATTTTATTTGAGACAACATCATCATCAGCTTGAGAAGTATTGTCTTCGACATTAGAACCTTCTGAGATGTCTTCTGAGATGTCTTCTGATATGTCTTCTGAGATGTCTTGGTCGTGGAAAGAACTAGCATCAATAGAATTATTCACATGAAGCTGTTTCATATAACATCCTGTTTTATTACTTTTAAATTTAGAATTCACATAATTTTTTGATTTCTTTTGAGAAGGTAGGTCTACCATATTTTTTCCAAGACACTTCTTCCTATTTACCTCGCTACCTTCCATTATTGTCTTAATGTCATCAAGAGGTTTCGCCATCGAGTAAATATCTTGATTACACGTACTTTCTAACGGTGGTGGTAGGAGTTTGCGTAACTTTATATCCTCCTTTGGATGAAGTAAAACGTTGTAAGGATTATTCAGTTCTGCGATTGTTTCCCTTAACTTCGAGTAATCGTTCCTGTTTTCTGAAGTATCGTTTGCAACAACTGAATCACACTCTATGTTACAATGATCGTCTTCAGATTTCTGTGCCAGTATATTTATTTCGGAATTTACAAGAGAACTGTCAGTAAGACCATTACTTCTGTGATCAGAATTTGTACAACCAACACTTAAAACACCGAGTCTTTCTTGTTCTGAATTACTCAGAAAAGGCGAGATTAAGTTCTGAACGTGATCTGCATATTCACTGTTTTGTTCAGTTTTACTTCTGAAACTATTTATCTTTCTATCAGTAATCTGCAGTTCATCTGTTATGCTTGAGTAATAATTTTCTGAAAGTCTGTTATCTGTTAAAATTATATCGGTGTTACCCAATCTCTTCATTGTTTCCATCTCATCGCCTGATTGTTTTCCTTCATTATTAATGTCTGAGATTTTTTGTTCTACAATGGATAAGTTTATGTCAGATTGTGTCTGAGTTATAAAATCAGGTTTCTTCGTTTCGCTACATTTGTTTGATTTTGTTTTCTCACAGTTCAAGTCTGCATATTGACCTTGTTCATCTTTCAGCACAACTTTAGATGTATCACAAATCTCATCATAAACACTGTCGTTGCTGCATTGGTGATTGTTATTTTCTTTGTCAACTCCTGACTTTCTAAAGTTCGTGCTTGAACTCTTCATGATCGTCGCACCAAATCTTTGTCCACCTTGCTTTTCAATCTTGTCCATGACATGAATATGCGTCCCAGTATGTTGGCAGGTACTGGAAGCGGTTGTTACATTTATTTTTGTGTTTCCTCTGCCTCTGGTAGTTTTGTCTGTCGAATTTATTTTAGAAAGTTGATCGTTCTCTAATTGTGATTTCTCCAGCACATCTTGATTGATGTATCTCAAATCATCCTTATTTAATTCACCAATTACAAGATCTGAACTCTTATGCAGCTCTTGAATCTTTGTAGTTTTATCATTGCTGCGGCATTCTGCTGAGCTAGACACATTTACTTGTTTACTATTAGAAATCGCCGATTTAAGAATTTGCTTTCTTCTTCGTCGAAGACATAAAAGAATAATACAGATAATTACAACGATAACAACGAGACTTACACCAATACTAATATAAGTCTGCTTGTCAGAACCTTCATCAGGAGAGGCAGGAGACTGTGTCGTTATACTAACATTGTCCCGGGCTGAGTATGAACTCCTAATTTCTCCATTCGTTTCACTAACTAATAACATTTCTGTTGTAGTTTCCTCTTCTGATGCCATTTCAGAAATAGCTGTTGTTGACTCTAGTGAACACTCACAATTCGAGGACCTACGACATTGACCACCAGAGTTTAAATCCTGTGAGCTTTTATTCACCCCCTCCATGGATAAACTCCAAATTAAAGTAACACATATTTGAGATGGACTAGATATATCGTCGCAACTTATATCTTGATAATGATGTCCTCCCGCACACAAATTTGGAACTTGTTGTTGTGTACAAACTAAACTATTACTGGAGGCGTAGTTCTTGCATACGTAATACTTGCAGGGATTGTCTTCGAGCGTCCACTTTTCAATAGAGCTCACATCCTGAACAGGGTATCGTTCAACATTCTGAATGTTGTACATGGCGGAGCAATCCAATGAATCACCTTGACACAAACACTTGAGGAATCTGAAATAAAATAGAAGAAGATTGTCGATTATGTCTATTTATTGAAAATAATTTAAATAGAAGTTTACCACAGCTCAGGAGCTCGGTAGTCTAGTTGATAGCGACCTTGCCTACTACCTCCTGCAAATAGCGAACAAGGTTCAAAACCACGTCCGGACCAAAAAACTATCCGAGTGGTGATCTGTCTCCTGATATAACCTTTCCTACAGTCGAGACTCAGGTGTAAAATGGGTACCATGTGTTAGGACAGGTAAAATGGGTAACGTGTTAAGATAGGTAAATTGGATACCATGTGTTAGGACAGGTAAAATGTATACCATGTGTTAGGACAAGTAAAATGGGTACCATGTGTTAGGACAGGTATAATGGCTACCCTGTGTTAAGACAGGTAAAATGGATACCATGTGTTAGGACAGGTAAAATGGGTACCATGTGTTAGGACAGGTAAAATTGTTACCATGTGTTAGGACAAGTAAAATGGGTACCACATGTTAGGACAAGTAAAAAACAGCAACGACTAGAACTGGCCATCTCATCTAAGAGTTCCTGCAATGCGACTGACCTAACTTTTTTATCACAGCTCTGAAACCATACATATCTTAAGGACTGGTGTGAGATTCCCAATATTGTGAGTCTGACAATAGATAAAAGGAAAACGGATGTTAATAAGAAGGTGAGTTCTGACTAGATAGAAGAAGAATGGATGGTAATAATAAACTTGATGTTAATAATGAAATATCATGAAACAAAATGTTCGCCTACGTTCGTTCTCAAACTCCCAATGGTTACCATTACAGTCCTGGTAACATATACATTTTTGGCTCATGAGAATTACCTGGATAATAAATTACATGGATAATGAATTACCTATGTAATGATTCACCTGTGTAATTCATCACCTGGCTAATTCATCACCTGGGTAATTCATCACCTGGTTAATTCATCACCTGGGTAATTCATCACCTGGTTAATTCATCACCTGTGTAATTAATCACCTGGTTAATTCATCACCTGGGTAATTCATCACCTGGGTATTTAATCACCTGGGTAATTCATCACCAGGGTAATTCATCACCTGGGTAATTAATCACCTGGGTAATTAATCACCTGGGTAATTAATCACCTGGGTAATGCACCTGGTTAATTCATCACCTGGGTAATTCATCACCTGGTTAATTCATCACCTGGTTAATTCATCACCTGGGTAATTCATCACCTGGTTAATTCATCACCTGTGTAATTAATCACCTGGTTAATTCATCACCTGGGTAATTCATCACCTGGGTATTTAATCACCTGGGTAATTCATCACCAGGGTAATTCATCACCTGGGTAATTAATCACCTGGGTAATTAATCACCTGGGTAATTCATCACCTGGTTAATTCATCACCTGTGTAATTAATCACCTGGTTAATTCATCACCTGGGTAATTCATCACCTGGGTATTTAATCACCTGGGTAATTCATCACCAGGGTAATTCATCACCTGGGTAATTAATCACCTGGGTAATGCACCTGGTTAATTCATCACCTGGGTAATTCATCACCTGGTTAATTCATCACCTGGTTAATTCATCACCTGGGTAATTCATCACCTGGTTAATTCATCACCTGGTTAATTCATCACCTGGTTAATTCATCACCTGGGTAATTCATCACCTGGGTAATTCATCACTTGGGTAATTAATCACCTGGGTAATGCATTATAAATCGACCTCGAGATATGGAAGACTGTCACGGATTGATTATTGATTACACTCAAACAAACACATTTCTCAGACGATTTCTTCAGGATCAACCCATCTGACGAACTGACGTAGCATACTTGTAAACAATCACTGACATGAATTGCACGTCTGGTATAACTTACAAACAACGATGATCTGAACAAAATCTAAGATTTGAATGTAGAAATGCAATATTATTGAATAAATCGCCTACGTTGAAGACAACACAAAAAACTAAATTTGTGTTTTGAGATTGGTGCAGGTGACAGTATACTCGTGTTAGTGAAATACGGATGATTTAAGAAAAAGTAGTATTCATTGTCAATATTATTCTTTTTGCCATCTTCCAATAGTTCATAGCTTACACAAGCGATTGTGGTACGCATTCAGTCGTAGGAAGCGACTACGGGAGGTTGGGGGTAGGCTGGCAACCTGTCACCTGTGAAAAAAATCATGATTGTCACAATTTACTTCTTTTCTTACATTTTTTTCGATATGACAATCAATACAAGGTAACTGCGTGAAACGTAGCAGCAATTAGACTTACGTAAAACACAAGTTTTTATAATAGTTTCACTCAGACACGGCGGACTATCACTAAAACTAGTAGGTAATGATGCGCACTCAAAAAATCATACAAATTACAATACACAACTCATATTCAAAGTTTCAACCAAAAGGTCTTTATCAGGACACAAACAAAACATCAAAAGACTACGAATGGAAAAATTATCACAACAAACAAACGTATCCAACGGATGCAAACGTATCCAACGGGTGCAAACGTATCCAACGGGTATTTTCGTTGGATACGTTTGTTTGTTGTGATAATTTTTCCATTCGTAGTCTTTTGATGTTTTGTTTGTGTCTTGATAAAGACCTTTTGGTTGAAACGTTGAATATGATTTGTGTATTGTAATTTGTATGATTTCTTGTGTGCGCATCATTACCTACTAGTTTTAGTTATAGTGTGTTGTGTCTGATTGAAGCGATATATAAACCTGTGTTTTACGTAAGTCTATTTGTTTTCAAACAAATAATCGCCATGGATGACGATATGCAGGACATCGGACAGTGCACTTTTGTCCTCTTGTGACAGAGTCCTATTAGTTGGGAATGCTAAATGTCCCATCACTACATATCTGGCAACAAATCACACAGAAGAATGATGAGCTAGTTTGTCCAGGAGCGTGTGTTGAGCTATTGGAAGGACGCAGTAATCAAGGGATACCGGCACACTCGAATTCTTTATTTCGGGGATTATACGTTATCCCATAAACTACCCCCCCCCCTCCGTCCCTTCCTTTTCACATCCATGCAATTGAGCCCTTATGTGATTCCGGATGTCACCGACAGTACACAACTGAGAATAACCTGTAATTTTGTTATAAAAGTTATATGCTATCAAAGGTTACCTGGACACAGAAAAGGGATTATTTCTTTAACATCTTTATAGATATATAGCTTAATTAATTCATAAATAACAATAGATGAGTATATAGACAGATAGATAAATAGATAGACAGACAGACATATAGACAGACAGACAGATATATGGACGTACAGACAGACACATATAGACAGACATATAGACAGACAGACATATAGACAGACAGACATATAGACAGACAGACAGACAGGCAGGTAGGCAGACAGACAGGCAGACAGGCAGGCAGGCAGGCAGACAGACAGACAGACACTGCAGAGGTTCTCTTTGATGCTGGCGTAAAAATAGCAATCATATCAAACATTAGGGGCAGACAATCAATGTTTCTATGGCATGTGCTGAAATGAACACAGCTTGAACACTTAATTACCGCTGGAAAGATCAAGGGGAGAAGAATTTTTTTTTTAAATGGTAGCATATCCTTTACAGGACTTAACTATCAACCCAGCATTTGTTGGCTGTGGTGATTTTCTAGGCAATATAAATACGTTCAGTAGTTTGCTATTATTTTCTGAGCGGTCCGGATGCACAATTACCTGTAGCGGGAATTTAACTCTTTACCTAGGCCGTGTGGCACAGTAGATGATCACCAACCGAATTTATTGACAACACAAGAGACAGAGAGTCCTTGAGAAACATGATCGCCTACACCAGGGGTCGGCAACTTTTTGCTAACTGTGTGGCAACTTAAGGTTTGCAAATTATTCAGAGTGCCAACGTCACATATCATTTTATACAAGTCGAGGCTAATATTCTTATTTTACCATATATTTTATTTTTATATTTTAATTAATTCATATATAGGGATATTCAATAATATGTAAAGTTGTAAACAACATTCAAAGAAATAGAGTTTCTTGAAAGTTAAAAAAATTTTTTTTATTATTAATGAAAAAAAAAGACTTGCATAGTCTTGGCCAGTTGCTCAATATCGACAACATACTTTGTCACTTTGAGTTTGACACAATTTTCTGAATGTTCAGGCGTTAGGCCAGTGCCGAAATGAGCGAGGAAACCCAACTTATCGATTTATAATCAACTTTATACAGGAAACGTGAATAGTCTGCGTGCCATTTGAAATTGCTTGGGGTGCCAAGTGTGGCACGCGTGCCATAGGTGGCCGACCCTTGGCCCACACCATTCGACATGACACTTGATCGATAGATAGATAAATATTATTATAAATACAGACATACACAGATAGGTACATATATATAGATATAGATAGATAGATAGGCATATGAATATATATATATATATATATATATATATATATATATATATATATATATATATATATATATATATATATATATATATACATATAGCTAGATTGGAACATAGAGAGATTGATGGATGGGTGAATGATAACACGATTCATAAACAAAAGTGGAAATTTTCAATTGTACTAATGTTTCTTTGTTAAATTCTGAAACACAAAAGACCACACACTTACTGGTCAAATTGTTTGGACGTAAATACAACTTTTCTTATGTTATCCGGTTTACCCTCGTAGCTCATGTTTATTGTAACGTTCCCTGTTAGTGCCGCCACACTCACTACACACAACAACAATGCTGTCTGATGCCTTAATTTCATTTCTGTATGCATTTATTCCACTCCGCAATGCCTCTAATCTGTTGATATATATTTAAGTTTAAGTAGATGAATAGATAGAAGCTATGCAACTGGGCAGGGCGCGACACTCATTTGTCCCGACGTAAAATATTGTCTTAGATATTAAATTATTAATATCTAAACAAATTACAAACAAGTTAAAAATGAGAATTATACAATGCTACATCTATTCCATATTAATGTATGGCTCAGAAACATGGACACTAAATAAACAATTAGAAGACAAAATTGATGCCTTTGAGATGTGGGTATATAGAAGAATAGGGAGAACATCATGGAAAGAGAAGAAAACAAATAAAGAGGTTCTAAAGACACTTAATATGAAGAAAGAACTACTAAGAGAAATAAAGAACAGGCAAATAAAATACTTTGGACACATTAAAAGACATGACACCCTATTGAAGACCTTACTTGAGGGTAAAGTCAGAGGGAAGCGAGCAAGAGGTAGGCAGAGATACAAGTGGGAGAGTAACATTACACGATGGACAGGTTACAGTCTAGCAGAGTGCACCACCAAGACAAGAGACATGAGATGTTGGAGATACGTTGCAGCCAACTTTCGTTGCGGAGACGGCACTTGATGATGATGATGAAAATATTGTCAAAGGGAGCGGATATAAATGGATATCCCCCACATGGATGTGGAAAGCAATGGAAAACTACCACATTATTCTCCCAAGAAGAAGGTCATGCCAGAAAAGCTAATGTGAAGGTGTTGAACGAGTCAAATGCGAAACGGACCTTAATCAATAAAATTTAAAAAAGACAATCTTCGTTTTTTTGGCCATTTCATGAGACATGGAGGTTTGGAGAACATAGCCACAACAGGCAAGATTGAAGGCAACAGAGACAGAGGGCGACAACGTGAGGTAATATTAGACAGTTCGACAACCTGGCATCGCAGGGAAACAAAGTTAGGACAAGTTCACCTATGTTATCTTGATCAAGCGAGCTTGATACATACTACCGTAGACAGTGTGCTGTGGAGCACCATGATCGCCTATGACAGCCGGCATGAAACCTGATGATGATGATCATACATAGAATACGGTGTGGCAACCGTGTACGATTGGAGTTCTAGTTCAGTAAGCAAAGAATAGTACTACTCTCTTTAGAAGAGCAACTACTCAGTAGATATCATATACAGAGGGAGAACTATTCAGTAGATATCATATATAGAGGGACAACTATTCAGTAGTTATTATATACAGAGGGGCAACTATTCAGTAGTTATCATATACATAGGGGCAACTATTCAGTAGCTATATAATACAGAGGGGCAACTATTCAGTAGATATCATATACAGAGGGGCAACTATTCAGTAGATATCATATACAGAGGGGCAACTATTCAGTAGATATCATATACAGAGGGGCAACTATTCAGTAGATATCATATACAGAGGGGCAACTATTCAGTAGATATCATATACAGAGGGGCAGCTACTCAGTAGATATCATATACAGCGGTACAACTATACAGTAGCTGTGATATACAGCGGATCAAATAGGCAGTACCTATGATATACAGCGGACAAAATAGGAAGTACCTATGATATACAGCGGATCAAATAGGCAGTACCTATGATATAGTAAAGTAACCCATAGCATTTATTAATGCCGTAGGGGTGTGAGATGTTAGCGATCTCACATTTCACAGGCTCTGCAAATGAGGGCGGTAGCCATCTCCTCTCCCTCGCAGTCTTTACTTCCCGAATTAATCCGGTACCCATTTAAGGCTGGGTCGACCTGGGAGCCGTTGCGATCTGAAAACATTTCCGCCTCAACTGGGGAATGAACCCAGGACCACTCATATGCGAAGCCAGTGCGCTAACCACTGTGCTAACGTGGCTCAAGTTTGATATACAGCGGATCAAATAGGCAGTACCTATGATATACAGCTTGACAACGAGGCAATAGCTATGATATACAGCCTGACAAGGAGGCAATAGCTGTGATATACAGCGGCGCAATGATTGAAAGGGTGCGATAGTATCTTATTTTTTAGTAACCGTTATTTAGGGTGTATTATATTGTTTTGCTCATACACTGACTTTTCTGCTGCTATTACTCTCTTCTTTGATCTTCTGTGTACGTTCTCAAACTCCAGCACATCAACGGCACGCAGTACGTTCTCAAACTCCAGCACATCAACGGCACGCAGTACGTTCTCAAACTCCAGCACATCAATGGCACACAGTACGTTCTCAAACTCCAGCACATCAACGGCACGCAGTACGTTCTCAAACTCCAGCACATCAACGGCACGCAGTACGTTCTCAAACTCCAGCACATCAACGGCACACAGTACGTTCTCAAACTCCAGCACATCAACGGCACGCAGTACGTTCTCAAACTCCAGCACATCAACGGCACGCAGTACGTTCTCAAACTCCAGCACATCAACGGCACGCAGTACAGAGAAAAGAGTGCGATGTATCATGATCTACAGCTAAGCGAAGTTATCTGCGCCTTTCGTCCAGATAGATCCGACTTCAGCATTTCTTCTATTCCATTTTTATCCCATATGGAATATGAAAACAAGCTCCATTCCAATCTATGTCGAGTATGCACCTTTGCCTCTTACGACATTGCTGAATGTTAAGAGTATCACTATTCTTTACTCAAAATATTTTGAGGAGCCCGGCGTTTACATTATTAACAGCGTGCCAGATTCAAAACCACATCCGGACACACAAAAATCCGGGTTGTGATTTTCCACTTGACACGACCACTCCTCCAGTCGACTCAGCTGAAAATGAGTACTTGACATGAGTTGGGGAGGTAAAATTAGCAAGGAAGGGAACTGGCATCCCCACGTAATAGTTGCTAAGGCTTAGTACATGAAGAGTTATCCTCATATTCTTTACTCCCATTTTGGGTATTGACAATACATGACACTGTTTTTTATGTCAATATTGTCAACAATTATTTTACTTACTTGTGATGTACTCAGTCACTCTTAGCTTGAATTCCGCACTCAAAAGTATTCTATCAAGCTCTGGAATGTGATACTGACCCTGCTGCCATTTACTTGCCATCTACTATGTTATACTCTTGATTAAAGCCCTCAGTTCGAAACGTAGATTAATACATATTTTTCGAGTGTACTTTCAATGATTTGTACATTTTTATTATCACTTTTCCAATTTCCTTAGCTCCAGTGTTCTTTTTAAAATGTGTACCCATTAGCAGAACTTAGAAGAACTTAGTCAGAAGAACGTAGAAGAACTTAGTCAGAAGAACTTAGAATAACTTAGAAGAACTTAGAAGAACTTAGAAGAACTTAGAAGAACTTGGAAGAACTTGGAAAAACTGACGGATTAAATCTGTGTTGCATTATATGCGCTTTTTGTTTCGTACATCTGACTTCAGCAAGGTTTTTGTGTATCGTGAAACCGTTCTTCTCTCTCTGCTTTCGTTTTCAAACTCTTGCAGATTAGCAGGGTGTAGTACTAAGAACGGAATACGATGTTTCATGGTTTACAGCGTTGGTGCGATATCTGCACAAACACTGTCACAGTGTTCCCATTCTGTACTTCACTTTCCGTGCCAAACGAAACAGGCACAATGAACATTCTTATGCTCATAATTCATTTCGAGAACTTTTTTTCCTAAATATATCCAGACTGAAGAATTGAATTGAGAACATTTCGGTTACCATGGTAGGAACAATCTACGCCACGATTTACTACCCTCGAAATACAGAATAAAAATATGACAACTTTTGGCTATCATACTAGTGACAATCCCGAACGTGACAATTCACTACTCTCAATTAACAGGGGGCGGGGGGACATCGTGAAAATAATAAACGCTAATATTGAATCCTATAGCACGTTCACAATAAGCACAAAATAAACAAATAAAAGATGTAATATTATGCTGTACTTACAACTTCTGAAACAACAACAACCAAAATGGTAGTAGCTGTTTTAATTACGATTTCACTGAGAATAACACAGAAATAGACTACATAGTACTCTTGATTACATTACAGTTGGAAAACCACATCAGAAAATGCCTTCCTTGTTGAGGGTAACACATCAGGTATGTTACTAACAGCACGTTATTCACATTTCTTGAATGTTTGATATTCCGGATGTGTCTGCAACCTGTCTAATGTTGTCTAATTTTAGCGAATGAAGAAAAGATATGCAATTATCGGTCACACTCTCGACATATATTCTCCCTTTGTTTTGTGTTGTCAAAATTGTTATTATGTTTTGTTGTCAAATGGAAACACAATATGTGTTTTGAGAACACACATTCCTTCCATTAGCGGTCAAGTCTGTCTGAGTCATGGCGGGCAAGTCTGTCTGAGTCATGTCTGTCTGAGTCATGGCTGTCATGTCAGTCTGAGTCATGGTTGTAATGTCTGTCTGAGTCGTGGCTGTAATGTATGTCTGAGGCATGGCGGTCATGTCTGTCTGAATCATGTCTGTTTGAGTCATGTCTGTCTGAGTCATGTCTGTGTGAGTCATTGCTGTAATGTCTGTCTGAGTCATGGCTGTATTGTCTGTCTGAGTCATGACTGTCATGTCTCTCTGAGTTATGGTTGTAATGTCTGTCTGGGTCATGGCTGTAATGTCTGTCTGAGTCATGGCTGTAATGTCTGTCTGAGTCATGGCTGTAATGTCTGTCTGAGGCATGAAGGTCATGTCTGTCTGAGACATTAGGGTCGGTTTGGTGTAATGTCAAGTCTTCATCTCGTTGGCACTTTTACATTTCGACACTGCAAGTACTGTTTTCTTAATAAATACTGCTTTATTTAAAAGCTCCTCAGTGATCCCATACCGCTTTCTGTGGATAGCCATTGTTCTTTCCTCCGTTAACTGGATTAAATGTAATGCAGTCTTGCAAGATATGTTCCGCGGTGTGTGCTGCCTGACCACTTAGACACAGAGGTTATTGGACCAGTCTCAGTTTATTTAAGTGGCTGTTTAGGCTGTTGTGTCCTGTGTGTCTAAATGTAATGCGGAAGATGAAAACCTGCTCAGCACTATCAAGATAGTGATGGTTGTCTTTTATGTAGTCGACTTTCTTAATATGTTCAATCGTTCGCCCGACGAGCAGCAGACCCAGGAAAGGATTAAACTCATTATTCGTGGTCTGAAATAAAATTTTGCAGAAGACAGATGGGTCGGGTCGCTAGCACAGATATAACAGCGACACAATGCATTTCAACTCTAAAGAATGCATCTTTCTGGAAATCTAATAGGAATTTTGTCCTGTTGAAAATTTAATAGGATTATTGTCCTGCTGGAAATCTAATAGGATTATTGTCCTGCTGGAAATCCAATAGGAATTTTTTCCTGCTGGAAATTTAATAGGATTATTGTCCTGCTGGAAATCAAATAGGAATTTTGTCCTGCTGGAAATTTAATAGGATTATTGTCCTGCTGGAAATCAAATAGGAATTTTGTCCTGCTGGAAATCTAATAGGATTATTGTCCTGCTGGAAATCAAATAGTAATTTTGTCCTGCTGGAAGTCTAATAGGAATTTTGTCCTGCTGGAAATCTAATAGGAATTTTGTCCTGCTGGAAATCTAATAGGATTATTGTGTCCTGCTGGAAATCAAATAGTAATTTTGTCCTGCTGGAAGTCTAATAGGAATTTTGTCCTGCTGGAAATCTAATAGGAATTTTGTCCTGCTGGAAATCTAATAGGAATTTTGTCCTGCTGGAAGTCTAATAGGAATTTTGTCCTGCTGGAAATCTAATAGGAATTTTGTCCTGCTGGAAATCGAATAGGAATTTTGTCCTGCTGGAAATTTAATAGGATTATTGTGTCCTGCTGTAAGACAGATCAAGCGGAAATATGATTGTGAATGCTGAAGAAGAACAAATTAAAATTACTCTCACGATTTACTCAGCCACTAGGAAGTAGGGTACCAGGGCTAATGCTCTAGGAAGGGCGAGGATATACTTCAATATTACTAATCAAGTAGTATCGACGCTGCAAGTCAGTCTATTTCTGATCAATCATTGACTATGTAGCTGAGGCTGAACACCAGTGACTATGTAGCTGAGCCTGAACAACCAGTGACTATGTAGCTGAGGCTGATCATTCAGTGACTATGTAGCTGAGGCTGATCATTCAGTGACTATGTAGCTGAGGCTGAGCAACCAGTGACTATGCAGCTGAGCACTTATAGGAAAATGTGTGCTATGACGCTGGTTCCTACCTCATCTTATATTTAGCATGACCTTTTAGTTGACAGAAACCGGATATGCTGGCTCAGACGGTGGTCATGACGTCAAGATATCTGAACTGTGCTGATATGATCATATCTTAGTAAACATAGCTAACGCACAAGTATTTATTAAATATAGTGTTTTTATAGACGTTATCAGTACTTTATTAGGTTGTCATTGCTTTCTCAACTATCTGAATGCACAATTGACTGTGAAGGTGCTTGGATCTTGAACCATGGCAACATGAGACACGCACTTCACCACTCAGCCACATCTCCGAACCTGATTCAAACTCTGGTTCCTGCCGTCTGTTTGTATCTCTGACTTGCAAAAATCAGTGTTATTTTCTCCTCTGAATCATGGTAAGGAACATCAGAGAAACTTCAATTTGGAGCAGAAAGTAAAACTCGCCCCGCTTGACTTTGGCAACAAGAGAGACACACTCGCAACTTTGAGGGAGTTAGAACATCGACATCACCACCATTATTATCATCAGCATTATTATTATCAACATCATCTACAACATCATCATCACCATCAATATAATCAACGTCAAGAACAACATTATCAATATCACTATAATCAATAACAACCACACCATCAACATCATCATCACCACTATCATCATAAACATCAACAAAATCATCAACATCATCATCATCAATATCATAAACATCAAAATCATCATCAATATCCTCATCAACATCACTCCATCCCCACCACCATCATCGTCAGCACTATCTTGATCATCTTCCCCGTCACCAAATCCACAACCACTACAACCACTAGCATCATCATCACCATCATCATAAACATCAACAAAATCATCAACGTCATCAGAAGCACCATCACCACCATCACTATCACCATCATTATCGCAATATTTATCATCATCCCCGTCACCACCACCACCATTAGCATCATCATCATTACATTATCATCATCAACATAATCATTATCAACATGAACAGCATCATCATCATCATCGTCATCATCAACATCAGCCTATCCCCACCACCATCATCTTCATCACTATCTTGATCATCAACCCCATCACCAAATCCACCACCACTACAACCACTACCATCATTATCAAATCTAAGAATAGTACAGATATAATTATATCTTACAAGCAATGAATTGTTGGACTAGTTGAGACTGTCTACCTCTGAGTAGAAGGCTCCAACAATAGGCATTGCACTAAGTTGAAACCTGAAGTCTCATAGGATGAAAGAAAGCTTAGAAAAACCACCCCACTTCACATAGGAAGAGACAGCTAATCACACACAATTTCTGGAATTCTCAAACAAACAACAACAAATAAAAGAAACTAGTTGAGACAACTAGCAACACAATGTATGAAGGACATACCAAAATTTAGTATGCACAACACTTCGTAATCTGATATTTTAACAAAAACATAATTACAACAACAACTATCAATACAACGTTCATTTATGTTTAATTATCTCAAATATTGCAGTTATAATTTTCATATTGTGACTGTAGTTTTAAAGTCTAAATATTGTATTAATGACATCTCTGTTTTTGGTCTCTCTGCGAGAAGTTACAGAGCAGTGGTACTTTCAGTAATGTTTAAGCGCTGTTGAAATATGGGCTGTGTACAGACGACATATGAGGAAACACAGGGTATGTCAGAAATTTATGAACATCAGATGGCAAGACAAGATCTGGTATCCGTAGCATTAAAACTATTATGATGCAGACACGGATTGGTTGGGTCAGCTGGTACGTATGACAGATCGTCTCCTGCCAAAGATACTTCCTTATGGTGAGTTCCAGAAGGAGATACAGTGTCTTCTTCTTCTTCTGCGTTCGTTCTCAAACTCCTGCAGATTAACAGGATGTAGTCCGCAGAACGGAATGCCTTGTGTCATAGTTTACAGCATTGCTGCGATATCTGCGCCTTTCGGCCGGACACATCCGACTTCAGCATGGCTTTGGGTCACTGACCCTATATGGGATGGGACAGACAACTCCATCCCATAACCTCCTTAGTCGCCTTTTACGACATGCGTGGAAGGTAAACAGTGTTGCTATTCTTTGCTCCCCTTTCAGGCCCCGGCAACACACGGTTTCAATGTGGCCAAAAGAAGAGTTGCAACGACTCGATAAAGATATCACTGAAGCTCTTTGAAATAGACCAGGAGACATCGAAAGAACTTGCACAAATCATAAGTACATTGCGTTCTACAGTAAAAAATAAAATAGGAACAGCGGAGAGTATCTAGAAAGTTACAAGTTGACCAAAAACAATCTGTAGTGGCCATCTAATGCCCGAACTGTCTATGGATATTTGCGGCCAGAATATGACTTAATAACCATCTACGAACTAATAGTCAAGAAACATAACTCTAACTGAATTTTTACAAGGGGATGTAACAAATGGTCATCAAGTGATTGGACGAGACTTAAGCACGACTATAACACTGAATCTGTGCTTTCTTTCATTAAAGTATCATATATCCCCAAGGTGTTATTTCCATTTTCATGAAGTCTTGCATATACACCACCTGACTCTACATCATCAGTGTCTATACCTATAACAGCACCATCTTTGTCTGAGTAGGACGCAGTGTCAGTAACTTCTACTGTTGTATAAACACATTCATTTGAAATTTGACCATCGACTTTCAAACCTAAGTTACAATTTTCTTGAAACTCGCTTTCATTGTTGATTGTTTCTGTTGGTAATGACAGGCTTTTATCGTTAAATTTTGCATCATCCATAATTTCATAATGAATATACATATCTTTACTTTCTCCAATTTTACTTTGCATGCGCTTTTTTCGCAAGAAAAACAAAACAAATATAATAACAACAATAATAGCGATACATACACCAGTTAAAATTGAAATTGCTATGATAGCCCTTGGCGATAGTAACGTCTGTATGGCAGTCGCTGGGGACGGTACTGTTTGTGTTGTGGTCATTGGGGACAGTTCTGTTGATAGTGAAGTTGGTGTAGACGCTACTGCTGCTAGTGACGATGGTGCAGACATAAACGTCGATACCGTCGTTACTGTGTCTGGACAACGACCACATTTCATTACAGAACTGTCAACGTCGTCAACTTCTGACCCATTCCAGTATATCTCAATACAACGAAAATCACAGGCTTTAGTAGTATGAATGTAATGTGTAAATTTATCTTCTTCAAGATTCCCCTTTCTACTTCCTGGAACACAAACTATTGTATTCACAGTATAGTCCCTGTTTATATGACACTCGAAATGACCAGTTTCGCTCTTAGGTGAAGCATCAACTGCCGACTCTGGGGTTAAATTGAGATCAGGGTCCGAAAATGTACATCTTGTGTAGGTATTCTTGCAGAAGCAATCCCCGAATCTGTGAAAGATATTTATAGTGAGATTTCAGAATATAATTCGTGAAGGCAAAAAGTGATGGAGTGTTTTCCAACCGATGTTCTGTTACCAGGTTTGGACAATGGCGTGTTCACACAAGAGAAAGCTAACGACGATGATGATGATAATGATGATGATAATGATGATAATGATGATAATGATGATAATGATGATGATAATAATGATGATAATAATAATGATGATGATGATAATGATGATAATGATGATAATAATGATGATAATGATGATAATGATAATGATGATGATGATGATAATAATGATGATAATGATGATGATAATAATGATGATAATAATAATGATGATGATGATAATGATGATAATGATAATAATAATGATGATGATGATAATGATGATAATGATAATAATGATGATGATGATGATAATGATGATAATGATGATAATGTTGATGATAATGATGATGATAATAATGATAATGATGATAATGTTGATGATAATGATGATGATAATAATGATGATGATGATGATAATGATGATAATGATGATGATAATGATAATAATGATGATAATAATGATGATAATAATGATGATAATAATAATGATGATGATGATGATGATAATAATGATGATAATGATGATGATAATGATGATAATAATGATGATAATAATAATGATGATGATGAAATAATCCCTTTACCTGGAAGCAGATATCTGTTGACAGCACGTAGATTTTCTCACAGAAGCACATGTTCTTCCCATCTGTGCACTGACGCAACACCTGTACTTATCTAATATCTCACAGGTATAGAAGTGTAAGGGGGAGGGTTGGGTTGGGACATGATGAATGCATGTTTAGTTCCCCTAGAGAGACATTGTAGTTTTCCAGTAACCTAACATTCTCACATCCTGTCAGGAGCTCAGCACACACTTCTGAGACAACGTTTCATTATTCCTATGTCAGATTTCTTGACCGATCCGCAGTCATGACACATTTAGGAAACCTCGTCATATATATATATATATATCAAGTGATATATTCTTTCCTGAAAGTTGTCTTCATCGTGGATACTCTGAACGCCTCTCTGTTCTGGGCAAGCATGACTGCATTGGCCAGAGACATGTACATACATTCTTCGATGTCGTTGGTCCATCGTCTTCTTGGTATTCCTCTTCTTCTCGGCCTGGCACTCTGCCCTCTAGAGTCAACCTTTCTTATGATGGTATTTAGAAGCCACCATTCGTTTAGTGTCAGTAATTTCTAAACTTCAATGTTCTTCTTTTTCTTTGTCCATGATATTCGTAGGATTTTTTTGTAGCACTTATTTCAAACGAATTTATTCTTTTGAATAATGTCTTCTTTAAGTCCAAGTCTCGCATCCATTTGTTACCACTGGGAAAATGATATTTAAAGTGTTAATTTATATCATCCAGGGGTCTGAAATAAAAGGATGAAAGTGCAATGTACACTTCCCTGCTTCTCTTCGACATCCACGGGGGATTTTTTGATAAAATTAAAAAGTAAGAAATTGAGACAAGATCTGACAATGATTTTTCACAAGTGACAGGTTGTCAGCATATCCTCCTCCTCCCCCCTCCCACGCCTCCTCCGTAGCCTCTTCCGACATGCCTAGAAAGATGACAGTAGTCTTACTCTTCACATTACCACATTTTAATTATAATTTAATAACATGTGAATCGTTTGAGAAAGTAACAAGTGAACTGTTTGAGAAAGTAACATGTGAACTGTTTGAGAAAGTAACATGTGAACTGTTTGAAAAAGTAACATGTGAACTGTTTGAGAAAGTAACATGTGAACTGTTTGAGAAAGTAACATATGAACTGTTTGAGAAAGTAACATGTCAACTGTTTGAGAAAGTAACATTTGAACTGTTTGAGAAAGTAACATGTCAACTCCTTGAGAAAGTAACATGTGAACTGTTTGAGAAAGTAACATGTGAACTGTTTGAGACATTAACATGTCAACTGTTTGAGAAAGTAACATGTGAACTGTTTGAGAAAGTTACATGTGAACTCTTAGAGAAAGTAACAAGTGAACTGTTTGAGAAAGTAACATGTCAACTTTTTGAGACATCAACATGTGAACTGTTTGAGAAAGACTAACTGATGTTACCATATTACACATGTTACACAATGACATCACAAATAGTATAGGATTTATATCGTGTATTAAGTAGATCGATAAAATGTGCTCACTGCAGTAAAACTGAAATCCAACAGGCGAAGCTTGGAAAATGGAAATTAATTTTAGCTAATCACTGGAAACACAAAAATCGACTTTTTGACACAACAAAAACGAACAAAAAGAACGGTATTATTGACGTTGACATGACAGAACTAAATGTGAAATATTTAATCCATTTAGCTCTGTCATTTGAACGTCATTAGTGCCGTTCGTGCTCCTCGCCGGTTTACTGCATGTGTAGTTTTGATAAAGACCCTGTGGTCGAAACGTCGATTTGTGTGTGTGTGTGTTATTATGTGTGTATCCAGCGAGTTATCAAAACTTCGTTACTTTGTTCCAAGCTTTTCCGATTAAATATATCGAGGAACAATAACTAAGAACGTTGTGTATCTTATCTTCTTCTTCAGCGGTGATTATCCAACCCCCCGCTGGATCTCCCTTGTAGCAGCGTTGATTCTCCAACCCCCCGCTGGATCTCCCTTGTAGCAGGACCATGGTCCTATTAGATTTTCAGCAGGATGTAGTCCAGAGAATGGAAATGCGTTGTGTCGCCGTTTCATTTGTGCCAACGGCCCGATACAGTCGTCTTCGTCGTAACAAGCATTAAATGCAATGGATAAGTAGAACACCACATACTGAAACATCTGCATATAGCAGTGATATTATTCGAAACAAAACAAAAATATATATAACAGATTGAATACGGATGTTATATGTTTGTGTTACTGAGAATACTTGAATAATTGTACGGGATGATCGTTGTTGTTGTAATAGTACTTGTCTCGATTTTTCCGTTCTCAGTGACTTGAGTACACAGTTTGAATGTCGTGACAAAATTGCATATACTTTTGGAGCTGCGGTTAGTCCGTAAGTACGGAAAGATCCGTTTATTGAAGTTGCAAGGCGATTCAACGGCTGTGCAGTTGCAACGGACCTGGTTCAATTCCTGTTAGTCTCAAGAATTGCTATTCTGAACTACAGTTAAATGGAGTTCAAACTATGACGTAAAATTGAGGCTGCGTTTAACTTCAATTCAAATCGGACCCATGTACTAAATCGACACCCTCTATTTGGCCAGACTATCAACACGCAAAAACCAGAGGTAATGTTTTAACCTTCTCCCAGTGAACAGTGCCGAAATCCAGTTATTAAGGTCAATAGCAAATGTTCCTACCAGTTCCAACCTCGGTAATACTCTATGTAGTGCTAATAAACTGTGATATGTAATCAAATAACTAAATCTGTAACGCAACATTTGCATTTAGCAGACTTGGTGAACAGAAGGACATCGATATGTGGGAACTAAAGGACATTGATATGTGGGAACTAAAGGACATTGATATGTGGCGCTGCCCACTTCAACGGCTACTCAATAAAAAAACGCGGACCAAACACTATATTCCCTAATACGACTCTGGCGTGACTAAGGAAAACATTACTTTATTTCACATTAACACATGCGTTTACACGTCGCATGTACAAACTACTTCAACGTTGCAACTCTACACGGAAGTAAATTAACAAGAGATAACAAATGACCATCTAGAGTCAAGATAGATTTCAGGCCAAAGCACTGGTGTCATGGATGCAGCGGTATTTATAAAAATAAAATAAGAATTTTACATATAATATTTACCAAGACCTTCCCCAGGATGGACCTGCGTGCCGATCTTAACTAATATTACGCATCTAGGATGTTGCCACTGAACGGTGTATCTCACATAATGTTACCTATCTAGGATGTTGCCACTGAACATGTATCTCACATAATGTTACCTATCTAGGATGTTGCCACTGAACATGTATCTCACATAATGTTACCGATCTAGGACGATGCCACTGAACGTGTATCGCTATGATGTTGCCACTGAACATGTATCTCACATAATGTTACCCATCTAGGACGTTGCCACTGAACGTGTATCGCTATGATGTTGCCACTGAACATGTATCGTTTTACGTATATTTTGTGTCGTTATCTAATGAAATACATAGAAAATGACAAAAATACTAATCATCTGCTTACAATGATTATACATTCATTTCGATATGGTTTATGTATACAGTGGTTTGTTTTAAGTCGTAGTGCATTCCCCACAGTTCTTTTTTTCCTAAGTTAGAGAATATATGCATGTCTTTTCTTAAGACTATAAAACCTCTTTATCTCTTTTTTTAAAAGTATGTAGAGCCTCGTTATCTCTTTTTTAAAGAGGGTAGAGCATCTTAATTTATTTATTTTTTTAATGTAGAGCCTCTGAAAGAAAGGGAAAAAAATAAAAATATAAAGAAGCTCTACTCTTCTTTTTTTTTAAAGAAACAAAGAAACTCTACCCTCTTAAAAATTTTTCAACAACCCTATACATACTGTTGCTAGCTTTACTATTTCTTAATATTTTTTTTCTTTTCATTTTCCGTTTATAAAGAGGGTTAAGCTTTTTTAAACTCATTCCCAATATTTCCGTTTCAACAGTATCTTGTGAAGTTTATGTATCCTCTACTACCTGTGTGTTACAGAGCCTGAAAGTGGAGTACAGTACAGTAACACTATCATATTGTCATGTATGTCGCTAGAGGCGACTAAAGCGATCACGGCGTAAAGTTGACCGTCTCATGCCCTACGCGGTTAAAGTGATCCAGAAGAAATGCTGATGTCGGATATGTCAGACCGAAATTAGTAGACATCGCAGCTGAGCTGTAAAAGATGACACAACGTATTCCATTCTCCGGACTACACCCTGTTGATCTGCGGGAGATTGAGAACGAACGCAGAAGAAAAATAAGTAGTTGATTGAAAGATAATATACACTTCACAATTTTGCCTCGCTTAGTGAAATCTACTCACCAAATTTCATAGAATTGAGCAATGGTATCAACTGAGTGAGAAATAATGTCAACTGAGTAAACAATGGTATCAACTAAGTGAAAAATTGGTATCAAATGAAGGAACAATGGTATCAACTGAGTAAACAATGGTATCAACTGAGCGAGCAATGGTATCAAATGAAGAAGCAATGGTATCGAATGAAGGAATAATGGTATCAACTGTGTAAACAATGGTATTAACTGTATAAACAATGGTATTAACTGTGTAAACAATGGTATCAACATTGAAAATAATGGTATTACCCGTTTAAATAAAGGTATGAACCGTTTAAGCAATGGTATCAATTGTGTAAACATTGATCTAATCTGTGTAAATAATGGTATGAACAATGGCTTGACATTGTTGTAAACACTGGTATTAACTGTATAAACAACGATAATTAACTGCGTAAATACTTGTATCAACTTAGTTAACAATGGTATAAACTAGTTTAGCAATGGTATCGACTGTGTAAACAATGGTATTAACCGTGTAAACAATGGTACGAACCGTATAAACAATGGTACTAACAATGTAAACAATGGTATCGACTGTGTAAACAATGGTATTAACCGTGTAAACAATGGTTTTAACCGTGTAAACAATGGTATTAACTATGTAAACAATGGTATTAACTATGTAAACAATGGTATCGACTGTGTAAACAATGGTATATGAAGATAATATACTTAGACATATACATTTTTTTCAGAACTTGTCACACGTGATTGGATTTTAGAAATTATGGAAACATTCTTACCGTGATAAATTGGTAATTGTGAAAGGTCTATCCTCCTGTAACTCAAGAACAAGCTTCTCATTGTTCGAGTGCGTGCTCAGAAAATTGGACATTAAGATGACCATCAGAGTTTGGAACCATACACGACTCACCGTAACAGATAATGCCATCATTTATTGGTTTACCTTGCACAGTTTCTAGTCCTTGGTCAATAGAGACTATAAACAAATATTAATCAGATGTTGTTACAAATTGTAATTCTTCTAGTTCCTAATTGTCGAGACAAACAATATAGGATTATAGTTGTTAATTTCAAACAAATATATATATTTTTATATATATAGATTATTTTTGAGTACGTTGATTCTAGCTTACAATGTACTAAACAAAGCATTGAATGAAATGCTTAACAAACAGAAAATCTTGAAACATATATATATTCAGTGTGCATTTATGACGAGATGACGACAAACTGATTATCTAATTTACCGATTACTTGATTGGTTGGCAGATTAGTTAAATAACTAACTGGCTTACTGATTGACTATTGAGTGACTAACTAACTTAATTTACGAAATAACTAACTGACTGATTGACAACTAGCTAAGCTAGCCTATAAATCAACATAAGAACATGTTCTTCTGGCACCCATCAAACTGAACAACCAACTGAATAGCTAGCCAGGTAAAGAAGCGAGCAACCAAGCAGCCAGCCAACCAACAAAAGGAGCACCCAGCCAAACAACCAGGCAACGTACCAAACAGCCAGTCAGCCGACCAAGTAATCAACTAATCAAAAAAATTAGCAATTAGTTAACTAGTCAACCAGATAGCTAATACGCCAAATAAACCAAACAACCAACCATCAAGCTTGCCTGCCAATCAAACCAACCTAACAACAAACCTTCCATTTAACCCACTAACCAATCAATTAACTAGCTTACTAATCGACGTGCCAACCACCAGGCTAACCGGCACCAAATAATAACAATACAACTTTAAACAATCTATTTTACTAGTGAATAATTCTATTTTCTCAAACAATTTAATAGAAATATTATTGTACTAATAAATCTAGGAATAGTAAATGCACTCTTAGCACATCCGTCAACACCCTCTTTTTAGTTCTTAAAATCAAATTTATGCCTAAAATAAAACAGTTTTTACACCCCAAAAATAATTAGTCGAATGTTTGCCTAAAAAAGCACAATTTATTCACACACAAAATAATTAGTAGAATATATGTCTAAAAACACAATGTATTCACCCCAAAAATAATTAGTCGAATTTAGGCCTAAAAAACACAATGTATTCACCCCAAAAATAATTAGTCGAATTTAGGCCTAAAAACACAATGTATTCACCCAAAAAATAATTAGTCTAATATATGTCTAAAAACACAATCTATTCACCCAAAAAATAACTAGTCGCATGTATTTGCTGAAGCTACTTCAATAAACGTTTAATTTTTCAGCACTTTAATATTACATTTTGACAGTAACAAGGATGTATGTTTAAGGAGCTCACTTGATGGTGCTTTACTAATGTAAAATGTCCGCATAAATTTCAGTCTGACGTCACTTCAGGGTGTCCAGTAAATGTACAACCATATGACAAAATATGATTAGAATGTATGTGTGATATTGTAAATCAGCTTTCATTCAGTTGTATGAGTTACTTGTTGCTGTATTTTGTGGCCTAAAAATACACTGTTCACTTTAAGAATGAAGTGGGTCAAAACACCCCCCCCCTACATTACTCCGCGACAACAGGTGATTTTTAAACAGCTTATGACAGGTAAAAACAATATTATTTAAAAACAATAATTAAACCACATTTAAAAACATTGAAAAGCGAAATTTAAAAACAATATCATTATGCACTTAACCATCGATTAATATATTTGCGTCCAACAACCAATCAGAAACACTGACCCACTTCATTCTTAGAGTGAACAGGGTATAGAGAAGTGGTTATTAGCCTCTTTCCTCGGTGGCTTCATGGAAGACATTTTCCTGCGTGGATGTTCTGGAATCTATACATTTTGTACATAATTAAACAAGTGGAAGATCACCTCAAGTCATATTATCTTCTTCTTTTTCAGCGTTCATTCTCAAACTTCCGCTGGATTTCTCTTGTAACAGGACAACCGTCCTACAATATTTCCAGTTGAATGTAGTCCAGAGAATGGAAATGCGGTGTGTCGTCGACTTATTTGCGCCAATGGCCCAACTCATCCGTCTTCGGCGGGAAGTGATATTATAAGATATGTTATTATGTTTCGTCCAAAGTCAAAAGCAAAGTTATCTTTATCTACTTCCTACCCTCGACGTGTCCTTCGTCCTTTCATTTTCTTCCTTTCTTTTTTATTCGAGATAACCCCCCCCCCCATCCTCAAAAAATCTCCATGTATGCCTTTAGAACTACTGCTCCAGAGTGGACGGACATGTCAGATCAGATAGCTGATCCGGGACGCCCCGCTCTTAGAACAACGATGTGACTTGAAATATTAACCTCTCGCATCCAGTTGCAAACGATCTTTGTGGATGTTACTGTCTGCTCTGACAGTAATTTTCTAGCACATGGCCTCTTATGCCCTGAAGTGACCATACCAATACCTACTCGAGTTACTTATGGCAGCTTTTTCGGATACTATTGTCACAACACCTACTCCAGGTAAACCCTTGGTAACCTCTACTCAAGGTATCCCTGTGTCAACACGTATTTCAGGTACCATTGTGGCAACATCTACTCCGGGTATCCCTGTGGATACACCTACTCCAGGTACCCCTCTGGCAGCACCTACTCGATGTGCCCATATCTCAACCTCTATTCCAGGTATCCTTCTGGCAGCACCTACTCGAGGTGCCCATATCTCAACCTCTACTCCAGGTACCCCTCTGGCAGCACCTACTTCAGGTACCCCTCTGGCAGCACCTACTCGAGGTGCCCATATCTCAACCTCTACTCCAGGTACCCCTCTGGCAGCACCTACTTCAGGTACCCCTCTGGCAGCACCTACTCGAGGTACCCATATCTCAATCTCTACTCCAGGTACCCCTCTGGCAGCACTTCAGGTACCCCTCTGGCAGTACCTATTCGAGGTACCCATATCTCAACCTCTACTCCAGGTACCCCTGGTTCCACACAGCTTGTGATCGAGTACTTGCTTGTATAAACAGGTCACTGCTTCTTTTCTCCTTCTCTCGATGATTCAGCTCTTAACACCCAATACATTTTCTCCGCATGTCCGCTTTAATTGAGTAAATGACACACTACTGGGCCAACTAGTTTATGACTCTAATGTCAGATCTGTTGATCAATCTACAGTAATGATACACCTAGCATTCCGCTTGCAATGTCCGTTAGATTTCATCTCTTCGTTATCTGTGGTCACCATTTGATTGTCTCTTGTCTTTCCCCAGGTTGTTTAATATCGACTTTTGCAGTTAAGCGTAGGGGTGATTGGAGCTCGAGCTTGCATTCTAAAGCCAGATGTGTAGCCTCGGATGTGATATGATAGTGTTTGTTCAGGATGTCCCTGACGTTTTATATCCATCTTTTCCGTCATCTTCCTCTGGCTTTGTACCCTGATCTCATTTGGTTATATGCTTGTACGGGCAACTTTTCGTAATGCATTCTCATAATGTGGCCAAACCGCTTGATCTGCTGCCTTTCTATGTAATCTGTACAAGGTGTTATACCATGGTGTCTTCATTTCGTAATCTATCGAGCCTGGTAACCCCTGCGACTTTGTTCAAGCACTTCACCCCACATTTCGCCATTTATAGAAGACAAATACAGGAAATCGAGACAATACATGCAGTGACAATAATCTCCCTATTCTTTCAGAGTATCCCGTAAAATTGAATCAATTGGCAAATTGTTTTGTTTTTTTCAGATGACGTGTCAGATTATCACCCCAACTGTTCTTAGTTGCTTCATGCTACTAATCATGGAAGACGATAGTGGTCCTGTTATTTGCACCCTAAATTAGAAGTCCAGGCACGGTTTTCTTTAAATTAAAAGTATAACTTTTCAAATTTATTAATTATTTCAAAGTTAGACTCAATATTATGTAAGATATAGTGCACTGGTGACTGCGCGTCAACAAGGTCCAGCAGTTGAAGTGAACAGACGCCAGTTGATACAACTTTAGGGATACTCTGAAAGGAGTGAGTCGTTTGCGACCAGAAAGTGTTTCTACACTCAGAAACCTAGTGGTTTATCCAATGAAGTCAATACATACGTATGCCTCGTCATGGCACAATGTTGCTATTTTTTTGTAAGAGGAAGAGAAATGAGGATTCATCAAGATGGCAGGTATAGGATGTATAGATAGACATCAATGAGTGTAAAAATATGGTATGTGAAAGATGGTGCTGGTATGGAGTTGATGGTGATGTGGATTAAACGTTAACGCTTGCTTGACAGTAAAAGTAACATCATCAGAGGGGGGGGAGGTTTGGTGACTGGCACAGGCGATCACATATCTATCTCCATCAATGTTTACATTAGCTTTTGTATCTTTGTTAAATTTTATTACCCCGCGATATAAAACTATATATTTTCATACCTTATTCTTCACGATATTTCTGGCCGTCAATTTTTCTTCAGCGGTACAATGCTCTTAAAACAACCCTGTCTATTAGCCTATCCAAGAGGTAAGGATAGTCCCTCCTGCAATCCCCGTTTCGCATTTGACTAATTCAGTATCACATCGTTATCTTTTCTAGTTGTCCATGATACTCAGCATTCTACTATACAATCATCTATCTGTTATCTCTAATTTCCCAATATCATGTTTGTTGAACACGACGTGAATACATAACAATGTTTGATTCTTCGTCAGTCAGTTATCAGGTTGCAACACCAATTGCCTCAATGAACTGTGTAATTAGTTTCAGGTCATCCATGTTTGGAAAAGTAGTGTCGTCTGGCCATATTTCTCCTCTTCTTGATAGAGTTTACAAGAATGAACAGAAATGTTTTCTTGTAGGGATGTTATCATGAAGGGATGTTTTCATTGAGGGATGTTTTCATGTAGGGATGTTTTCATTGAGGGATGTTTTCATGTAGGGAAGTTTTCAGGTAGGGATGTTTTCATAATGGAATGTTTTCATGTAGGAATGTCTTCATAATGGAATGTTTTCATAGATTTATTTCATACATAGAGGTTTGCATTATATTGAAATATGATCTGGACGTAACGATCAACTAAGCACTTCTCTGGCTGTAATAATTCTCTAAGCAATACACTTTTATTAGATTGTCATTGCTTTATGAACTGTCGGGACGCGCAGTTACCAGCAGGGGGATTTGGGAATGGTACTTTGGCCACACGAGACGCGCAATGTACCACACCGCCATTAAGCCGGACTATACACAGAAGACTGTTTGAATTCCTGGTTGAATTATCAAAAATAAGACATGTGAACTAAGCCAGGACCACATCACAACTCTTGGATGACTCGATTAATCCATTATTTAACTGGTCACTTTTTATAGCCAGCCAATAGAAACAAAGAACAGTCGGCTAAACCAAAAGTAGTGTCTAGATCATGGGTTCGCGCGCAGGTGAGATTTAATCTAAGGTAGATTAGAGTTGTGCGGTCACGATTTATTATTTCCCAGGAACTTGTGGTCAATTGAAAATACCGATACTCCTCATTGTTATATAATGAAAACTTTTAGCATCAATATAATAATAGCGAAATACATCAATATAATAATAGCGAAATACATCAATATAATAATAGCGAAATACATCAATATAATAATAGCGAAATACATCAATATAATAATAGCGAAATACATCAATATACGAGATAGCACAATTTATCAATATAATACAGAAATACATCAATATATAATAGCACAATTTATCAATATAATACAGAAATACATCAATATAATGGTGAAATACATCGATATAATGAAGAAATTAATCAATATAATGAAGACAAACATGATGGAGACATAAATCAAAATAATGGTGAAATACATCAATATGATGGAAAAATTATTCAATATAAAGGTGAAATACATCAATATAATGGAGCAATTCCTCAATATAATGGAGAAAAACATCAATATAATGTAGAAATACATCAATATAATGGAGAAAAACATCAATATAATGGAGAAATTAATCAATATAATGGAGACAAACATGATGGAGACATAAATCAAAATAATGGTGAAATACATAAATATGATGGAAAAATTATTCAATATAAAGGTGAAATACATCAATATAATGGAGCAATTCCTCAATATAATGGAGAAAAACATCAATATAATGTAGAAATACATCAATATAATGGAGAAAAACATCAATATAATGGAGAAATTAATCAATATAATGGAGACATCGTGTGTTTGATAAAATTGTTAAGTAAGACAAGTAGGCATATTTTCACAATTTCAATTCAATATCTGCCATAGGGAAGCAATTTATGGATAATAAATAAACAAAGAAATGGACAATTATATACCACAGAGATGTGGTTCTTCAGAAGAGTGCTGAGACCCTTTCCTTAATCAGATAGACAAAACAGTTGATAGAAAGAATGAGAATGATACTTGAAGTCAACATCAGAACGAAACAGTGCACACTCAATGAAACAGTGCACACTCAATGAAACAGTGCACACTCAATGAAACAGTACACACTCAATGAAACAGTACACACTCAATGAAACAGTGCACACTCAATGAAACAGTGCACACTCAATGAAACAGTGCACACTCAATGAAACAGTGCATACTCAATGAAACAGTGCACACTCAATGAAACAGTGCACACTCAATGAAACAGTGCACATTCAATGAAACAGTACACGCTCAATGAAACAGTACACACTCAATGAAACAGTACACACTCAATGAAACAGTACACACTCAATGAAACAGTGCACACTCAATGAAACAGTGCACACTCAATGAAACAGTGCACACTCAATGAAACAGTGCATACTCAATGAAACAGTGCACACTCAATGAAACAGTGCACACTCAATGAAACAGTGCACACTCAATGAAACAGTACACGCTCAATGAAACAGTACACACTCAATGAAACAGTGCACGCTCAATGAAACAGTGCACACTTAATGAAACAGGGCACACTCAATGAAACAGTGCACACTCAATGAAACTGTGCACACTCAATGAAACAGTGCATACTCATTGGTCAAATTATGAGATGATGAGGTTTGGAGCACAATGTAAACACAATTGATGGGAAAAGACGGAGGACAGAAAAGAGAGAAGATACAAAACAGTTTAAAGTTGAAAAAAAAGTTGAAAGTTCTAGAGGATTGACTTCACTATACTCGGTTTCCCATATGTACTCCGTCCTTCTCAACGAAGCGGCACGCCGCCTGCCGAGAGTATCACTCATAGCACGTAACTCAGTATCTTCAAGTGATAATCCACAGGGATCTCCGAAAAAATCCACCTTGTAAACATGCCGACACGAGCCGGATTTGAACCCATGACCTCTTGAACACAAGACGAATAGCTTAACCACTACGCTATGGAGGTCCTCTAAGATACCATAAAAGAAAGACAATTTAACATCATGGCATGGTTGACAGTCAGCGTTAGAGATCATACACTATCTATCTATTCGCTAAACCCTTTATTGCCTTTCAGCTTCAGGGGTAGAAGAGTTTTCTCGTGTGTGGGATGGCCCTCGTGTGTGCTGAGTATATTGTCATTTTTCGTCTTTTTTATGTAGGTGGTCCTCGTTTTCGAGGTCAGCCTCTAGGTCTGCCTGCACTGTATCTGTGTAGCATAGCTTGCTGTGCTATGCTGTCTGGTGGTAGTCTGCTGATGTGTGCAAACCATTTGATCTGTTGTCTCTTAATATATTCCAAGATTGGGGCGGTGCCAGTTCTTTGTCTAATGTCCTCATTTCTCACTCTGTCTCTTAGCGATATTCCTAGGATTCTGCGTAAACATGCCATTTCAGCCATATTACAGACACATAATACAGACAAATATTATAAACACATATTACAGACACATAATACAGACACATATTACAGACACATATTACAGACACATATTACAGTTACATATTACAGACACATATTATAGATACATATTACAGATACATATTACAGTTACATATTACAGATACATATTACAGATACATATTACAGATACACCGTTGTGTAGATATACTGTTATTGAGATCAATGATGGACTACACCAATAGGCACGGCTCATGATGCTGATGAATACACACAATCTGGTAATTCAATAACAGCGGTGAATAAAGTGAATAAAATAGGACGTCATACTCCATGTGCTTGTATATCATGTGTACTCAATAGCGGAACAAGCATTTGGAAATATATGTGTACACACAAATAAAACACATTTCAATGAAATATATCTTTCATTTCCAATTGTGCCGTTATGCGTAGTGAGGGTGGGGGGGGGGAATGAAGTAGTCTGCCCTTAGCCATCTGGGCAGCATTGGCCATGTCTCTTTACGGTTCTTTGGTTGTCCCATTCCGTCGAAGAATCGGATGTGTCGGACCATTGACGCAAATAAAACGGCGACACACCGCATTTCCATTCTCTGGACTATTTCCTGCTGGAAATTATAATAGGATCATGGTCCTGCTACAAGAGAGATCCAGCGGGAGTTGGAGAATGAAAGCTGAAGAAGAAGAAGGTTGTCCCTAGTCATCTAGTTTTAGGTCTTCCTCGTGCATTGTAACCTGACTTTCTGATGTATGAAAAAGGGTTGGTTGCATTGGTTCCATTGTCATGAGATGCACAAGTCACCAAGTTTACTGTCTCTAAATATAGTCTTCATCTGACAGTCTTTTTTTTTCTTTTCTGGTATCTTCATTTCTCCGTAGCTCCCTTTTTTGGTGACATTTATTGCTTTCCTCAGACATATCATTTCATACATGCAATATCTGCGCCAAATATGGTAGTGGAAGACTATAGCATGGCTAAATTACAAAATTCATTCACTTAAAAATATGTTTTCTAGAACCGTCTTGAATTTATTTTACTTCCTTGCGTAACAAGTGCAACAAGGCCATGGGCCAATGTGTCGCTAAATCAGCAACCAATTGAACCTCGCCAATATAAACTAACAAAATATATGGCATGGGTCTATATGTTGCTGAATCAACAACCATTCAAACCTCGCGACTATAAGCGAAGAAAAGATATGCAAGCAAATAAGAAAGATGATGACATAGCAAAATACATCTACAAACACAAAAAAAGAAGTAAAAAGTGGAACTTGCAAATAACACGCACTTAAAAGTATGGAGGAAAGAATTCGACTACATCCAATTAAATGTTTATTAGATGGCACATCAAAGAAATACCCACCAAAAAAACTATTCAAAGAGCATTAATGAAACCTTGACTTAATCTCAACAATATGCAAGAAATACACCAACAATCCTGCCATGATTTGAAGTCGACAACAATAGTATGTGCCCTATGTACTGTAGTTGGGGCTGAAGGAACATACTTGGATAAATGGATGAAATGATGGATCGACGAATGGGTAGGGGATAAGAGGCAGACAAACACATAACTATATTCAATATATATATATATATAGATATATAGATATATAGAAACTACAAGCAGATTAAAGCAGTAACTAATTTGAACGAGCTAATAATACTGCCCTTGTCCTGAATCCACATACAAAGCTGGAAATTTAATGTTTGCTTCCCTTAAATAACATGAATATTTTCAATATATCATAGTAACACAATGCACCGTACCCGTAACTCTTAGAACTCCCGTCCACTGGGAGCGACTACTGGCGACTATGAGAACACACGATTATATTCGTAACCGCGGACTGATTTAAATGCAAAGGGTGCAACGGAATTTCATCTTTTGCAAACGTATCAAATTGACCACCCAAGGTTGCTTGCAAAAAATCAGTTCCGTACGCGTAACATCTTTTCATTTGAGTCAGTCACTTAATTTCTGAGGTAATATGGTGTTTCTTTGGTCAGATCTTGCGGACCGAACCAATTGATTCAACCTCAATTGGAAACACGAACTAACGGATGTATTACCCGTCATGCACTTCCCACTTCTGAAACGTTCACCATCTCACATTTCATTTCCTCGTCTATTTCACCTTATTGCACAATCTCCAATCACCCACATGTAACAAACACATAACCTAATGTCCAATCACCCACATGTAACAAACACATCACCTAATCTCTAACCACCCACATGTAACAAACACATCACCTAATCTCCAATCACCCACATGTAACAAACACATCACCTAATCTCCAATTACCCACATGTAACAAACACATCACCTAACATCTAAATTTGTATATAAATATGCACTTGTCATGTTGATATTAAAGGAAGCAAAATTAAACAAAAAATAGTATCTCTTGTCTTTTTAGATGCCATTTCTCTTTTTACAAGAAATAATACATAATATATCTCCATGATGTTGTATCATTATTTAGCAATACCTTATCACTTTTCTTGAATTGATATTATTTTCCGTGGTTTTTGCTTCTAACGTATCACTTCTTATGTAGTAGTGATTTTATTCATGAGCAAACCATGTTTTCTACTTCTACCATATCACTTGTCTTGTGGTAATGTTATTCATGAGCAAACCCTGTTTTCTGTTCCTAATTTATCACGTGTTGATTCCTCTATATTATTGTAAATAAACAACATACATAATAAATTAATATACTCACTGACAGATCAAAGTTTATATAGTCATTCAATCTATCCCATAGTTTCCCAACGTGGGGCACACGCCCCACAACATTGATTGTTCAAATTCAAAATTTTATGTGGGAAATAGTTCAATTTTCTAACATAAAAAACTATGTATATGATACATAGGTGGGCATCTGGAATTTTGAAAGATTTATGTGGTCACAAAATAGATTGGGAAACACTGATCTTTCTACAAACACATGACCATTGATGGTCTAGGTAAAAAACAAACATTTGGCGCGTCTACACATAGACATACATCGATATGTTTCTTGAGATATGCGGATTGAGTGTGGAAAAATTATGATAAGTCCACTTGATGATGGTGTCTGTCCCATATTTTCTTTTGCTACTTGGCTTCCACCTTCAACAATATCCTGCAATCCCGTTTTTAACAGAGGGTAATGTGTGCGTACATGTCCAAACCATGCAAGTTTTTGTCTGGTGAAAGTGGCGTTAAACCTGCGAGATTTCTTACCCTCCATGATTTCTGACGTACACACTTCTCCTAAGTTCTGTATAGTTATTTCACATAATTCGTATGTAACAATTGTATTCGAATGCCTATATCGTTTACTCCAAATATAATTAAATATATTTCACCAAACAATACGAAATTACATCAGCATGAAACAATTTGATGAAAAAATGAAGACATAGTATCGTCTGATTACATGATGAAACTTATATCACATTGAAACTTGATCGATACCATTTCGAATTTCATGATTATCAGCATCGATCTCAAATCAATTGGCAAACACACATAAAACATTAAGTTCTAAAAGTTCATATTCACTGTATGTCATCATTGATAATTTCTATCTAACAGTTTTCATTTTGTTGTTCCTTCTTTTTTCTGAGTCATACGCTGATATTGATTTCTTCAATGAACTGAACTAAGAGTAAAAGCCCTGAAGCAGATTGTAGATCTTGTCCGTCTGTGTTTTCATACAGTGACTAATTCTGTACAATATGTATCGTATGTTTTCTGAAGATTGTCCGAAAGGGCACATATGTATCTTGTGTTTTCTGCAGATTATCCAAAAGGGCACATGTGTATCGGTCTCTCTAATTTCAAACCTTCCATTCATATGTTGTTTGCGTCTGTTGGAACCTGCTCTCAATCAAAAAATTATTGTCTGTTCCTTTCTTCCAATCGTGTGCATATCATTATCTTTTTTCTTCATGGGGGAATTAAGTTACATGTCACGTGGGTGAGTTGTTACATGTCACGTGGGTGAGTTGTTACATGTCACGTGGGTGAGTTGTTACATTTCACGTGGGTGAGTTGTTACATGTCACGTGGGTGAGTTGTTACATGTCACGTGGGTCAATTGTTACATTTCACGTGGGTGAGTTGTTACGTGTCACGTTTATTAAACTTGTAATGATGGATGCCATTTATGGAAAATATACAGAATTCTTTTATCTGTTGTTGGTGACAGTGACGCCCAGTTTTGGCTTTTTTTATCTGATGTCTCATGTTTCCTGTTTGGAAATGACCTGAAATCCTTCGAAGAACTAATTCTTTTGTGTGATTGTTTAATTGCCTTGGTTGCTTATCTAGTGAGCATGTGCGCATGATCTATGACCCAATGCCATTGTACGATATATGAATGTGTTTGTGAGCTGTTGTTTTGTTCCATATAATGTGTTATATAATATAATGTGCCTTATTATTTAATTAAGATTTGTGTGATTTTAAGGTGTTTTGGTGGAATGTGATTCTTAGGCAGCAATCAGTTCTTGTCCTTTTGAGGGCTTATATCGTTTTCAATTACACCAGAAAATAATCAATTCACAACAATAAATAATCAATTCACAACAATAAATAATCAATTCACAACAATAAATAATCAATTCACAACACACGCAACAACATAGAAACAGTTACCATCACTCCTGGCATAATCAATACTCATATCAAAATAATTATACACATTAAATTATTCAAAATTTCTCAAATACTATAAAGTCATATTAAGTTAAAAAGCCTCATCGCCCTTATATAGCTACAATATTCATTTCTTAGTTTGATAAGATCGTTATTCGGTTCAAAGATGTTTCAATTCTCTAATTTTTCTTGCTTTTTCATCACATGTGATTATGACCATTTGTCACATTAACTTTTGCGAATTCAGAGTTATGTCCCTCACCAGAACATTAACAAACACAAAAGTTGCGTTATTGTTAATTTCACATCTGTTTTTTGCACCTGCTTATTATATTTTCAGAGCTTAACCATACGCTCTGTAAACATGATGAGAAATCATGGCGCTGTTGCAAGCAGTTATTCAGAGCTTAACCATACGCTCTGTAAACCTGATGAGAAATCATGGCGCTGTTGCAAGCAGTTATTCAGAGCTTAACCATACCCTCTGTAAACATGATGAGAAATCATGGCGCTGTTGCAAGCAGTTATTCAGAGCTTAACCATACCCTCTGTAAACATGATGAGAAATCATGGCGCTGTTGCAAGCAGTTATTCAGAGCTTAACCATACGCTCTGTAAACATGATGAGAAATCATGGCGCTGTTGCAAGCAGTTATTCAGAGCTTAACCATACGCTCTGTAAACCTGATGAGAAATCATGGCGCTGTTGCAAGCAGTTATTCAGAGCTTAACCATACGCTCTGTAAACATGATGAGAAATCATGGCGCTGTTGCAAGCAGTTATTCAGAGCTTAACCATACCATCTGTAAACATGATGAGAAATCATGGCGCTGTTGCAAGCAGTTATTCAGAGCTTAACCATACGCTCTGTAAACATGATGAGAAATAATGGTGCCAGTCTATCTACCTATACGCTGTATCCCTTATTTGCCTGTGCGGCGTCAGGGGTAGAAGAGTTCTCTTGAGATAGCCTACCTGTGTGTTGTTTATAAGCTTGTTTCTGTGGCCTATTTGTTTTCTTTAATCCATCTTTTACATGGTCTGCCTCTGACTTTATAGCCATTATGTCTTTGTGACATGTGACTATAGTCTGGAAGCGTGTAAAAATCACTTGATCTGTTCTTTTTTGTGTGTTCCAACACTGGTATTGCTTTGGTTATCTGTCTGATGTTATCGTTTCTAATTCTATCTCTTAATGACACTCCGAGTATTCTTCGTAGACATGTCATTTCTGCTGCCACTATTTTTATTTTGACTTGTGCTGTCATTGTCCAGATTTGACACTGGTAACACAGTAATGGGATACTAATAGTCATGTATAATGCAACTTTAGTGTCTAAGTTTACATTTTGTTCTTGAAAATACGTGTCATTTGTCCTAGGATGTGGTATGTCCTTTGCATCTATTTACATATGACGCCAGTACAGGCAGTTATTCAGAGCTTAACCATACGTTCTGTAAACATGATTAGAAATCATGGCGCTAATACAAGCAGTTATTTGTCACACATGAACCTCGTGTATGAAACACCAGAAGACACTCACAAATAACACAAAACCGTATCAGACACCCATCAGAGTAACTGATCCT
This sequence comes from Meghimatium bilineatum, assembly GCA_034231615.1. NCBI lineage: Eukaryota > Metazoa > Mollusca > Gastropoda > Stylommatophora > Philomycidae > Meghimatium > Meghimatium bilineatum. The sequence continues at coordinate 27,165,105 of CM067314.1, read as the reverse complement.
GAACTGCTTCATTTATCATTTCCTCTCACTTCTAAAACATAGGAGGACACAGGTACCACAGCATAGAAATTAATGCAGTTTCTTAAATAACAATACAACATGTTCAGTAACAAATCACTTCAAAAACCACTTCTTGTTATTTTTATATAAATGTTTTGGGGTGTGTACTATGTATATCTATAACTGAAATGTTATTTTGAGAACTACTTTCTAGTTTGTTCCTTTCTTTCTCGTACTTGCTTTGCATTCTCCGTTGTTGGTTAACTATGAATATGCAGACAGCGATTCCCAAAATAATACATACGCCAACAATAGAAGATATAGTTATTATTGCTGTTGTATGTGTTTCGCTGTCAAGAAATGTTGTAGATTGCGTTGGCGATGTTGACATAGTTGAATTATCAAATGTTGACATAGTTGAATTAATTATCAAATGTTGGCATAGTTGAATTATCAAATGTTGACATAGTTGAATTATCAAATATTGACATAGTTGAATTATCAAATGTTGACATAGTTGAATTATCAAATGTTGACATAGTTGAATTATCAAATGTTGACATTTAGTTTCGTTGAGTTCCTGGTAGCAGTATTATCTGCGGAGAAAATGGTGCAGATTTAGTTTCGTTGAGTTCCTGGTAGCAGTATTATCTGAGGAGAAAATGGTGCAGATTTAGTTTTCAATTGTCTAATATTCTTATATAACGAGGTCTATTTTTAAAAATCAAAATATATTGTAGAAAAACATATCAAAATAAACAGGAGAAAAACATATCGAAATGAACTGGATAAAAATAAATCAAAATGTACAGGATAAAAACACATAAAAATGAACTGGAAAAAACACACCAAAATGAACTGGATAAAAATACATCAAAATTAACTGGATAAAAACACATCAAAATTAACTGGATAAAAACACATCAAATTTTACTTGATAAAAACGCATAAAATGAACTGGATAAAAATACATCAAAATTAACTGGATAAAAACACATCAAAATTAACTGGATAAAAACACATCAAATTTAACTGGATAAAAACGCATAAAATGAACTGGATAAAAATACATCAAAATTAACTGAATAAAAACACATCAAAATGAACTGGACAAAAATACATCAAAATGAACTGGATAAAAATACATCAAAATGTACAGGATAAAAACACACCAAAATGAACTGGATAAAAATACCTCAAAATTAACTGGATAAAAACACATCAAATTTAACTGGATAAAAACGCATAAAATGAACTGGATAAAAATACATCAAAATTAACTGAATAAAAACACATCAAAATGAACTGGATAAAAATACATCAAAATTAACTGGATAAAAACACAACAAAATTAACTCGATAAAAATATATCAAAATGAACTGAATAAGAACATATCAAAATGAACTGGATAAAAACACATCAAAATGAACTGAATAAAAATATATAAAAATGAACTGGTTAAAAACACATCAAAATGAACTGGATAAAAACATATCAAAATGAACTGAATAAAAACACATCAAAATGAACTGGATAAAAATACATCAAAATTGAATTGAAGAAAGCACATCAAAGTGAACAGGAGAAAAATTCACAACAAAGAATACTGGCGGTACTGAAATTAGTTTTGATAAAATTATGAAAATATAATTCGTAGGTAAGAAAACTAGAGGTCTTTGGAGAAGGTGAAATAAATAGAGAGAAAATAATGGAATAATTCCGTATCATTATTAAACCAATAACGCTTCAGTGTCGTAAGGGTGTCATTCTGAAAAAAAAACATCACATCAAGCATTTCGTCACGTCTCTTTTATATTCTTAGTTATTTGTTGAAGTGTGGAAGATTTTAATCCTATCCAGTCTTTAAGGTAGTATATCCCTCAAATATTGATACAAAATTGTAACATTTTGCCATTTGTAGTGAATATCATATTTAGAAACTACATGCATTAAACTAGATATCTAACTATTAATATAACTGCCATAATTTTCTAATTTTTTGTGACTTTTACATGCCACCCCCATCATGTAATTTTCCTTAGAAACAATTGTTTGCATTTGGTTGCTATGGTCCTAAATCATTTCTATTAAATAATTGTCAACAAAAGTGTGAGTCAATTATTTTTACAATCCATCTAGCAGTAGGAAATTACTGCACTTTTAGGGGAGATCACTCTAATGCGTCTTATATGTGTATAAAATCAATATGTCCCATGCATATGTTTTACTTTCTAATTTACGAAACATCTCAGGTATATGTTTTACTTTCTAATTTACGAAACATCTCAGGTATATGTTTTACTTTCTAATTTACGAAACATCTCAGGTATATGTTTTACTTTCTAATTTACGAAACATCTCAGGTATATGTTTTACTTTCTAATTTACGAAACATCTCAGGTATATGTTTTACATTCTAATTTACGAAACATCTCAGGTATATGTTTTACATTCTAATTTACTAAACATCTCAGGTATATGTTTTACATTCTAATTTACTAAACATCTCAGGTATATATTTTACATTCTAATTTACTAAACATCTCAGGTATATGTTTTACTTTCTAATTTACTAAACAGCTCAGGTATATGCTTTACTTACTAATTTACTAAACAGCTCAGGTATATGTTTTACTCTCTAATATATAATGTTTTACTCTCTAATTTACTAAACAGATGAGGTATATGTTTTACTTTATAATTTACTAAATAGTTCAGGTATATGTTTTACTCTCTAATTTACTAAATAGCGATGTATGTGTTTTACTCTCTAATTTACTACCCAGCGAAGTGTGTGTTTTTCTCTCTAATTATTTAAATCTATCTATACGCTAAACCCTTTTTTGCCTTTCAGAGTCAGGGGTAGAAGAGTTTTCTGGAGACGGCCCTCTTGTGTGCTGAGTATATTGTGGAGTTTGTCGACTCCTTTATTTCGGTGGTACATTGTTTTCGTGGTCGGTCTCTAGGTCTGCCTTTACTGTATTCGTGTAGCATAGCTTGCTGTGTATGTTGTCTGATGGTAGTCTACTGAAGTGTGCAAACCATTTTATCTGTTGTCTCTTAATATATTCCAAGATTGGAGTGGTACCGGTTCTGTGTCTAATATCTTCATTTCTCAATCTGTCTCTTTGCGATATTGCTAGGATTATACGCAAGCATGCCATTTCAGCTGTCACAAGTTTACGTGTATCTTATGTTGTCTTATTAAATAGCTTGGGTAAAATTGTTTTTCTTTTACGTACCTCAGGTTCTTCTCTAGTCACACTGCAACAAAGTTTAACAAGTCCAGATTTCACTCATCCGTGCCCATCGACATTATAAGACACAAGGGCTAAATTGGGAATTATTCTTCTCAAGTGATGCTGTTTGCTGCTCGACTTATCCCGTTATTTTCATTGGTTTTAGACACAAAGTGGACACAAAGTGGAATATTAAAAGCACGAAACTGTTAAATTAGCCACTTTAAGGTGATCCTCGATGTGTTCAACCAATGTATTATTGTCTGTAACTACGAAAATACGACTCATTAGTCATCTGTAACTACGTAAATACGACTCATTAGTCATCTGTAACTACGAAAATACGACTCATTAGTCATCTGTAACTACGAAAATACGACTCATTAGTCATCTGGGGAATTACAAGAATCAAACCTAATAGACAATGTCCACACCTCTGAAGGAAGGAACATCGTCAACATAAACAATTGTTACTTTTATATAACATATTCACTACCCAGCAATATAATGTCATTTAATGGCATTGGGTCAAAGGGCATGAGCCCATGGACTGCTGGATCAGCAACCAACCAACCAACCATATAACATATTACTACACTTGTGCGAATGTAAACATACATAACATATAACAAACTTACTTTGACAGCTACTTCTAGCTTCATTATTCCCACAGCTAAAGTTCGTGGGTTTTCACAAACTATTATTCAACTGTATATGTATATATTTATATATATGTGTCATATATATCGTTGGAATGAATGATGAAATGTCAGCGTGTTTTCTAGGACAGTTGGCAGCAACTTCTGCATAGATACACTTAAAGCACCTGTGATAAACAAAATTATTGAAAAAATATGTAGTTTGATATGAACAAAAAATATATGTTAAAAACACAATAGAAGTCGCATAATGAAACAAGGAATATACGTTGCAAGTGAGATTTTAATTACTGTACATTTATAAATTCCTAATCACACATTCAAGCGAATATTTCAGATCAAACATACATGCCCATTATCATCATCATGTGACATATTCTTTCCAGAAAGTAGTCTTTCCTAAGGATCTCTTGAATTCTCCGCGGTCTTGAACAAGTTGTCCTGCCTCTTCCAGTGATATGTTCAGGCAATCCTGAATGTCTTTTGTCCAACGCGTCTTGAGCGACTTTCCTCCTGTTGTCTTCTATCATACCCTCCAGTAACACTCTCTCCATCCCGCCATGTCTCTTAAGATGGTCGTGTCTCGTGACCATGGATAGTATTAAACTTGGTGACCAGGGGTTTCAGTTCTCTTGTCTATTATACTATAAATATAGTTACAAAAAAACCATGTTCAGTCATCATCATGTGACATATTCATTCCAGAACGTGGTCGTTCTTCTCGATTCTCTGTACACTCCGCGATTCTGGGCGATTTTACCTGCCGCAACCATAGACATTTTTAAACAATCTAAATATTACTGCACAATCGTCGTCTTGGGCACCCTCTTTCCCCGCTGCCGTTAACTCTGTCTTCAGCTATTATTAATCAGTCCATACTGTTATGTCTCTTTATATGACCAAAACAAACTTGGCTTTCTTGTGAAGTATTGTTGAGAAGTCAGTCATCTTCGACGTTTATTGATCTTAACGCTTCATAATTTGTCTTTTTTTTTAGCTGTTCCATGGAACTGTTATACATAAATCTCCTCTGTACCATCTCATTTCAAAAACAATGAGTTAAGTAAACGTAAGGGTAAAGGTAGGTCCCATGGCATCTGACGTCGGGGATGAAGATAACTCTTCATGTACTAAGCCGCAGCAACTATTTGGTAGGGTGGCCAGTTCCCTTCCTTGCTGTTTTTTACCTTCCTTAACTCATGCGTCAGGTACTCATTTACAGCTGAGTCGATTGGAGGAGTGGTCGTGTCAAGTCAGAAATAACAACCCGGATTTTTTGATTTTTTTTTAATGTCCGGACGTTGTTTCGAACCGGGCAAGCTGTAACCAAATGATATCAAGCAAGCTCACTATCAACTAGGCTACCGCGCTCCTCGATGAGTTAAGTAGAAGTGATAAAAACACTGAAAGTATTAGTTACCAATGCCGAAGTCAGATGTCTCCCGGGACAGTGGAACAAATAAAATGGCAACATACATTTAGTTATCTTGACTACATCATGCTGAAAATCTAGTAGGATCATTGTCCTGCTATAAAAAGAGATCAAGTGGAAATTTGAGAACGATCGCAAAAAAAGTGAGTTCATAAAACATAATTTAAAAAACAAATGCATAAATGCAAACAAGTAATATAAGTTAAGTTATGAACCAGCGGTATAGTACAGGATATCCCATAAGTGTTCAGCTGCTTAAGTTAAGTTATGAACTAGCAGTATAGTAAAGGATATCCCATGAGTGTTCAGCTGCTTAGTCAGTAGTTTGCGATTAACCGGTCTGACAAATCCTGCCTTCGCAATTGCTCATTAGCGATAATGACATTCTGTGACCCTTCTAAAACGTTAAACATGCTACTCTACACAAGTGTGTCTCACTAAACTACGGATGCAATTTTTCTTTGGAGTCACAAAAAGCAACGAACTGGAAACTCCTGTCTGGTGGTAGACTGGCAAGTGACTGAACACTGCACTACTTCGGCTAATATATCTTAGGTATAAATGTACGTAATAGCACCCCTCCCCACCCCACCCCCCTCCCACTACAAACGACAAAAAAATAATTTCATTAATTTGTCAAGATGACTGGGAGTCAAATTATGTCTCCGCGGCTCCTTCTACAGATTGGGGCACGTACAACTATTGCCCCAGTTTGAGATCTACACACCGCTGAGACTTGCTATCTTCTGGGTATCAAATAAATCTAGACGCCCTACCCCCGTAATAAAAAAATACGTGACCAAATTATTTTGACGGAAACGTCGATCTTATGTTCAAAATAAAATTTGCAACTTTGTAAAATAATATTTGGAACAGTAATGGCAGAACATGCACCTAACACTTCCTGTTCACATTTGTAAAGAGTTTTGCCTCCGTACAAGGTTTTATTGTTTTGGAATGCCACCGAGAGACGCAACCTTTTTGTTACTAGCGTTAGATTTATTGTAAACACAACACTTAACGCTTCTCCCCACCCCTCCAACTTCCCCCACCCACAGGATCCTAAAATCTAGCAGTATTCTACCAATGAACATGTGCATTCAAATTTGTTTCTTTTACATGCCGCTAAAATAAAGAAATATCTGACGTATGCTTTTCTATTATAAAACTACAATGTTCGATATTTACATCCACCAATAAAACATCCACCAATAAAACATCCACCAATAAAACATCCACCAATAAAACATCCACCAATAAAACATCCACCAATAAAACATCCACCAATAAAACATCCACCAATAAAACATCCACCAATAAAACATCCACCAATAAAACATCCACCAATAAAACATCCACCAATAAAACATCCACCAATAAAACATCCACCAATAAAACATCCACCAATAAAACATCCACCAATAAAACATCCACCAATAAAACATCCACCAATAAAACATCCACCAATAAAACATCCACCAATAAAACATCCACCAATAACAAACTTCATGAACGGATATAAGTGATGTATTGTTGGAACGATGAATAACTAGTGAATAACAAACCCGTATCTGCTTGTCGGTGGAAGAGTGATCTAACATCACATTATCGCTTCACCCAGTGAAAATTATAATAATTTTATAATATGTAAAAACTGCAGTAATGCTATAATTCGACAAATAAAACTTAGGAAATGGGTAATGCAATTTTGCTAATCTTTAGAAACACACATGAAAATACAAAAAATCGACGTTAGGACTAAAATGCCTTTTCAGAAACGTATTATTGATTTATACATATGCTGTGATTTGACTGTATCCAATGAGGTTCCATACTTGTCGTGTTACATTGTGTTCGTGATCAAATCTTTAGACCGTGACCTTGATTTATTTTTAAATGTCCTAGATGTTTTCAGTGACCACAAAACTGCATTACCCTATCTTCAAGTTTCACCTAATAATTCTATAGAGCAAAAACACATTTCATTTTCAATTCAAAGTATACAAGTTTTATATATATATATATATATATATATATATATATATAGAGAGAGAGAGAGAGAGAGAGAAACAGAGAGAGAGAGAGAGAGAGACTGGAGTACATATCGAATCACAAATATGAAAACAAAATGTAAACTAACTAAAAATGTAGCAATGTATATATTTCTACTGTTTGCTCTCCCCTGCAATGTGATTTCGTATGTTGATAATTGTTGTAATTCCCGGAATAGTCTTCGCAATAGTCACACTTCGTAATTTCTTCGCAATAGTCACACTTATGAAACTTGACAAAATAAGTGATGAACATCAATGGAAGAGAAAATAAATGTGATAAACATCAATGGAAGAGAAAATAAATGTGATAAACATCAATGGAAGAGAAAATAAATGTGATAAGCATCAATGGAAGAGATAATAAATGTGATGAACTGACAGAAAATTGTGGTTAAGAACTTCAATCTATCTTTTATTCTAGAAATATACTGTAAAATTAAGAATACAATTTTCAGGAATCGAGCAGAGATTCCAGTGATGGTCATAAAAAATGGCTATCGGAAATCACCATGGTGTAGTGGTTATGTCGTTGCTTTGTGCTCGAGAGTTCCCATGTTCGAATCCGTCTCGCGATTTCTTTTTATAAAGTGGGTTTCTTTTGGGAGATCCCTGGTGATTGTCCCTCGGAGCTACGTGCTATAAGCGGTACTTTCGACATTCCGAGTGCCACTATGTTTAAATGAACGAAGTGCATATGGAGTAACCGGGTACAATGAAGTTAATTCTCTACGCATTTACGTTGGTTGAGTTTTGAAAAGGAATCATATCACACAGTTTGACACATCCTGATCAAACGTTTGGCTGTCATTGATCAGAAAATCCTAATTCAAGACTTTAACTTTGTATACATTTGAATCCCGTTCTAACAACTTGGTGCGAACCGACAAATATGTATGTATTAACAGATATTCGCGATGTACAATTAAAATAATAAAGAATAAACGTAATTGGAGATCATAAAGTGTTGTTAAATAAGTAAATTTGCTATAAAAGAATTCATTATAGAGGGGTTACATTGTTTTAGCGACTTTTGTCAAAGCGTTGCGTAGACAAATCAACCGCGACGGTAAGCATATACATTCTTTATTTTTGTAAGAGTTTTTTTTTAAGTAAACTAATAAAAATAATAGATTCATAACCCGCCGGGGTCTTAGGGTTGTCACAATGAGACCTTTGGTGCAGAAATATCTCCTTGTATCTCTATCCTCTGCCATCCTGATGTGTTTTGAAACTTCACACGCTGTACATTCTTTAATATTATCCAGACATGTCTTCTTTTGTCCACCTCGTCTTCTTACACCCTCCACGGTACATTAAAGAATATCCCTTGTCATCGAGAAATGTCTCATCACGTGCCCGTACCATCGGAGTTTTACGAAGTTTCACGATTGTCAACATCGGCTCTTGTTGTCCAGCTAATGGATTAATTTTATCATGTACAAAAACATTGGTCTTAAATTGGTCCATGACAGATACCCAACACAGGTCTATATCATTTCTTCTCAAACGCCTGGATTCTTCTTTCTAAATCTGCTGTTATGTCCAGGTCTCACAACCATATAGAAATACGGACAAAAGTTGAATATAAGTTGATCTTAACACGGGTTGTGATCCTGGCTTTCCAAATAGTGGTTAGTGTTGTCATGACGACTATAGCCATTGCTAGTCGTTTATTAACTTGGTCTGTTGATTCACCATCGCCACAAATCTGGGCTCCCAGATAAGTAAACTTAGAAGCCTCCTCTAACCTTTGATTGTTTAGCTTTATATTGGCTGGAACTAAGTGATTACTTCTATTCATTAATATTTTACTCTTGTCTCCATTGATCTCCATACCATTTTTTCTGCCAGATAACTCCAATCTTGTTGTTAACTCTTGTAGTTCTCTTTCTGTTGTCACCGTCAGATCGATAACATCAGCGAATCGGAGATTAGAAATTTCTCGTCCTCCAATCGATGCTGTTGCATGGAATTCCTCTAACACTTCTCTCATGATTGCTTCTAGGTCGTTGCTATTTACATATTTGGAGTCGCATGCCACAAAATAGCTAAGGCCAAATAAAAGATTTCATACAATCGGAGACTAGTTCCTGTTTACGTTTTATCGATTCTATACCGACGACGGTACCCACCCCCTGTAAAAGGAATGATTCCCGTTGTATCTACATGATTCTATTTTCTTAGGACTAGTGGTTATAATCACTTGTGTTCACCACACAACACACAATTTTCTTAGGACTAGTGGCTATAATCACTTGTGGTCACTACACAACACAGAATGTGCTAGGGACTAGTGGTTATAATCACTTGTAATGACCACGTGACGCACAATTTTCTAGGTACTAGTGGCTATAATCACTTGTGTTCACCACACAACACACAATTTTCTAGGTACTAGTGGCTATAATCACTTGTGTTCACCACACAACACACAATTTTCTTAGGACTAGTGGCTATAATCACTTGTGTTCACCACACAACACACAATTTTCTTAGGACTAGTGGTTATAATCACTTGTGGTCACTACACAACACACAATTTGCTAGGGACTAGTGGTTATAATCACTTGTGGTCACTACACAACACACAATTTGCTAGGGACTAGTGGCTATAATCACTTGTGTTCACTACACAACACAGAATGTGCTAGGGACTAGTGGTTATAATCACTTGTAATGACCACGTGACGCACAATTTTCTAGGTACTAGTGGCTATAATCACTTCTGATGATCACACGACACACAGATTCAAAGAAAAATACTAACAACACTATACTTCCCATGTCTGAACTATTCATCCACATAATAATTTTCCTACCTTGCCTTAACGTGTTTAGAAGAAGAAAAACAATAAAAATTGAGGTTTAACAGCTTAACGGCAGAATGGATGTTATTTAACTGGTCGTTTTAACGGCTTATCTGAGAAAAGGGGTTAATGAAGAGAAGAATTGACTTTTCTTTTACGTTAAGAAATATAAAATAACAATTTTTATAATTATACATTCAATTCCAGTTTGTCACAGCAATATATAAAAAACCAGAGTTAATAGGAAAATACAAAGTTCACCAACTGTGCGATACATCGGCAGGGATTCAACAATCGAACTATCGTTCTGTGATAATATCCAATAAAGAAATAACAATATCCTAGAAAAATTGCAATTAGAAATTACCACGACGTATCCAACTCAACATTATTTCCCTGAACATTCCTAGATTCCGCTCAAATGTTCTACTTACAAAATGTTGTACTTACAAAATGTTGTACTTACAAAATGTTGTACTTAAAAATAAGTTAAGAAACGCTTAGTGTAATATCTTGACCGCTTACAATATTAAACAAAAAATATACGAATTTTAGTTAGCAAATGCGAAGAACATTGGAAAACCATACTCGAAGATAATACATGTATGTTGCTATGAATAGATATCAAACACACCTGCTTCAATGTGAAACTGATAATAGGGTGTGTATGACACAGGTATGCCTTTGTATATCATATCAATAAGTAATCTCGTTGCATTTCAGTGATTAAAGAAGCAGGTGTATATGTCCGGCTTGTGTGGGTGACAGGTATGTCTCGGGGTACTAACTTTACCTGGTTTATTTCAGTTACAGGTAGTTTTGTGTTCCTGGAAGTAATAGCAACTTACTGGTCATAAATATTGCGTAGAAAATCAGTATAGTCGAAATAATGCTATGGTCATGTGACGTATTCCTTCCAGAACGTTGTCTTCCCAATGAACTCTCTGAACCTCTCTCTGTCTTGGGCGATGTGGCTTGCATTTTCTAGCGATGTATTCATATTATCTTTAATGTCGTCAGTCCATCGTCTTCTTGGTCTGCCCCTTCTCCTCTTCTCAGGTATTCTTCCCTCCATTATTTGTCTTTCTAAACAGTTATGTCTCTTTATATGACCAAACAGGCGTAGTTTTCTTTTTGTTATTGTGTTTAGTAACGAACACTCTGGAATATTCAGTGTGTTTATAATATCTGAGTTTCTGATTTTATCCTTCCATGATATTCTAAGTATCTTCCTGTAGCATTTCAGCTCGAATGCGTTGATATTCTTTGCCGCTGTTTTACTTAGAGTCCATGTTTCACAGCCGTATGTTGCAACCGGAAAAATAAAAATAATGCTATACTGCTCCTAATGTCGGAATTTGGATACATCACTATGCTGTTCCACGTCATAATAAGAGGAGGTATGAATACAGTGTAACAACAGGAAAAATAGAGCGGAAAACCAAACAGAGGCCGTCAAAAGCGAGAAGATAATGGCTAATTTTATAGAGAGCTATAAGATGATAGAGAGACATGATAAGAGAGAGATGATAGAGAGTAAAAGGCGACTAAGGAGGTTATGGGATGGAGTTGGCTGTCCCATCCCATATAGGGTCAGTGACCCAAAGCCATGCCGAAATCGGATGTGTCAGACCGAAACGCGCAGATATTGCAGCCGTGCTGTAAACCATGGCGCATCGCATTCCGTTCTCCGGACTGCATCCTGCTAATCTGCAGGAGTTTGAGAACGAACGCAGAAGAAGAAGAAGAAGTAGCTTTACAGTAGATATTCACTAACTGAACTAAACTGGCAGTGCGAAATAGTACTGCACTGGATATTCACTAACTGAACTAAGCTGTCACTATGAAGTAGCCTTGTACTGGATATTCACTAACTGAACTCAGGTGTTAGCACGAAGTAGTCTTGCAATGGATATTCACAATATGAAATATTAGAAAACAAGAGGGCACGTCGACTATCTACGGAAGGGGATGTTGATGATCAAATATATCCTACATGCCAATAATTTACAATAAAGAGAAAATGATCAAAACAATTAAAAAACTAGCACCACCACAAGATGGCTACCACATGCATGTATAGACTAGAACAAGTTATCATTGTGCGGTGTATGCCAGGACAAAACCCACTCCGCAGCAACGTGTATACAAAATTCAAGATTGGTAACATTTTTATGTGCATGTTGACAAACACCTCAGGCAGCAGAGCATATACTTCATGAATATCCCCATAAATATTATATATTGAGGTAAAGCGATGCTTTCTTTCTTTTCTGTTTATACCTCTTTATGCTTTGCAGCTTCAGGGGTAGAAGAGTTCTCTAGAGATGACTGTTTGTGTGCATTATTCCTCTGCAGCCTCAGGGGTAGAAGAGTAGATGTGGTTGTTTATGTGCATAATGCCTTGCAGCCTCAGGGGTAGAAGAGTTCTCTAGAGATGACCTTTTTTGTGCGTTTCAAATATTAACTCTTTTATATCTGTAAACCATAGTTTGCAAAGTCTACCTCTGCCTTTTTCCGGGATATCCATATTAAGGGCCTACGAGCAGCCTTCCTTCCTCATGTTTTCAATTATTTTCATGCGTTTCGACGGCTGACGTTGGCAGGCCACACAACGCTCGTATATACAAAGTGACTAATGGAAGGAAACGGCTGACGTTGGCAGGCGTATATACACAGTGACTAATGGAAGGAACGGAAATGATCGCAATCATCACTTCTGAAGGTTTGCTGTGATTCTGCTCGTAATCAATTAATGTTGATATCCACGAGTAAACATTTGCCCAAAGAAGCATGACCGTCTTTACTATAGACCTACAACATAATCAGATAAGACCCTATTCGTTATTGGATTTGCCATTTTTTACATACTTGGAATCGCATGTTAAATAGTTACCAACCATAAACTCAACAAGAAACGAAAACGTAACCAGGGGGGTCCTAATTAATTCTATTGGAAGAACGTCTATACTCTCTACTCTCTCGCAAAGAAGTAATACTGAAAAACAAAACAACTCTAGTGATCTATGTTCCAAATCGGTCAATTTTATAGAGGAAATAAGACTTTAGAATCATATTACAAGTGAACTCATGAAGCAAGACATCAGTCATTACTTTTCTTCATTCAGTTTTTCGAGAGATAAATATCCGGTATCGGGAAAGCAAACCAGACACTGAAAATACGCAGGGCGTGGGTAACACGCGACAAATGTAAAAATGAGCAGATATAATAAGAAATGTTACCACTATTATAAACAAAACATAATAAAGCGACAGCGGCGGACGACTAAAAATCCTTCATCGGGAGCATATATGGTGTGACAAAAGTAGGAATGAAGAGATTGTAGCGTGGTACGAATCTTATCATTGGAAGGAGAAAGATCAAAACTGGAGGGTTGGAGAAAAATAAGGGGCAGAGATAACATGAGGAACAGATAGCGCGGACACGGGAGTAATGATGGGGAAAATAGTTTTGTAAGGAATTGGATGATAAATTGCAACAGAGTACACAAATGAAAGGGGTTACTTATATCAGAATAATTTGAGAACCGTCTTGGAAGGTCAACATAAAATTGAAGAGGCAGATTACTCTGCAGACGGTGCAACGGTGTAAACCTGTCAAATGCCACGTGGACACGAGAAGATCTATCTGTCTGTCTATTCTCTAAAACCCTTTGTTGCCTTTCAGCGTCAAGGGTTGAAGAGTTTATGTTGAGAGTTTATGAAGAGGGAGATGTCCCTCTTGTGTGCTGAGTATATTGTAGAATTTGTCGCCTCTATTATTTCGGTGATCCATCGTTTTCGTGGTCGGCCTCTAGGTCTTCCTTAGCTGTATCTGTGTAGCATAGCTTGCTGTGGTATGCCGTCTGATGGTAGTCTGCTGGCGTGTACAAACCATTTGACTTGTTGTCTCATGATATATTCTAAGATTAGGGTGGTGTCGGTTCTTTGTCTAATGTTCTCATTTCTCACTCTGTCTCTTAACAACATTCCTAGGATTCTGAGTAAGCATGACATTTCATCTGTCACACGTTTACATTTGTCTTGTGCTGTCGTTGTCCATGTTTGGCCTTGGCATCACAGCGTTGGCATAATAATCGTTTTGAATAGTGTTATTTTGGTGTTTAAGTCTGCATTTTTGTTTCTGAAGTTTAGTGTCATTTGTCCTAGGGCTTGGTATGTTTTACTACATCTAGTTTGTGTTTCTTTGCTGCTCTTGCCGTCTGTTGTTATATATAGAAGATCGAACTAGGTAAACGGTAAAAAGTCGGAACATAAAAAAACACCTTGTCGGGTACTTTTTCTAACTGTTACAGTATCATGGAAGCAGGATTGGAGTGTGTAAGGGATAGTATCTCACGGTGAGAGGCAGCCACTTTCCCCTTCGAGGAAGGCCTTGATGTTTTTGGTTCCGCCACTGATATCCATGCCACTGATATCCATGCCACTGATATCCATGCCACTGATATCCATGCCACTAATATCAATGTCACTAATATCCATGCCACTAATATCCATGTCACTAATATCCATGCCACTAATATCCATGCCACTAATATCCATGCCACTAATATCCATGTCACTAATATCCATGTCACTAATATCCATGTCACTAATATCCATGTCACTAATATCCATGCCACTAATATCCATGCCACTAATATCCAGCACACTCACACTAAGATTCCGCTACTGACGTTCTAAAACAACTACTGACACAAGATTGTTTATTACAATGCAATCGACACGGTAACAATATTTAATATTTTGCTGTCCAAAATACAACATCTGTACCAGTGGCGCAGCGTGGATCAATGGCACCCGGGGTGGAATCATAATTTTTCGCCATTGTGACATTACAAAAATATGTCAGTGATTGTGAAAGACTGAACGTAAATAAAGTTGCCGTCCTCCCGATGATGCTGCCCGGGACGGTCCGCACCTCCGCCTCTCGCTACGCCACTGTCTGTAACATCATTTGTATGTCATGAATATAAAATAAATTCAAGTAGGAAGCAAGAGGATCAATTATCAATTCTTGAGACTAACTGAAATTGAACCAATTCCGTTCCAACAACACCGAATCACCTTGCAATCTGAGTAAACGGGTTTTTCCGTACTTGATCAACCGCATTCTTTAATAAAAGATGCGATTTTGTCAAGACATTCAAACTGTACACTCAAGTCACTGAGAACGGACCAATCGAGAAAATCATATCACAACAACAACCGAACATCCCGTACAAGAATTGAAGTATCCTCACATGGTGGGGAGGGGCATAGACAGAAGAGTTTGAGACCCAATCATATACAGAATCTAACAACGTCCTGTATAACTTCAATTATATATATAATATATATATATACATGACATTATTGCTATCTCAGTCAACCGGGAAGTAAGAAATAGGGCCTATGATCGTGTATACACGTAACCATGTTTGTGATAAACACGTTCTATTCATTCCCCAGATATGTCTATCGTATCTTGCATGATTGGATAACCAATGTGCGAATATGTAATATTCCTCTATCCTGATTCAAATCTGCAGGATGTAATGTCATAAATTCCTAGAACGGAATACCTTGTGTTGTGTTATCCATAAAAGAATCATAACTATTCAATGTTCATATTTCGAATAAAAATGTTATCAATGAACGTAAATGTTGTGAGTTTGTTATTTTGTGTTTATTTGTGTTATCTTTATGCCGTCTGATAATCTCTTGATATTTTGTCTGTTTATTTACTGATCTGTTGTCTAGTAAGTATTTGTTGTCATCAGCATCATCAAGTGCCGTCTCCGCAGCGATGTTTGGCTGCAACAGATCTACAACATCACCTGTCTCTTGTCTTGGTGGCGCACTCTGCTAGACTGTAACCTGTCCATCTTGTGATGTTACTCTCCCACTTGTATCTCTGCCTACCGCTTGCTCGCTTCCCTTTGACTTAACCCTCAAGTAAAGTTTTCAATAAGGTTTCATGCCTTTTAATGTGTCTAAAATAGTTTATTTGCCTGATCTTTATTTCTCTTAATAGTTCTTTCTTAATATTAAGTGTTTTTAGCACCTCTTGTTTGTTTTCTTCTCCTTCCATGATGTTCTCCCTATTCTTCTATATACCCACATCTCAAAGACATCAATTCTGTCTTCTAATTGTTTATTTAGTGTCCATGTTTCTGAGCCATACATTAATATATGGAATAGGTGTAGCATTTTATCATTCTCGTCTTTAGTTTGTTTGTAATTTGTTTAGATGTTACTAATTATTTGTTGTAACGTCTGTTACATTTTTTTATGTTTAATAAATCCATTTTTTGTCGATTGATGATGTTCCTCCTTCGCAAGTGAAGACGAGCATGGCATGAAAAACAATAAACATATGAGGCGAAAAATGAACAAAGAACAAAAGGTTTGTGTTTGTCTATTTTGATTTAGGTTTGTGAGTTTGTAGATACCCAAGAAGTCAGATTATTGCCAAGAAAGGTGTATTGCAGTGCGTAAAAGAGTACAGATGGTCCTGACTAAGAGGGTTGTCAGATCTTCTCTTGCATTTCTGTCTCTCGTAGGTCGCCTGCAGTGTTCTTTCTTTTTTTTTTCTTCTTTAAATTGTGTGATAACAGCGGTGATCTGAATGTGCGAAGCTGAGCGACCATGAGCTGCAGTCTCCCAGAGGCTAGGATCAATTCTACAGTGTTTTTGTGTGTGTGTGTAAATGCTAGCATTTGTGCATTACGAACTTCTAGATATTAGGAAATTTTTATAATAATTTTTGGCAGTTATCTGTCTTCAAATATGTTAGATAACTACTTTTATTTTGCCATTTAACCTACTTAGGAAGTGTATTTTGTCCACTTCCTAGTATTTAGTCAGTTAACTTGATTGTATATTGCTTGTTAAGTATGGTATATGTTAACTTTCTTGAAAAAAAAAATGTTCTTTCGTTCACTTGAAACATGTATGTATCTGTAATTCTGTCTCCTAAATAAAACTCACTGTCTTTTGTAGTTCATACAGTGTCCCATAGAGCTTTGATTCCAGTGTTGTTTCCTCCGGCCAATACGTCTGCCTCAGCATTTCATACTCTCGTAGATTATATGTTTGGCACTCTGTGCTGCCTGTCCACATGTACACATCGCCGTGTTACCAATCTTGAACTTTGTGTACATGTGACTGCGGAGTCAGTTGTGTCCCGTTCTGAGGCGTATAATTACAACTTGTTCTGATCTGTTCATAATGTGATAGTCATCTTGTGTTGGTGTTTGAGGCCTTTTTATTGACTTGAACATTTGTTTTTTTTTTCTGATGGTGGGTGATTGGTATATCTTGTTGGTCTTCGGCAGCACCTTCCTTAGCCAGTTGGTCTGCTTTTTTCATTTCCTGGTATTCCACAGTGAGAGGGTATCCACTGCATAGTTACCCTATACTGGTAAGACACTTCATTAACTAGTTTTTGTAGATTTGTTAGTTTTTCAGGATGGAGTGCTTGAAGCACTGACCTTGAATCTGTCAGGAATACCACAGGCTGTAGGCCAGAGCTGGAGTTCAGCAGTTTTTAAGCTGCCACACTAATTGTCTGGATTTCTGCATCATAATTATTGCAGAATTTCCCTGTCGGTGTTCTGGTTGTATCTCTAGGGTTGTGTGAATATTCTATATATATACCTGTACCTACATTTCTCACTGCATTCTGTGCTGACCCATCTGTGTATACTCTGACCCATATATCTTGTGGATATTCCTCATCCAGGAAACTGAGGGCGACTGTCATCCTTGCTTAGTATTCCTTTCACGTGGGACTGAATATGTATTGGCATTTCATGCCGTTTACTCCAAGGGGTTTGTTCTTGTACAGACCTTAAGGGACTGTCAACTTCAGGTTGGTCTGTAAATTGTCTACGGTGTAACTTGATGGATAAAGCTGCTTCTTTTCAGTCACCCCAGATGTTGGAATCTTTCCTACATTAGATGATTTGGCACACACTGAAATTTTCTGCTTGTATTAGCACCTTTGTGTTTCTGCATCTCTACTGTGGTGTTGATTTCATTGTTCCCAACATTATCATAAGCGTCTGGTTTAAGTCCTGCTTAATTGAACACTTAAACACATTGTTTAGATAAAAAGTAATTAATAAATACTTTTTTTCACTTTCACACAAATTTATCGGTGTATTAAAAGCACTATTCTTGACATCAACTTTTGTCGAACCTCTCCCTTGTCTAAAAATGTAAAAAAAAATTCCCCAAACCCTCTTCCTAATTGTTTACGTAATTTAAGGACATTCCCTGATCACGTGATAGATCTAGAACTGCCAGAATTATCCCAGTAGAGACGTGTCTATTAGGGAACCTGATAAGATTTACAGAACCATAACGTGTTTCTTCCATCAGAAAACCTGATATTTACAGAACCATAACGTGTTTCTTCCATCAGAAAACCTGATATTTACAGAACCATAACGTGTTTCTTCCATCAGAAACCCTGAAGAAGAAAAAAGACTTACAGTAGAAAAATTAGTTTGTTCTCTCTTACATTCAAATAGATTTCGATCGCGCATCCTTCGATCCATCAGGCAATCAAAGAGACATAACTCAATATTTACTCATAACTATCACAGCAGAACACAATTCAAGTAGATTATTGCCCCTGGTCTAAGTTTTGCCAACTCTGGTATCCAATGATATTAATTTATATGTTGATTGTATGTTCTGATACACTGTAATAGTTTGCAGCAATACTGCGATGTTTCGGTTCTTCAGACCTACATTCCATTATAGACATGTTGAAAGTGTCCTGATGATCTGCCGAGTCCAAAAGGATTGAGTGTACCCAAATCAAAAATGAGACGATTTTCTAGAGCGTACCTAGATCTATCATCGGTGGTGCAGAATCTGATGGCGGTGACCTGAATATCACAAGCACCATGATGACCATCGCCGTATATATCCCTGTACACTCAAGCTTTTTGGACTCAATTCCGACCACTCTTATGTCTAGCACTGGGTTGGTGTGGTCTTTGTCTTTATTCTTTTTGTTCCGTCATTTACTCATATTTTTGTTTGCTTCATTTCCACATATATTTACGTTTTTTATGTACTTCCTGACATTCCGCCATCTCATTTCCATATGTCTGTTGGATACGTTTGTTTTTTAATAATTTTTCCATTCATCGTCTTTTGATGTATTGTGTGTATCTTGATAAAGACCGATTGGTTGAAACGTTGAGTATGATTTGTATATTGTAATTTATATGTTTTTTTGTGTGTGCACATCATTTCTCACTAGTTTTAGATATAGTCTGCCGTGTCTGATTGAAGCGATTATAAAAACCTGTGTTTAACCTAGACACCCTTATAAGAATGGAGAATTTATCAGCATCAATCAATCAATCAATAAACCCGTAACCCTTCAGGGTCGTAGGGGTACCACATTGGCTGCTTCAGCACACATAGTCCTCCAGCGAATTCTATCCTCAGCGATGCGGATGAGTGTGGAAATATCTTGAATAAGTAAGTACGATTGTTGTTACGTTTCAGGCAGTTACCTTGTATTTATTATTGCAATGCAGCTTTCTTGTGGTTGACATAAACTTCAAATTCAGTACACCACTTGTCAATGTGTTCTAATCTACTTTGAAGATCGTGGATAATCTGACTTCTTTCTAATCCCTGATGGTATACGTAGATGCCATTTGCAGCATGAGCTTTGCATGCGATTGTCCTCCATTACAAGTGAAGATTAGCATGGAGATGGAAAAAATAAATTAGGTTTGGTGTTTGTGAATCTGAAATTAGCTCTGGAGATCAATTCAGGCTGTAATAATATCTGTTGCAGTTATACAATGAAGGATACGGTCAAGAGATTTCTTCTTCTTCTTTCGTTCACTTGAAATATGTCTATATCTGTAATTCTGTCTCCTTAATAAAACTCACTGTCTTTTGTAGTTCATACAGTGTCCCATAGAGTTTTGATTCCAGTGTTGTTTCCTCTGGCCAATATGTCTGCCTCGGCGTTTCCTGCTCAGAACACTCTTGAAGTATATGTTTGGCACTCTGTGGTCAAGAGATGAACATGAAGGATACGGTCAAGAGATGAACATGAAGGATACAGTCAAGAGATGAACATGAAGGATACAGTCAGGAGATGAACATGAAGGATACAGTCAAGAGATGAACATGATGGGTACGGTCATGACATAAACAAAATCTGTCTGATTTCTCTTTTCTTTTAGTCTCTTTTGGATACATGTACATATTGTTCTCAAAGATAAAATATTACATATTTTATTATATGTTAGGAGACAAGACAATACATCTACATCAAAGATGAACATATCATCACAATACATCAATACATCACACATGAATGTACTACAATACATCAATAACATCAAAGATGAGTGTATCACAACACATCAACAGCATCATATTAAACATATCATTAAATCAAAATAATACAACACTTGATTGACGATAGAAATAAAACATTAGAAAAAGTTTATTATATGTACATGGCTTGAACGAATGACATCTAAAAATGATGCATTATTTTTTTTCAATTATTGTTTGAGCTGCTTGTTCTCAAACTTCCATTGTCTCTCTCATAGAACAGCAGAACAATGGTTCTACTAGATTTCCAGCAGGATGTAGTCCATAGAACAGAAATGTGTTGTGTTGTCATTTTATTTGCACCAATCACCCGAAACATTAGACTTTGGCGATGGTAACTAAAACGTTCAATGTTATTACAATTTCCATTGAACAGTAGATGTTTGTAACCATATTGATAGTATGTATGCGAGCCATACACCAGCCATACACCAGCCATACACCAGCCATACACCAGATATACAAGAGAACTGGTTCGTTCTCTTGTATACACACAGGTTACCAAGCTCGAAGCTTACTTTCAGCATGCCATGTTCACGCATACTTGCTGCTTTCCATTGTCTTGTGTCAACATAGCCACAGACGTCCACAGTGCATTATCAACTCTTGATTACTAAAAAACGTTTATCAATCCTACAGTAACACATCTATATAAGATGTCCTTATAAGAATGAAGAATTTATCAGCATAAATCAATCATTCAATCAATAAACCTGTAACCCTTTAGGGTCGTAGGGGTACCACATTGGATGCTTCAGCACACAGAGTCCAACAGCGAATTCTATCCTCAGCAATGCAAATGAGTGTGGAAATATCTTGCCCTGTCCATTCCTTGATGTTGTCTGTCCATGCCTTTATTTTGTAGTTTTTCAGTGGGCACAAGGTTTAGCTAGTGGTGCCCATCTCCTCTCCAGCTGTATCAGCATACCAGTGTGGCTATAGGTATGAGTGGCAGTTTTATCTGCCGCTTATGTGAGATGAAGTGTTCAATCCAATTACAGTTTTTGGCTAAGTTTTCTTAATGGTACATAATATATTTGTGCAGCGAGGGTATCCAGAACTTAATGCAATAGCTATATGACTGAATTAGATCAGGTTCTCTTCCAGATGCTGGCGCCCTTGTAAGCTGAATCGTTACAAACTTCATAACTTGAAGAACTGCTGCATAAAATGTCTGCACAAAATGATCTAACCATCTCAATTTCAAAGTAACAGTGGCATTCCCTTGTCACACATATGATATCAATGTGGGAATATAATATTATTCTTTTCTTCTGCGTTTCTTCTCAAACTCCTGAGATTACTAGGACACAATCCGGGGAATAGAATGCGCTGTGCAATGGATTCCAGCTTGACTAGTATATCTGACTATATTGGTATAACAAATCCGACTTTATCATGGTTTCTGATCACTTTTACTCTCGCTGCGAAGGGATAGCAAATGATATCCTCACACCTCCTTAATCACCTTGTGTGACCTACATGGCATGTAAAAGTCTTGTTATTTCATTGCTGATTCCAGCACCAAATATTATTGATTTCTAGAGAGCACATGTACAGATGATGTAGTCAGCGACACACTAAGACATGATGTGGTCAGCGGCACACTAAGACATGATATCTTCAGTGGTACACTAAGACATGATGTGGTCAGTGGCACACTAAGACATGATATCTTCAGTGGTACACTAAGACATGATGTGGTCAGTGGCACACTAAGACATGATATCTTCAGTGGTACACTAAGACATGATGTGGTCAGCGGCACACTAAGACATGATATCTTCAGTGGTACACTAAGACATGATGTGGTCAGTGGCACACTAAGACGTGATATCTTCAGTGGTACACTAAGACATGATGTGGTCAGTGGCACACTAAGACATGATATCTTCAGTGGTACACCTAGAGATAATGTGGTCAGTCACACATGTATAAATGATTTCAGTGGCACAAGTAGAAATGAAGTGGTCAGTGGCATATGTAAAAATGATGTCTTCAGTGGCATATGTAAAAATGATGTCTTCAGTGGCACATGTAGAAATGATGTGGTCATTGACAAACCTAGAGCTGATATTGTCATCAGAACAACCAAAATCTTCAGTTTTCCAGAAGGTCTGGCACTACTTCTTCAAATTCAGTTGGCCTAGCATCCAATTGAAACCAATTAAATACAAAATTGAACTATGAAAATACAATCCGGACAGCCTGACTAGAAAGCAAGTAAACAAACCAATGGGTAATCAAGACTATTATACCGTAAAAAGGAAGGCCCCGTTGTAGAAACCTGCCATCAGGGATGAAGATAACTGTTCGTATACTAACGCACAACAAAGTGAGATGTCTAGTGTCCATCCTTGCTGTTTTTACTTCACCCAACTCATGCGTCAGGTACCCATTTACAGCAGGGTTGACTGGAGGAGCGGTCGTATCAGGCGAGAAATAACGAGCCAGAGTTTTTGTGTGGAAGTGGTTTCCTACCTGGTTTTCTGTAACTCAGTGACATTAAACAAGCTTCTTATCAACCAGACGTCTCTACCTTAGATAACATACAATATAACATTTTGAAAATTGTTAATTATATGGTTATAGAACTATACTTGCTATTTATGAACATAATATGAAATATTAACAAATACTGTTGTCTATAAAATATATTGTTGCATACAGGAATATGTTTTAGATATTGCATGCGTAGCTCACAGTTACTTTGAGAGTGAGATTAGAGATGAAAGTAGTCCCAGCAGCACTAATTTGGCAAGCAAATGAAATGGCAATACATATATTCATACTCTCTAACTCCCAAAGAATTCTACATAAGATATACAAGCGCATACTAAGAAAGGAAGGTCACACTTGTGAACAATTCCTAGTCCAGAATACTGAATATATATATTGCCCTGGTCATGCAGGGGTCAGAGACATTAAAAGAGCAGGGTTATTGGCGGACAATGATGTTGTTTAATTCACACGGTAGTGAGAAGAGATATGGCACCCCTAATATGGGCAGTCATGCATTGACTACAGAGTGAATACCACTACGCTGGAAGTGATAACTTGCAGTTATAAAGACTTACAACAATGACAAGTGGTGAGGGGAGAAAGTATAAAAAAACTAAAGTTAACCCATAGCATTTATTAAGGCCACAGGGGTGTAAAATGTTAGAGGTCTCACATTTCAATGACTCAGCTACATGAGGGTGGTAGCTATCTCCTCTCCCTCGCAGTCTTTACTTCCCGGATTAATCTGGTACTGAATTAAGGCTGGGTCAACCCAGGAGCCATTGCAAACTGAAAAACATGTCAGCCTTAACTTGGGAGGAATGAACCCAGGACCAATCATATATAAAACCAGTGCTCTAACAACTTTACTATGCTGCCACCCTCTGGGATGAAGCTATGTGCTCTTTGGAAAGATCTGAAGATCACGTAATCAAAATCTGGCTGGGACTTTGAACCAGCATACCCTTGGATCAGAGCTGCTGGGTGTGGATCACACGTGCTACGATCAGAGCTGTTGGGAGTGGATTAGAGCTGTTGGGATTGGATTAGAGCTGTTGGGAGTGGATCAGAGCCGTTGGGAGAGGTTCACACATGCTATGATACTCTCTTCTAATCAATACTAAAAATAACTTGATTAAAATTCATAACTTTCTGCTTCTAGCTGCTTCAGTTCATGGCTGTAATATGAAAATACTGAAATCAAAGTGAGTTAGCTACACCACTGACTCTTTAATTCTAGGTATGTGCTAAACCACTGACTCTTTAATTCTAGGTATGTGCTAAACCACTGACTCTTTAATTCTAGGTATGTGCTACACCACTGACTCTTTAATTCTAGGTATGTGCTACACCACTGACTCTTTAATTCTAGGTATGTGCTACACCACTGACTCTTTAATTCTAGGTATGTGCTACACCACTGACTCTTTAATTCTAGGTATGTGCTACACCACTGACTCTTTAATTCTAGGTATGGTTAACAAAGGTTGTGCTGACTCTTCATCTTCACTCATGTTGCCACTATTAACATTTCTATTGTTTTCAAATTTTCTAAGCTGATTTCTGTTATCTGAGTCACTTACAAAACTAAGCGATTCTCCATAATCAGAACCTGGTCTGTTACCAAAACTTTTTACACCTGAATAATTTTCTCTATTGATTTTACCAGAACTGATTGAATGATTCTCATTATTAATTCCACCATGAACATTGTTAGGATTAGCACCAAATTTTCTGTCTTTGTATTTTGGTTTGTTTCCAGACCTCGGATCAATGGTGTGATCATTTCTAGAATTAATTGATGCTTCTGTCTTAGATTTTACATTTTTACTAGGATTGTTGCTGCTAGCATCTTTACCTGTGTCAGGGGTGCCAGGAGAGTTAGCACCATTCTTAGCTGTGCCTGGAAATGTGGGTGATTGCTCATAGAAATTTATGTCACTTGAAGTCACATGTCCAGGAATGGGTGCTGAGTATTTTGATGGTGCATTTTCATTGGTTCTTCTATCATTAGCATAGCTTAACTGCGGTCCTGCCCTTAATCTGTCAGCATTTCCTGTTCCTGAATTCACATTATTATTGACACTTAGTTTCAAATTGTGCTGCTTTCGTTTCCGCTTGATAACAAAAATAAATATAACACAACTTATAACAATAACTGCAGCAATAACTGTTACTACAATAATAAAAATAGTTTTGTTGTTTTGATTATCCTCGGTATCAAATAATGGTGGCTTGTGAAGTTGTGTTGTATTTCCATTCAACGAAGGTACTGTCTGATCTTTACTAGAATCTAATAAATCTGTATTCTTCGTACCTGCAGTTAAAGTATTTGACAATTCAGTAGAAGCTGCCAAAGCAACGTTGGTTCTTTCAGACGAAGATATATCTGATGCTTCAGTTTTTCCTATAATGTATTTGTCAATCTGCGTATGATTTGACAATGATGGTGAAGTTATTTTAGTGATTGTATGACCATCTTCTGTTTCACACAGACAAACATCACCACAATCTTCTACATCTGAAGAGTTCTGGAAAAAATTCATTTGCTCATCAGGGCTTGACCATAACAAACCAACGCAGGTTGAACTGCAGCAGTCGTATGACTTAATTCGAAAAAACTGAGCAGCACCGCCAACGTTACATGCTTTCGATCTTCCCTGTAACTGATCGCATGAAATCTGTTCATGTTCCTCCACATACGAACACATGTAGTATTTACATAAATCATCTTCCCCGTAAAATGTTCCATTTTTTTCTATGTCTGTAACGCTCCATGTCTGGTCTTGAATACTGTAATGGATTCTGCATGCCTGGTAGGCTCCCAAGCACAAGCATGTGTAGAAGCTGCAGAGAAAAAACAAATAATGGTAACAGAGCAGTAGATTCTATTTTGGAAAAAGGGGGTAGGGTGTTTTTATTTAGATGAGTGTTAGATGATATTTTATGTGGAGTGTTAGATGATATTTTATGTGGAGTGTTAGATGATATTTTATGTGGAGTGTTAGATGATATTTTATGGGGAAAAGTATTAGGATTGGGAGGGTTGACTAAACATAGAAGGGGGGGGTAATTAACTAGTTACTTTGCACTAAATATCATTTTCTATTTTGCTGAGTAGATGGCGCTAGACGTCGTATAAACAAAATGGCGACTGTACTTATGAAGTGTACAATAAAAAAACAGCATACTGGTGTGTGCTCTATGAGCACAAGGACTACTTACACAGGATAGTCATAACGAAATGCTTCCTCATTATGCTGTCCCTTACAACGGTACATAACTGGGTGGACAGAGGGTGACGCTCTAAAATTGTTCACGCAGCAGGTTTGAGAGGACTGATCAATCGGTGGAATAGGTGCATCAATATTGGTGGAAATTATATCGAAAAATAAAAGGGGCGATATAGGTTTACATATAATCGGTTTCCAAATTGTTATCGTTTTTATATTATTAACAGCCATTTGTGACTTACATATTGACTTGCCCTCGTAATTTTAGCGATCTCAGAAATTATATTCTATTTTTTGCGTATTGCTCATCTTATAATCTATGGTGTGACGTTATTTATTGTGTCTATCCACTCCACTATTGTGTCTATCCACTCCACTATTGTGTCTATCCACTCCACTATTGTGTCTATCCACTCCACTATTGTGTCTACCACTCCACTGCCTTCTGCTAAAATATCTATTCACTCAATGGCTCTCTGCTACAATATATATCCACTCCATGGCTCTCTGATATAATATATACCCACTATATTCTACTAACCTACAGACATTTTAGGATAAAAACGAATTTAAAAAACTATGCATGGATATCCAGGAACCAAGCTAAACAGTTATTTCATTAGATAATGTTTCCATTTCAATATTTAAAAGGGAGGAACACAACAATGGTTAATTACAGTGATGTAATTGTAGTACTTTTTTGGCACAAGATCAGAGCTTTTTTAACAAAACGAGTTGACAACACTGGTTAACTATAGGTGAAGCGGCTTAACGCTTACAATGTTTGAAGTGAATCGATCATTCTGTAAATTAACGGATCGATTCAATGAAAGACTTAACAACTAAGAGAGTTTCGAAGAGATGCATACATGTACACAAGAATAGGGCGAATGTGAAGCTCGATTCTTGAGAAATTTATGCAGGAAAATAGAATTAAGGAACGCAATATTGTGTGCATATGATCAATACTGCTGCCGCAGTTTTTAGTCTTTGCAGACGATATGACTTTGATGTGCATTAAGAAAGATTGCAAACTACATTCCAGGACGCTTGTAGATGTGGATAGCACGAATACTCCGGGCCACCAATGAGTATTGGACAGGGAATACGATGACCAATATGGTATTGAATGATGTTGTTGGTCTTCTCAAACGAGTTTCCATTGATCGATGTGATACAATTGTTTGTCTTCTTCGTTATTCCAATTCTGATCTTTTTCCTTATACAACAACGATTCACTTCATATAACGATGATTTACTTCAATGAAATATGAAATGTATGTACAATTATTCGCTTCATACAACAATTCACATCATACAACGATTCACTTCATATAACAATGATTCACTTCATACAATGATTCGCTTCATACAACAATTCACTTCATACAATAACGATTCACTTCATACAACGATTCACTTCACACATCGATTCACTTCATACAACGATTCACTTCATACAACGATTCACTTCCTACAACAACGATTCACTTCATACAACGATTCACTTCATACAACAACGGTTCAATTCATTTCGCACAATTGCGAATCACTTCGCACAATAACGATTGACTTCATACAACAACGAATCACGTCATAAAGCAACAATTCACCTTACCATATTTATCTTATTCCATATCTGAGTCAAAACTGATCTAACGGGGGGATAATTTCTGGTGAAAGAAGCAGTGAAGGCCAAAAAGAAAAAAATGGGCAATCCAATCCCTGATCAGGTGCCTCTACCCTTTTTTTTATTACTTCCCTTGACCATGTTAATCAGTTTATGTTTATCAATTATTAATTTTAATATTTTTTTAATTTATGGTTTGGGTTAAGAGAGTTCTGCTTTACATAATTAAACTTAACCCTAAATAATTTAATATGTGAAATAATAAATATAAATTGTCAACATAGCCAAGGGAAATAATCAAACGAGGTAGGCATCTGATCTGTGATTGGACTATATGATGGGCAATCAACATCAAATATTGGACTAGTTACTTCTTATTTCGTTGACATTTTCCCATATTCTTTTAATGCGCGTTCCTACCACAACACTTGTGTGTACATTGGACAGTTACCTTGGATGTATCTGTTATTAAATGTATGCAGTCTAATATTTTAGATATAGTGTCTTTAATTTTGCCGTTTTTACTGTTTGTTCACTGTTTATCTCGTATTTTCTTGAAAAAGACCTTAAGGTTGAAATGTTGAAACTATTTTATGCACTGGCATCTTTATATTTTTTCATAATTACCCAACAGTCTGGTAATATGTGCGTTCACTGTAAAGCCGATCAACCTTGTGTTTTACGTAAGTACCTTTATTAGTTTCCTTAGCTGTACATGTAATGTTCATCTTTTTTTTGGTTCAAATACCACACATCAGTAGCCTCTAGCTCTCTTTGAACTTTTTAAATTACAGTCCATGTTTCCCAGCCATAAAGAATAACTGGTTTAGTATAACATCCAATACCAGGAAATGAAAAAGCAGACCAACTGGTTAAGGAAGGTGCTGCCGAAGACCAACCAGATATACCAATCACCTACTATCAGAAAAAAAAACAGATGATCAAGTCAATAAGAAAGCCACAAACACCAACACAAGATGACTATCACATTATGAACAGATCAGAACAAGTTATAATTCTACGTCTCAGAACAGGACACAACCGACTCCGCAGTCACATGTATACAAAGTTCAAGATTGGCAACACGGCAATGTGTACAGGCAGCACAGAGTACCAAACATATACTTCAAGAGTGTTCTGAGCATGAAACGCTGAGGCAGACATATTGGCCAGAGGTTACAACACTGGAATCAAAGCTCTATGGGACACTGTATGAACTACAAAAGACAGTGAGTTTTATTCAGGAGACAGATATACAGATATAGATATGTTTCAAGTGAACGAAAGAAGAAGAAGAAGAAGTGTAACATCCTAGCACTTGAATTCGAAACACCAAAACATTGCAATGTCATATTTACTGCCCTACTAATGATCTCAGAATTAGTGGCCATCTCCTACACCATCATCATCATCATAAAGTGCCGTCTCCGCAACGAATGTTGGCTGCAACGTATCTCCAACATCTCCTGTCTCTTGTCTTGGTGGTGCACTCTGCTAGACTGTAACCTGTCCATCGTGTAATGTTACTCTCCCACGTGTATCTCTGCCTACCTCTTGCTCGCTTCCCTTTGACTTTACCCTCACGTAAGGTCTTCAATAGGGTGTCATGTCTTTTAATGTGTCCAAAGTATTTTATTTGCCTGATCTTTATTTCTCTTAGTAGTTCTTTCCTACATTATAACTCTCCGAAAAAGTTACACTTGGAGACAACATCAAATGAAATCTGTGTAGCAGGATTTTGATTTATACAGATGTGGAAATACAGATCGACATATTCATTGATTTATACATAGATCGATATGTTTCATCATTGTGAACAGTGATTGATTATTTCTTGATATTCTACAAGGAGTTTCCTGATACAATATTTCTTTCTACATTATATTCCAATTAATTATGTTTAGACCAAGTAAGTTCAAGTAGGAAGAATTAGGATAAATTACAAATTCTTGAGACTAATTCTTGTTTAGACCAAGTAAGTTCAAGTAGGAAGAATTAGGATAAATTACAAATTCTTGAGACTAATTCTTGTTTATACCAAGTAAGTTCAAGTAGGAAGAATTAGGATAAATTACAAATTCTTGAGACTAATTCTTGTTTATACCAAGTAAGTTCAAGTAGGAAGAATTAGGATAAATTACAAATTCTTGAGACTAATTCTTGTTTAGACCAAGTAAGATCAAGTAGGAAGAATTAGGATAAATTACAAATTCTTGAGACTAATTCTTGTTTAGACCAAGTAAGTTCAAGTAGGAAGAATTAGGATAAATTACAAATTCTTGAGACTAATTCTTGTTTAGACCAAGTAAGTTCAAGTAGGAAGAATTAGGATAAATTACAAATTCTTGAGACTAATTCTTGTTTATACCAAGTAAGTTCAAGTAGGAAGAATTAGGATAAATTACAAATTCTTGAGACTAATTCTTGTTTATACCAAGTAAGTTCAAGTAGGAAGAATTAGGATAAATTACAAATTCTTGAGACTAATTCTTGTTTATACCAAGTAAGTTCAAGTAGGAAGAATTAGGATAAATTACAAATTCTTGAGACTAATTCTTGTTTAGACCAAGTAAGTTCAAGTAGGAAGAATTAGGATAAATTACAAATTCTTGAGACTAATTCTTGTTTAGACCAAGTAAGTTCAAGTTTGTTTGTTTGTTTTGCGTTCGCTCCATTGTAACCATCACGGATATCCGTAAGATTTCCGCCGGGAGCGTGATTACGTTGTGCCACCGTTATGCGCCTTGTAGGTCTAGCACATCCAATTTCGGCATGGTAAGTTCAAGTAGGAAGCATTAGGATAAATTACAAATTCTTGAGACTAATTCTTGTTTAGACCAAGACATTCTCTAGATTATAAGTCCTGCGCATCAATCTCATACAGCGTCACGTGACTAATCCTACGTTTTATGTGCTTGCATTTGGTTGGCGACATGTTTGATTTGTTTTATATACTTGCATTTGGTTGGCGACATGTTTGATTTGTTTTATGTACTTGCATTTGCTGGCCGCATGTTTTATTTGCTTCACACCTTCGGCAATTACGAGAAATGCAGCCTTGTATTCCTATATGACATGTAAGAGGGGGGGGGGTTCTCCAAAGCTTTCCTTGTTACCCCGGAGACCCCCCTCCCCCACTTCAGCAGTATGTAATGCTGTAATGCTTTAGGAAGATTATCGTCTTACAAAGAATACTCATTAAGGTAAGATGTGTATGTACGCGCGCGCGTACACGTTTTTTTCAATTTCTGATAAACATATTCATATATGTTTGTGTGTGTGAGTACGTAGACCAGTGGTGGTAAGAATACGAACCGTGTGCCATATCCTGCCAACTGAGCCGTATCTGTGTCCCATCAGGCGCATCCCTTCTTTTTTCCTGCTAGTTCTCAAACTCCTGCAATTAACACGATGTAGTCCGGAGAAAGGAATTCATTTTGTCATGGTTTAACCTTGCTGCGATATTTGCGCCTTGAAACACGACACATCTGAATTACACATGGCTTCTGGATCATTTCACCGTATATTGGGACACCCAATTCACGCCATACCTTCCGTATTCGCATATAACGACATGTACAGAAGGTAAACAGTGTTGTTATTCTTTGCTCCACTCACGCGCCCGCCAAGACAGTCTCAGGCTGATCTAAAAGTACTATAAGCAATGAACTAAGAGAACATAAAATACTTATTGGAGATAAATAAAGAATATTAAAAAATAGCGTTTTTGTCGCATACCGAAAGAAAAAGCCTTTACCCAAACCTTCGAATCACAAAGATTACACACTTCTGAGTTACAAGATATGCACTGCCGATATGTTCTACCATTATGTTCTAACGTTCTGTTCTACCATTATGTTCTAATGTTCTGTTCTACCATTATGTTCTAATGTTCTGTTCTACCATTATGTTCTAACGTTCTGTTCTACCATTATGTTGTAACGTTCTGTTCTACCATTATGTTCTAATGTTCTGTTCTACCATTATGTTCTAATGTTCTGTTCTACCATTATGTTCTAACGTTCTGTTCTACCATTATGTTCTAACGTTCTGTTCTACCATTATGTTCTAATGTTCTGTTCTACCATTATGTTCTAACGTTCTGTTCTACCATTATGCATGCGATATAAAAAAAAATCACATTAAAGTCTGCAAAAGTTTGGTAGTATCATTGTTGGACATTTAACAGCACAGTCCACATGACTGCATGACTTCAATACGGGGAGGTATGGTGTCATCTTTCGTTACTGCGTGTTTTCCTGTTAAGGAGTGCAGGGAGGCTTTTAAGGTTGTGGAAATAAAGGCCGCTTTGCCAAAGCTGTCGCCACGACGTGTACAGGAAGAATTTTTTGTTGCACCTCCGAAAGATACAAATTCTTTCCCAACCGCGGATTGAACCGGGAACCTCAGGAATCTGAGGCGGTGTTCTAACCGTACGGCCACGCGCAAGTAAGTGTCCACCATCAAGTAACTGTTGTCTGCTTTCATCAAGTAACCGAAAGTCAACCGCACAGTCCACATGACTGCATGACTTCAATACAGAGTGGTCTGCTGTCATGAATGATTAGTTGCATTAGCCAGATTTTTAGAAGCTGTGTTAGATCAACATAACGGAATTATTTTCTGGAGAAAAGTTAGTTTTTGCTGTGTATAAAGTAATCACATTGCGTGGGTTGGTGCGTGGCATCCAGATTGTTGTTGTAGGTCTCTTGGCCGGCTGCCTCCGGCTTTATCATCTGTACATTCAAGGGCTGACTATAGTCTTGTTCGATTTTATCACGACCTGGCTAATCTAAGTTTTAAGTCTGAATTGGCTGAACTAAGCACCATCTCTTCGACAAGGATCTGGTCTCGATGAGGCAATCAGCGTAAAATAGCTATGTAGCGAAAACTATCGCATTTTGGAATATCTGGAAACGAGAAAGCAGATCGTCTGGCTATTGTGGGAGCTGCTGATGATCAACCAGATGTGCCAATAACTTACCATCAAAAGAAACAGAGGATCAAGGCAATTAGAAAGCCAACTCAAACACACGATAACTACAAAATTATGAACAGATGAGACCCAGTTGTCATTCTGCTCCTCAGAACTAGAAACAACTGACACCGCAATCACATGTATACAAAGTTCAAGATTGGCAACATGTCCATGTGTACATGTGTCCATGTGTACATGTGGACAGGCACCTTAGACAGCAAAACATGAATGAGAAATAACAGTGGGGATGTGGGGGGGGGGGTAGATTTTAAATACCTCTGTTATGTTATGTTATGTTCCTCCAGGGCCATAGGCGGCGCATAGGGCAGAAACCATAGCTTTCCATTTCTGTCTTTGTGTTGCCAGTTCTTTCAATTGTTGCGTGTTGTTTAGGTTCATTGACATGCCTTCTCTATTAATGGTTCTTCTTAGAGTTTCTCTAGGTCTGTACTAGTACTAGTTACAAAATACATTTAAATTTATAGAAGAAACAAAACTTCAGATATAAGCACGTTCCAGGAGCAAGAAAGAAGAATAAATGATGTACATCAATATTCATTGATATTTGTCTGTTGTGTAACTAAAATCTCCCTTTAACAGTGACCCCAGCAACTCCATTGTTAGCAAACTCTGGAGTCAAGTCCCCAAGGCGTTTCCTGTCTATATAACATGCGAAAATATCTACTCACGTGAATTTCAGCACGTACATATTAAATGTTGGCCTCGCATTAATGATCAGTTTTCCATTACAGGAAGATCGAAGTTTTCTAAGCACGGCACGTTTGATCGCTAATCGATACAATTTCATTCATGAGTTGCGTGCTTATGTCACGTGAAATTTTAATGGACTAGTTCTGTTCATTCAATCGTAACAAGTCGCAGACTTTAGGATTTTTTGTGAATTTTTTTGTTGTTGTTACATTATCCTATATGTCAAGTATTGAAATAACCGTGTGAAAAATAACCAAGTATTGAAATAACCGTGTGAAAAATAACCAAGTATTGAAATAACCGTGTGAAAAATAACCAAGTATTGAAATAACCGTGTGAAAAATAACCAAGTATTGAAATAACCGTGTGAAAAATAACCAAGTATTGAAATAACCGTGTGAAAAATAACCAAGTATTGAAATAACCGTGTGAAAAATAACTAAGTATTGAAATAACCGTGTGAAAAATAACCAAGTATTGAAATAACCGTGTGAAAAATAACCAAGTATTGAAATAACCGTATGAAAAATAACCAAGTATTGAAATAACCGTGTGATAAATAACCAAGTATTGAAATAACCGTGTGAAAAATAACCAAGTATTGAAATAACCGTGTGAAAAATAACCAAGTATTGAAATAACCGTATGAAAAATAACCAAGTATTGAAATAACCGTGTGATAAATAACCAAGTATTGAAATAACCGTGTGAAAAATAACCAAGTATTGAAATAACCGTGTGAAAAATAACCAAGTATTGAAATAACCGTGTGATAAATAACTACTACTTCTAAATACTACTACTAATTAATACCTACTACTACTACTAACTACTACTAACTACTACTACTATTACTACTACTACTACTAACTATTACTACTACTGCTAACTACTACTAACTACTGCTACGTTGCTAACTAACTCTGATAATGCTGATGCTAATGATACTATACTACTGCTGCTACTAATTATATCCTATAATAACTTAGAATGGTATTACTACTATCACTACAACCGCCACTACTACTATTAGCACAGATAATGTAGCTACCTCTATTACTACTAATACTACTACTACTAATAATAATAATAATAATACCACCACTACTACTACTACTACTACTACTACTACTACTACTACTACTACTAATACTACTACTACTATCACTACTATTACTACTACTACTACTACTGCCAATACTACTACTACTACTAATACTACCACTACTACTACAACTAATACTACTACTACTACTACTATTACTACTACTAATACTACTACTACTACTACTATTGAGTACTGGATTCGACTAGGCCATCTCGGGATGCCTAGTCACGTCACTTTCAACCTAGTCCTAAGAAGGACTTATTGGTTATATCGAAAACTACTACTATTACTACTACTACTGCTTCTAATACTACTACTACTGCTGCTGCTACGACTACTACTACTACCACTATTATTGAAACTTCTATAACAACGTATATTTCTACTACTATTACTAATGCTATACTGATAATCATAACTACTACTATTACTATTGGTAACTGCTACTATTACTAATAGATTACTTATGCTACTGCTGCCGTTGCTACTATAACTAATACTACTACTACCACTGCTACTGATGGTGTTGCCTTTGTTGTATTTGCTACAACTTCTGTTTATTCAGACAACCAAACTAGTACTACTACTTAAACTACTACTACTACTATTACTACTTAACTAACGTTACAGCGATAACTCCGTGCTAAGTGCACCAACATACTAACCCTACTGACCAGGGTACAATTCTCGGTAATTATAATAATATATATAATTCATATTTAATTATTTTTTGTTCGACTGTAAATGTAGTATTTTTACTCGGCGTTCATTCTCAAACTTTAATTTTACATACAAAAATATAAAGAAGTGTGTTATAAAAGGATGTGTTATAAAAGGATGTGTTATAAAAGGATGTGTTATAAAAGGATGTGTTATAACGTTATTCTACTGTAGTACACACTTAAGACTAAAAATTATACACAACTTACTCTTTAAACATGTCCATAGAGAAAGACACGTTAGCCAGAACGTGTTCATTCTGATCTGTCCCATACTCGTCTCCATCTGTCCCGTATTCGGCATCATCTGTCCCATATTCGTCTCCATCTGTTCCATAATCTGCGACGTTCTCGTCACCATATTTCATAAATTCATCACCAAATATTCCATTTTCTTCTCCATATGCCGCTTCCAGATCATCGTAGAGTTGGGTAGTTATGACAAAAAATGACACAATGATGCAGATTCGGGTCAAAAGATGGAGCCTCATGTCTGTGTGGTGTCTTATGGCAGATCATATTCTGTATGTCCGGCTACATCTGTGTTCAAAAAACACACACAACAAAAACAGAGTAAACATTTATTATGAAATTATTACAACAAACTTATACACTGAATTTAATCATTCTAAAGTAGGAGTATCACGCAGCAGTAGTATATGTAGTAATCGTAGTGCAGACAGTAATAATATTAGTATCGACAATAGTAGTAGGTATAGTAATAGTAGTATCGACAGTAGTAGTAGGTATAGTAATAGTAGTATCGACAGTAGTAGTAGGTATAGTGATAGTAGTACAGACAGTAGTAGTAGGTATAGTAATAGTAGTACAGACAGTAGTATTAGATTTATTAATAGTAGTAATTTTAGTAGTAGTAGATATAGTAATAATAGTATCAATAGTGGTAGTAGTAGTATTTCTAGCAGTAATATAAGTATTGTTAGTAGTTTTAGTAAAAAAAAGTGGCAATAATAGTTACGGTAGTAGTAGTCGTAGTTGTAGTAGTAGTATTAGTTGTAGTATTAGTTGTAGTAGTAGAGAACTGTTATTAGTATTAGTAGTAGTAGTATCTGTAAAATAGCTACATTAACATTAGTAGAAGTTGCTGTAGGAGTAAGACTGTCCGTATACGTTGCAGTAGTAGCAGTATTTGCATCAGGAGGATGTGTGCTGAAACCTCTGCCAAGAGTGCTATTACGTCGATTTATTCAAAACAACCAAACGCTAATGTATCAATAATTGTTTCTGCCACCAATATCCACAATGAACTGTATAATTCACTTCAGATCATCCATGGATAATTTTTTTGTCCAATAATTGCCCCACCAAATTTGTCCATCTCTTTTCATTAGAGTTGACACTGCATAAATATTGTGTTCTGATGGTTGCAAGGGATGAATATAACGCGCATATATCTCTCGCTACTGTTAAAAAATTGCACTGAATTCAATTCTTTCTGTTGATACAGGGTGTCTACAAAGTCAATGTGCACTCATTAACATTCGTGAAAACACTACGTCACATTAATTGTGTGTATTTTTTGCGAATCTATGTGACGTCAGTGCACGGTGACTTTATTACACCGTATATTTATGTAAATTAGACTCCTCAGTCTGGTTGTTCTTGCTTAACATTTTAAGATGAGGGTTTCTTCTTTGTATCTTCTTCTTCTTTTGTGTTCGTTCTCAAACTCCTGCAGATTAGCAGGATGTAGTCCAGAGAACGGAATGCGTCGCGTCATGGTTTACAGCATTGCAGCGATATTTGAGCCTTTCGGCCTGATACATCCGACTTCAGCATGACTTATTTGCATGATTCTTCAAGGTAGTCCATTATTTTAATTAACAATTGTGTGCTAACATTTTACACTCTTCTTCTGTTTGTCAACATATGTCAATAATTAAGGAAATCCCCTGCATAATTATGTCAAAAATTTTTTTCCCATCCGTCGCCTAAAAGATTTTGGCCAAAAAAAGTACGAAAAGGTACTAATTTTTTTATAAGTAAGTAAGTAAGGTAAAATAACCCATAGCATTTATTAATGCCGAAGGGGTGTGAGATGTTAGCGATCTTACATTTCAGTGGCTCTGCAAATGAGGGCGGTAGCCATCTTCTCTCCCTCGTAGTCTTTACTTCCCGAATTAATCCGGTACCCATTTAAGGCTGGGTCGACCCGGGAGTCGTGCGATCTGAAAAAATATTTCCACCTCAACTGGAGAATTAACCCTGGACCACTCATATGAGAAGCCAGTACGCTAACCACTGCGCTACGCAGCTCCCAGATAGGATTTTTTTTCCAGATAGATTGATGAATGTTTCAGATTCAAACCATTTTAATCAAACTATAAAAAAGCAGAATTGTTGATGCTAATTTTTGTAAATCCCCACTCCCCCATGTCAAAAACTTTCACACTTTTTTCAGACCACCCTTCCTCTTTGTTGTTGACGTAAAATTAACGAACAGCGCAATTGATAGCAATTGTCTGTAAAATCTGAAATTTGGATTCGTCCGCTTCCAAAGTTTCTCAAAGTCTGCTTTGATCGATGTATGTAGGTTTGTGACATGAAATGTAATAATTCACTAAATGTAGTCGGATACTACCATCGCTTGCCAAACAATTCTTCGATATTTCTATTATGGCACATTTGCCTGATATACCTTGTAAAACTATTTCTATTATGGCAGATTTGCCTGATATACCTTGTAAAACTATTTCTATTATGGTACATTTGCCTGATATACCTTGTAAGACTATTTCTATTATGGCACATTTGCCTGATATACATTGCAAGATTATGTCTATTATGGCACATTTGCCTGATATACCTTGTAAAACTATTTCTATTATGGCACATTTACCTGATATACCTTGTAAAACTATTTCTATTATGGCACATTTGCCTGATATACATTGCAAGATTATTTCTATTATGTCACATTTGCCTGATATACATTGCAAGACTATTTCTATTATGGCACATTTGCCTGATATACATTGCAAGATTATTTCTATTATGGCACAAACGATCATGGCTATCGACATCTACCATCTCCAGTATTATGTATCAAAATCGTTGTTGTTCCCTGCCGTGCCAGGTTCTTAAACTGCCTTAATATTTTCTCACGGTGTCGCCCTCTGTTTCTGTTTCCCTCAATCTTGCCAAACCACCTCCTTGTCTCACAATGTAGTCACAAAAATGAAAATGGTCTTTTTTATTGTTTTATTGATTAACCTCCTTCTCGCATTTGATTCTGTCAACAACTCCACATTAGTTGTCCTGGCAGTCCATGGTATTCCTAGCATTCTTCTGTAGAATTACATCTCTAATGTCTCTAATTCAATTAGTAAATTAGTTAATTAGTTTCTTAGTTCACGTGATGGTTCTTTTGTCGGTCAATCAGATATTCGTTCAGCTAGTGTTTTTCCAGAATTAGTTAGTTAGTCAGTTTGTAAGTTAGTTAGATAGTTTGTTTCTAAGTTATGTGGTTGGTCAGTCAGTTTTCTAGTTAATTTAAGGTCAGATAATCACTGCACTAAAACGTCATTACAGCTGATCCAATATTTAACTTAGTAAATGCATAAGAAAATAACTGGGGATGAGTAATTGTTTTAGTTTCTATATTCGTTATTATTTCTTCTCTTAACTCAAATACTAAATTCATTTCTGGAAATACCTCCCTTCACGGTCACATCATGCATTCCTAGCAAAGACATAAAAATAAACACATTACACACCCAGCATGTGACACACTTGGATTAGATTTATAATATTAGCACGGTCCTGGAAACCGTCATTGTGATCACCCTGGCAAGTCTGCCTGTTCCTTTCTTTCCGCCAATACCAGCTCGTGTAGGTATGTAAATTAAATTATGTGTCGTCAACTCAAATTTCGTCAATTATTCTGGCCGATGTTGTCGTCGATAGTTTTGCTAGATCAGTTTAAATAATAACTCATCCTGTCAGACAGAAATGATACATTTTGTAACTTCCTGGGTATGAAGTCATTACATTGATTTATTCTGCGTTATCGTTATCCTCGGCGTCTCAAGAGCTGTCTCCTCAGCGAATGTTTGCTGCAACAGACATGCTAGTGGTTACCCTGCTAGAGGTTACCCTGCTAGTGGTTACCTTGATATAATATAAATAACCACAATACCAGATTGTGTCCGATAAAATGAAGAATGTCGCAGTAATAAAACGAATAAATGTAATGCAAAACAAGATAAAACACATGTCATTATTTAATCATATAAATAATGTCAGTGACACGAAAATTTATTTATAACTAAATAAATAATATAAATAATAATTATTTAATAATAATTTAAAGATATAGTTAGGTTTTTCCAGTAACCTTTTTATCTTATTTGCATTACCGGTTACCCTGCTTGTAGTTGTTCTGTTAGTAGTTACCCTGCCAGTAGCTAGTAGTTAAAGATTTCTCCCCAAATATATTTCTATTTTAGCAATAGCACAGTGTCGCCAAATGGTTGGAACTGTTTATTGGAACCAAATTAAAATTAAAATAAGGCTCAAAATATATACAGACATCCAAACAGTATAGAAAATCTTATGAAAATGTGATATGGTGAGCTTGAATACAGAGAAATATGATTAAAAGATTAAAAGATTAAATTGCATCGAGTAGATTAAGTTATATACTTTTTCATAGCTGTGTGTTCTTACAAGGGAAACAAATCTTTTAGCAACATTTCTTGCTGCTGTGCAAGGCCGTGGGCGATATATATCGAAGTATTAGGAAGGAGAGCAAATTAAGGGATGTATTGGAAAGTTAGCGAAGGTAAAGAGAAATATTAGAAAGTTAAGGAACGTAGAGAGGAGTATTAGGAAGCGAACAAAAAAAAAGCTGGTAACCCGCCATCTATCAACAATGATTTTCTACCAAAATATTATTTTATAAATCTCCCCAATAAAGGAAATTGTATTTTTTATGTAATCCTTACGAAAGACTCAATTACGGCCATTCTGGGGAGACCAGACGATTAATATGTTTCTTTATTTAAACAAAAGATATGTCAAATAAAAATACTTTCACATTCGTAAAAAGAAATGCTTAAACGTAGATTATATGGCCAGGTGACATTTCATATTTGTGGCTTTACAGGAATAAATCTGGCCAGGAGTTAGCCAATATGGTAGACATGTTCGAACGTTCTTATTCGGATGTAATGGCCGACAACAGTGGTTTCGTCATATGGATTCTCTTTTGGTGTATTAGTACAATTATACTAATTTAAATTAATCTGATGGAGTGACTTACTATTCTGTGTATCCATACGATGTACGAGAATGTTAGTTACATTTATTGTTAATTTCAGTTCTTTTGTGATATTTATAGCAATTATCTGTTGACATCTTCTTCTGCGCTCGTTCTCAGACTCCTGCAGACTAGCAGGATTTAGTCAAGAGAACGGAGTGTGTTGTGTCATAATTTACAGTATTGCTGTAATATCTGCGCCTTTTGGTCTCACACATCCGACTTCCGCATGACTTTGGGTCCCTTTAACCCTGTATGGTATGGGACAACGAGCTCCACCACATAACCTCATTAGTCGCCTCTTACGACATGCATGGAAGGTAAACAGTGCTGCTATTATTTACTCTCATCCCGGAAACAGTCTGTTTGTATGATATTACACCAGCAGTAGGCACATTTCCGTCGTTCCAGAAAATACCATCATTATTGTGTTACAAGAAATATAACCCACGATCCATTACGATGACAGACGTGACTCACAAGGCCAGTCTGAGC
Source organism: Meghimatium bilineatum (assembly GCA_034231615.1). NCBI lineage: Eukaryota > Metazoa > Mollusca > Gastropoda > Stylommatophora > Philomycidae > Meghimatium > Meghimatium bilineatum. The sequence continues at coordinate 27,123,870 of CM067314.1, read as the reverse complement.
CACAAAGTCTTCCACAGCATGTACAGGAAATTACAGGCAGACTTGTACTATCATGTTCCGTTGTATGTCTTCTCATGTGTCCATCCCTTGAACTAAACGATATCACTTTCTCTGTAATCTTTATCATCAAAACTTTCTTATGTTGACCAGTGGTCAGTTTCGAATTCTCTCAATAACAAAAACGTTATCACCAACGCCTGGATACGGTTATCACTAAGATTATGGCGTTGCCGAAAATACGATTCAATAAATATGGTTGTAAATATTACACTTATTTATTTCTAGAATTTTATCGAACGATAACTTCCCAATAATTGTCATCGATTCTGTTAGATTGTGAGATATGGATTTCATAAGAACAGCCAACGAGAATTCTCTGGTAATCACTTAGACACACATGATGGATGATAACACATTAATTCAATGGTTCTCAAACTTCTGTGTGCATCGCCTCACTTGTATACGGATTGTATAGGCCTTTTCAAAAGTTGATCACATCCCTACTACCAACGTTTATTTCTTACAATATTCTATTTTAAAAATTGAACAATTTACTGGTGACAACAAAGGCATATTGAAGATTGTATTTTAAACACATAAATAATATCCAATCTCCTTCATCTACTTCAGCTCCTCTTTAATCTACTTTAGCTCCTCTTTAATCTATTTTAGATCCTCTTTAATCTCCTTTAGCTCCTCTTTAATCTATTTTAGATCCTCTTTAATCTCCTTTAGCTCCTCTTTAATCTACTTTATATTCTCTTTAATCTACTTTACATCCTATTTATAAAAATTGCTAACATAGCCTATTCAGCGCGTAGCCATCAACTCAACATTATTTGTCTGCGGTGATTTTGTTTGCTAGGTTGTTTGATTTTTTTAAATTGTTATTAGTATCTCGCGTACTTAAAATTTCTCAACATTCCTTACTTATTTCCGTTTTTTTCATTATATTGTTATGTTTTGCCTTGGTCTTCAATACCTCTAGCAACTTTAAGTGGTTCCTGATACTGGAGGTATCTACATTGTATTTCACGAGGGTTAAACCTCAACATTTATAAGACAAATCAACATCGTCATATGAATGAAGAACACCGAATGACAGCGTGGTCGTATGAACGAACAACGAATAACACCGAATGCCAGCGTGGTCGTATGAACGAACAACGAAGAACACCGAATGCCAGCGTGGTCGTATGAACGAACAATGAAGAACACCGAATGCCACGCTGAAAATGGCAGAGAACATTAAGAAACACAGTTGGAAGGCTCAACCTAATTCATGAAAATTTTTGAAGACATAAAAGTAAAATAAAGTTAACCCACAGCATTTATTAATGCCGTAGGTGTGTGAGATGTTAGCGATCTCACATTCCAGAGGCTCTGCAAATGAGGGCGGTAGCCGTCTCCTCTCCCTCGCAGTCTTTACTTCCCGGATTAATCCGGTACCCATTTAAGGATTTCCCGCCATTTAAGCATTTCCGCCTCAACTGGGTAATGAACCAAGCACCACTCATATGCGAAGCCAGTGCGCTAGCCACTGCGTTACGCGGCTCCCCTTTATTTTTTAAAAGACATATAAACACGCAGAAATGGCACACATAAACAGTGAAGGGCTGTTCTAAAAGAAACACAACTAAACCTGGACACAAGCTTTACATTAACGCTCGCATATACATACCTTTTGTTCCATCCGACGCATGAATCTCGAGTTATTGTGCACAACAAATTATAACCACATGTTTTATTTCTGGCGTTCACTGCGCCAACAGTTTCACCTTTTTTTGCGTCTTGAATCCTGTTTTTCAGAAGTTATGTGTCTCGTTGCCTGTTTTCTCAAGTTGAACGTCGTTGCCTGTTTTCTCAAGTTGAACGTCGTTGCCTGTTTTCTCAAGTTGAACGTCGTTGCCTGTTTTCTCAAGTTGAACGTCGTTGCCTGTTTTCTCAAGTTGAACGTCGTTGCCTGTTTTCTCACATTGAGTTCTAGTTGCCTGTTTTCTCAAGTTGTGTGATTGTTTCACCTCCAATAGTGACATCGAACAATGATCATCTGTAATGTAAGTGAATTCACTGTATTACTTAATGTAAGTGAAAGTGTAAAATGTAAGTAAGTGTTACGAACTTTTTTTTCCCGGTTGCAACATACGGCTGTGAAACATAAACCCTAAGTAAAACAGCGGCAAAGAAGATCAACGCCTTCGAGCTGAAATGCTACAGAAAGATAATTAGAATATCATGGAAGGATAAAATCAGAAACTCAGATATTATAAACACATTGATGATTCCAGAGTGTTGGTTACTAAACACAATAACAAAAAGAAAAATACGCCTGTTTGGTCATATAACGAGACACAACTGTTTACAGAGACAAGTAATGGAGGGGAGAGTACCTGGGAAAGGAGAAAGGGCAGACCAAGAAGACGAAGGACTGACGACATTAAAGATAACATGAATAAATCGCTAGAAAATGCAAGCCACATCGCCCAAGACAGAGAGAGGTTCATGAGTTCATTGGGAAGACAATGTTCTGGAAGGAATACGTCACATGACACTTAATGTAAGTGAATTCATTGTATTACATAATGTAAGTGAATTCATTGTATTACATAATGTAGAGCTATCTTCGTCATCTTTTTTGACCTTGCTCACAATCCTACAGATTTAAATTATGCAGCCTAGAGAAGATTGAGTCATGATTTGTCTGCGATACATGCGTCTTTCAGCGTGGCTATCTGACTTCAGAATAGGTTCGGATAAATGTGGCACGGGACAGTAAACGCCATCTTAAACACCTCCATAGTCACTTATGACGATATACATTGCATATCGATACATTCTCTATCTAACTTTTTCTAATTATCTGCGTTATGTCATTTCTGCATCAGTCATATCAATCTATCAATAAACCCATAACCCTTCAGGGTCGTAGGGGTACCACATTGGATGCCTCAGCACACATAGTCCTCCAGCGAATTCTATCCTCAGCGATGCGGATTAGTGTGAAAATATCTTGCCCTGTCCATTCCTTGATGTTCTCTGTCCATGTCTTTATTTGTCCTCCTCTGCTTCTTCCACCCTAAACAGTTTCCTGCAGTATTGTTTTTGACAAGGAATCGTGCCTGCATACATGTCCGAACCATGCTAGTTATTCGTCGTTTCACTATTGAAAACAATGGCTCCTGGACACATGAACACATCTCTACTTTATTTCTTACGTACACATTGGTCTTATGTTCCCTATAGGAAATTCGTAGAATTCTTCTGTAGCATTTGTACTCGAAAGCCTGTAATCTTCTCTCCATGTCCGCAGTGAGTGTCCAACTCTCACAACCATACAACACAACAGAAAGCACCAGCGACTTACACAGTTTGATTTTCACTCCAACACTGATGTTGCTTTTCCAAATCACAGTTAGCCTTGACAAGGACGGTAAAGCCATCTCCAGCCTTATTTTTAGTTCTGCGTTGCATTTACCATCGCTGCATATACTGGATCCGAGGTATTTGAATGTATTCACCTCCTCCAGCTTATGTCCATTTATCACGATATTAGTCTGGCTTTCTGTGTCTCTGCTGTTTACCAAGATTTTGCTCTTATCTGTATTCCGTCATATACCAGCGTGTGTGGGTGTATATATATATATATATATATATATATATATAGCCATTTCCGCGTGATGGGTTACCCGTCGTAGGGAGGGGGTGCAGTTATCTGTCTGTGGATATTTGGCTGGCATTGTCCACGGTAAGCAAATGTATCTTTAAGGTTTTTATTTATTGTCTCCAGCCATATATGCTTCTAATGTCTCCAGCCATGTATTTTTCTATTGTCTTCAGCCACGTATGCCTCTGTTGTCTCCAGCCATGTATGATGCTATTTTCTCCAGCCTTGTATGGTTTTGTCTCCAGCCACGTATGCCTCTTGTCTCCAGCCATGAATGCTTCTATTGTCTCCAGCCATGAATGCTTCTATTGTCTCCAGCCATCTAGATCTTACATTTCTTAGTGTCTTGTAACCCGATCTTCTGCTGTTGCATCAATGAAGGGCTGGTTACGATGGTTAAGTTCTAATGATGTGACTAAACAACTGGTTTGCTGTCTCTTGATAAAGTCTTGACTAAAATGTTAGACTTTTATTTAGCAAACACTAACAGAAACCACACCATAAACTTCGAAATTTTTGAAGCAGAAACATAACTTCCTCTTCAGCGTTCATTCTCAAACTCCCATTGGATTTCTCTTGTAGCAGGACAATGGTCCTACTAGATTTCCAGCAGGATATAGTCCATAGAATGGAAATGCGCTGTTTCGCCGTTTCGTTAGCGTCAATGACCCGACACATCCGTCTTCGATGGAAGAAACTTACACGAGTCCACAACACAAACTTACACCGGTATTATAACTGGTTGTTAAAACATATTGCAAACTTAACCAGTGCAAATATTATTTCGTAAAGTCAATGACTTTAACAATTGTTTAATTTATAAACAAGTAAATTCAAGCAGAAAGCATGAGGATAAATGAAAACAATTCTTAAATCTAACTTGATCTGAAACATGTCAGCTTTAGCAAAGCGAGATATGTTGCCGCTAGAACGGACCTGGTTATATTTCCATCAGCCTTAAGAATAATTTATAAACAAGCATATATATATATATAATTTTGTGTATAAAACAATGCCATGAGAAGATGGAGACTAAGAGTACCATATTGCAACGTGATTCTCGAGACAATAAGGAGAGGCAATTCAGGCGAATTCTAGGAATTTCCTATAGGGAACATAAGACCAATGTGTACGTAAGAAATAAAGTAGAGATGTGTGCAGGTGTTCAGGAGCCATTGCTTTCAATAGTGAAACGACGAAAACTAGCATTGTTTGGACATGAATGCAGGCACGATTCCTTGTCAAAAACAATACTGCAGGAAACTCTCGAGGGTGGAAGAAGCAGAGGGGATAGTCAAATAAAGGCGTGGATAGACAACATCAAGGAATGGACATGGCAAGATATTTCCACACTCATCCGCATCGCTGAGGATAGAATTCGCTGGAGGACTCTATGTGCTGAAGCATTCAATGTGGTACCCCTACGACCCTGAAGGGTTACGAGTTTATTGATTGATTGAAGGAGAGACAACTCTAAATATCACAACTTTCACAGAATATTCAGAACAATTGAACTGTTTGGCATTAGAAAATAAAGTAGAGTAAAGCAAATACGCGTAAAAGAAGTGTTCTCTCAGTTTTTCACCGAAGTTTCCCTGACATTAGTTTTCTATTACATAAAAAACTCCGTTATCATTGTACAAATACAAAAATCGATTTCCCTCACAAACTGATTACGTTTATTATCTCAATCTTTATATCTTGGCAGACGTTTCGGAAGTAATTTAACTATATTTATTCATATCGACACACCGTATCATTACTCATTATCTTATTGCGGGAATGGCAGCCATGTTAATTTATATAATTTGAAGACTTCGTATAGAGCAAAAATTAAGTTATCTGTTATATTAGCTTAACAGTAACCATGACAACCGTCTTCTGCATATATCAGGGATGGGGAAAATACGACCTGCCACGCAATTTCTACTTATCTCATAGGTTCATTTACAATTACAGTATGTAGTTATATCAAGATGGACACTGAAATAGACATTCGTTGTAGCAAAGCGAATAAAATACTAGGTCAATTATTCCCTTTATTGCAACACAACATGTTACCAATGTAAACAAAAAAACATCTTATCCAACGTATCTTCATTCCAACCCTGTGCTACCAATGTCAAACATCGTCCTTAACAACAAAACATAAGAGACAACTGGTTACAACAGAGATGAGATGTCTGAGAAAAGCCACAGGAGTGACCAGAAGACACAGAATTAGAAACGATGTCATAAGAGAAAGAGTGGGTGTCATATCAATTCTACAATACATACAAAACTAACAGATACAATGGTTTGGTCATCTGCAAAGAATGTCGTGTGATTCATTAGTTTATAAAGCATATACGAAGAGAGGAGAAGCAGAAATAAGAGACAAGGGTAGACCTAGAGTACGCTGGATCGACAACATCACAGAGACACTACACGAACACCAAATAACATTATCTGAAGCTGCCAGAAAAGCGAGAACAAGAACATTGTATCTCCCTCAACACCCGTAAAGGGTAAAAAAGGAAGGAAAGAAGAAGAAGAAGTTTTATCAGACTCTGTAGGCACGATACAATCCCACGTATGCCAGTGGTCAATGAAATATGCGGGAATATACCATATTTCCCACACTTCTCTTGGGCGTGAAAAAAGTAAAACCATTGACTTAGCTCAGAAAATATCGAACAAGAATCTCACCACAACTGTAAACTACAATGCTGAAAATGGATAATCAGAAAACTTGATGTTAAATAGTTCATGTTGTTGACAGAAAACAGTGTTCAGAACGAACTATAGTTTTGGAGACTGTGCCAATTCAGGTTCCTCTAAAAAGTGATCACATATTTCATATAAAACCAAGATCTTACAAATCATGGCCTTTTAACATTAACAGAACATTCGACGGTTTGCAACATCCATTGAAACTAAATGGGCATCATCATCATCATCATCAAGTGCCGTCTCCGCAACGAAGGTTGGCTGCAACGTATCTCCAACATCTCCTGTCTCTTGTCTTGGTGGTGCACTCTGCTAGACTGTAACCTGTCCATCGTGTAATGTTACTCTCCCACTTGTATCTCTGCCTACCTCTTGCTCGCTTCCGTTTGACTTTACCCTCAAGTAAGGTCTTCAATAAGGTGTTATGTCTTTTAATGTGTCCAAAGTATTGTATTTGCCTGATCTTTATTTCTCTTAGTAGTTATTTCTTCATATTAAGTGTCTTTAGCACCTCTTTATTTGTTTTCTTCTCTTTCCATGATGTTCTCCCTATTCTTCTATATACCCACATATGGGCATAAATTGTACAAAAAATTGTTCCATCACATCCCAAACGTATAGAACTGAATTTAACCTACAAATCCATACATTTGTGCACGCTATATTTCATATAATAAACTTTTCTTCCGTATAATATAACACTGGAAAAGGACTTTATTTACCTAATGTAACATTCTCATCCTGGCAATCTGTATGCGTTTTTACAGAGTCAGGAAGCAGGACAATGTAAAAGTTAAATATGAAATAAGACGCTGTAGAATATCTGCCTCATCAATCAATCAATAAAACCCATAACCCTTCAGGGTCGTAGGGGTACCACATTGGAAGCTTCAGCACACAGAGTCCTCCAGCGAATTCTATCCTCAGCGATGCGGATGAGTGTGGAAATATCTAGCCCTGCCCATTCCTTGATGTTGTCTGTCCATGTCCATGTCTGCCTCAGACAATATTATAATCACGTAGTAAGCATGGCAGCTCAGATATTATTGACAATGTTTTCATGTATTCCCGGTTATATATTCCTTTGCACGTTCTAATTAACATGATGACTGCTGCTCAAAAGAACGCACGCGCATGCTTTCTGGAACTGGTAACTGGAAAACTTATCTAACTGTCTCGGGAGGAGGTTAGTTATGCAATTTGGTATTGCCTATGAGAGGCACAAAGGAATGGAAAATGAGAGGAGGGGCGGATAGACAAATTAGTGAAATGAATTCACAAAGTGTTACAGAAACAGTCGAGTTGAAAGTGGTGGAATCTGCAGAGTTAATTGTAACAGGCTGTTGTATCTCAGAGAAATAGTTTTACTAATATCGCAATTGCAATTGAGCGGTGAATGTGATGGAATGTGGAGAGTTAATTGTAACAGGCTGTTGTATCTCAGAGAGTTTTACTAATATCGCAATAGCAATTGAGCGGTGAATGTGATGGAATGTGGAGAGTTAATTGTAACAGGCTGTTGTATCTCAGAGAAATAGTTTTACCAATGTCGCAGAATTAATCGAGTGATGAATGTGATAGAATGGGAAAGTGAATACTTGAAACTAAGCCATCATGTCTGAGGGAAACGGTCCTTCCCCCCCCCCCTCACAAGACGTTCAGCATACAACAAATGACCCCCAAGACGGCTAACATCACAAGTCAAAAAATGACAATTGATAGATAGAAAACAAATGACTAAATCACAAATAATTATAGCTATTTCTTTAGTTAGTCATTTTAATAACAGGTGCTTAAATCCTGAGAGATGGTCACAGCAGGGTACTCACATTGTGTACCACGGCAAATTATAGTGAAGGTGAGTCAACTAACTTGCAAACATCCGCTAATATTAGACCATTCTTGATAAATAAACAACAAAGTGTCGCATCCTATTGTACGTCAACAAGAAAGGCGTAATCTTGTTTTCATTTATTGGCGACAGGTGACTATGTAGCGCTTGACATGACGCGCAACATGATAGTGTTGCGAAGTGTTTCTATAGATAGATACGAGAGAAAAAATAAAAAAGAAGGTCCAAATAGGAATCCGACGATCGAATGTTTACCGTAAGTTGTAACGCCATCTCTATATTTCCCTGTGCTGTAACCATCAGAATATATATGACAAGTCTTGTACTAGGAGATACATACCCAATTTGGGCTTGCCTGGAGTGTGTCAACATCCACTCAGAAAAGTCTTACTAAACTAAACAGCGTGAAATATACTTTTAATAGTGAAATAAAATTTTAAGCGGTTTGGACGTTAACTCAGCACGATACCTTGTCAAAAAAATATAAACATAGTTATTAACAACTGGTCAACTTTGTTCGTAATTTAAACGAAAGATATGCTAAACACAACAACTGGTCAACTTTGTTCGTAATTTAAACGAAAGATATGCTAAACACAACAACTGGTCAACTTTGTTCGTAATTTAAACGAAAGATATGCTAAACACAACAACTGGTCAACTTTGTTCGTAATTTAAACGAAAGATATTCTAAACACAACAACTGGTCAACTTTGTTCGTAATTTAAACGAAAGATATGCTAAACACAACAACTGGTCAACTTTGTTCGTAATTTAAACGAAAGATATGCTAAACACAACAACTGGTCAACTTTGTTCGTAATTTAAACGAAAGATATTCTAAACACAACAACTGGTCAACTTTGTTCGTAATTTAAACGAAAGATATGCTAAACACAACAACTGGTCAACTTTGTTCGTAATTTAAACGAAAGATATTCTAAACACAACAACTGGTCCACTTTGTTCGTAATTTAAACGAAAGATAGTCTAAACACAACAACTGGTCAACTTTGTTCGTAATTTAAACGAAAGATAGTCTAAACACAACAACTAAATACTGGCCAACTTTGTTTATAATTAAATGCGAGATTTATTTATTTTTTTTTTATTAGCAACCAACAACTGACCAACTTTGTTCATAATCAAACGCGAGACATTCTAAACGCAATCACTTAACAACTTTTCTCAAATATTAATGCTACCAAACCTGATCGCACTTGTACTAAACGTTTAAACATATAATCCCGCTATTTACATCCAAGAATCAAGAGGTGATACCGAACAGATAAAAACATACATTTTCATCAGATTATTTCATTTAATCTGAAAATAGAAAGAAAATAATCTGTTGTTTGCTGAGAAAACTATTCAGAAAGAAACATCTTCAACTTAACAGAACACAGCTTTCCTGTACGGATATTTGGTCTAGGAATGATAAGGGAGCCGAGATAAGGCGGTGATTCACAAACTGTGCTTAGTTGAGTCGTGACCATGCACAAATACTAGACCTGCTGGGTCCGTGTAAATTATCCTCATAAGGTGGCAAGTTGTTTTACATTTGACCATATACAAATAAAAGACATAACCATTCATTGAGAATCATCCTGCTAAGGTGAAGCATTTTACTTTTTCCATTATTTAGTATCTGTTGTCCATTATTTAGTATTTGTTTTCCATTATTTAGTATCTGTTTTTCATTATTTAGTATCTGTTTTCCATTATTTAGTATTTGTTTTCCATTATTTAGTATATGTTTTCCATTATTTAGTATCTGTTTTCCATTATTTAGTATTTGTTTTCCATTATTTAGTATTTGTTTTCCATTATTTAGTATTTGTTTTCCATTATTTAGTATCTGTTTTCCATTATTTAGTATTTGTTTTCCATTATTTAGTATTTGTTTTCCATTATTTAGTATTTGTTTTCCATTACTTAGTATCTGTTTTCCATTATTTAGTATCTGTTTTCCATTATTTAGTATCTGTTTTCCATTATTTAGTATCTGTTTTCCATTATTTAGTATCTGTTTTCCATTATTTAGTATTTGTTTTCCATTATTTAGTATTTGTTTTCCATTATTTAGTATTTGTTTTCCATTATTTAGTATCTGTTTTCCATTATGTAGTATCTGTTTTCCATTATTTAGTATCTGTTTTCCATTATTTAGTATCTGTTTTCCATTATTTAGTATCTGTTTTCAATTATTTAGTATGTTTTCCATTATTTAGTATCTGTTTTCCATTATTTAGTATCTGTTTTCCATTATTTAGTATTTGTTTTCCATTATTTAGTATTTGTTTTCCATTATTCACTATTTGTTTTCCATTATTTAGTATTTGTTTTCGACCAAAAGTGACCAATAAAATCACAAGAGAAGAAGAAAAAGTGTGGGGGGGGGGGCACAATTTATAACAAAATCACTATTCTGACGCAATTTATAAACAGACCCCCCCCCCCGTAAAGACTTGTCACATAAGTAATATTCTGGACAGCCCTGTACGTGAAGACTTGTCACATTAGTGATATTCTTGAGAACCATGTACGTGAAGACTTCTCACATTAGTGATATTCTTGACAGCTCTGTATGTTGTTCGAAAGGGGAGCAAAGATTTAGCAACTTAGTTTACCCTCCTTGCATAAGAGGCGACTAGGGAAGCTATGGACAGGAATAATCTGTCTTCATCTTATATAGGGCCAAAGTGATTCAGAAGCCATGCTGAAGTCGGATGTGTGAGTCTGAAAGGCAGAGATATCGCAGCAAAGCTGTTAAGCACGGCATATCACATTCCATCTTTGGACTAAATCCTACTAATCTGCAGGAGTTTGAGAACGAACGCAGAAGAACACCATGTGTACATTTTTTCAAACTAGAGCTAAAAGCTATAAATTAGGTAAGGGAATTCCCACAAATGTGTGTACTTGTTTTTCGTTTTTTGTTTTTCGTTCGCTCCATTTTAACCATCACGGATATCCGTGCGATTTGCGCCGGGAGCGTGATTACGTTGTGCCACAGTTATTCGCCTTGTAGGCCTAGCACATCCGATTTCGGCATGCCTTGACAATTCGGGTGGGCTACCCTTAGCCTGTGACAGCCTCTATATCTGTCTCCAGGCACGCGTAGTGGAGACTCTTCGCCCAGACGTTTTTTTGCTCTCGTCTGACTCGAACGAGGTGTTCCACTGTCTATGAACTTGCCTCGTGTAATTGGACGTGCTGTGCCTGTGCCCATTGGTTACTGAACCGTTTCTCATCCGTGAGCCTGGTTCCTTAAGGGGAAGAACTCAACAGAGGAGTTGCATCCTGGCTCTTTCGCCCTCTTAGCCGAGGTGTCATTCACCGACATCGTGTACCCCTTGTCCAAGTTCGAGTCTCACACCACGCGTTTGAGAGCAAGGCGCTCTCGAGTTGAGCGTCCTTGTTCCAATAGCGCCTGAGCCCATCAGGTACTGAACCCTTTCTCTCTTCAAGTGTGTTTCCGGTGTAGGAAAACCTGACAGTAGAGTTGGGCCAGGGCTAAATCGTTGTCCCTTTTGTGCCTGAGCGCATCGAGTACGGTATCCTTTCTCTTCGCGAGCATATTTTCGGTTTAGGAAGGCTCGACATTAGAGTTGGATTAGGTCTTCTTGCTTTACCAAACGCCAATGAATGGGTCTGGGTCTCTGCCTGTAAGGAACACAGGTAACTAGAAGCTCGTCTCGAGCTGACGGAGCTTGTAGTTCCCCTTTCCTAGGAACTTTTCATTTTCTATTTGCAGTTCGCGCTGCCCTCTAGCGCTGTTCTGCCCTTTCATTGTTTCATTGTACTCGGTATGAAATATATTTGTCTCTCGCCATGCATCTACCTTTACGTGCATTTTACATTGGCCGCCCCTCCAATGTTCGGACTGGACTGACTAGCTTTACTGTATGTCGACAGTGTCGCTATATGTGGTGCTGCTGGTGGTGTCGGAGATATTGTCTGTCTCTTGATGTGTGTACTTAAACTCTTACAGTGACGCGAATCATGTAGTATGTCCAAGTATCTGGAGATACATGCTTGAATAATGGACGATGTAGGTATTTAGGAGTTCATCCACGTGTGGTTAGAATGCCGTTGTCAGACCGTTGAGGTCCCGGGTTCAATCCACGGTTGGGGCAGGATTTTTTTCTTTCAGAGGTACAATAAGTCATTCCTGTACATGTCGCATCGTCAGCTATGACATAGCGGCCTTTATTACCATAGCCCATAGAAAACCTACCTGCACTCCTTCATAGGAAAACATGCAGTAACGAAAGTTGTTATTTTATCCACCTTCCCAGCTTGAGCTACGGAGCTCATTTCTTGATAGATGTGTTAACACATGGTCATCTACATATAGAAGAGGAGATGAATCGGGATAGTAAAACGTCACAAAAAGAGTCGTCTGTTACATAAAATAGCCAGGCTTTCGCTTCCAGTATTTACCAAATCTTTCTTCAACATTGTTCTGCGCGCTATCTCACACAGTCACTCATCTGATCAGATACACGGGATCATTGGTCAACTTTTATATATTTTATATCGCCTTCCAACGAAAAGCAAGTAAAAAGTTCAGATATATCAACACAAGCGCCGCTGCATGAGATCAGCATCACCATGGAGACGGACTTGTTTTCTCGCATATTTTAGTGAGCACTGGGTCGGCACAATAATTTTCGACTGAAATACCCCTTAAGTTTGATGCGTTTTATATCCTTGTATTTAGATGTCTGTGGTTGACATAAAACAGTTTTTGGATACAATCACGAATAAATAAAAACGAACTCGACTTTGTTTAGCTGACCATTAACTCAATCTCGATACTAACAGAGCGTTCTTTTCATGAAGATGTATATCGGGAATATTATAAGTTTTATTTTGTAAACTTTTGTAGGTGTCATCTATCGAATCAGTAGCACAAATAAAGTAAACTTTTGTAGGTCTATTCTATCGAATCAGTAGCACAAATAAAGTAAACTTTTGTAGGTCCCATCTATCGAATCAGTAGCACAAATAAAGTAAACTTTTGTAGGTCTCTTCTATCGAATCAGTAGCACAAATAAAGTAAACTTTTGTAGGTCCCATCTATCGAATCAGTAGCACAAATAAAGTAAACTTTTGTAGGTCCCATCTATCGAATCAGTAGCACAAATAAAGTAAACTTTTGTAGGTCCCATCTATCGAATCAGTAGCACAAATAAAGTAAACTTTTGTAGGTCCCATCTATCGAATCAGTAGCACAAATAAAGTAAACTTTTGTAGGTCTCTTCTATCGAATCAGTAGCACAAATAAAGTAAACTTTTGTAGGTCCCATCTATCGAATCAGTAGCACAAATAAAGTAAACTTTTGTAGGTCCCATCTATCGAATCAGTAGCACAAATAAAGTAAACTTTTGTAGGTCTCTTCTATCGAATCAGTAGCACAAATAAAGTAAACTTTTGTAGGTCCCATCTATCGAATCAGTAGCACAAATAAAGTAAACTTTTGTAGGTCCCATCTATCGAATCAGTAGCACAAATAAAGTAAACTTTTGTAGGTCCCATCTATCGAATCAGTAGCACAAATAAAGTACACTTTTGTAGGTCTCTTCTATCGAATCAGTAGCACAAATAAAGTAAACTTTTGTAGGTCCCATCTATCGAATCAGTAGCACAAATAAAGTAAACTTTTGTAGGTCTCTTCTATCGAATCAGTAGCACAAATAAAGTAAACTTTTGTAGGTCTCTTCTATCGAATCAGTAGCACAAATAAAGTAAACTTTTGTAGGTCTCTTCTATCGAATCAGTAGCACAAATAAAGTAAACTTTTGTAGGTCTCTTCTATCGAATCAGTAGCACAAATAAAGTAAACTTTTGTAGGTCTCTTCTATCGAATCAGTAGCACAAATAAAGTAAACTTTTGTAGGTCCCATCTATCGGATCAGTAGCACAAATAAAGTAAACTTTTGTAGGTCTCTTCTATCGAATCAGTAGCACAAATAAAGTAAACTTTTGTAGGTTTCTATCGAATCAGTAGCACAAATAAAGTAAACTTTTGTTGGTCTCTTCTATCGAATCAGTAGCACAAATAAAGTAAACTTTTGTAGGTTTCTATTGAATAAGTAGCACAAATAAAGTAAACTTTTGTTGGTCTCTTCTATCGAATCAGTAGCACAAATAAAGTAAACTTTTGTAGGTTTCTATCGAATCAGTAGCACAAATAAAGTAAACTTTTGTAGGTCTATTCTATCGAATCAGTAGCACAAATAAAGTAAACTTTTGTAGGTCTCTCTATAGAATCAGTAGCACAAAGAAAGTAAACTTTTGTAGGTCTCTTCTATCGAATCAGTAGCACAAATAAAGTAAACTTTTGTAGGTCTATTCTATCGGATCAGTAGCACAAATAAAGTAAACTTTTGTAGGTCTATTCTATCGGATCAGTAGCACAAATAAAGTAAACTTTTGTAGGTCTCTTCTATCGGATCAGTAGCACAAATAAAGTAAACTTTTGTAGGTCCCATCTATCGAATCAGTAGCACAAATAAAGTAAACTTTTGTAGGTCTCTTCTATCGAATCAGTAGCACAAATAAAGTAAACTTTTGTAGGTCTATTCTATCGGATCAGTAGCACAAATAAAGTAAACTTTTGTAGGTCTATTCTATCGGATCAGTAGCACAAATAAAGTAAACTTTTTAGGTCTCTTCTATCGAATCAGTAGCAAAAATAAAGTAAACTTTTGTAGGTCTCTTCTATCGAATCAGTAGCACAAATAAAGTAAACTTTTATAGGTCTATTCTATCGGATCAGTAGCACAAATAAAGTAAACTTTTGTAGGTCTATTCTATCGGATCAGTAGCACAAATAAAGTAAACTTTTGTAGGTCTATTCTATCGAATCAGTAGCACAAATAAAGTAAACTTTTGTAGGTCCCATCTATCGAATCAGTAGCACAAATAAAGTAAACTTTTGTAGGTCCCATCTATCGAATCAGTAGCACAAATAAAGTAAACTTTTGTAGGTCCCATCTATCGAATCAGTAGCACAAATAAAGTAAACTTTTGTAGGTCCCATCTATCGAATCAGTAGCACAAATAAAGTAAACTTTTGTAGGTCCCATCTATCGAATCAGTAGCACAAATAAAGTAAACTTTTGTAGGTCCCATCTATCGAATCAGTAGCACAAATAAAGTAAACTTTTGTTGGTCTCTTCTATCGAATCAGTAGCACAAATACCGGAGATGTACACGGCAATGACATTGGTAAGAGTGGCTTAGAAAAGGAGTACATGGTGGAATTGCATGATGTAAATATTTATACAATATAAAATGGCTAAATTAACTTTTTTACATTAAATAAATACACGGTATTGATGTTTCGACCAAAATGTCTTTATCATGATAGGAACAAACAAACAAAGAATAGATATGTATACATTCCTTCTGTGTGTTTATATCTTTTATCTTTATAAATATATTTTAGTCGAAACATCGATTCTGTGTAGTTATTAAAAAGTAAAACTTGACATTTGACTCGATACAATCACACTATCTTCATTGCAGACTTGTAAGTTTATATTTTTAAACTCAGAAATTAATATAATTGATCATTGACTATCCAATAGGGGTCTCGTATTCACCACCATTTTTTTTCTATTTTCAGAAAACCACATTTCTACTGCTTCTTCATAATTTCTTATTATTCTGCTATTTGTCCAAGTTTTACTTCCATTCCTCAGAATTAGTTCAGGATAACTTCCAAGAAATATCTTCTTTGTACAAAGAATATCTAAGAAATTTGTATAAACCGAGACCTTGAACAGTAAAGACCTCTGTACAGTAAGTAAATAAAAACTTCAATAAAGACGTTTTTTATTTGTGTTGTGATTTTCGTTGGTCACTATTTATATACTTAGAATCGCATGCCAGAAAGGCCAAGGCCGATCAACGAAATGCACGGAAATAATAAAAAGTCAGCCTTTCAAGTCATGTTTAATTTCTGTACACATGTCTTTACTGGCACCCGCTCATGGCATAAACTGAAAGATATTCACAAGCCTCGAACATCAGAAAATTCTTGTGAACCGCTGGGCTGAGCCCCTAAGGTCACACAACAAACCACGGTACCCAGAAGCGTTGTCCGATATTGCTCTGTATTATCGATTACCAAATGAGACTGACAAAACGGTTAGCAGATTGGAGCAAGTCACAGACAAACTCACGCAATGCCCACACAGAACGTGCGCAAACAGACGTTTTATTGCTGGTCAGAATATGAGTGACTCATTTCCACATAATTAGGTTTGCTGAATGTTTTAAGATGTTACCTTTTTTATAAATTTACAGAATTGTAAAGGAAAATACAGAATGAGATTTGCTACGAAAGGAAATTACATATTCCCTCTTGACAAAGCTACAAATGTCATTCCTTCTTCAACCATAATGTTATAAAAGATGGCTTAGGGGATTACGGAGCACCAAGTACTTCTTATAATTAGTTTTATTCGTCTTTAGTATTATGGTGTTCTCGGTGTTCCATATTTTTTCATCTTGTCTCACAAAGTGTCAGTGTACTCATGAAAAAACGACTGACGTCGTTTCATTTATTTAATTTCCCTTTTTTCCCTACACCCCTGATGCTGTTGATGAGAACTTGTCCTGGAATTATACGAATGAAGCATAATACGCAAGGTATCAATCAATCAATCAATAAACCCATAACCCTTCAGGGTCGTAGGGGTACCACATTGGATGCTTCAGCACACAGAGTCCTCCAACGAATTCTATCCTCAGCGATGCGGATGAGTGTGGAAATATCTAGCCCTGTCCATTCCTTGATGTTGTCTGTCCATGTCTTTATTTGTCCTCCCCTGCTTCTTCCACCCTCGACAGTTCCCTGCAGTATTGTTTTTGACAAGGAATCGTGCCTGCATACATGACCGAACCATGCTAGTTTTACGTAATGTAATGAGTTAGCATGTGATCAGTCGAGGTAAACCTACATACGCAAGGTATGTAGGTTTACCAATGTCTATAAGACCAATCATCGCGCAACAAAAAACCTCTAGCAGTTGTTGCATGAGGAGGGTTTCGGTGTCAATATTGGCCTATCAGAATAAAAACAGTGCAATAGAAATTGTCAGTAAATCTATCTATCTATCTATCTATCTATCTATCTATCTATCTATCTATACGCTGTGTCCCTTGTTTGCCTTGCGGCGTCAGGGGTGGAAGAGTTCTCTGGAGATGGCCGTCTTGTGCGCTGTGTGTCTTTGATTTTTGTGATCCATCTTTTACATGATCTGCCTCTGGCTTTCCTCTTATGGTAGTCCTACGTCATTTACTATATACAATTATATTTCCGCTTATTGTGCAACAGACAGACAGCCCGGCACTACACAACTCGTTGGGGGAGGGGGGCAGATGAGCGTCAATCATGACTAGAGATCTGCAAGATTATGTGCGGTGCCCTGGCTTTGAACAGTTAACATGTTGGTAGTGTGGTGATATGCAACTCTGCGTAGGACATAACAATTCTCTGGAAGATACCAGAATCAGTCAAACATGTTACCCCTGCATAAGTCGACATCCCCTTTCTCTAGTCGAGAATACATAGCAATCCGCCCCAAGCATCTTAGTGACAATGGTGCATGCGCTACCGTCGACAGTAAAGACATCTCTGTACAGAAAGTAAACATGACCTAAAAGGCTGATTTTTTGATTTTTTTTTTATTATTTCCGTGTATTTCGTTAGTCAGCCTTGCTTTTTTTTTTTTTTTTTACGTACGACGCCAAGTATATAATTAGTGACTAATGGAAAACAAGACAGTAATTAAAAACGTCATGAATGACGGCTTATTTGCGTTCAGCTGACAGGTCTATGCTGGAGCTAGAACTTGGTCTATGGATAGATTGATAAGGACACCTCTGAATGGAAAGGATGGTAGCAGTAAGCAGGGAAGCTGAAGTTCATGATTGAATGTCGCGGAAAGACGGAACAGATATAAAACGCATAGAGTACATGTATCAAATCTGAGTAGAAGAATTTAATTTTCAAAGCATTGTTCACCTGAGAGTTAAAAAAAAGGAATTTAAAAGTCGATGATGATTGACTTCACTGTACTCTGTTTCCCATATGTACTCTGTCACTCTCAGCGAAACGGCACACCGCCTGCCGAGAGTACCACTCATAGTACGTAACTCCGTAGCTTCAAGAAATAATCCACAGTGATCTCCGAAAAAATCCACCTTGTAAAAAAAAACGACACGATCCGGATTCAACCCCATGATCTCTTGAACACAACGCGAACAGCTTAACCACTACGCTATCCGGGCGCGTTGTCGAATGCGTGTGTCAAGTGGGCCACTTTTGATAAGCAGAACTCTGAGAGTCGTAGTCTTCTAGGCTTGAAATAAAACTGTGAAGAGACAATCTCATTGCACATAGGAAGTAAGAGCTAATTGCTCGTAACTATTGAGAATTTAGACAATAACACAATCACCATGTAGATGACACTCCTGTATAAAATTTACCGTGTGGAGGCCCCACATCTCCACTTCCATAAATACCAGAAGGCAGTAGACGGGATAGTACCTATTCGCCACGCTGCTTGAGTCTATACGTTTTATGAGTTTGACTACACAGAATCTCTAAAAAAAAAAACACAAGCGATTTTAGATAAAGATTTCTAGTATGCTGGCCGTATCCACGAATCCTATTTATATTACTCATTCTTCCATAAAATTACTTTTAAACAACACTTTTTATCTCAAATAGTTTCATACGGTTCAAACTTGATGTTCTCGGGTATGAAATACAAATCTAGGGATATCGTTACCACCCTCCTTCTAAGTTACGCCGGCATAGTGTCGTAGCAACATGGGAACCATCAGCACGAAAAGTCTATACAAAGTCCTCATCCTTAGTCACACTAACCATTGTGGATAAATCACGCCCTCACTATACTTAGCTGTTATCAATCCATTTGTGTTATTGTTTCTTCTCCATTTGTCTCTCTACCCTCGACTGTTCACTTTAGGAAAATCTATGAAAGTGAGTGGTGTTTCAATGCATACCCACACCACGCACGATTATCACGCCGAACTGAATATGAGGATTCTTCTCAGAGCATTTCATGGTCCTGCAAGTTAATCTTCTGGGTACTAATAAAATCTCTGAAGAAGTCCAATATTGCACATAGGGAACACTAGTTGCATTGCTCGTAACTCCAATGAATAAATAGTAAGTATTGATATTTCTAATTAAAGCTGGCTACCTGACATCTTCTCATCTTCAGCGTTTATTCTCAAACTCCCGCTGGATCTCTCTATAGCAAGACAATGATCCTACTAGATTTCCAGCAGGATGTAGTCCAGAGAATGGAAATGTGTTATTTCTCTGTTTTATTTGCGCCACTGGCCCGACACATTCGTTTTCATAACTTCTACTTGCATTTTATTTCCACAATTTTGTTTTTTGTGATGTTTCTTCGGCACATCTTTTTCTCTTTAATATCCATATTTAACAACACTTTTCACAATCCTCAGTTATACATATATTATTGTTTCCACAGTATATACCGAATATCTGTTATTACATACAAATGTTGTCGTCTCGGACCAAGTTGTTATAATGGGATATTAATATACTACCAGACATTGTGTTGCTGGGGTCTTAAAGAGGTTTGTAGAATCGCAGCAGTATGATATGTCATGAATGTAGCGAGCGATAACTAAGGAGGCTGAGATGGTGGGGTTTACCTTTTGTATCGCATACGTAGCCACCCTAAAACTATACGTAGCAACAGAAACACCATATGTAGCCACACAAACACCGCACGTAGCCACACAAACATCATAATGAATTGGATGTAACAATTCAAACATCGCAGGATCTTCCAGGCATGATGTAAACTACGAGGTAACGCATTCCGTTCTCCGGACTACATCCGAGTAAAAATCAGGTCTGCGAATAAACGCAGAAATAGGAGAATATCCGTGTACCGCACGAAAACACTTGTGAAGAACAAAAATTTGACAGAGGAGTGTTATTACTTTTATTATGCGATTATTATGCCAACGATTTGCCACCAATGCTAAACATGGACGACAGCACAAAACAAACGTAAACTTGTGACAGCTGAAATGACATGCTTGCGCAGAATCCTAAGAATATCTCTAAGAGACAGAGTGAGAAATGAGGACATTAGACAAAGAACCGGCACCGTTCTAATCTTGGAATATATTAAGAGCCAACAGATCAAATGGTTTGCAAACATCAGCAGACTACCACCAGACATCATACCACAGCAAGCTATGCTACACAGATACAGTGAAGGCAGACCTAGAGACCGACCACGAAAACGATGGACCACCGGAATAAAAGAGGCGACAAATTCCACAATATACTGAGCACACACGAGGGCCATCTCCAGATAACTCTTCTACCCCTGACACTGAAAGGAAATAAAGAGTTTGGCGGATAGATACATAGATATAAGCGTTATTACTGAAGTAACCATTTAAACATTAGGTATAACGGCATTCCGTTCACCGGATTATGTCCTGATAATATGTCATCATCATCAGGTGTCATGCCGGCTGGCGTAGGCGGTCATGGCTCTCCACAGCTCTCTGTCCACAGTATTATGTATCAAAGTCGTTGTTGTTTCCTTGCCGTGCCAGGTTGTCAAACTGTCTAATATTTCCTCACGTTGTCGCCCTCTGTCTCTGTTGCCTTCAATTTTGTCTGTTGTGGCTATGTTCTCTAAACCTGCCTGTCTCATGAAGTGGCCAAAAAAAAGAAAACTGCCTTTTTCTTATATTGTTGATTACGGTCTGTTTCACATTTGACTCTTTCAACACCTCTACATTCGGTTTTCTTTCCTGCCATGGTATTCTCAGCATTCTTCTGTAGAACCACATCTCTGTTGCCTCTAATTTCCCACTTTCCAGTTTGTTTATCGTCCAAGACTCGCACCCATATGTTAGTATAGAAGTTATATAGCACTGCAGAACTCTCTTTCTCACATCTAATGACAAGTTCATATTACACAATATAATTTTCATTTTTCTGAATGTTGTTTTTGCTTGTCCTATCTTTCAGAATAGGGCAGGCAAAAACAACATTCAGAAAAATGAAAAATATACTGTGTAATATGACCTTGTCATTAGCGGTAGTATAA
Source organism: Meghimatium bilineatum (assembly GCA_034231615.1). Classification (NCBI taxonomy): domain Eukaryota; kingdom Metazoa; phylum Mollusca; class Gastropoda; order Stylommatophora; family Philomycidae; genus Meghimatium; species Meghimatium bilineatum. Next base: position 27,102,484 of record CM067314.1, on the reverse strand, counting down.
TAAGATATAGGAATCTGAAAACGTCACAGAGCACTGGAAGTGATAGCATGCACAGGGCAATGTTGTTACTGAAATTAAGTTCATGCGGCTTGTCACAACATAACAAATGCGCTTATTGTTTACGTGCCACATGTCACTGCAACACTAACTTTAACATTCGTAAATAACAATTTGTTAAACAATTCTAGGCGTATGGCCATGTTTTCAATGTACACATGAGATTCCTTCTATATTACTTTCCGTAGTCTGTCAATAAACGCTATCATTACTCCGTGTTTTCCCGTTTATGATTTACAGGACTGAACTTGTCGCTATATGACAAATGCCGCATTTTCTTTATGTTGCCACGACAGGTACATGGTGGGTTTTCTTAAATCTACCCGCTAGTGGAATAAAACACAGTCCCTAACCGGGATCGAACTCTGGATCTCACAGTTGTGAGAACAACTCGCTAACCTCTCCGAAATGCGCCACACACATTAAAATCGAAGTACTTTATACCACTTTGTTGACTACTATCACCTAGAATAGAAAGCTCAGAAACCTTCCTATTGCATATAGGAAGTAAGAGCGAATCGCTCGTAATTCCTGGGGTTCTCAAACAGTTCGCTAGAATTACTATTGATTTAATTGTTCTTTTGTATGCGAAAATTTTCCGATTGCGAAGAATGGGGAAATCCAGGGATTTCTTTCATGTACACATGACACCGATTTCCAGTGTCGCTTAACCAGTGTCGTTTAACCAGAGTCGTTTAACCAGTGTCGTTTAACCAGTGTCGTTTGACCAGTGTTGTTTAGCGCAGTGTCATTTAATCATCTCCTACAGATGATTTCATCTTCCGGTGTCATTTAAACATCTCCTACGTATTCCGTTCAACGGACTATCCTGGTGATTTATAGTAGTTTGAGAATAGCTAAACGCAGAAGCAGTTTATAACCGTTACCGTGACGTACACATCCTCATAGTAAATATATCCATGTATCTAGCCATCTGTATTAGGCTACAAACGAACACAATGTAGATCAGTGACTATTTAGTGTTTTTTCAATGTAGATCTTCGACTACTTAATGTTGTTTCAATGTAGATCTTCGACTACTTAATGTTGTTTCAATGTAGATCTTCGACTACTTAATGTTGTTTCAATGTAGATCTTCGACTACTTAATGTTGTTTCAATGTAGATATGTGACTACTTCGTGTTGTTTCCATCATTTATCTGCAGCAACAGTCAACTGAAGGACACTGTATCAGAGCAGCACGCACGTCCAATCTAGAGAAGAACTTGGCAAATATTGTGCGTGTACAAATGTGTAAATTCAATTGAATGTTTTTTTGTGTGGAGATAAAACACAGTTCACGTAATGTATAATTTATTTGGCTTTCTAACTAGATTGAAAATCCGCGCATTTCATTGTTATATTTCGTCTGTTACAATTAGGTAGAATCTGTGATTCAAATGTCACTAATGCGTTTTAATAGTCCTACCAACAACAGCAAGGTGCATCGATCAATCGTCAGTATTACTCAGATAAAGGTAAAATGACAAGACTTCCAAATTATTTTAGGTGTCATTTCCGCCAATAGAAGATCTATAAGGTTAAGTTGAACAAAAATTTGTAGATGAGTTATCAAAATAAAACATAGAACAGCCTAACAACGAGATAATGAGACAGACGACATTTCGGCTAAAATCCTTCATCAGGACAAACCAAAGACCACAGTACAATGAATCTTACATGGAGACAAACATGGTTATGATAGGGAGGAAGGGGTAACACATCTACCTATTTTTGTTTATCTTGATATTTGCCCTGTGTTACTCCAGCCACTTATTTCCTGTTTAGGGTTGTTACCCTACACTAAAACATTTATCCCTTGACATAAGGTTAAGCAGGTTGGTTACTGATCCAGCGGTCCGTGAGCTCATGCTCTGTGACCCAATGCGATTGTGTGATATATGCATGTGTATGTGAGCTGTTATTTTATTTCATATCGGGTGTTTTGTTTATCTGTCCTTGTGGGGAGAAAACGACACCATGGGGTGTGTCGTAGTTGTATTCTATTCAGGAGATTGTTGAACTGTGCATGCTGTGTGTGAAGTCTGAAGATAATAACAGGATCTTAAATATCTTGGGATAACCTTTGATACGAGTCTCACATTCAACAAATACATCACAAATATGATTCATTTATGATTCATTTATGATTCACAATATGATTCACAAATACGTGTCATAAATGGATGGGTATCAGGTCCCAGGTTACAGTGTATAAACTCGTCCAGCTACACTCGAAACCACAAGATATAATTATATTATAAAAAAAGGGGTTTTGTTGCCTACAGAAATGGCATGAAGTTGGGTAAGAAATCTTCTGCGTACTGCACTGTCAAATCCAGCATGAGGGTGGGGTTAGAGGACGTTACAGCAGCACTTCATTGGTTGATAACTGATACATCTACACACTTTGTAATACTTACAGACTCTCAAAGTATGCTGCGCAAGATAGAAAAGTACCCTCTGAGATATGAATGGTGGGATTTATTGAAAAACTCACTTGTCCAGAGCTTTACATGGATATAATTCCCTGGTTATGCTGGGGTCAGAGGAAACAAGAGAGACAACTTATTGACAGGCAATGCGGCGATAGACGAAATAATGTTGAGAAGAGAAAACAAACGTAATGAAGGCAGTTATAAATTCATATTCAAGATGAAGATGATGTCAATAAGGCTGAGAACGTACATATACAGAGAATGTCAGAAATGAGAGTATCTCGATGGAAGAGAAAGCCATTTTTTTGGGAAATCCCGAGGATCACGCAATCAACACCTGCCCGGGACTCTGAGTCTATATATACTGGGATGGCTGCTGTAACGGAGAGCGGAGCACTTCTGGGAATGCCCCACGTGATGTGATGCTTGTTTCTAACCAAAAATAAAGAATCTTTTTGTGCTCCCTTCTTTGCTAGTCTGTCTGCCTTGTCATTGTCATTCGTGATTAAGTGGCCAGGAATCCACTTAATAACAATGCTGACTTTATAAGATGTAAGCAGCAGGTTGGCATGGTGATATATTTCAACTAGCTCTGGCTTACAATATACATCACAATCTATTGCACGTAAAGCGGACATAGAGTCTGTAAAAATCATAATGTTTTGGACTTTTGATGGAAAATTATCAAATATGGTCTTCAGGTGGTACATGACAACTTCTAGTGCTGTTATTTCGGCTTCATTGATATAAAAAAGGATCTGCATGCGGATTCAAAAGAACCCCTTATTCGTGATGATTTTGATTAATTTTGTGATTTTCCTTGGTCACAATGTAAATAATTTGTATCGCTTGCCATCGTCGATCAACGAAATTCACGGCAATGGTATAAAACATGCATTGTTCGTTTCAAACAATATAAAATACAGAGAAATCTGACGACAGGAATCCAGAAAATTGTTCAATAAAATCTTTATTTAGTATTTGTAAATAAGATGTATAATAACTTCATGAATGCTTCATAAATTATGCAGTCAAGCACTCATCGGCAATCAGCCTTCATAAGTGACGTGTATTTAACTCTTCCTGTGATGTTTGCTTACTTTTACGAGATTATGACGCAGGCATTTAATCAATAAGTCGTGACCGTCGTTATAGGAGACCTTTTGGCTAATTGTAAAAACAGTCTTCTAAAATGATTCATTTGAATTTCCCCTATGATTTTCATCTTTCACAGCAACTCACGGGAAAAACTCAAATGAGTCATTTTTGAATACTTTTTTCCAAACTGTTGTCCGGCTCTGTGGCGAAGTGGTACAGAGCGCGTCTGTGACGGCAAAGGTACCGAGTTCGATCCTCACCACAGGCAATTGTGCATCCGGACCGTTCAGAAAGCAATGGCAACCTACTGACGTATTTATATTGCCTAGAAAATCACCACAGCCAACAAATGCTTGGTTGAAAGCTACGTCCTGGATAGGATATGCTACAAATTTTTTTTCCATACAGCCAATAGCTATCTTTTGTCGATAGGATAGAATGATTAATTCAAGCAAAGTAAATTTATACACACGACATCTGTGAATTGTTTATAGTTGAGTTGCCACATTGGACACTTCATGAATACATTTAACAAATTTGGCCATTTTCAGCATCACTGACATTGAATTGTATGTTTTTACCAATTTATTTCAATTTCTAACCAGTTTGAATATGTATTAGAGTTTGCATATTTATTATTTAAATTGAAAATAAAAAACATATGAAAGTTTGTTTACACAAACAAGTATTGTTTTGTGGTATAATTGCTCTCAAACACAACCAAGAATTTAACTGAATATTCTAGCGGCAGAAGCCATTAGAATTTGCTATTTGGAACCAGCAAGTTACATTTCTATGAATTCAAGGTTCTTGTATAATGTTTCCATCTTTTAGTGCACTTTTAGTCATTTGACCATATAGGCCAAATGACCAATTATCCGTCGCAACAGTCACCGAGAATGACGTTGTGTGACATAAGCACGCATGACTTGTGTTGAGAAGAACTTGGTAAATTAATGTAAGTATAGTTCCAGCTATTTTTGGTAACAACTGACTCACGTGACATTTTACACGCGCGTTTCGTCTCCTTATATATATGTCGATGACTTTACTGAAACTAAAATTCTATTTATAAAAATCTATTTGTTTACATTATGACATCACGACCACACCATCTTGTGTGGTTCTGGCCTATGCGGGGCATGAAGGTAAGCATTGTCTAATCACACAAAGATCTGTGTGAGTGCGGTATGAGGTGGCTAGGAATTGTGTGTGGGGTTATCATCCATATCCTGTTTAGTCATAACTGGATATTTCTTTAAATAGGATAATTTTCAGTTTTCCGTAACTCCAGTCTACCCCAGTTCATAATCCCTAAAATACTTGTTTCAAAATGTGAATGTTCTAACCAATTGTTAGCTAGAATGTACAGGCAGATTATTTCAAATATAGTAAAATATTTCAAATATAAAGATGTATTCTAGAAACAAACTGTGCGCAAAATTGTTTGGCACTTATGAAATACATCAGGAGTTAAGAGATTCATCTTGATTAACCGATCAATATCTGCGGGAATATTAACGCATAAACAACTTTTTTAACGGTGCTGAAATTCGGTCCAATATTCAAGCTTAATGATCTGCTAACCTGGAAGACATATTTCAAAACTAATTCATTATTTATTTCAGAATGCCCGCACACTCGTTTTGACATGTGGGAGTGTTTGTAATGTAAAACAGGATGAGAGCACATGTTTTAAGACAGCGGTTCTTGAACTTTTAGTTATCGCGGACCCTATTTAAATATGTGTTTCTGCCGCGGACAATCCAAGATACACGCGAGGTCGTGGTAGCTGGGTAACTATAACCGTGACCTCCACTATTTTGCAATGGTTCAAGGTTCTGATATAACCAAATTTGACTAACGTCCGCGGTTGAAAGAAGCGTACCTCACAATAAACTGTCCTTTTTACTTAACCAATCAAAGAACATGAAACATTGCTCATGTCTTTCTGAAGTATAGCCCTGCGTGCAGATCTCACAACAGAAACAATTGTCATGGTTGCTGCTAAACTGATCATAATAACGTCATAAGTGTACTTTATGACACTTTGACGCTGGTTAAGCTGATATCCTTGTGAGGAAGAGGCCACGGGCTCGATTACGTCTTTTGTCGTCTTCTGCAAAAGGTGAATTTTTATGGAGACACCTGTGAATTATCGTGTGAAGCTACTGAGTTACGTGCTATGAGTGGTACTCTCGGCAAGCAGCGTGCCGCTTCATTGAGAGTGACGGAGTACATATGGAAAACCGAGTACAGTGAAGTCAATCCTCTGCGACTTTTGATCCCTTAGGTACACTTGATGTAGTAAGTCAATGGAAAGAACATGAAAAATTGGATCAGCCAAGATAAATGATGTTGTTTGAGAACTTCTAGCAGGAATATTCTGGAGAAAAAAAACCACTTGTTTATCTATTGATGTCTTAGGCCGTTACAGACCGTGATGTCTTAAGGCGTTATAGACCGTGATGTCTTAGGCCGTTACATACCGTGATGTCTTAGGCCGTTACAGACCGTGATGTCTTAGGCCGTTACAGACCGTGATGTCTTAGGCCGTTACAGACCGTGATGTCTTAGGCCGTTACATACCGTGATGTCTTAGGCCGTTACAGACATGTGTGAGGGTCGTGGAGCTCTCGACATTACATATCTCCTAGCTGATTTAATTTAGACACCGTTTATTACGTTTTTGATTATTGTTGGCCTTTTAATTGGTCGCTATTTATATACTTGTAGTCGCATTCCAAAAATAGCAAAGACCAACCAATAGATCACACGCAAATCAGAGACTAGTTCATGTTTAGCGAACAGTTCTCCTATACCGCCGATATATTTACGTTTTAGCTAACAGTTCTCCTATACCGCCGATATATTTACGTTTTAGCGAACAGTTCTCCTATACAGCCGAAGGTCAGGGCGGAGTAGACAGAATCACAAACCGGAAGTTATTAATATTTCAGATGAAAGAGTGGTGAGTCAGCGTCAGAAGACGCATAATTATATTTGGTGACATTTAACAAGAGAATATTTGACACGACTCTTGCTTTATATTTCAGAAATTACGTCAACTGTTGTTGTTGTTTTGACTATTTTAACCCCACCCCCCCCCCCCGTTTTCCAGCACCAACTCACTTATCAAAAGTTGTCAAGAATACAGCGACCACCTCTGCTGAAATATGGCAAAGAAATTGGTACTCCCCCACCTACCTCATGCAAATTGACAAAAAAATAAAGTACAATAACAGTATACGATTTGTTTCGCACATTTTAAAAACATTATACAAATTCTAACATTTTAATTTGTGTGTAACATCGTATTGGTGACGTAAACTTCAATGATCTCCCTCCTCCCAGTCCGACTGTCAAACTTTCCAACACCCCCCCCCCCCCCGTTTGTCAACAACTGTCCAACAATTATCAAACTTAACTTCCCAACCCGTACCTCCGTCCAATTGTCAACAAATGTAAATTTCAACCCCCCCCCCCCCCCAAACGGTGAAGATCTGTCAAACGTTCCAACCCACCTCCCTCTAATTTGTTGATATAATAAAAGGAGAATAATTTGGGATATTACTCGAACGGTCGTTAGTGTGCACAAGGACATTTTAAGACAAAACAAGTGGCCAAATTGTTTAGGCATTGCGACGGTGACGGTTAGAATTCAAATCTCAGCAGGGAGCATGATTTTTGTAAGGGGAAAATTTTTTTTAAATATATCACGCTTACGTGATAAAGACAATGTGTAGTAACTGGTGGAAAGCAGATGACACAATGCACCACTAAACCATGACACAATGCACCACTAAACCATGACACAATGCACCACTAAACCATGACACAATGCACCACTAAACCATGACACAATGCACCACTAAACCATGATACATTGCACCACGAAACCATGATACAATGCACCACTAAACCATGACACAATGCACCACTAAACCATGACACAATGCACCACTAAACCATGATACATTGCACCACGAAACCATGATACAATGCACCACTAAACCATGAAACAATGCACCACTAAACCATGACACAATGCACCACTAAACCATGATACATTGCACCACGAAACCATGATATAATGCACCACTAAACCATGATACAATGCACCACTAAACCATGACACAATGCACCACTAAACCATGATACAATGCACCAATAAACCATGATACAATGCACCACTAAACCATGACACAATGCACCACTAAACCATGATACAATGCACCACTAAACCATGACACAATGCACCACTAAACGGTGACACAATGCATCAATATTTTCTGGACTACATCATACTATGTCAATATGCCATTTCTTATAACAGCCTCTATACTCCATATCAAATAATGGAGGGCAGAGCACATGGAAGAAGAAGCAAGGGCAGACCTAAAACGCTGACGACATTAAAGATAACATGAATACGTCGTTGGAAAATGCAAGCCGCATTGTTCAGGCTCTTCTTTGAGAAGACAACGTTCTGGAGAGAATACGTCACAAGACACAATACTCCATATCAAGAAATCTCCGAGTTTCAACAAACACTGTACCCGCCGATGTCACATGTGTCTGGTAGTTGACGCCAATAAAAAGGCAACACATCCGCTTTTCTATTATCTGGACCTTGCTGGAAATCTAGTTTGACATTATGTTACAAAAGAGATCCAGCGGGAATGTGAGAAAGAACGACAAACGGAAAGTTTCTGTAATATTAACAACGTGATCACTTCTGGAATGTGTGCACTGATCCATGGACATCTAGATATATCAGCAATGAACAAACTACGTCACAGTTAGGGATCGTTTCAATTTGGGATTTTTCTTTTGGAACAAATTCTCAATAGTATATATAGAAAACAGCCCTCTTGGATAGTTTTTCACGCTAATCTCATGTTTTATCATGGTCTGTTCCCAAGATTTCCTCTGGATGATAGAAGAAGAATACAAATGCTCCGTCGGCAAAGAATGAGTAACGATATGTCAGATCAGTGGGTAGCACTATTATGGAGGAATTGTGTAAATATTGTCTAAGAAATCCCGACTATTTTTGGTAACCAGCGACTGTTTCTGTGACGCCAGTTTGCCTGTTGTATATTTGAATGTCTGTGACAGATTTTAGTTAGATCGGAGACAAGGAAATTGATGTCCGTCACACAATCAAAATTTGCGTGTGAGTGAAGAAAAGTCTTTGCTGAGATTGATGTCCGTCACACAATCAAAATTTGCGTGTGAGTGAAGAAAAGTCTTTGCTGAGATTGAGATAGCTGTCAAAAATAACAGGCAATAGTGTAACGAAGGTAACAATTGAAAGAGAAATATGTAGGCAATAGATAGACATGTAGGGAATAGATAGGCGTGTAGGGAATAGATAGACATGTAGGGAATAGATAGACATGTAGGGAATAGATAGGCGTGTAGGGAATAGATAGACATGTAGGGAATATATAGGCGTGTAGGGAATAGAAGATATGTAGGGAATATATAGACATGTAGGGAATAGATAGACATGTAGGGAATAGATAGGCGTGTAGGGAATAGATAGATATGTAGGGAATAGATAGACATGTAGGGAATAGATAGACATGTAGGGAATAGATAGGCGTGTAGGGAATAGATAGACATGTAGGGAATATATAGGCGTGTAGGGAATAGAAGATATGTAGGGAATAGATATACATGTAGGGAATAGATATACATGTAGGGAATAGATAGGCGTGTAGGGAATAGATAGATATGTAGGCAATAGATAGACATGTAGGGAATAGATAGGCGTGTAGGGAATAGATAGATATGTAGGCAATAGATAGACATGTAGGGAATAGATAGGCGTGTAGGGAATAGATAGGCGTGTAGGGAATAGATAGACATGTAGGGAATATATAGGCGTGTAGGGAATAGAAGATATGTAGGGAATATATAGACATGTAGGGAATAGATAGACATGTAGGGAATAGATAGGCGTGTAGGGAATAGATAGATATGTAGGGAATAGATAGACATGTAGGGAATAGATAGGCGTGTAGGGAATAGATAGACATGTAGGGAATATATAGGCGTGTAGGGAATATAAGATATGTAGGGAATAGATATACATGTAGGGAATAGATATACATGTAGGGAATAGATAGGCGTGTAGGGAATAGATAGATATGTAGGCAATAGATAGACATGTAGGGAATAGATAGGCGTGTAGGGAATAGATAGATATGTAGGCAATAGACAGACATGTAGGGAATAGATAGGCGTGTAGGGAATAGATAGACATGTAGGGAATAGATAGACATGTAGGGAATAGATAGGCGTGTAGGGAATAGATAGACATGTAGGGAATATATAGGCGTGTAGGGAATAGAAGATATGTAGGGAATATATAGACATGTAGGGAATAGATAGACATGTAGGGAATAGATAGGCGTGCAGGGAATAGATAGATATGTAGGCAATAGATAGACATGTAGGGAATAGATAGACATGTAGGGAATAGATAGGCGTGTAGGCAATAGATATACATGTAGGGAATAGATAGGCGTGTAGGGAATAGATAGGCATGTAGGGAATAGATAGACATGAAAGCGATGATGTATTTGTGGATTGATACGATATAGTGTCAAACTGGAACTTCTTGTTCACATTTAACATGTTTACACAGCAAGTCGGGTTCTCTTGATAAATATTGTTGTATTTGAAAACTCATCAAGGCTTCCATATTGTTCAACATGTCTACGCAGCTTCTTCTTCTTCTTCTTCGGCGTTCATTCTCAAACTCCTGCTGGATCTGCCGTGTAGCATGACCATGGTCCTACTAGGACTCCAGCAGGATGTAGTCCAGAGAATGGGTTGTGTCACCGTTTTATTTGCGCTAATGACCTGACACATCCATCTTCGGCGGGGTCTACGCAGCAAGTCAGGTTTTCTTGATAAATGTTGCTGTAATTGTAAGCTCAACGATCCTATACAGTTTTTCTGTGGTTGTCTGTCATTGTGGGACGGAGCTCCTCCCTATCTGGTTTAGTGTCATGCAGGATATGTTCCGTTGTCTGCGCTGCTTACCCATATGGAAACAGAGTTGATGGAAACTGACCAACATGGAAACAGAGCTGATGAAAACTGACCCACATGGAAACAGAGTTGATGGAAACTGACCCACATGGAAACAGAGTTGATGGAACCAGTCTTAATCTATTTAAGTGACTGTTTAGTCTGGTGTGTCCTGTCCTGATCCGAAAGATGATAAACTGTCCAGCCCTGTCAAGATAGTGATAATTGTCTTTTGGTCGCTTCACTTTTGGCCGCTTCACTTTTGGTCGCTTCACTTTCCTTGCAGCTTTAATGAGTTTCCTCTATGAACCGGTAGTAGATGCGAGAAAAATGAGGCCCTCGGACCAAATCAGATCCCACCTAATTGTTACCTTCCAGACAGATAGGCTGATTAAAAATTACTATACTATATACGCTGGCCTCTTAGATCAGAAAACACAACTTAAAACTCCAAGGACTAAAATTAAATTTGTTTGCCCGATCCAACAGGAAAGGAAGCTGAATCCGGCCGTCAACCAACAAATTTTGCTCTCACCAACTCTATACCACAACCGTGGTCACTAAAGACCAGTGAACCTAAAAGGTGGCTTTCTAATTATTTCCGTGCATCCATTGGTTGTCCTTGGCGTTTTTTTAAAAATATTTTTTGACATGCGACTCCAAGTATATAAATAGTGGCCAACGGAAATCATGACATTAATCAAAAACGTCACGAATGAAGGCTTTTTATGTTTATTTGCATATCTATAACGTCATGGTTCATCATCGTTAGGTAGCAAGCATATCCTGAACAGGATATAGCAGTCATCAAAGCCTGTCGATTTTGAGCTTTCTTGCTTCTGGTCATGGCTAGACTGTTATTGTGATGGAAGGGAGTGGGGGCAAAACGGCTATTGATTTTTAAGGGTATGAGATTCTGATATTCCTCTCATAACAGGATGTGGTTGTTGGAACAGAAATGAGTCGAGTCATGACTGGCCTCATTAAGGCAATCATATCTAGGATACAGAACTTTGAAGACGTGGCTGAACGGGATAATGTGTGTATAGATAATGATAGATATTCGGATGGTAGTGAGGTGTGAAGATGTGAAAACAAAGCTTGTCATCTCTAGAAAGAACGGAAGATTAAGTTATGAACGTCTGTGAATAAAATCGAGAAATATTAGCAGGTTTAGGAAATGACAGCGTACTCATAACTACTACCCCCTTTCCCTCCTCCTCTTCTTCTTCTGCGTTCGTTCTCAAACTCCTGCAGATTAGCAGGATGTAGTCCAGAGAACGGAATACGTTGTGTCATGGTTTACAGCATTGCTACGATATCTGCGCATTTCGGCCTGACAACATCCGACTTCAGCGTGGCTATGGGTCACTGACCCTATATGCGATGGGACAGCCAACTCCATCCCATAACCTCCTTAGTCGCCATTTACAACATGCGTGGTAGGTAAACAGTGTTGCTATTCTTTGCTCCCCTTTCGGGCCTCGGCAACACACGGGCGCCCTCCTCCTCTGTATCCCAGTATGATGCTAATCATGACTGTCTAGCCACAATAGAATCTAGAACTCTTTATTTTATCTAAAATTTAGAAATTCGTGTGCTGATTTATTCTCAAATTCCCACCGGATTTCTCTTGTAACAATATAATAGTCTAATTAGATTTCTCTTGTAACAATATAATAATCTAACTAGATGTCTCTTGTAACAATATAATAGTCTAATTAGATTTCTCTTGTAACAATATAATAGGCTTATTAGATTTCTCTTGTAACAATATAATACTCTTATTCGATTTTTCTTGTAACAATATAATAGTCTAATTAGATTTTTTTCTTGTAACAATATAATAGTCTAATTAGATTTCTCTTGTAACAATATAATAGGCTTATTAGATTTCTCTTGTAACAATATAATAGGCTTATTAGATTTCTCTTGTAACAATATAATAGGCTTATTAGATTTTTCTTGCAACAATATAATAGTCTAATTAGATTTCTCTTATAACAATATAATACTCTTATTAGATTTCTCTTGTAACAATATAATAGTCTAATTAGATTTTTTTCTTGTAACAATATAATAGTCTAATTAGATTTCTCTTGTAACAATATAATAGGCTTATTAGATTTCTCTTGTAACAATATAATAGGCTTATTAGATTTCTCTTGTAACAATATAATAGGCTTATTAGATTTCTCTTGTAACAATATAATACTCTTATTAGATTTTTCTTGTAACAATATAATACTCTTATTAGATTTTTCTTGTAACAATATAATAGTCTTATTAGATTTCCAGAAAGTTGTAATTCAGAAAATGAAAATGCATTGTGTCACGTTTTTTTGCGCCTTTGGTCAAACACATCCGACGTCGACAGTGACAACTAACACGTTCAGCGTTTCTACAACTTCGTCAGTATCGCTAGTAGGCCTACGGTACGAGATAACTGGTTTCTGTACTAGTACAATCTGGTCACCAAAACGGAAAGCAAACCACGGCCAAACAAGCTTGACTATTCTTCTACGGTCTATACCTCTATCGACATAGCCACAGACGCCCAGCCGTATATCTTTATTTCTTTAAGAGTTCTGTCTTAATATATTTCGATGTCAACATTACCATTTAATAAGAAGGTAGCAAGTGGGATTTGAACCAGGTCAATTCAGCTGATACAGATTCGCGTCTTAACTTGAGTCCAATCTTCTAAATTCGGACAAAGCGCATCCAATAAAATAGAATGTGCGTCAATTTATCCAACGTTTTTATGATCAATTCCTATGAAAAGGGCCCGTCGTTCGAGACTCAAGTTGCTGGGCGAATTGGTGTCAGCTACGTGGACCAGGTTCAAATCCCATCCTATCTACCTCCTGAACTTTCCTATATTCCTCAATGAAAGCTGTGTATACAACAATAACCTGGACTTCAAATTCAGGTAATAAAGAATATAGTATATGTTTACTTGTCAGACATGTCGCAGGAGGTGATGAAGGAAAGCTAGGTAAGCTGAAAGCTTGTTACCTATTACAACCCATTGTTCTTCTTTCTTTTCGCATTATACCCCCTTCATGCCTTGCAACGTCACGGGCAGAAGAGTTCTCTGGAGATGGCTTTTTGCGTACTTCATATATGTTAATTTTTGTTTACTATTTAATTCTCTTTGAGGGGGCACTGTCTGATGGTAGTCTGGTAGCATACGAAAACCACTTAATCTGTTGTCTTCTGATGTAATCCATGATTGGCATTGTGTTTGTTAGTCTTCTAATGTTTTTGTTCTTGATTCTTTCTCTTATTGTTACTCCAAGGATTCTATTTAGAGAAGTCATTTCTGTTGTAAAATGTTTTCTTTTAGATTATATTATTAGTGTCCATGTTTGACATTGGCATTATAGTGATGGTATGATGATAGTTTTACATAGTGCAGTTTTGGTGTTTATGTTCAGATATTTGTTTTTGAAAATAGGAAACATCTGCTCCAAGATCGGGTATGCTATGTTTCATCTATGTTGGATTTCTTTGCTATTTTCTCATTAGATGATATGATGTTTCCCATGTACGTGAATTCTTTCATCTGTTTATGTTGTTGATCATCGATTAGATGATCGATTAGGTGTTTCTTTCTATTATTATTATTGCGTGAATTGTAATTTATAACTCGAACAGAATTGGATCGATCAACTGGAATAAACCTCAGAAATGACGCCCATGAAGTGATGTGGTGAAAGTCATTCAGAAATAAGACTAGATATCATAAACAGACAGGTGCTAGAGTGAACCAGCTGGGAAATAGGAGAGTTTTATTAAAAAAACTTGAGAAATCTGGATAAGAATAGTAGAGGAAAATATCAAAGCATTTAGGACACCTTTGGTACAATTTAGTAAGGCTGACATCGTTGGAGAGAAGCAATTGCAGAGCTTTTTTGCTCTGCAATTGCAAGGGAAAACAACAGTGAACGTTGTATGTAATTTTCGGTGCTGAGGATTGGTCTAAGTAGTGGTTACTGCTGTGTCATAAAGAGTTAATGGCAAATTAAGTTTAAGCTTTTTCTTAAATTAACTTTTTTTTTAAATTTGCCTCGTGCTGAAACGAATGTGTCTGACCCATTATACACAGATAACTCAGCCAAGATGGACATCATGACAATACATTCCGTTTTGAGGACTGATTCCTGGTAACCACCAGGAGTTTGAGAATCGTCGCGGAAGAAGAATGTAGTTGCTAGGCGACGGAGCAAGTGCTCTTACTTCTCAAACTCCTGCAGATTAGCAGGATATAGTCCGGAGAAAGGAATACATTGTGCCATGGTTTGCAGCGTAGCTGCGATATCAGCACTTTTCAGCCTGTCACATACGACATGAACATGACATTGACCACCCCAAAAACCTTCTTAATCACCCTCTACGACATTCTTTGCTGGTAACAATGTTGCTGTTCTTTATTCCCCTCGCGGGTCACGTCAACACGCATGCGTTCGGTAGACCGCATCCATTTGTATATCAGGAACGACCAAATAGTGGCGCAGTATCAAGTCCAGAACCTATTAATGATAAACTTCTACCTCTGGGGTTGTCATTCGCAATATACATTCATTTTTACTGGTCAAACAGCCTCATATAACCAAATCAGGCTCACGCCAGCGGTTGAAATCAGCGTACTTCAACCGCAAGGTGTACAAAATAATAGACCAACATGATTAAACCACTGCGTTTGCGACTGGCTCTAATTCCACATTTGTCTTCAAATTAAGCCTTAAAAACACACGGATTATAGGCAATCAATAACTCAACCATAACTTGAAGGCCTAATAATAATAACATAAATATGTAATAATGTACGGTATATTATATACTTAATCAATATGCCTAACTAAACCACTACTTGACTTACCTGTGTCACGTCAATGAAGGCAAGGCACACAATACAGGTACAAATAATGGTATGTGGTTAACTAGAATATCCGACACATTCAGACCTAACTACTGCTGTTCATTTATGTCCATTTATTCCAAAAATAATTGTGTATTATATTATGTATAGAAATATAACATTTTGATCCCAACTAGAAGGTTCTCAGCCGGTCGGTTCTTTTTGTGTGATATTTGTCTGTTGTTTGTGTTCTTCCGGTAAGTTAAAGTCGGACCTTCGCCCTACTTTATGTCCATGTCAGGAACCACAACTGTGTTCGAATAGAAACTTCTATAGTATTTGTAATATGAAGTCTTGATGTTGTTTAGACGCGGTTAAGGTCGAGCAGTTTTCAGGGTTGCCAATCTAACGTATGTTTTTGTTTATTTCTAAGAAATTGTAGGGCCTAATTTTTTGAAAATTAGTTGTTCACATAGAATTGAGAACCTTTTTAGTTTTTTCATAAATTTATAAAAATAGATCTACGAAGTAATGTACATTCATTATGTATATAATAAGATTTGTTGTAGGAGTTAAGAACGAAAGAGGTGATTTATTGATTGAGTACTACCACGCCTTGCAAGAACAAAGCAAATGGTATAGTATTACAACAGTTACACCAATTCAAATATTTAGGGACATCTTCTTCTTCTTTTTCTGTCCTCATGCACCTTTCGGTGTTGAGGGGAGAGTGAGTGTACGGTCTTTTGTCCTTCTATTTGCCTCCTCTGCTGTTATATTTCCGAGTGTCTCTAATACACTATTTATCCACCTTTTACGAGGGCGTCCAATAGGTCGACTGTTTTCGTATCGTTTGTTAAGTGTTTTTTTAATAATACTTTGCTCTTTCTGTCTAGTTATGTGGCCGTACCATTTAACTTGTTGTTTCTGTATGTATTCTATTGTTGGCTTGATCCCTAATTGTTTCGTTAGTGCTTTATTCCTGATTTTGTCTCTCAAGCTAACTCCAATCATACGTCTCACACATTTCAGTGGTGTCATTACAGCAGATGAAAGAAGTTCAACAGAAATCAGAAGTACAATAGGACAGGCAAATACAATATTTACAAAAGTGAAAAATATATTGTGTAAATACACTTTGTCATTAGAGATGAGAAAAGAGAGTTATACAGTGCTATATAACTCTAATACTAACATATGGATGCTAGTCTTGGACAATAAACAAACAGGAATGTGGTTAAATTAGATTCAATAGAGCTGTCGTTCTACAGAAGAATGCTGAGAATATCATGGACGGTCAGAAAAACTAATGTGGAGGTGATGAAAGAGTGAAATGCGAAACGGATCTTAATCAATAATATAAGAAAAAGACAATCTTCATTTTTTGGCCACTTCATGCGACACATGTCTGGAGAACATAATCACAACAGGCATGATTGAAGGCAACAGAGACCGAGGGCGACAAAGTGAGAAAATGTTAGACAGTTTCACAACCTGGCATGGCAGGGAAAAAACAACGATCTTGATACATAATGCTGGAGATAGAGAGATGTGAAGATCGCCTACGCCAGCCAGCATGGCACCTGATGATGATGTATATAACGCGGCTGATCATAAACTAGATAGCAAGTATGGAGGGGTCCTAAAATTTTTAATTATTGACGGGGGGGGGGGGTAACAAAAGATGAAGTCTGCACACAAAAATTGTATATGTCAATTAAATTTTGTGAATTTGAAACATTATTTATAAACAAAATCTCGAAATACTTATTTGAATTTTACGTAACTTTCCGGCACAGAAAACACGCGTCATTTATTTTTAAAAAATTGACATAATTATGCAGAGAAAGGGGCCTCAATTTTTGACTGCATATTAGCTGGGTGAGGGAATCAAATATTGGTAAAAACATTTGTTGACGAACTCTACGACCATCCCCTAAGAATAAATGATAATGTGGTAATCAAAATAGAAATATTTTGATGTAAAGTGATGACTTTTCCTTAACCTGCATGTATATACCACTTTTAAGACTAAATTGAATTAGACAAGTTTCACTAAACTAATTAGCGAATGAGTTTGTTATCAAAAATGTAGTCCACAAATGATGTTCTAAGCTCAAATGTTATACAACAATATGAACCTGGGAAATCTTAAACACGCGGCTAAAACTCCTTCCAAAAAAAAAAAAAAAGTATAATGTTAGAAATCTCTGGACAAAATAGTTGTTGAATCAAATCGGTAAAAGTGTAAAAATCATGAACTTCGTCTAGAACTTTGGGGACGTCCATAAATTACGTCCACAAGTTGCAATGGAGGAGGGGTGGGGGATTCTGAAAAAGTTTGACAGTTGTTAACTGGGAGGAGAGGGGGTTTGATAAGAAATATACACAACTATATTGTGTGAATAATAAGAAAATAATTTTCAAATTAAAAGAAGAAAACAAATTTCACGTATGTTTTATTGTTTTTTGCAGTTTCTTCTGCTGAATTTGTTTTGTTTCTGGGATGGTGTGGGGTGTTAAATATTGTGCATGGTTTATGCATTATGCATGGTTTTCCGTAATTCTTTAAGTTGTTGACATGGGGGAGGGGGGAGGATGGTAAAATATAGCTAACATGTTGTTGTCGAACTTTATGGACAGCCCGCCCCTTTTTAATGTATTTTCCGGCTATGTGAATTATTGTTGAGTATTGTTTAGTTTTTGTCTGGCTTTTTACTTAACAGTGTATGCTTTAACTAAAAACTGTAATGTGGCAACCCTGATGTTTGGCGGACGAGCTATGTGCCAGGTGTGCGCAAACTGTCGGTGGTTATAAAACGATCCGCGTGAATATTCATGTTAATTCAATAGGATAAAGCATGAGGATAAATGAAAATAATTCTTGAGGCTGACGGGAATTGAACCAGGTCTGTTTTAGCGGCACCGGATGGCCTTGCAACTTTAGTAAATAGGTATTCCGTACTTGACTAACCAAGACATTCAAACTGTTGACTTAAATACTTGAGAACGGACCAATCAAGACAAGGACTATCACAACAACAACACATATCCCGTACAAGTATTGAAGTATCCTCAGGAACACAACCATAGAACATATGTATTCGTACTATAAGAAGCTATAGGCCTTGTTTATAAACATAAATCCAATAGAGGCAGGGCGATGTTGCTTCAAATAACAGCTCGTACAAAAGATGTGAATCTTTTTTCTTTGACGTAAAAAGGCACTCCATTTTAAGAGGAAGGTCGGAGAAATATCTTGGTAACTGTATCCAGTACAATCAACATTTGATGGAGCACCAAAAGCAATATAAATCATGGTATCAATCAATTAAGTACCATACCGAGTGACCTATGCGATCACTATTCCCCACAACTGTCTGTCTCTTGTGTTGCTAATAATTTCAGTTAGTAACTTCAAACATTATACTTAATAACAAAACATAAGAGACAACTGGTTACAACAAAGATGAGATCTCGGAGAATGTCAGAGAGATGTCTGGGCCACAGGAGGGACCAGAAGACACAGAATTAGAAACGATGTCATAAGAGAAAGAGTGAGTGTCATATACATTCTACAATACATACAGAACCAACAGATACAATGATTTCGTCATCTGGAAAGAATGCCGTGTGATTCATTAGTTTATAAAGCATATATGAAGAGAGGAGAAGCAGAAAGAAGAGCCAAGGGTAGACCTAGAGTACGCTGGATCGACAACATCAAAGAGACATTACGCGAACACCAAATAACATTATCTGAAGCTGCCAGAAAAGCGAGAACAAGAACATTGTAGCTCCCTCGACACTCGTAAAGGGTAAAAGAGGAAGGAAAGAAGAAGAAGAAGATGCGACTTCTTTTTGTGTCACAGTGACAACCCATCCTGAAATTTCTCGCTTTGTCTTCCTCTGTCTCTTCTCCCCTTAATCTTTCCGGTGGTTACCAAATGTTCAAGTTTTACTTTTTTCATCACATTCCCTAAAAATCTTGATTGTCTGTTTCTAAATTGTTGCCATAATTTGGCGTTTTCCTCCAGGGTGTCTGAAGACATTAGTACTGACAACTACATTATTTGTCTTGGCTGTCCGTGAAGCTTTCATTGGTCATCTTAAAAACCAAATCTCAGTTGCCTCCTGCTTATCATGAATATTTTTGTTTACTGTCCATGCTTGGCGTTCATAATCATGGGATAGTCTCACAAATCCCGTAGAGAATGAGGTACGTTATTCTACCGTTTAATTTGTGTTATGTAGGACTAGCAAGAAGAAGAACAAGATGTAACTGGATCGATAATATCTGAGACATTCTACAGCCCAATGGAATTACAACTGCAACAACAGGAAAACGTTTAGCAATAGAACACAGACTTCGGCCCCTAATACGTTTCAGGACTCAAGTCACTGAGACAACAAGATACAAGTAGGCCTTGCCAAGACTCTCGATTTAAGAAAGACCTGTACACACAATTAGTTAGGACTTCATTCATTACATTCTTGATTATTGTCGTGATTTTCGCTGGTTCGCTATTTATATACTTGCAGTAGCTTGCCAATAATAGTCAAGGCGACTCCAAGTATATAAAAAGTGACTAACGAAAATCACGAAAATAGTCAAAAACATATTAGCATGACGCACTAATTAATTCTTTGCAGAGGTCTTATAAGTTTGTTGATGGTCACGGCCTAACACATTCGCATTCTACTAATTCGGGTGTTTCCCTCCTCTGTTACTATGTGACAGTCTTCCTTTCTGTGACAGTCTTCCTTTCTGTGACAGTCTTCCTTTCTGTGACAGTCTTCCTTTCTATGACAGTCTTCCTGGCTGTAGTCAGGCGACAAGTGTATGAACTTTAATCCATGCCGGTGTATCACCTAGTATGCCCTTGGTCTTTGCATGTCAAATGTATTTTGGTGGCGATTCCATTAAAATAATAAGCAGAGGTTTGACCTTGGTCGATTACGTTTATGGTTGCAAACTATAATTAGATTTGATTTCTGCATCCAAAATTGTGGAGCAAATATAAATGTCCATCTCAGATTAGAAACTTTTCTCACAACGTATTGCACACCTCCACTTGAACTTGAAACTTCCTCCGTGAGCTGCAAGCTCCTTTGGGAGTTTAAACCTTCTCCGAGAGTTGAAACCTCGTTTGGGAGTTGAAACATCTGCTGTGAGTTAAAACCTCTGCTGGGAGTTGAAACCTCTGATGAAAGGAGAAACCTCTACTCGGAGGTAAAGCATAATTTGTATGAACAAAGACAATCCTGAGAATGCACCCCATCGCCCCTAACCCCCCCCCCCCCCTCAACAAAACACAAAATGTTCACAGGAATTAATAGCGTCATAGCCCTAATTCCTTGGTATAGAAAACAATCAAAACAAACAATACATCATAGCTTATAGAACAATATAAACAAAAACAAGCTTTACCCTACCGATGTTCTGACACAGAAGAGTAGGCAAACTTTGAGAACCCTTGTGCATACTGCATTCTTGAGACTAATAAATATCCGGAACTAGTCAACAACAGAAACCAGCTCAACCATAACTGTCACGGATAAAAGGTTACAGTTCCTCATGGTGTCGTAATGCCCATATTTATATTGTGTATTTTCCCTTGTTAGATCAATACTTCTATCTGTGTTATATATTATGCATTAAGGTCCTAATAATCATAATTACATTGCGCATCAGTGTAACACCGCACGACTGTGTTTACAGAATATTCCCGATAGCTCAATTCATATGTAGATTTGTTATAATAGCTTCATCCAACGCGGCGAGTCCTAGACTACAAGGCGAACATATAGTAAGTTCTAATTGTCCTTTCTTCTATTTCTTTTATCATGACACGCGTTTAATTGTAGCCAGACTGTAAGTTCTCATATTAACCTATATTTTCATTTGATGTCGATGCAAAGTGTACAAAGTTACCAATGAAAATCACTGGAACAGGCAACTGTGTCACTTTAGAAATATGATTCCCAATGCCCCAGTTAGGGATTCAGGTATTCTTCTTCTTCTGCGTTCGTTTCTCAAACTCCTGCAAATTAGCAGGATGTAGTCCGGAGAACGGAAAGCGATGTGTCATGGTTTACAGCATTGCTGCGATATCTGCGCCTTTCGGCCTGACACATCCGACTTCAGCATGGATTTGGGTCACAGACCCTATATGGGATGGCACAGCCAACTCCATCCCATAACCTCCTTAGTCGCCTTTTACGACATGCGTGGAAGGTAAATAGTGTTGCTATTATTTGCTCCCCTTTCGGGCCCCGGCAACACAAGGGCGGGATTCAGATATGTGTAACAGGAAACAGGACTTAATACAAGGCAGTCGATGCAAGATGTGGCTAGGAAAAATGATTAGAGACACACAAGGAATATGACATTTGGGAGATATAAACAATTAATGGAGACACACAAGGAATGTGACATTGGGAAAATAGATATAAACAATTAATGGAGACACACAAGGAATGTGACATTGGGACATATAAACAATTAATGGAGACACACAAGGAATATGACAGTATGAAATATAAAAAAATGATTGGAGATATACAAGGAATAAGGCGTGGCATCCACCTACGGTCACGACCAGTTTGAGTCTTGTCCTGGTTGTTTTTTTTTAAATTTATTAAAATATATATCCTGATAGTAAAAGAAAAATGATAAATTCACTCTTCATACCAACATCGTGTTATCAATGTCAAACATGGACACTAGCTAAATATCAAGAGATAATGTTTATTACGCGTTAAATGAGATGTCTAAGAAAAGCAACACACAGAACAAGGAGTAGATCATGTGAGGAATGAAGAGATTACAAGAACTGTTGGAACAACGTTTGTTGTGGAATTTATTGAAAAACAGAGACTGCAAAGATTCTGCCACTTCTTCTTCTTCTTCTGTGTTCGTTCTCAAACTCCTGTAGATCAGCAGGATGTAGTCCGGAGAATGGAATGTGTTATGTCATGGTGTACAGAAATACTGGGATATCCGAGCCTTCCGGACAACACATCCGACTTCAGTGTGGCTTTGGGTCACTGACCCTATATGGGATGGGGCAGTCAACTCCATCCGATAATCTCCTTAGTCGCCTCTTCGAACGTGCATAGCAGGTAACTGTTGCTATTCTTTACTCCCCTCTCAGGCCCGGCAACACAAGGGTGGAATCGGTCACTCAATGAAAATAAACCCTTAGTGACCAGTGCCAGGTGTATACAACATGAAAATAGAAACAGCAAGATACAGTGGAAGACAAAGAACAAGGTAGATTCAAGGAGTCGCCAACATTCTGAGACATGATAATATTACTGCATATCAAGGACCAATATCCCAAAAAAACCAATATCCCGGACCAATATCCCGTGTCATATCCCAAAAAAACGATCGTCATCCAATCCTGCGACGCCTTACAACAAAAGCAGCGAAATAAACAATAAAGTAAAGTAACCCATATCATTTATTAATGCCGTAGGAGTGTGAGATATTAACGATCTCACATTTCAGAGGTTCTGCAAATGAGGGTGGTAGCCATCTCCTCTCCCTCGCAGCCATTACTTTGCGGATTAAATTCCCGGAAAAAACAATAGATGCACAGAAAAAAATTTCTATCGAATGAAATTGTTTTATGTGGGAACAAGCACATGTTTCTTGTCATTGATCGGCGAGTCAATAATCGTCAGCTGTTGATGACTGACTACACACAAATTATTATGTGTAAAGTCATCGCTGGCTGAAGCTACAACTGGTGGATATGTTGTGTAGATGTCTGACTATATCTGTTCTTCATTACTCGTAGTTCATTTGTGTGGGATTGTTGTAACTTCGTCGTATTGTGTGGTTGTGAGGGAGAGGTCCACAGTCATGGCTATTCTAATGACTAAACAACATTTCCCAATAAGTGCTTTTTAAAATTACAAAAATTATTTCAACAAGACATTATTTGAACTGAAAAAGATAACAAAAATGTAATGATAATTTAACAAAGTATTACTTATACTATACGTAGTATGATTTTACAAAGTATTACTTTGAGATTCGACGGCATAAAAAAGGTGGAAAATATTAGCGACACTATTACCTGCCAAGCATTGCGTAAGAAGTGACTAAGGAGTTTTGGGGTGGAGTTAGCTGTCTCATAGTTTCATCCCGTATTGGGCTAAAATGACTAAAAGCCATGCTGAAGTTGGATGTGTCAGACCGAAAGAAGCAGATATCATAGCTAAGCTGTAAACCAAGAGGCAACGAGCTTAGTTTTCTTCCTGAAAAGTGTCCTGTTGATCTACATGATTTTGAGAACAGATGAAGAAGAAGAAGAATGTGTCTTTACCCAAGAAATGTGTTACTGCATATAAGAGGTCCTCTGTGTCAGGAAATAATACAACACGCTGGAAATATATGCTTAGTTACTGCTTATGGTAGATGACAGCTTCTTCTTCTTTCGTTCACTTGAAACATGTCTATATCTGTAATTCTGTCTCCTTAATAAAACTCACTGTCTTTTGTAGTTCATACAGTGTCCCATAGAGCTTAGATCCCAGTGTTGTTTCCTCTGGCTAATATGTCTGCCTTAGCGTTACATGCTTAGAACACTCTTGAAGTATATGTTTGGATATCTGTGCTGCCTGTCCATATGTACACGTGGCTAGACAGCTATCTAAACCAACTACCTAATTCAAAAGTAAATCCGTGATAGCAGATAATTCTCACAACCAACTTCCTACAACAAAAGCAAATCTCTGGTAGCATACACCTCTACGTCAACTTCCTACAACAAAAGCAAATCTCTGGTAGCATACATCTCTACGTCAAGTTCCTACAACAAAAGCAAATCTCTGGTAGCATACACCTCTACGTCAAGTTCCTACAACAAAAGCAAATCTCTGGTAGCATACATCTCTACGTCAAGTTCCTACAACAAAAGCAAATCTCTGGTAGCATACACCTCTACGTCAAGTTCCTACAACAAAAGCAAATCTCTGGTAGCAGACATGTCTTAACATTGTTTAATATTGTCGCTTATCAGTATTTACTCTTTCTTCTTCGACGTTCATTCTCAAACTCCTGCATATTAGCAGGATGTAGATCGGAGAACAAATTGTGTTATGACATGGTAGACGGTATGAACACTAAATAAACAGTTAGAAGACAAAATTGATGTCTGTGAGATGTGGGTATATAGAAGAATAGGGAGAACATCATGGAAAAAGAGGAAACAAATAAAGAGGTGCTAAAATACTTAATATGAAGAAAGAATTATTAAGAGAAATAAAGATCAGGCAAAGAAAATATTTTGGACACATTCAAAGACATGAGACCTTATTGAAGACCTTACTTGAGGGTAAAGTCAAAGGAAAGCGAGCAAGATGTAGGCAGAGATACAAGCGGCAGAGTAACATCACACGATGGACAGGTTACAGTCTAGCAGGGTACACTACCAAGACAAGAGGCAGGGGATGTTGGAGATCCGTTGGAGCCAACCTTCGTTGCGGAGACGGCACTTAATGATGATGATGATGCGGCATTGGTGTGATATCTACGCATTTTGGCCGGACATATCCGACTTCAGGTTCACTTTGTCCCATATGGGATGGACAGATATCTACACCACAGAACATCCTAAGTAGCCTACTATGACATGTATTGTATGTATCAGCGTTGTTTTATTTGTTCCCGGGCCTAGGATAAACAAAACAGACGACTAGTGTCTTATATTGAAATATGGCGTACCTAGCAACGTCCTTACATCTCGAAAACGCATGAACTAGCAAGTTAGACAATCGAGAATATACAATACAACTTACATATTCTAGATTATCGTTCTTTAAACAGTAGCTTTAGGATATAACTTTATATTGCCGTATTCCCCTTGACTGACGATCTCAATCACCACTGTACTTTATCAGTCAAGAAAATCGTCTCGTTTTTGAATTGGGTACACTCAAGCATTTTGGACTCAATTCCGACCACTCTTATATCTAGTACTGGGTTGGTGTGGTCTTTGTCTTTATTCTTTTTGTTCCGTCATAAACTCATCTTTTTGTTCGTTTCATTTCCACATATATTTAAGTTTTTATGTACTTTCTGACCTCCCGGCATCTCATTTCCATATTTCCGTTGGATATGTTTGTTGTGATAATTTTTCCATTCGTCGTCTTTTGATGTTTTGTTTGTATCTTGATAAAGACCTTTTGGTTGAAACGTTGAATATGATTTGTGTATTGTAATTTGTATGTTTTCTTGTGTACGCATCATTACCCAGTAGTTTTAGTTATAGTCTGTCGTGTCTGATTGAAGCGATTATATAAACCTGTGTTTTACGTAAGTCTAATTATATGCAGTTAATCGTGTACGATAGATTAAAACTAATCGCAGGACAAATAGGTCTCCAAATCAATTCATCAAAAACAAAAATTATAGACTTCACCAACTCATCTAACATAAATTAACACTCGACGGTGATGTCATGACAGAAATTACAACTCGCATTGCCCTAGGATCAAGTGCATTTAACAGACTGTCTAATATATGGAAGTCAAAGTCAATCAGCACACGCACGAAATTGCGTTTATTTAATTCCTGCGTTTTTCCGGTGCTATCATATGGATGTGAGAGCTGGAAAAGCTCTTTATCTTTAGAAAAGAAATTACTGAGTTTCGAGAACAAATGTCTTCGTAGGATAACTAACACCCATTGGAGTGAATTCAAATCGAATTATAAAATCAGAGAAGAGACACATCAAATTTTATCACAGATGTTATCAGAAAACGCCGTTGGTCCTACATCGGGCATGTCCTACGCACAGACACCAACAGAATACATCATCAATCTCTTGAATGGATACCAACAGGCAAAAGAGCAACGGGTAGACCAAAAGAAACACTCAGAAGAACACTACTTAGAGAAAGTAAAACAACCAATATTCATACTATTCAAGAACTGCACAGAATAGCTTCGAACAGACAGAATTGGAGAGATCTGACCTCTGCCCTATGCGCTAACTTCAGCGCAAAAGGAAAATGAATGAATGAATCGTGGCGACCGTAATATGTCTTTTCAGTGCCAAATTTGCATATCTGAGTGATTTAGTTTGTTGTGGGGCTTGATACATCCGACTTCAGCATAGCTTTTGGGTCACTATGGTACCACATCAGATCTCCTTTGTCGTCTCGTACGACATGCATAGCAGCCATCAGTGTTGCTATTCTTTACTCCCATATCGAGCTTCGGCAATGCAGGAGCGATCTTCTTGGTTTGAAACATATTCATGGGGGAACTTCCACTTCCTTTTTACTCAAACGAAAATATGATTTGTCGATGTCTTACTTGTAATTTTGTGGGACCAAGTACACACATAAACACAAGCACAAACACACACACACACACACAAGCACAAACACACACACACAAGCACAAACACACACACACAAGCACAAACATACACACACAAACACAAACACACACACAAACACACACACAAGCACACACACACACACACACACAAGCACAAACATACACACACACAAAAGCACAAACACACACACAAGCACACACACACACACACAAGCACAAACATACAAAGACAAACAAAGAAATGAATTTGTCTCTATTTATTGTCCATTATCCACTTCAGCAACACTGATAATTATCTTTGTACAGCAAAAAAACTGGTGGTATTACAGGATTTCCTGTAATTGTAAGTGTTTCCTGGTGTAATATTTTGGAGGGTGGGGGGGTTATGTGGGGGGGGGGGGGAAGAGGGGTTTTATTCTGGCTATATCTGAGAGTATAACCATTCAAAAAGTAGGTGAAAGGTCAGCTAATCTATCACAATGGCTTGATTTTGTTTTTTTCTATCGATAACAATTTGTTGACTATAACTAAGAAACATGGCGGTAGTGCCTCGCCGTCTGTGGCACGGGTAAGTCTTCTGTAAATCTACAGTAAATCTACAGTAAATCTTCAATAAATCTTTGATAAGCCTTACCTAAATCTTCGGTAAGTCTTCGGTAAGTCTTCGGTAAATCTTCAGTAAGTCTTCGGTAAATCTTCAGTAAGTCTTCGGTAAATCTTCAGTAAGTCTTCGGTAAATCTTCAGTAAGTCTTCGGTAAATCTTCAGTTAAGTATTATGTAAATCTTCAGTAAGTCTTCGGTAAGTCTTCGGTAAGTCTTCGGTAAGTCTTCGGTAAGTCTTCGGTAAATCTTCAGTAAGTCTTCGGTAAGTCTTCGGTACGTCTTCGGTAAGTCTTCGGTAAGTCTATTGTAAATCTTCAGTAAGTCTTCAGTAAGTCTTCGGTAAGTCTTCGGTAAGTCTTCGGTAAATCTTCAGTAAGTCTTCGGTAAATCTTCAGTTAAGTATTATGTAAATCTTCAGTAAGTCTTCGGTAAGTCTTCGGTAAGTCTTCGGTAAATCTTCAGTAAGTTTTCGATAAGGCTATGGTAAATCTTCGATAAGACTTCTGTAAATCTTCAGTAAGACTTCTGTAAATCTTCAGTAAGACTTCTGTAAATCTTCAGTAAGACAGTAAGACTTCTGTAAATCTTCGGTAAGTCTTCGGTAAATCTTCAATTAAGTATTATGTAAATCTTCGGTAAGTATATGGTAAATCTTCGGTAAGTCTTCGGTAAATCTTCAATTAAGTATTATGTAAATCTTCGGTAAGTCTATGGTAAATCTTCGGTAAGTCTATGGTAAATCTTCGGTAAGTCTTCGGTAAATCTTCAATTAAGTATTATGTAAATCTTCGGTAAGTCTTCGGTAAGCCTTCGGTAAATCTTCAGTAAGTCTTTTTACTACCTGTAAAAAAAAAATTATTCATTTTCGTAAAATAATTTCCCTTTTGTTCATTACATTTTAATAAATCCATTACACGAACCAAAATGCAGACACTGTAACGTACAAGAGAAGACTGTGGTACACCTACTACTGCAGCTCCCACAACTAACAGACATCCGACAAGAACTACTACCACTGTAGATGTTGCTTATCTATGGGCTAGTTCAGAAGTGAAAATTTTCTTATCAACAAGGAAGAAATATAAGATCGGATTTTTCAAGAATAAGAAACCAGTCTGGTTGTTGTGTGGTTTTATGATATCGCACAATAACATACAGATATTAGCTCCTTAATTTCATTTTTATCTCGTCAGGTCGGGTTCATAAGAATACTCGAAGTGTCATTAAGAGAGGATATAATTAGAAATTATAACATGAGACAGATAACCAAAACAATACAGGTATTGGAACACATCAAAAGACAACAGCTCAAGTGATATTCACACGCTTCCAGACTACAAACAGATATCGTGCCACAGATGGGCATGACACATAGACATCCGGGTTATAAAGCAATAGACAGACCATGGATCAAGGATTTCAAAAACAGCTACAGGAACAAGCTTACAAACAGCAAACAAGAAGACCATCTCCAGATAACTCTTCTATCCGTGGCCGGAAGGCAAACAAGGGCTACAGCGTGTATATATATATATATATACCGACAGACATACAGACGGACGGACAGACAGACAGACAGACAGGCAGATTGAGGTCGGGTTTTATGATATTCAAGTATCGTTAAGTAATATCTCAACAAATACACAGTTTTCATGAATTGTCTATTGCCTGTCTCCTTGTGATTAATATAAGATCGTATTCACACTTGCTGTTAAGGGTAGGTGTGTGAGCTTAAGTTGTCGTTCCAATGCCAGATGTGTCGTGTTTGTGCATTAAGTCCATGTTTGTTCAAGGATATTTTTATTTGTTATATCTATATAATGTTAATTTTTTTAATTGGTATGTTATCCTAATCAGGACATAGACATCAACACAGAAATTTTTGGGTGTAGTGATTTTCTAGGCAATATAAATGTGTTCAGTAGTTTGCCATTGCTATCTGAACGGTCCGGGTGCACAATTGCCTGTGGAGAGGATCTAACTCGGTAGCTTGGCCGTCACAGACAAGCTATGTAGCTCTCCCCCCCCCCCCCCACACAGAGCCGGATAGACGTGAATACTGTCTCATTTTTAGACAATATTCAGGAATACTGTAGCGATTCGAACAGAGACGGCTAGGAACTGAGAAGGATAGGAACAGAGAAGGTTAGGAACAGAGAAGGCGAGGAACAGAGAAGGATAGGAACAGAGAAGGATAGGAACAGAGAAGGCTAGGAACAGAGAAGGATAGGAACAGAGAAAGTTAGGAACAGAGAAGGCTAGGAACAGAGAAGGATAGGAACAGAGAAGGATAGGAACAGAGAAGGATAGGAACAGAGAAGGATAGGAACAGAGAAGGATAGGAACAGAGAAGGATAGGAACAGAGAAGGCTAGGAACAGAGAAGGATAGGAACAGAGAAAGTTAGGAACAGAGAAGGCTAGGAACAGAGAAGGATAGGAACAGAGAAGGATAGGAACAGAGAAGGATAGGAACAGAGAAGGATAGGAACAGAGAAGGATAGGAACAGAGAAGGATAGGAACAGAGAAGGATAGGAACAGAGAAGGATAGGAACAGAGAAAGGAACAGAGAAGGATAGGAACAGAGAAGGATAGGAACAGAGAAGGATAGGAACAGAGAAAGTTAGGAACAGAGAAGGATAGGAACAGAGAAGGATAGGAACAGAGAAGGATAGGAACAGAGAAGGATAGGAACAGAGAAGGATAGGAACAGAGAAGGATAGGAACAGAGAAGGATAGGAACAGAGAAGGATAGGAACAGAGAAGGATAGGAACAGAGAAGGATAGGAACAGAGAAAGTTAGAAACAGAGAAGGATAGGAACAGAGAAAGTTAGGAACAGAGAAGGATAGGAACAGAGAAGGCTAGGAACAGAGAAGGATAGGAACAGAGACGGCTAGGAACAGAGAAGGCTAGGAACAGAGAAGGATAGGAACAGAGAAGGATAGGAACAGAGAAGGATAGGAACAGAGAAGGATAGGAACAGAGAAGGATAGGAACAGAGAAGGATAGGAACAGAGAAGGATAGGAACAGAGAAGGATAGGAACAGAGAAAGTTAGGAACAGAGAAGGATAGGAATGAGAGACGGCTATGAATAAATGTAAGATATAAACGGTTTATAACTTTATGTGTTGTCAATTTTTGTAATGTCATACTAAACGCAGATTAGTATCGAAATCCGTGTATATCTGCCTTCGCTTTGTGTTGCCACAGCCCCAATATTTCCAACGCGTTAGTTTAGTCTCTGACATTGATGTCTGGAATCTCTAGGAATAACTATCGTTGGATAAAGTTGGAAAGTTTTCTCAGGATTTTTTGTGTAACAAGAAAAGAAAGTTTCACCTGAAATATGTGACACCCAATGACAAAAAGGTTGAGAATGACACGCTAACGTAAAGAATGCATTCAAATTTTCAAAACGCGATATCAAAGAAAACATTCATCACTATGGGCAGTCATGCGTATTCAAAACAAAAAGGTCCACATAAACTGTCGGAGGAATTATGCAAGGACATGTATATAATGCGCATTGAAGATATGTAACAGCAAGTCATTCTCCACAAGTTGTCCTGCACACTGATTCAAAACAGCGTCACTTATCTTGGCTAATGCGACTAATCATCATTCACTTTACAGACACTTTATGTCGCAAGCAAATGAAAAGCGCTGGTAAAGTCATATCAGCCAATGATAAATGACGGTGCAGGGATCAGTGCATATGACTATTCATTGGAAAGGTCTTGGTAATGTCGTGGTTGAATTCGCCCTTCCGGTTTGAATTCACGCTCCACAATACGCCCTTAAGTACCCTTTCAGTTTTTATATCGATAGTTTGTGATATGTGTACAGTGCTGCTTTCTTTATAAGCTTCACGGAATATTTTACGAAATACAAAATGGATAACCAGGTTGTGACACATAGGAAGGTCTACTTGTGAAATTGTTACCGGCTTCTTCTTTAAAGTGTAATTGATAAAAACGATGAATGTGTTAGTTACCACAACTAAAGTCGGATGTGTTGGAGCATTATCGGAAATAAACAGCGAATTAATAAGATCCTTTCTCTGCTTTAAATCCTGTTAGAAATCTAGTAGGACCATTGATCTGATAGGAGATTTTGAGAACGAGAGTTTGAGAACCATCGATAAAAATAAACAAGCATGTAAAATGTATGTTTCCTGAAAGTATATTTTTGTCATAGCATGGTTTAAAACATGTCATGATTTGTTTGCATGTTTAGATCACATGAATTATAACCGACAAAGCTCGCGTTTTCTATTTTTTCCCTATATTTTCGATGAAAATTTGTTTGTACATATTTTTTTCAGGCCCAGAAGACTCAAAATTGACAGCAGTATGTCATGCATTAGAATTATCCACCGAATCAAGGGGTCTTTTCGTGTATGCACAAGGCATGATTGACTATTTTGTATAGAGTCTAGAATTCCAAATACAAAAATGTATACTCAATACAGACAAAAGATTTAATTAATGTAGTAGTCACAGAAAGTAAAGAGAAAGGCCTCTTCCTAAATATCAAGAAAACAGAAACAATGGTTATTTTAAAGAAACAAAATACACCTTGCAAGATCAAAGTGAATGATATAGTATTAAAATAGGTCCACCAACCCTGATTTTATGAATAAAAAATGAATACACATTGATAATTATGTGAAAACCCCAGAAAAATACACAAATGGATGTTCCGATGAAAAGGGTTTTATCAGGAACATAACAGACCACGACACGTAAACAGAGAGCACTGCATAAAATAACATCATAATGGTAAATTAAAAAAAAAATTGTATATTCAATTTTTGCTTGTTGGTGAACGAATACGCTTAGGAAAAATCATGAGAATATGTCTACCTTTTACATTGATCTATCACGAAAGAATTATAACGCAATATCTGTCCATCGCAGGCCATGATGGCAGCACTCAGACTCCTGTTGTTGCGTCTCTCTGGTGTGTGCGGAGTCGCAAGCGATGATATCAGAAATAAGCCTCATGTTGTTGTGTCTCTCTGGTGTGTGCGGAGTCGCAAGCGATGATGGCAGAAATAAGCCTCATGTTGTTGTGTCTCTCTGATGTGTAAGGAGTTGCAAGCGATGATGGCAGAAATAAGCCTCATGTTGTTGTGTCTCTCTGATGTGTAAGGAGTTGCAAGAGATGATGGCAGAAATAAGCCTCATGTTGTTGTGTCTCTCTGGTGTGTGAGGAGTCGCAAGCGATGATGGCAGCACTCAGACTCGTGTTGTTGTATCTCCCTAGTGTATGCGATGTTGACGAAAAAGTCAAACTCTGGCATAGAATCATCTGTCACATTTGAGAAATGCAGAGTCAGACTTGAACATCAAAGTGTTTTAGTTGTACTTTACGAGCAGAACGTTTTCTCTGTGCCTCTAATATGTGATGTTTCTAAACACTGTGTACACTCTTTATGGTGACTCTGCGCTACTATGTGCGACAGTGCAGGATTTATGTATAAGCTACACAAGCTATAGCTTAGGGCCCCCATTTTCTTAGGGCCCCCCAAAAATAATATTTAATTTTAACCCTCTAGGTATCCAAAAATCAAAATGTAACACTGACATATATTCTGGACTTATAAAGGGCCCCCATAACTCAAATAGCTTAGGGCCATATCAAGTCTAAACCCGTCCCTGATGGTCGACACCGAGCGTCATGCTCCCTGGAGACTACTCAGATGCGGAAGCTCCGTAGACATACTGAGAGAGTCATTGAAGCGTATTGTCTGCACACTAGGCTATCGTGTTCCTGTAAGGAGCCTTGTTTACCGTTCATTTTACGCATGTGGTTGCGTCTGTGGGTCTCACCAATGGCCAACTAGACATACCACCCATGCAACAGAAAACCTTAGTGGATGACATGCCGTTATATTGAGGTTATCTTCTTAGAGAAACTTCATGGCACGTCATCTATACAATTAAACTTTCATTTTTGTTGTTGAAATGTGTTTTATGTTTACCTGAATATATATGTATGCACCTCTCTGTGGTTGGGAGGGAGCCAGAGATGTACTGTGCTGCACTTGGGAGGAGAAAACTGACAGCACTGTTTCTTTCTATGGCTAAAACCCATCATAGAGGGACAGTGACTCAGGACGTAACAATCCTTTTGACTTGAACATTTGGTTGCATGCCTGGAGCAATAGAGAAGTTCGGCATAACCAGTAGTCAACTGGTGGCGGGGAATGAGCACAGTGAACCCTATCTTTGCTATAGTGGCTAGGAACAGTGCATAGGTTGAAACCTAGCTTCCTGGAGATGTGATAGTTATTCTCTGGCTCTGTCCCGAGGTGGGCCAAAAATCCACAGACTTCCCATCAATATAATGCCATTTGATGGCATTAGGTCAAAGGGCATGAGCCCATGGACCGCTTGATCAGCAACCAACAAACCAACCGTACATCCTTTGTTTTGCGATGCCATTCTCTAGCGCTCATACGCTCGTTGCTGCACGTCTAAATTGTGCCTTGTTCGGCATTATATGAATATTTGAGATATTGGTTTTAGTGAGGACTTCGGAATCAGGAACTTTGTCTTGTCAAATTTCTCTGAGACATCGGCGGGAACAACAAGAGACATCTGCGGGAACAACACGAGACATCTGCGGGAACAACACGAGACATCTGCGGGAACAACACGTGTGAGAGTGATTTAACACTATAACATGTCTGCTGTACACTGTTCAGATTTCAAAGAGATATAGCAAAAGTAACGAGCATAATTAGGAGACATACTGTTAGTTTTGCAGCGAGGCTGATTCTCTTTCGTTTCCAGATATTGACACTCAGTCTAACAACAGTTCCCTTAGACATTATTTGTATGACTTTTGCATCGTTATTTGCTCTTGAGAGAGTGCTAACGAGAAAGGTGAATATGTGGATTAATGGGTGACAATTATAACTGGTCTTGATGACTCCGTAATGGCACTGCTCATTTGGAAGTACACAGTTTTACGTTTATAGTGAATCGACTCACCAGAATATGTTTTCTTTTGATTTCACCGATGATTGTACCCAAGTTCCGTAAAGAGAGTAACAATATCGCCGATCAAAGATTAAACTTATAACTTCTTCTGTATTGTTTGTTATCGGTTCGTTTCTGATCCGAAGTCATTGTATTTTGGGAAACCCATAAACAGTAGTTCACTTTAAGCACGTTACAGATTTTTAGTTGTTTATGTTACTAAAACTAGTACCATTGTTTTGTCTTGTCTCAGCCACTTGTTCCGTGAAGTCGTGGGGACCCGAAGTTTGTGTTCTACCAAATATGTTGCTGTCGTTTTTGTATTGCCATGGGGTTGTATAGTGGTACAATCTGTGATGGTCAAGGTACCGAGTTTGATCCCCGCTGTAGGCATTTCGGCATCCGGACCGTTCAGAAAACAATGGCAAACTACTGAATGTATTTATATTGCCTATAAAATTACTACAACCAAAAAACGCTGTGTCGATGGCCTAAATAGGATACACTACTAATTTTTTTTTATGAGGTTGTAGAATTGTCGGATATTGTCGATCCATTTACGTCTTGGTCTTCCTCTTTCCCACATCTGGGATATTTTTCTGTTATACACTCAACGAGAGGTACTCAGGTTCAATTCTCATTGAATGTCGAAACCATTTGATTTATAATAAATTCTAAATGGAAAATAAAAGTAAAATTGAAAATAGAATTCAAAATGAATAGTGACAAATAAGTCAGAAGAAGAAGAAGGGGTATAATACATATGCATTGTGAGCACTCCTCAATTTTATTTACAATATTTGCACAAGGTTGCCGATATTTTCCTTTATGAGAATACCTGGCCAAAAATAATTATTGATGAAAATACAAAATGTAATAGTCTTAAGATAGAATAAAGCAAGATCAATATGACAGTAAATCTTAAATTGTTGCTCCATCTGGCATCAACTGAATATAAATGTTCGAGTTGGTTTTGGTAACAGTGTCTTGGACGAAATGTCACTGTGTTCCTAAATCTGGCATCAGCTCAAAATAAATGTTGGTGTTATTACTAGTGTCTTTGACAGGATCATCGCTGTCTAGTGACTTGATTGACGAATTAAGAGAAACATCGCCTGCTTTTGAGTATTCTAGTTCCACCGAGGCATCAGCAACTGAATAAGGATTTTGTTGATGCTTGGTTATATCCTGGGTAGACGATGCCACATTTCCTTTAGTAGATATCTTAGAAGGCGTTTCTTGAAGCAAAACATTGTAGGGATTCTTGGTGTCTGTAATATTTTCACCAAGTTTGGCATAAACGTTAGATGTCGCTAAACTCAATGTATTCTTATTAGAATAGGAATCGCCAACAGCAAGGCTGTATTCATCACTGGCATTGTCGCTAGGTCTAGAAGTTATCAAACTGCTATGATGACTGGTTTGTATGTTGGCAGCAATACTATACTCTGGCTCACAGTTTTGTTGTTTTGCATGGGAATCTTTTATAATATTTGTAGTCTTTATCGTCTTGTCCATCAGAGAATTATTGTTTTGTATGTTTCGATAATCCATGAAGTCGCCCTCGTTAGTGACACGAGAATCTGGTAAGTTCTCGCGTGAACTGTGAAACATCTCTTTAGATATAGCGTCTTTGTTGTTTTGCACAGCTCTAGTTTTCCCATTTGATAAATCCCCATCAGGAGTTTTACCACCAGCAATCTGCATGTGATTAATCTTGTTATCCAAACTGGTATTTTGTGCAAATGTATAGATGTCAGAATTATTATCGTCTGTTTCATCTAATGTGTTGTTAATAAATGCACAGCTATATATCGCATGACATGTTTTATCTACTTTTTCATCCATTTTTATCGATTCCTCAGCTGAAGCTGCACTCTCTCCATTGATAATTCGTATTTCTGGCGGGTTAGAATTTGAATACACAATCTCATCTTTAGATTGTATGTAAACCTCATTAAATATTGCTGTCCTTGTCTCTGAAGGTCTGAAGTTAACATTACTATATTCATTTGAAGTCCTACCTAAAGAATAGTTCGATAGTTCATCATGTAAATTATGGTTTGTGTTAACATTTGTCTCTGTAATCTCCACATTTTTAATAGTTACTGAAGACGTCGAGAAGTTAACATAATCATGGACATTGGATAATGGTTTTTGCCTGGAACCTTTTTTTCTACTCCACAGAAAGAAAACCAGAATTACAGTAACAACAAGCACTACCAGAGGAATAACAACACCTATGATTATAGGAATTGTGTCTGTCTGGTCGTCTGAAGTGCGCGAAAGAACTGAAACTGACGTATTATCTGCACTTGTAGCCTCTGTGTGTTTGGTGAAGACGTTTATAGTTGATCTGGTCGAAGAATATGATTCATGTTGTGGTGTATTTATTGTTAGTGCTGCTATAGTGGTCACTGACGTCGTTGTTGTAGCTATTGCTGTGGAAGTTGATGATGCTCGCTTCGCCGTAGATGTCGTTGTTATTGCTGTTACTCTATTTGTCATGAACTGCGTCGATTTTGTGGTTGACATACAACTACAGTTTTCTTCACAATTCTTGAAAATGTTATTATTCAAATCACTATAATCTATATATCCGTAAGATGTGTCGTTCCAATAAAACGTGACACACTTCGAGACAGTACCAGAACTATTTCTATATTCGATTGATTGGGAGTTTCCCAATCTCATACAAGACTGCTGACTTCTGTTACACATTAAAGTTTTGGAACTGGAATGCAATTTACATGTATAAACGTTACATGGTGATCTGTTATGTGTGTCTGATGTCGGCACTATGTCTGTAACATATTTTGTCTTGTTGTATTTCACTAAGCAATTTGATAGCGTTTCTTGACACAAGGATTGATAAAACCTGAAAGAAAAGATTATAGGCGAAAATAAAACACAATATCAAATCAATTTTATAAATCATTAAAAATATACAGTAAAACTACAAAAATCTATGTTTTAACCAAAATACCATTATAAGAATCAAAATTTCATTACTGATTGTTTTCCTGTTAAGGAATTTAGAGAGACTTCAGTTCCATGCAGTAGATTTTCTCAGTATGATGCAGTCTTCGAAATGTCTTCCTCCCCCCTCCCAAATGGTTTTTTTCGAAATATCGCCACCGACAATATATTTCTATTGGTGTCGCTTCTCTACTTCATAGCACACACGGCCCTGAGACATTATTGGGAAGTCAAAATAAATAACACTTTTCCAAATAAGTGAGTACGACGTGTGCTTGATGCATTTCTATTGTAAATCCGAATGATAAATATTGCTCAAATCGGCCTCAGAGCTCACGGTTCCGAGACAGGAGATCTAGCAATTCGGCCAAGCGCTCCACTGAGAACAACATACTGCGAATAATAGACGCGCCATTGCATCTATGAACAGTTCCAAAGATTAATTCCTTATCTCTGTCAGAATTTTTATACTCTGCCTTAATTTATTTAGAAGTAAAATAGAAAAATTACTTTTAAAGTGTCTTGAAAATGAGTATTTTATAAATACCTAGGAGAGTCAGAATTAACACATGATGTTTTACAACGCACTAAAAGGACACATAAAACGCTAAAATTTAAGTTACCAAACTTTCCTATTCAAGAAATGGCTGTTATTAAGAGCCGAAATGAAGTAATGATTCTAGTAATTTTTGTTATTTATCTATATGCTGTGGCCCTTGTTTGCCTTGCGGTGTCAGGGGTAAAAGAGTTCTCTGGAGATGGTCTTCTTGTGTGCTGTTTGTAAGCTTGTTTCTGTGGATTCTTTGATTTCTGTGATCCATCTTTTACATGGTCTGCCTCTGGCTTTATAGCCGTCATGTCTATGTGTTATGGCCATTTGTGGCATGTGTCTTTTGGTAGTCTGGAAGTGTGTGAAAACCACTTGATCTGTTGTCTTTTGATGTGTTCCAATACTGGTATTGTTTTGGTTATCTGCGTGATGTTACATCTGCTTGTTGCATATATTTTGTATCTCTTTACTGTTTTTCCCTTCACTCGATATAATGCTTCCTACCTAAGTAAGTGAACTCATTTACCTGTTTAATGTGTTTATCATCGATGGAGATAGTGATATATATTTCTTTCTTTGCTATTACCATTAGTTCTGTCTTTTCAATATTAATCTTCGTGTTGAATTTTTGACATATTGTCAATTCTAATAATGGTATCGTCCAAATATGTCGTAAAAGAAGACTAAGCTGGTGGGACGGTTGAATAAACAAACAAAAATGTTCCCGTGAATTTCTCGACTAACGATTAAAACTATGTACTTCCCACTGAACAGCAACCCCCTCCTCCAACTGTTAACTTAATATATGGAAAGTACTTAACATGTCAATAAACTTGACGACATAACTTTATTATTATCAATTATGGTGGTCTTGTTTATTTACAGACGATCAGGAAACAGGGCGGTGTAACACATAACTGCATGTCTTGACAGGTTTTATGAACAAACTACTTTGTCTATTTGCACTAATCCGTCTTGTCGTCTTTCTTGATGAGTTCATAGTGAAAGGCAACACCAATTATGCCGGCGACTGTCCTATAGTGTCCCTTCCAGATTTCTCTAGGAGTTTACTCTAAAAAGCTTAAAGCACGCGCTTGCTATCCCGCTAGGCCGCTGGTAAGTAAGATGCGTGTCATGTGACGTATTCTTTCAAGAACGTTGTCTTCCCAATGAACTCCCTGAACCGTTCTCTGTCTTAGGCGATGCGGCTTTAATTTTCCAACGATGTATTCATGTTATCTTAATGTCGTCAATCCATCGTCTTCTTAGTCTGCCTTTCCTTCTCCGCCTAGGTACTCTGCTATCAGTTAAGGAAGATATAAGACAAAAATAAGAAATTGAATATTAGTTTGACTATTACTTACTGCATAAATTTCATTTCTGTAAAATGAATTTCTGTACGCCCTAGTTTAACTGCCACATATGCACTTAGTACCAGATTACAGACATGCCATAGAATTATCAGAACTGTCATCAAATGCATGAACAACATCCTTGAATACCGTGCAATATTCCTACAAGAGATCCTGTATGAAGTAACATAATCTGCTATAATAATGTTACATGGAAGCAATACATATACATACTCGTAGATAATATTTTTGGGGGATGTATATATATTCAACCTAAACTTCCTCCCTTCCTTTTTAAGAAATAAGAACAGGACTTTCATCACTCGAAATTTAGTCATAGGGAGGTGGGGGATATAACCCTCACACCCCCTGCATTATTTACACAACGGCTACACATTTCTCATAACAAAAAGGAAATTAACCACGATATTAGTCTTATACATTTTTTCTAAGTAACCCACTCCTCTATACTGAGCTTATGTATGTACGTCCCTGTACGTGCATGATTAAACAATCAATGATTGTATTCATCACAAGATACAGTATAACGAGTAAAATATACATGATGATGATGCTTATAAATCTGTGAATGTGCAAACCTTTCTGATTGATGGGTAGTGTTGAGCATTTTCTGTGGGAACGGTCCAATGATTTATTGTTCAGTCCTTTCAAGTACCAAGCAACATTATCTAAGATCAGAGACCGACGCACACTGGTTTTCAGTCAGGCTTAGGGTAATTAACTAACCTTACAAAAGACATTTAATAATCAAACAAAAAGATAAAATAAATTTATCTTGGGGTCTTTTTTTTACCTCTAATATGTTATGGTAGTGTGTCCTGATATAACCTAATTGAACCTTGTTGTCTGCTGGTTGAAAGGAGCACGCCTCTCCAAAAGAGAGGCAAACTCATTAATTACCACTACCACTTACTGGTAAAAGTTGCTTTTGTCAGCGGGCCGTATTTTGCCCAACAATGAACAGAAATGTATTAAATCCTGGTGGAGTTGTCTTGCCAATAAGAATGACGGAAAACTGCTTGAAGAATCGTCTGGCTTCTACACTACAACATCGATTATGGAAATACTAATAGAAGTGGTGACAGCAGCAACTAGTTGGTGACTGAAATATCAAGGGACATGGTGATACATTCTAACTGGACATAATAAAATGGGTAAAATTACAGACCAACTCTGTTGTCCAAAATATTGCATCGATATGCTGTTCTGTTTAATGAGGGATCAGGGGCAACAAAAGAGAAGACATATTGGCGGGCAATGCTGTGGTGGATGACACAGTAATATGAAGAAATACTGCCTAACTAATAAGGATCGTGTTCTTCGCTCTGTAGTAAATAAATGACTATGGTGGAGGTGATAACATGCACATACAAATAATTGGAGAAATAAGGATGAACAGAGATGAGAGAAAGTGTATTCTTTCTAGAAAGATCGAAAAATATTTGAATCAACGTGCAACAAGAGTCTGCACACTCTTGGATGACTCGTGGGTTAGAGCAGTTATGAGAATGTCCCGAGTGTCATAATGCTGGTTTCTAATCAATAATCAAGATACTGCAGCAGTATTTGGTACAATAATCAAGTTACAGATGCAGTATTTGGTACACATAATCAAGTTACTGATGCAGTATTTGGTACACATAATCAAGTTACTGATGCAGTTTTTGGTACACATAATCAAGATACTGCTGCAGTATTTGATACACATAATCAAGATACTGCTGCAGTATTTGATACACATAATCAAGATACTGCTGCAGTATTTTGTGCAAATAATCAAGTTCCATGTTCCAAGTTTCATACTATGTGCAAGTAGTCCCACACATCTACATCAGTATTCGCGGAAGGGAATACTTATCAGTGATGAATGAAATAATCCCTTTAGTCGTGAGCAGATTTCTCTTAACAGATCTTAGTCTTTCTGGGGAGGGGGGGGGGGTTAACATAAAAATAGGAATTCGTGAGTTTTCGGCAGATCGTATTTTTTTTATTTTTTTAAGGATATGACTCCCTTTTTGCAAAAATCGTAAAGGGGATATATGCTCGCCATGTGACCAGGTTCGTAGTACTAAAAGGCATGTTCCGATTTTCTAAAGAGGGTTTAATCATACCAACCTCCTCCTCTCTTATCTACAATCCATATCACATATCACATGTCATCTGTGGTTGAGTAACAGAGGACACACTCGATCACACACGGCGTGCTGTCTTAAAGACATGGTTGTTTTAAGGGGGAATCTATTGATGTTTTATTGGGGATCTATTGATGTTTTAATGGGATCTATTGATGTTTTAATGGGGATCTATTGATGTTTTAAGGGGATCTATTGATGTTTTAATGGGGATCTGTTGATGTTTTAATGGGGATCTATTGATGTTTTAATGGGGATCTATTGATGTTTTAATGGGGATCTATGGTTGCATGTGTGGTCCTCGAAGAGGGACGTAATAGTGTGGCAGTAATCCTGGATGATCACGTCCTGCCAGGAGTACAGAATATACGCTTGGGCCAACTAGTCCATCATTCTTCTTTCAAATATATTGACCCATCTCCTGTGATGGTACATTTACCATTCGCCGCCACCTAAACATCTGCCACAAAAGGCCAAAGGAACAATGGCCACTGACCTGCATCTCTCCAACATCCATAGGGACAGTTTGATGCAATGTGTAGACATACACAACTAACATATAAAAATCTACGAACCAACCACCGTCTCACAGAAATAGCAATCACAAACCATTGTTACAATGAGTTTCTACGGAGGCTTGTCGGAAATAAGCTCGCCGGTCGGGGGTTTAAAAGAACTTTTTTTTGGCGTTTAACCCCACCAAAAAAAAAATTTGATTAAAATGAAAAGAATACAAACCGGACTGAATGTAAAACGATCACAACTGTGTCTTCTCTTTATTTGGAAAAATATTACAGATGTATTATATATCCTATATTGGAACAATATTACAGATGTATTATATATCCAACTATAGGAATAATATTACAGTTATATCATAGATCCAACTATTGGAACAATTTTACAGATGTATCATATATCCAATTATGGGAATGATATTACAAATGTATCATATATACAAATATTTGAATAATATTACAGATGTATTATAGATCCAACTATTGGAACTATATTACAGTTATATCATAGATCTAACTATTGGAACAATATTACAGATGTATCATAGATCCAACTATGGGAATGATATTACAAATGTATCATATATCCAATTATTGGATCAATGATACTATTTTTTCCAACTATTGAAATAATGGGGCTATGACCGAAATCAAAATAAAAAATGCCTTTATTTGAGATCTCGGTGTTTTCATAGAAAAATAAGTACAAATATATCTTCTCAGAAATGGCACCGATAGTGACCTAACATCCGCGAAGTAAAACGTTCCGTAACTCGACGGATATGTGACACAATAACTAGTGATAAATACACGAAAATGCAATTATTTTTCTTGTAATAGTGAAGTCACCAAGCTAGTAACAACATTGATTCGACATGTCTTATTGTAGTTCTAGTAATACGAGTTCTACAAGCGACCACTAACTACCTCGCATGTCTTTCTAACGTAAAGCTAACATTTTTACCATCCAAATTGCTTGGCTTCAACACAGAAAATACGTGTAAACCAACACACTAAATTATACAGTATAGAGTTCCGGAATTAGTCACCTTTGATAGTGTTTAAACGCAGCAACGTCGTGACTGGGTTATCAAATAAATTTTTATAACACGTGGGTAGTCATTGAATTTCCAAGTGGGAAAAAAGCACGGTCTGAAAGTAAACACAGCATTGCAATACGCATACAGAATCCATTATTAAACGGGTATCACTCAACACCTTTTGTATGGCTAGACGGGATATCGTACTAGTTCAAGAAAATCCACGTAGGAAGCATGGGTATAAATGAAAATAATTCTTACAAGTGACGGGAATTGAAGTTGGTCCGTTCGAGCGGTACAGAATCGACTTGCAACTGAAGTAAACAGGGTTTTCCCTACCTGACTAGTGGCGTAGCGTGGGTCAATGGCGCCCGGGGCGGAACATAATTTTCCGCCCATGTGACATTTTTAAAAATGTCAGTGATTGTGAAAGACTGGGCGAAAAAATAAATTTGCCGCCCTCCCGATGATTCCGCCCTAGGCGGTCCGCACCTCCGCCTCCCCATCCTCGCTACGCCGGGTATAAATGACCCCGAAAAAGATCTCTTCAAGACATTCAAACTGTGTACTCAAGTCACTGAG
The DNA here is from genome assembly GCA_034231615.1 of Meghimatium bilineatum. Taxonomy (NCBI): domain Eukaryota; kingdom Metazoa; phylum Mollusca; class Gastropoda; order Stylommatophora; family Philomycidae; genus Meghimatium; species Meghimatium bilineatum. The sequence continues at coordinate 27,058,849 of CM067314.1, read as the reverse complement.
AACGGACCAGTCGAGACAAGCACTAGTAAAACAACGACGAAAACCCCGTACAAGTATTAAAGTATCATAAGTAACACAAACATAGACATATATATATATATATATATATATATATATATATATATATATATATATATATATATATTCGTACAATGGTCCAAAGATCTTCTTGCAAATATAAATTGTGACAGACTGTCGGGCTTGCCGTGAGTCGGACAAGGAAAATTGACGAAGGATAATATTAAATTCAAGTCTTTTATTTTGCACATATAGTACTTTTTTTAAAAAGTAAAGAAAAAAATGAACACATTAAGAACGTAACAGTTGACGAGACAGGGTTATTGCGGGAGTTAGCGTCATTATTCAACCAGCCGTGACCGAAGCACGAGAATGGTTGGGAAGAATAAAATATTGCCAAAAAACTGTTAGTTTAAGGAAGGATGCGTATAGAGTAGAATATTCTGGAAAAGATTGTTGACAACCTTGAATGTCGCAAATTAGAGTAAAACTAAATAAGTAGGAATCCATTTGTGGATAAAACGTAAATACACATGAGTATTCAGCAAGATTGAGATCCAAAAATACGTCCAAAAAACGTGAACATAAGGGATGGTAATCAATTTTGAGTAATCAGTCGTTTATTCGCTAGCAACAACATAACAGCTTAGTCATATAGCGAGGAATTAATCGGGGAACTGTTCATGAAGTAGGACATGGTTCCTCGAACTCTTTAAGTTTATGTCAAGGGATTATTGGAGTACGTAATATCATGAGAATTAGTCGTATGTTGAATTTATTTATAGGACCTCCTATGTCATTGTAAAGCATTAGAGTGAATATTGTGAATTCTAGTATTACAGATGGAATATTAGAATTAGAAGCGAGTAGGCGTAGGCTCTGATAAAGGCTTATATGTTAGAAGTAAAATAGCAGTAGAAAGGTTAGCAATCTGTGTATGGAAATTGAATAAATTAGTTGAATAATTGTCGAGAACGTGGCACCATGTATGGTTTAAATTTGATGAAATTGCTTCTGAAAGAATATAATTTTCCCAGAATATGAAATATTCTGATGATTTAGCCAAAGAGAAAAGGTCAAACAGAGTGATAAATTCGAGAGAATGAAAAATCTCTCCTACGAAATATTTGCTTTAGAATAAAGGTAGGAGAAGTGAGAAGCTACATTCTCAAATGTCGTCATATTCTCAATGCAGCAGAGCATTGGAAATATTGTGTGTATTACTCACCACCGAAGAGTTGGTTTAGTCATTAGTTAGGTTTCAGAGAGGTTGTTATATCTCTCCAGCATGATTTATCTACCAGCGTTATAGAATTGTACAATTTGTATCTACACATTAACCAAAAGGAGAGCTAGATTTTGTAGAGGAGTTATTGGAAGTTTTATCGATTGAAATTTTCACGTATTTTTTGTATTTTTATGAAGTCTTACCAGAGTTCCAGCCTTTTTTTTTTTTTTGAAGTCTTATTTACCGAGTGAACCTGTGTGAAGGGTTAACCAATTTTCAAACCTGTTTCGGGATACAACTAGTCGGAGGCTTCTAATTTGGATAAACCTGCTATCTTTTCTGAAGACCCAATCAGTCAACGTTATCTTGGGAGCAATAGTCTTCGGGAGTGCAACATGTCCGTTTCCAAGCCAATAACATGGCTTCGTAAATAAACTGTGAATACTACGTTATGAAAGTTACACCGCTTGTTAAATTGTGTAAATTCACTAAAAAGTTGATGTGCCTAGTTTATGCACAGTGAACACTAAGTTATCAATGTCACCACCAACTTTATTTTCGATCTTATTTGCATAGCCGGACCAATCATATAATTAACCTTTTTAACTGCGAACTATTGACTAGAAGGATAGGTTTATAGTAAATGTCAGTCAATTTTTCAACAATATTTTTATTGATAATTTGCTAGGATAGATAGTTGAGGAAAACCCCCTGATTTGTCTGAGGCGTGCATAAGGAAAATTGTACTTACTTATTTGCACATTAATTTTAGAAATATTCATATGAATGGTTTGTTGCTCATAACGCAGATCCGCTACTCCGAGCAACTGATGATAGTATGCTCTGCAAGGTAGAATGCTACTCCACCAGATGATATTTGGTACTTTTCCTTACCTTCACGTTAACCCACCCCATATCTGTTAGTCTTTCTTACTTTCACGTTAATCCACCCCATATCTGCTAGTCTTTCTTACCTTCACGTTACTCCACTCCATATCTGTTACTTCACCTTACCTTCACATGTTACTAAACCCATGATATCTGCTACTCTAATTTACTGCCACATGTTACTCCACCCAACATGTTATTCTACCGTACCTTCATGTTACTCCACCCCATAACTTTTACACTACCTTACCTTCACATGTTACTAAACCCCATGATATCTGCTACTTTACATTATCTTCACATGTTACTCCACCTAGTGATATCTGTTACTTTACCTTACTTCCGTATGTTACTCCACCACCACGATATGTTACTCCACCCCTACGATATGTTACTGCACCTTACCTTCACATGTTAATCCACCACAAAATATCTGCTACTCTGGAGTTTATCAAAGACACGTATAATTACTTCATGGAAGGAATCAACAATTTCACCTGCAACACGCATAGATCTTGTTTGAAAGACACGGCACAGTTGATGTATACCACCTACTAACACATGGTATTCAACTTACATTCACTACCATTTGGATATTTTTTGCTCGTTCTCAAACTGCCACCGGATATGCTCTTGACTATGGGTTCGTAGATGGCTAGTAAGCCATATTATGGCTGCAAATATCCTTGAACGAGAGGAATAGTGACATCAAACACCGTATATGGAACAAAACAACAGCTCACAAACACATACATATATCACACAACAGCAGTGATTAAAAGGGCTTGAACCCATGAACCTCTCGATCAGCAACCAACCAACCAACGGTGAACTAGTAGGCCAGTTTTACGATAAAACTGGTTTCATTACTATACGATGAACACCAATTTCAAAGTCAAAAGGGCTTGACCTTCTTTTCCGTTATCTGCATAGCTATTGACATAGCTACTAGATGGCCAGCCACAATGAGTATATACAACTGAAACTTGCAAATGTTCTGGGAAAATGCTTTATATTTTTTTAATGCCTAAGAAATACCACACTGGAACATGTGGTAAAGTCGTACCACCCTTCACCCCACCCCCGGTTCTACCATCATCATCATTATTAGCATCACTGTCACAACCAATGAAAGCACATATTTTTTCAAAGATAGCCATTATTGTGGTAATCAGCCAAACATATTGTATCGATACTCTTGAGGTTCAGTGTAAATACAAATATCGCTTTACTATCGCATGTAAACATACCAAGTCTGACTTTAAGCTAAATCGATCATTTTTATCACAAATTTGTACAACGATCAAGGTTTTAAACTCCTTATCTACGATAAAAGCTGCTAAAACATTCGGTTCAGCGAGAATACCACTTGTAGCGGTAAGCCGTAAAAATGTTCACTTTTATAATTATTTCAAAATACAATATTGTATGACAGGAAAACTCGGAAATAAAAGGTTTATCTGTTGAACAGTGTGAATTGCATCACTTATAACGATATGCAATATTTCTGGACATTGCTCATGTGACCGGCTCTGTAATTTAGAGAGATAGGGCGTGCACCGGCTGACTACGGTAGGAGAATTAATTGTCGCAACAGACAATTGTGCATCCGAAGAGTTTAGAAATCAATGGTAAAGGTAAAGGTAGGTCCCATGGCAGCAACCTGCCGTCGGAGGTGAAGACAACTCTTTATGTACTAAGCCCAGCAACTTTAGGTGGTGTGACCAGTTACTTTCCTTGATGAATTTCCCGAACTTACTTAAAGAACTCTCAAACACTGTAGCATTGAACCGAGTCTTTGGAAGACTACAGCTCTTGATCATTCAGCTTGGCACACTCAGATCACCGCTGGCATCACAACATTTGAACAAGAACGAACACTGCGGGCAATCTACCAGAGACAGAAACGGAAAGAAAGATCTGAAAACGTTCTTACTCGGGACACTATGCAAGCACTGCAAAATATCTTTCCTGTCACGAATCGGACTCCTCGGGCATCTACGAACTCACAAACCTAAACCAAAATAGAAAAGCGCCAATGTTTTTGATGTTTGTTTTATTACATTTCGACACATATATTTATTGTTTTTTCATGCCATGCTCATCTTCGCTTGTGAAGGAAGACCATCATCCTCATCATGTGGGGGGGGGGGCAGTTTCCTTCCATGCTGTGTTTACCTTCCCTGACTAATGCGTCAGGTATATATTAATAGCTAGTTCGACTGGAGGAGCGACTGTGTCAGTCATAAAATCACGGCCCGGATTTTGGTCTTGCCTGGGCGTGGTTTCGAATATGGGTGTGGTTTCGAATCCGACACGTCTATAACCCAGTGATAATAATCAAAGCTTGGAACAGAGTAATGAAGTTTTGCTAATTACTGGAAACACACAAAATAACACACACAAATCAACGTTTCGATCACAAGGACTTTATCAAGACCACATACACAACACAAAAACGACAAGAAATAACGGCACTATAGACGTTTACATGGCAGAGCTAAATGTGTAAACAACCGGGAAATGTTGAAACTAGGTCAGAAGTGAAACAACACAAACAGGAAATATGTTGGATTTCAGTTTTGCGCCGAGTACATATTACTGATCACTATCAACTAGACCCCCACGCTTCTCACAGAGACAAGGCTGCCTGCTCAATGTAAAATATTGCCTATAGAAACAATATTACACACGGCAATAACATGCTAATCGATGTAAAATATTGCCTATAAAATCACTACAACCTAAAAACAACCTGGGTTGATTTACTTGCTGAAATCGATATATTACAGAGAGGTTTGTCAACAATTACATCCTTCTTGTACTTGAGAAATTATGCGTTGGAACCCTTTAGATAAACAAGTAAGCCGGAAGAAACGTATATAACAAGCAGTGAACAATAGTGTTGTTTGTACACTGTGGCTGAATTGATTTTAATAAACACATAATTGAGTTGTTTGTTTGTTTGTTTGAGAACCCCAGGAATTGCGAGTGATTATGTAGTGATTTTTTGGAGACGGGGCTTGATGAAATATAGACATCTATTTTGTTTTTTATTTTATCGTTTTCTGTTGTTTGTCTCTTGAAAAAGGTTCAATTTGAGCCGATACGTTGAGAATTGTCCTGTTTAGTTTTATTGTATGTTTTTTTTTAAAATATATTTTTATTAATAGGCTAGGTAAGTGTTTTAGTAACCTGTTTACCTCATTTTGCGTTGCCATTTATGGTATGCGGTTCCAGGTATATGAATGTTGGCCAACGGGGGACATTGGAATAATCAAGAAAGGTGACGAAGATAGGCCTCATTAATTCAGCTCGAAGGTCTTAGTATTCCGTCCACAGCCACGGATTAGCTCTTGCGTCCTATGTGCAGTGGGATAGATTTTCTGAGCTTTCTTTCATACCCAGGAGACTTCAGCTTTCGGCTTAGTGCATTGGCCTATTGAAGTAAATTAAAGTAGCGATCACAAGGATAAATTAAAAATTCTTGAGAATATGAAATTATAGTTTTTTAATGTATGTTTTGTTTCCTACTTCCCGCCGAAGACGGATGTGTCGGGCCATTTGCACAAATAAAACGGCAACACAACTAATTTCAATTTTCTGGATTACATCCTGTTGGAAATCTAGTTGGACCATTGTCCTGCTATAAGAGAAATTCAGTGGGAGTTTGAGAGTGAACGCTGAAGAAGAAGAAGCTTCCTACTTGAAATTACTTGTATAAGCTATTATTTGTCTGACTTTGTGACGGAGTGGTACAGATCCCGTCTGTGACGGCCAAGGTACCGAGTTCTTTCCCGTCACAGGCAGTTGTGCATCTGGACCGTTCAGAAAGTACTGGCAAACTACAGAACGTATTCATATTGCCTAAAAAATCACTACAGCCAAAAAATGTCGGATTGATAGCAACGTCCTGAATAAGATATACTATCCCCCCCCCCCCCCAAGGCTATTATTTGAAGCAACATTGTACTGTCTCTATGCTATTTATGTTTGCAAGAAGCCCTTGTAATACGAATACGGATGTTATATGTTTGTGTTACTGAGGATACTTCAATACTTGTACGGGATGTTCGTTGTTGTTGTAATAGTCCTTGTCTTGATTATCAGTGATTTGAGTACACAGTTAGAATGTCGTGACTAAATGACATTTTGTGTGTATGTGTGTGTGCGTGTGTGCGTGTGTGTGCGCGGGGAGTCAAGTACGGAAAAACCCGTTTACTCGAGTTGTAAGACAATCCGGTGCCGTTAGAGTAGACCTGTTTAAATTCCCGGTAGTCTCACGAATTGCCTATTGAAGGAGCCGTCTACTCAGAGGGGGTCTATAATTGTATAGATAACATGTTACAAAGCTTCTATAGGAGAGCCTGAGTATAACGGCATGTATCTACTAAGGTTTTATGTTCCAGTGAGACCCACAGAAGCAACCGCACGTGTACACAATCGAGTAAAGGGAAGTAAATTTCAAAATTGTACACACAACAAACACAAGATACGTTTGACTAACTTTTGAATATGACCTAATCCTTTGTCAGCTTGAAATATGTTATCTAAATGTAACGTTGACAAAACTTGTAAGGTACAATGTCATCGCAAATTAAGAATTATAATATGGTGATTGTATGAAAAGAGAAAGGAGAAGCAGAAAGAAGAGCCAAGGGTAGACCTAGAGTACGCTGGATCGACAACATCAAAGAGGCATTACACAAATATCAAATAACATTATCTGAAGCTGCCAGAAAAGCGAGAACAAGAACAGTGTATCTCCCTCGACACCCGTAAAGGGTAAAAGAGGAAGGAAAAAAGAAGAATATAGTATGAAAACTACCCTAATCCTGACCAATGGAAGAATCTACTGGAATACAGAGGAAATGACTCATACAAATTATCACACAGTATTCAAGTCAGAGGATACTTGTAGAGACACGAAATGAATAAAGGGCTTGGAAGGGAGAAAATAGGTGGTATGGTATCAATATACAAATCTGGTGATATATTCCTTCCATAATGTTTTTTTTTTTATGTATCGTCTGAACACCTCACGATTCTGGACGAGTTGATCTGCCCCAGTAATGAGCATGAAACAATCTGAGATGTCTGCTATGGATAAACATTTTGGGATGACTCTTACCCCTGTGTCCGGGAACTATATCTTCCATTGTTAATTTTTCCATTCTGTTATGTATTATTCTTCTTCATCGATCAGTTTCCCATGCTTAAAATTCTATACTGGCAGGATGGTTGCCTCTACGAATTCAGTTATCAGCAGTAGGGTCACAAAGCGTCACCCCTAGATATGTCTCTTGGAGTTATGCTATAGTCCCCAAGTCGTCGAAGAGTGGATGTCTGCAGAATGCGTTCTGGAGTCTGGGATCCATTTAACATTGACATTTGCCAGCCTTTATTTTGTGGATAATATGTTTACAATGTATCATATAGAACAGCTGAAAAATATACGAGGTAGTATTGTGATATGGTGACATTGTGATTTCTTAATTAGAAACCAGCTTCACAGCACGTACGAAATTCCTATAAGTGCTCTGCCCTCCGTTCTAGCAGCCATCCCAGTGTATGTAGACTCAAGAGTCCCGGTCAGGTGTTGATTGTGTGATCTTCGGGGTCTTCCAAAAAAATTACTTTTCCTTCCTCTAGATACTCCCACTTGTGACATTCTCTGTTTGTGTACATTCTCAGCCTCATTGACATCATCTTCATCTTGAAATGAATTTATTACTGTCTTCATTAAGTCTACTTTATCTCTTTTCAGCAATGTGCCGTCTATCGCCGCATTGCCTGCTAATAATTCGGCTCTCTAGTTTCCTCTGACCACAGCATGACCAGGGCAGTATATTCATCTAATGCTCTGGACAACTGAGTTGTTCATTAAGTCCCACTATTATTTTCTCAGCATATACTTTTCTATCTTGCGCAGCATGCTTTAAGAGTCTGTGAGTATTACCGAGTGTGTTGATGTATCAGTTATCAACCAATTAAGTGCTGCTGTAACTCCCTCTATCTCCATCCTCATGCTCAATGTGACAGTAGAATATGCTGAAGATTTCTCAACCATCTCCACATCGTTTCTGTAGGCAACAAAACCCCAACCGCTTTTATTTGTGTTTCTGTTGACTGAGCCTTCTATATATATAATTATGTCTTGTGGTTTCAAGTGTAGGTAGGCCAGGTCATGCACCGTATCCGTTGCTCTTGACACCCGTCCATTTTCGACAAGCTTTATCTAGTTGTATTAATACTTTAGTCAGTAATTTCTTCTCAGTGTCTACCTCCACCCATTCACTGCCATTTCCTATTTATTACAATTCACATACTCTTCGCAGTGTGTCTTCAGCCTCTGCCACCTTGATTCGTTTTCCCTTTGACTCATCTAGACGATGGTGTAATGGGTGGTGGTTGTATTCTGTCACTATGAGGTACGACCTAACTTGTGCTACCTGATGTCGCACTCTAATACTGGGGAGATCAAGCAGAAATCTCATAGCAGAGATGGGTGTATACTTAGTACATCCCAGTACCACTCTCATTGCCTCATTTTGGACTTTTTCTAATCTGTCGACTTATGTCTGTGACAGTGTTAGTAGGCTGATGCCTTAATCTATGACAGATTGCAGCATCACTTGTAGAAGAAGACATGGTGGTATTGTGCCATGGTGGTATGGTGACATGGTGGTATGGTGCCATGGTGGTATGGTGACATGTCATTGTTATATGAATAATATAATAGGAAGCATTGAGGAGTTACAGTAAAACCAGAAGGTAAATGTCAGGATTTGAACCAGATCCATTCAATGTGCACTTTTGTGCTTTTCAACATGAGTCTACATATTTCAACTCAAGCAGGATGTAGTACAGAGATCAGAATGTGTTGTTTACAGCTTGGCTGTAATATCTGTTATTTAGTCAGACACATCTGACTTCAGCATGACTTCGGATTGATTTGACCTTCTTTGGCATAGGGCAGCCAAATCCATCACAAACACTTCCTTTATCATCTCTTACACCATGCATAACAGGCAACAGTGGTGCTATTCAAACTTGCAGGTTATCAAGAACCACTTTTGGTGGAAGGTAAAACAGCTTTAACGTGTTTCGTAAACAGAAACAATTCACTTCCTAAAACTGTTTTGCCAGGAACTATTGAAGGTGGAAACAGACCAAAAAATCCTGGACTGACAACATCAAGGAATACTATGGGTATGATATTTTTACACTAGTCAAAATGGCTGAGGACTGATGTATTTGGAGAGCTTTTTGTGCTACGGTCTCCAGTGCGGCAATCCCTTCAACCTTAATGGGCTATGGTTCTTATTATTATTGTTATTTTAAATACCATAAACACATGTGCAATGTATACAATTATACACAGACATTCAAAAAAGGAAAAATTTGTTAGAAAATGCATAACTTTACAACAAATTTCACTTTGTCATGAGAAGCAAATGCATTTATTTGTATTGCAATAATACTGACAAATAAAAATAGACAATAAAATAAATGGCTAACAAAAATAAATATTACATAAAACATAAGTGGAATATTCAAATAATACTATAATAGTTATTATTTAAATACAACAAAATATAACAATAATTGTGACTCAGGATTCACAAATGTGATTGTAAATTTCTGACACAAATGTAAGACTATGCTTGACTAGCTTTGCCCTCAGACAAATGTAATTCTCTGATGAACATATTAATGGCTTTTTAAAAAATGATATTTGGTTCATTCATTCGTTAAGTGCCATGTAAGCTGGTGTAGATGACCATAGCTCCCCACAGTTCTCTAACTCCAGTATTTGTATCAAGATCATTCTTGTTTCCGTGCCAGGTTGTTAAACTGTCTAATATTTTCTCATGCTGTAGCCCTTAAATCTTGCCTGTTGTGACTATATTCTCCAAATATCTTTGTCTCATGAAGTGGCCAAAAAATGAAGATTGTCTTTATCTTAGATTATTGATTAAGCTCCGTTTTGCATTTGACTCTTTCAACACCTCCAGATTAGTTTTCCTGACAGTCCATGGTATTCTCAGCATTCTTCTATAGAACCACATCTCAGTTGCCCACTTTTAAGTTTGTTTATTGTCCATGATTCACATCCATATGTTAGTATAGAAGTTATATAGCACTCCAGCACTCTCTCACCTCTAATGACAAGGTCATATTAAGCAATATTTTCATTTTTCTGAATGTTGTTTTTGCCTGCCCTGTTCTGCTTCTTATTTCTATTGAACTTCTTTTATCTGCTGTAATTGTTGTACCTAAATATTTCAATTGGTGAACCTGTTTTAATACTATATCATTCACTTTGATATTGCAAGTTGTATTTTGTTTCTTTAAAATAACCATTACTTCTGTTTTCTTGATATTTAGGAAGAGGCCTTTCTCTTTACTTTCTGTGACTACTACATTAATTAAATCTTGGAGGTCTTCCTCACTTTTTGTAATCAGAACAGTGTCATCCGCATATCTCAAATTATTTACGTTATGTCCTCCCACTGATATTCCTGGGATATCAACTATTGCACACATTATGTTTTCACTGTATAAATAGAACAGGTCTGGTGAAAGTACAAAACCTTGTCTAACTCCTTGCTTTATTTGTTGAAAGGAGCCAAATTGAATTCCTACTCTTGTTACTGTTCTTTGTTGCCAGTACATGTTCTTGTTCATACATAAATCCTTACTATCAATGTTCAAATTCTCTATGTTTCTTCGCTTAGTTTAACTTTATCAAATGCTTTTGTGTTGTCTATAAAACAAAGGTACAGGTTTGTTTTTACCTCTATAGACCTTTCATTATTGTTCTGAAAATATGTAGATAGCATTTTTGGTACCTTTGCCTTCTTTTATCTTTTATTAGCCACATTGTTTTGGACTTATTTCTGTTTTTAATTTGTTTCTCACTCTCTTCATGATGATTCTGAGAAGTATTTTTGTTATTTGGCGTAGGAGGCTAATTTTACAGTGTTCTTCACATTCGGTGGTCCCTGGTTTCTTTGGAAAGGCTATAAATATGGATCTCATCAAGTCATCGGGTATGTGGCCACTAGTATATACATCATTCAGCAATTTTGTGATATTTCAACTCCAAAGCCACAGAAAGCTAATAATTCCTCTAAATTTGGTTAGACTCAATAAAAAATATATTTACGGTTCATCTGCACACGATGTTCAGTTTTTATAAATAAATGAAATCCTTCGATCATTGTCAGCGGACTCATTTTTGTGTATTGAGAAAAGAAATTTTACCACTTCAGATATTACACTGGGTACATCTTTAAATACCATCTGTTCAACAGTACAAAATAGTGCAACTTCATACTTAAATCATGTCTTTTAATTAACATTTAAGATTTAAAAAATGTGAGATGGGAGCTGACAAGTAAACTTGCGACATATCACAAACAAGCACAATTTTTTAAACCACTAACTGTATTTTAATGAAAAAAATATAATTCATAGGGTCTATACCATTTCACATTCACACACAAAATTTCAATTATATATTTGCTGAGATACATCTTTTTGATGTTGGGAAAGCTAGTTAAACTTGCTATATAGCAGTCAAACATGGACAATATGTGACAGTAATGCAGTTAAAATTGAAAGTGAAAATTACAATGTTATTAACTAATTTTTAACAGTGAGTTATTATGACAGAGGGAACATTGATTGGAGGAATGCTTGATACAAGAACATTTCACGTGTTTCAATGTTCATTGGGGAATATTGGTGAATATGGTGTTTGACCCATGTTTTACATATCTCTGTCATACATACGATTGATGTAGTAAGCACCAAATCTAATGTTCTTACTTTCCAGATAAAATCAAACCCATTTTCCTGGATCAATCTCTGACCCATTGGTGATTTACAAATAATTCTAGTTAAATTGGGAAGTGAACCTTGAATTACCAACAAAAACAATACTTGTTCTCAATCCTCCCACAAATCAGAAAATGTAATTACTCCCCTTTAATGACTTCATCAGATTTCCATAGATGACTTGACAAAATGTACTCCCAAACTATAGAAACCAGTGAGGCCACAATAGGGAAGTAACAAGTATATTTTCTGCTGTGGAAGGATTAACAAGCAATCATGAACATACTTGTCATTGTGTACAGATTACAAGCAATCATGAACGTACTTGTCAATGTGTACAGATTATGATCAGTTTTTACTGACAAAATGCATCCATCATTAACCTATCATATCTACATTTAGTCAATACTTATTTCTTGTGCTATCGTTGCAGTCTTCCAGTCCATATGGATTTGACTAGCCACAGGTAAGTGAAATTAATGTAGTCGTAACCTTCGATAACAGTTACCATGTTGTTCCGGCAGGCCAACGTTGTGCTTGAACTAGTTACAGGCACGTCGTGGGTGGACGGACAACAAAGAAACCTGTCGCAAGGGCCGGAGTTGTGCCCTGATGTCGACATCTGTTTCAGCAGCATTAGACCGAAACACCATCAAGTCTGATGACTGCTGGAACAGAGGGCGGAACACTTATGGGAATGCCCCACGTGCTGTGAGGCCAGTTTCTAATCAAGAATCAAGAAGTAAAAATAATAGCAAGGAATAATTTATTTGGTTAAAAAAAAATAGCAGCTATGTAAATAAACAACTGAAACTAAACATATAAAAAAGTGTACGTCTTAGCATAATCTTAAATGTTCTCAGCTCATTTCAAGCAGCTAGAAGCATCTACATCTAAGCACATCATCATCATCATCATCAGGTGCCATGCCGGCTTGTGCAGGCTATGATGGCTCTCCAAAGCTCTCTTATCTCCAGTATTATGTATAAGGATCTTTGTTGTTTCCCTGCCATGCCAGGTTATAAACATCTACTACTTTTCATGTTGTTGCCATCTGTCTCCCTTACCTTCAATTCTTCCTTGTTGTGACTATGTTCTCCAAACCTCCTTGTCTCATAACGTGTCCAATAAATGAAGATTGTCTTTTTCTTAAATTATTGATTAAGCTCCGTTGCACATTTAACTCTTCCAACACCTCCATATTAGTATTCCTGGGAGTCCATGGTATTCTCAGCATTCTTCTATAGAACCAAATCTCTACTGTCTCTAATTCTCAAATTTCCCACTGTTTTGTGTAACCAATATGCACCAATACGCCAGAGAGATGGACCCTTACTCCATCATCCCTATCAATATCTGGAGATGAATTTTAGAAATTTGCAGTGTATTCTACTCATGGTCTAGCCATCAACCCAGCATCTATTCAGGGTGTAGCCATCAGCCCAGCATCTATTCAGGGTGTAGCCATCAGCCCAGCATCTATTCAGGGTGTAGCCATCAGCCCAGCATCTATTCAGGGTGTTGCCATAAAAAAAGCATCTATTCAGGGTGTTGCCATCAACTCAGCATCTATTCAGGGTGTAGCCATCAACCCAGCATCTATTCAGGGTGTAGCCATCAACCCAGCATCTATTCAGGGTGTAGCCATCAATCCAGGATGCTTTTTGGCTGTAGTCATTTTATAGACAATATAAATATGTTCAGGTTTGCATTGTATCAAATAACTGAAGCCAAAAAAAATGCAAGGTTGATGGCTAAGCTGTGAATAGGATATGCTACAAATTAGTTCATATTTTATTTCTGTGTGGTCTGGATGCATAACTGCCTGCTGTGGGATTCTACCTGTCACCTTGATCATCATAGCCATGCTATGTACAGCCACAGAGCCGGACACGGGGATGAATACCTGTATATAAAAACCCACAAATTGCAAAAAACCGCTTATAACCCAAAAAATAGTTGCAGTGGATACATTTATTTATTATTGGTTATTAATCAACTTCATTGCACTCTGCAGTGTTGCCACAACAGTGGGTGCTCAGTCTATCCTGGAACCTAGGAAGTCTATGCGAGCTGATGGTTCTCTAACTCAAAGTTTACACCATGAGAACAGTCAGTATAAACTGCATCCTGGGATATATTTCATAATAGTTAAAAATTAATACATTAGCTCAGTTTAGTGCGGTGAGTGGGTCCTTCTCACAAATGCAACTGGTTCAAAAACCGATCACCCATATTGTACTGGCAACGTATTTAAATGTAAAAATTAAATATACAAATCATGAACACATGTCATTGATTGTGAGATTTGTGAGACAGCTAATAACAAATAACGCACAAGAAGTTGTCATGGATTAAATGCATCAAAATTATTGTTTCAAGTAATATTAATAACATATCTGAAATATATAACTCCGTACCTATAAAATCAACAATAGTTAACAATTAATGCGTCAGATCAAAAGAAAGCGGTGAACGAGCCCTCCTCGATCACAAACGAAACTTGGTTAAGCTTGCTCATTGTTCAAAAGCCGAACCAACTTTCTACTGGAAATGTATTTGAATGTAAGAGTAGGATATAACAATTCAACAATAGTCAAACAGCAACATCCTACACGGGATATTCTTTAGTTTGTGTATTTAATAACTTATACAGCATATGTCTCATGATGATGATGGCTTCTTGTTTCTTTACAGGCAGTCAGGAAGCAGGCTTGTAAATAGTTCAGAGACACAGTCACTACATGTCACACACAGTCACTACATGTCACACATAGTCACTACATGTCACACACAGTCACTACATGTCACATAGTCAATACATGTCACACACAGTCAATACATGTCACACATAGTCACTACATGCCACACACAGTCACTACATGTCACACACAGTCACTAAATTTCACACACAGTCACTACATGTCACACACAGTCACTAAATTTCACACACAGTCACTACATGCCACACACAGTCACTAAATTTCACACACAGTCACTACATGTCACACACAGTCACTAAATTTCACACACAGTCACTACATGTCACACATAGTCACTACATGCCACACACAGTCACTACATGTCACACATAGTCACTACATGTCACACACAGTCACTACATATCACACACAGTCACTACATGTCACACACAGTCACTACATGTCACACAGTCACTACATGTCACACACAGTCACTACATATCACACACAGTCACTACATGTCACACACAGTCACTACATGTCACACACAGTCACTACATGTCACACATAGTCACTACATGTCACACACAGTCACTACATGTCACACAGTCACTACATGTCACACAATCACTACATGTCACACACAGTCACTACATGTCACACACAGTCACTACATGTCACACATAGTCACTACATGCCACACATAGTCACTACATGCCACACACAGTCACTACATATCACACACAGTCACTACATGTCACACACAGTCACTACATATCACACATAGTCACTACATGTCACACACAGTCACTACATATCACACACAGTCACTACATGTCACACACAGTCACTACATATCACACATAGTCACTACATATCACACACAGTCACTACATATCACACATAGTCACT
Organism: Meghimatium bilineatum; assembly: GCA_034231615.1. Taxonomy (NCBI): domain Eukaryota; kingdom Metazoa; phylum Mollusca; class Gastropoda; order Stylommatophora; family Philomycidae; genus Meghimatium; species Meghimatium bilineatum. Next base: position 27,043,255 of record CM067314.1, on the reverse strand, counting down.
ACATATCACACACAGTCACTACATATCACACACAGTCACTACATATCACACACAGTCACTACATATCACACATAGTCACTACATGCCACACATAGTCACTAAATGCCACACACAGTCACTACATGTCACACAGTCAATACATGTCACACAAAATCACACACAGTCACTACATGTCACACATAGTCACTACATGTCACACATAGTCACTACATGTCACACATAGTCACTACATGTCACACATATTCATACATGACTGCTTGCCAGGACAGATTTTATCGAGAAATCATTATTTCCATTTGAACTAATTTCAAGCAAGTTGCAGCTGCAAATTGTTGATAATTATTGTTCTAAGCCAGAAAAGAAAAAGCCACAACAATGATTTTGAAAAATGTTTGTGCGAAAAGGCAACAACATTGATGGGAAAACAATATTTTACAATGGAAATATTTAAAACTACTGTCCTACCACCAATATTACTTACGTAAGAAACAGGTAATGAAGTCTTGCTGAACGACAATTAACACACTATCACTGTCGGATGTTCACGTGAGATAATACACACAACAATATACAGGGTATAATCACATAAATAACAATACACAGGACATAATTGACTTTTCAACAAAGCGGCCTTTATCAAGGTCTTGCAGCACCAATGATAGATCTAGATATGCTCTACAAAATCATCATATTTTTGAGTTGGTCACCGACAACCCACTTGGACTCGATTCTGACCACACTTTTGTCTAGTTCTTGGTTGGTGTGGTCTTTGACATATGACATCAAAAGATGACGAGTAGAAATGACAACGACACACAAATGTGTCGGAGTGAAATGTGGATGCAAGGATGTAGGAGGGATAGGAACAGGAAGTACATAAAAACATAAATATATGTGGAATGAAACAAACAAAAAGTTAACATAAATGACAGGACAGAATAAATAAAGACAAAGACCACACCAACCAAGAACTAGACAAAAGAGTGGTCAGAATAGATCCAAAGTGGGTTGTGGGTACCCAACTAAAAAATAAGATGATTTCCTAGAGCATTTCTAGATCTATCATCGGTGGTGCAGGATCTGATGGCAGCGATCTGAATAACAGGAACATGACTAGGTGGCCATCAGGAGAGATTGAACCAGCAACAAAAATATATAAAAACAAAATCTGCAGAAATACTGTGCTTATGGCTAATATATTATGGGCAAAACAAAATATTAAAACATCATCCAACAAAACAAAATATTACAAAGGAAATGTTGAAAACTAACACATCACAAACAAAACAAAATATTACAAAATCATCCAACAAAACAAAATATTACAAAGGAAATGTTGAAAACTAACACATCACAAACAAAACAAAATATTAAAAAGGAGAAGCTGAAAACAACTATACTTAAAAAACAACTAGCACATGACAAACAAAACAAAATACTACAACAAAAATACAGAGGAGTGGAATGGTTGCCAATGATGGATATTCACCAGATTTTAGAGTCTCAGAATTATGCGATGGACATAAATTAAGTTGTATAGTATCCGGATTATGCGTCTGCACCACAACCTTCTGTTGGAATGTAATAATGATGCTCACAGAGTCTAGATCACAGGATGTCCTGTTAGTAAAACATATTGATTGGCACATATCGACACTGTTATTGCAGTATTCAAGTGTTTTCAACCGATTGCAAGTGATTGTTAGTTCTGTACCAAGCACAAAGTCACACTTGTACATGTCTATATAAGTATCTCCTGATGCAGAGTATTGATTGGGCTGCACTGTTACGGCTGGTCTGGATTTCAGAATGCACATATTGTTTGTTTTGTGACACAGACAATCATGCAACCTGATAAATAAACAAATAGAAAATTATTGTTTTCAAAAAAACAAAACAATTTTAAATAATATTTCATTTAATCAGAACAGCTGCAATTTTGGCATTGTAAAGGTAGGTCCCATCACAGCAACATATCTTCATGTACTAAGCCGCAGCAACTATTAGGTGGGGGTGACTAGTTTCCTTCTTAGCTGTCTTTCCTCCCCTAACTCATGCATGGTTGGTTGGTAGTTGCTGATCCAACGGTCCATGAGCTCATGCCCTTTTACTTAATGCCATTATATTGCTGGGAAGTCTGTGGATTTTCGGCCCACTCCAGGACAGAGCCAGAGAATTAACTATCACACCTCCAGGAAGGTAGGTTTCAACCTATGCACTGCTCCTAGCAACTGTAGCAAAGATAGGGTTCACTGTGCTCATTCCCCACCACCAATTGACTACTAGTTATGCCGAACTTCTCTATTGCTTCAGGCATGCAACCAAATGTTCAAGTCAAAAGAATTGTCACGTCCTGAGTCACTGTGCCTCTATGATGGGTTTCAACCATAGGAAAAAACAGTGGTGCTGTCAGTACATCTCTGGCTCCCTTCCAACCACAGAGGGTGCATACATATATATTCAGATAAACATGAAACACATATCAACAACAAAATAAAAGCATAATTGTATAATTAACGTGCCATGAAGCTTCTATAAGAAGATAACCTCAATATAACGGCATGTCATCCACTAATGTTTTCTGTTGCATGGGTGGTTTGTCTAGTGGGCCATTGGTGAGACCCACAGACGCAACCACATGCGTAACTCATGCAGCACATATCCATTTACAGCTGGGTCGACTGGAGGAGTGGTCGTACCAGGTGAGAAATCACAACCCTTTTTTGTCAGTGTGAGTGGTTTTGAACCTCGCACTCTGTAACTTGGTAATAGAGAACCATCTCATTATCAATTAGGCTACAGTGCTCCTTAGCATCAAACATTTCCTAAATTTGAATTTCATGTATAATATATTGATCTGTCAGCTGTGTAGTAAAGTGGTTCATGGGCCTGCTTCACAAACGCAACTAGGGCAAACTTTCATGTGGTTCACAAGCCGATATAAACACAATACATACACACAAATATATATATGTATATGTATATATGTACATAGGTATACATATATATTCAGGGAGTTTCCCTGGCATAGAAGTTAACCCAGTCATTAGGTGCTTAAGAACTAGACCTACCCAGAATTATTTTTTTTAAACACTTTTTTTATATTTACCAAAATAAGTTATGTTTTACCGCCGAAGACGGATGTGCTGGGCCATTGGCGCAAATAAAACGGCAACAAAACGCATTTCCATTCTCTGGACTACATTCAACTGGAAATCTTGTAGGATCATTGTTCTGTTACAAGAGAAATCCAGTGGGAGTTTGAGAATGAACGCTGAAGAAGAAGTTATGTTTTCATAAATTTCAGAGTTATCTATTGTCTTACACAATTACATTGTGTGTTTATTGGCTATAGTTTTTGTGTGAAAGCAAGTTAAAATTGGTAGAGGTATCAGTGCATCTGCCAGTATAGTCTTCATTTTTGCATAGCTATAGACCTATCCAGAATTATCAAAACATCACACTTTTATGCTTACCAAAACAAGTTACCATACATTATCATAAACTTCAGAGTATCTATTTTCTTACACAGTTTATATTTTGTGTTTGCTGGCTATAACTTTTGTATTACAACAATTAAAAATTGTTCATTAATTTGTAAAATGAAGACATCAACATACTTGTCAACGAAGATCAAGAACCCGAGCCAACATAGGAAGAGATCAGGACCTCATTAAACAATTTTTAAAAAAAGGAATCTCCAGGATGCGATGAGATAGCAACAGAAATAATCCAGGCAGATGGAGAAGTGTATATATACCATAGTCTATGTTGCAAGATCTGGAATACTGGTATATGGTCAATGGATTGAAAAAGATCAAGTTTATATCCCTTTACAAAAAAATGAATATTGTTGGAAATCTGGCCAACATTGCGGCTGCGAAGGCGAAAGCTCAAATAGTCTAACCCAAGTCAGCTCTTACGATAGGCTTTGCAAGCCGGAACGAGTAAAACATTGCAATTCAATTTCATACTTGGTTGGAGCAAAGTATACATGTGAAATTCAAAAAGGATTAATTAGATGTTACAACTAAAACAAAAGCTAGCTGTATGTGAAATTAATTGTCTGAGAACAGCACTGGGGGTATCAAAAAGAGATAGAATAAACAATGAAACTATAAGAAATCTGGTGAAAACAATATCGTGCAAAGAATACAGACACACAAAAGATATAATAGTTCGGCCATCTAATCAGAATGGAACCAGATCGCATTTCATCGATAGCCTTCAATAAAAGATCATCTGAAAAAAGAAACAGGGGAAGACCCAGACGAAGATGAATAGATGACATCAGAGAAATACTAGAACACAAAGGTTGCACTATGGCAGCAACATGACAGTTATCAAAATAAAGACTTCGGCTCCCCTGACGTCTAGCACCACACATGGATATAACGAGATAAGACATGACGAAAAAATAGCAACCTACAATTAAACACTAACTACAGAACTATACCTTTGATAAGTCAAGCTAGTAAAATACTATTACATGTCATACTGAAGAGAATGCAAAATAAGAGATAAACAGAAGTTTATGAGGCACAAGCAGGTTTTAGATCTGGCAGAGGCACCAGAGATCATATTTTCAATGAGAATCATTATAGAAAATTGCAGGGAATTCAACATAGACTTCCACACAGGTTTCATCCACTACACCAAGGTGGTGGTCGATTGTGTATGACATCACCAAGTATGGTCAACTGGTCAACGTGGGATCAAAGCATCTCACATATTTAATCGCAATGTTGTACTATGAACATGAGGCAGCAGTAGAAGTATACGGAACAATATCAGGATGGTTTAATGTACAGAAAGGAGTTAGACAAGGATGCACACTATCACTGTACCTATTCAACATCTACGCTGAAAAACATAATGAGTAATGTAAAAGACAACATGACATTTGCTGACTTCCAATCTCTTACCATCAGCAGTCAACAGATCCCAGAAATCAGATATGCTGACAACAGAGTTCTCTTAACAACAAAAGGAGATAGTCTAAAAGCAAATGTTACTATCAACATAAAAACACAGCGAAACCTAAACCCTAATTATTTGAAACTCTACGAGGATTCGCGTGTTAGCAACAAACATTACAAAAATAAACAACAAGATTTGCAATCAAAAAGTTAAAAAATGAGTACTTACAGATGTACATGACTGGCTTCGAAATTTAAGGAATAGCGTGGATTGAGTATGAACATCAACTGGTGGTCCTCAGCTAATGCTAGAATAGTCTGCCAAACCACAGCAATAATTATTGACCATCTCATCGTGAGCATCTAGTCAGTCTGGAGACGAAAATATGATACAGTATATATCAGACATGAAGAAAATATAGTGTAAATAGCGGTTCTCAATGTAGGCACATAGTCACATGAACAAAATATAATGTGAATAGAGGTTCTCAATGTAGGAAGCATAGTCACATGAATAAAATATAGTGTAAATAGTGGTTCTCAATGTAGACAGCATAGTCCCATTAATAAAATATAGTGTAAGTAGCAGTTCTCAATGTAGGCAGCATAGTTCCATGAATGAAATAAAGTGTAAATAGCGGTTTTCAATGTAGGCAAGATAGTCCCATGAACAAAATATAGTGTAAATAGTAGTTCTCAATGTAGGCAGCATAGTCCATTGTAAGTTACAGAATTTTACTGGGGCCATGAAGAAAAAATGTCTTAGAATATTCTTGTTCTTATGATCCATGCCATGCTGCATTGTTGGTAATCATGTCTTTCTACATTCTTATACTTCGTGTGTTGTCAATCATTTCTGACACCATTGTTCTTCCACTTCAGACACCATTTGTTCTTCCATTTCTGACACCATTGTTCTTCCATTTTTGACACCATTGTTCTTCCATTTCTGACACCATTGTTCTTCCATTTCTGACACAATTGTTCTTCCATACCATAATGCTAAGTATTTTTTCTCTTAGTTTACCCCTATCCCTCTTGCTCTTCAACTTGTTACAATGTTTTATATCTTTCCTCTTCTCGTGATATGTCAAAAAAAGTGGACTGTCTCTTTCTGATGTGAGTAAGCAGCTCTCTTTTTAATTAACTTTTTTTCAAGATATCTTCATTACACTTTTTATCTGTCCATGATATTCTCAACATTCTTCTATAACACCACATCTGCTCTGCCTCAATATAATTATTCACTAATATGTCTTTGGCTCCAACAGGTAAACTCAAACACAACATCAGAAGTTCAATTCAACGGAGATCACAAATTCCAAGACCAAAAACTGAATTAAATAAATTAGTAAGCATATTTATAATGTTATTTATTATCAATGTTATAAAAACTTTAAACTTGAATTACTGAATGTTTTCCTGTACATGAGTGCAGGGAGGCTTTCTATGGGCTGTGGAAATAAAGGTCACTTTGCCATAGCAGACACCACAACATGTACTGGAAGGATTTTGACTGTACCTTCGAAAGAAAAAAAATCTTGTCCCAACCATGGACTGAATCCTGGACCTCCAGGGTCCGAAAACGATGTTTCCAACCACACGACCATGCACTTCACCTAATGTAATAATGTAATCAAAAGTAGGATTACCCAAATCACAACCTCCATTAGTGATATATTACTATGAATATCCCAGAGGTCATGGTGGCTGGATTGCCTAGAACCACAACCACTATTTCTTGATAGCTAAAAGCTATGATATAACACAATTTGACTACTGTACACAGTGGAATGGGTGTGTCTCATCATAAGAGGTAATCTTTATTCTTTGTCTCCGTAATTTGTCTTAAAGTTTTCCTGCTATGTTGGAGTACATTTTTAGTCATTTATGGTATTTGAATTTTTACAATTTCTCCCTCACTATTCTGTCCCATGAACAATTCTGACAACAAAATATTCAGAAATGGATAGGCAATAAGACTCAGTTTAGTTTGTTTGCTTACATACAATATTGTGTCAGTTATGAAAATTTTAATTAAGAAAACACAAGAAAATATTAGGGGGGGGGGGAATAGAAATGTGTACATACCCAAACTTGTATCCCAGAAAATTGAATCATAATCCATTTATTATTAAATAAAACACATCTGCATATATCCTGAACCATTTTGTAACGCATACAAGTATTTATATATACAGAATTACTTTAAAGTGTCACATTGTCTTGATATCATCAATGCATACAAAATATGCATTTCCCATAAAATGTTCTATTCTTATTAGGCCTAATTTTATTGCCCAGGACTAATTTACAATATATCATACAAATTACTATGCCTTATATAAAGGTCTAAGTATTCACATCCAAATGTAATATTCCAAAAATCATGTTTTTGGATGTAGATAATAGTGATAGTCATATATATTGCATTGGAAACATCCCCTCAGCTTCATCCACACTCAACTCAGAATTTCCAATCAAAGTGAAATTGTAATAACTATTATGCCAATCACCAATCTTATCTAATATCTGAATCATTACCTAACATATTTTGGTACATTTCACAAGCCAAACTAGCTGTAAAACATGAAAAACTTCTAGATTTCATTACTTCAAATACGAGTAGCAATAAGTTACACAAAATGAAAATGTAAACACACTTGTTTATATGAAATTAGTGCTCAAATACAATCTTTATTATTTTTTAACTAAGAATGAACGAAGCATGTCTTTCTAGATTAATTATCTCTGGAACGGAAGTAATGCAAATAGAAATGGTTTGTTTGATTTTACAGACATCATGATGTTTATAATTCGAGATAGTAAATTTGTATCAAAATGTAGATTTAAGCAGCTTTTGGCATATCGAGTCTCAAAAATGTAGATTTAAGCAGCTTTTGGCATATCAAGTCTCCAAAATGTAGATTTAAGCAGCTTTTGGCATATCGAGTCTCCAAAATGTAGATTTTAGCAGCTTTTGGCATATCGAGTCTCCAAAATGTAGATTTTAGCGGCTTTTGGCATATCAAGTCTCCAAAATGTAAATTTTAGCAGCTTTGTGGACAAGAGAAGTTTTAATAAACAACTTTTATGGTTAAAATAGTTCTGATATAACCAAATTAGACTAGAGCCAACGGTTGAAAGATGCGTAACCCACCATATGTGGCACTTTTAATATATAATTTACAACTGCGATATAAATTGTGGCCACACCAAACAAGTTAGTGCATGCTACAAAAAAATTAATTTACTTACTATTTAAATATGTTTACGGCATAATTCAATCATATTATAACTAGGAAATGTATATTTATCAATCATAGTAAGTTCTGTTATTATTAATGGGGCATTAATATTTTATTTAGGAAATTTATTTCATAAAATACATTAACAAATATGACACTTTAGTGTGTAATTGAAAGTGATGTTACTACTAAATTAACAATAATGTAACAAAAATAAAAAATATTACCTGTATAATGAGTACAGTAAACCACAGATAGAATGAATTTTGCAGACTTCTGTTTGAAATACTGCTTTCACTGAATAATTCAGTAGAAATTTTAAACACTTGCTGTAAGGTTTTTTCAGCTGTACAATTCTCTTGGAAATCTTAATGTTTGTCCAGTGTGTTCCCATTCACCGAATCCCCACCAGGCAGGTAATTAAACCGGCAGTTGGGCAATAAATATGTCAGGTTCAGTCACACCTACCAAAAAAAACCATCATATTTATAACTAGAATGAACTGCCATGAACAGTGAGTTTTTATGAGATTTCATAAAGATTATGTCACCTGAATGATAACATTAACAAAATATGTGCACCAACAAGATCAAAATTCAAGGCAACCTTTGTAAAAAAAACTGGAATACTAATCACAAATCATTATCTCCCTAAATTTACACATCTAACAAAACTACCAGGTATTAATTAGTCCTTTATTGACTCTTCTGAGCCATGATGTTAATTAATAAGCCTAGTATCTTCGCTATTTGTCATTCCGCCTCTTTTCTCATAACTTGTTTTCCTTGTTGCAACAAAACTGAATATTAACTATCAAGGATGTCAATTTCCAACATCCAAAAATGTTCTCATAAAAGATTATCTGTACCAGTCAAGTATTCTGCCCACATCCTATATGACGCATAGATTGTGTTCTCAAGAAAACTTTATTTCTTAAAACAATCAGTCACTTTTTACCAACTCACACAAGTGTCTTCTCTTCCTTGTCCAGTCACTTATGTTGTGATGTGATATGCACAATTTCTCATTATTAAGTCAAGGATATTACATTGACTGTTGTCCTATTGTCATATATTACATTGACTGTTGTCCTATTGTCATATATTACATTGACTGTTGTCCTATTGTCATATATTACATTGACTGTTGTCCTATTGTCATATATTACATTGACTGTTGTCCTATTGTCATATATTACATTGACTGTTGTCCTATATTACATTGACTGTTGTCCTATTGTCATATATTACATTGACTGTTGTCCTATTGTCCTATATTACATTGACTGTTGTCCTATATTACATTGACTGTTGTCCTATTGTCATATATTACATTGACTGTTGTCCTATATTACATTGACTGTTGTCCTATTGTCATATATTACATTGACTGTTGTCCTATTGTCCTATATTACATTGACTGTTGTCCTATTGTCATATATTACATTGACTGTTGTCCTATTGTCCTATATTACATTGACTGTTGTCCTATTGTCCTATATTACATTGACTGTTGTCCTATTGTCATATATTACATTGACTGTTGTCCTATTGTCATATATTACATTGACTGTTGTCCTATTGTCATATATTACATTGACTGTTGTCCTATTGTCATATATTACATTGACTGTTGTCCTATTGTCCTATATTACATTGACTGTTGTCCTATTGTCCTATATTACATTGACTGTTGTCCTATTGTCATATATTACATTGACTGTTGTCCTATTGTCATATATTACATTGAATGTTGTCCTATTGTCATATATTACATTGATTGTTGTCCTATTGTCATATATTACATTGACTGTTGTCCTATTGTCATATATTTAATTGACTGTTGTCCTATTGTCATATATTACATTGACTGTTGTCCTATATTACATTGACTGTTGTCCTATTGTCATATAGTATTTCTTAGATGTTGTGAGAATACAGTGTCACATTATTAATTATATATTATTAATATGTGCATGCGTGTATTTATGTAGTATAGGGAAAGCGGCTACCATTTTTGGTGGACTGTTTCTTAAAACAATCAGTCAATTTTTACCAACACAAACAAGTGTCTTCTCTTCCTTGTCCAGCCACTTATGTTGTGATGTGTTGTGCACAATTTCTCATTATTTCTCATGTATTTATGTAGTATAGGGAAAGCGACTACCATTTTTGGTGGACTGTCAAAGTGAGCTTGGAAAAAGCATAAGCTAAAATTTAAAACAAAGAAACAGATCTATCAAACATGCGTGGTGAGTACACTAGACTACGGATCTGAAACATGAACTACCTACACCAAACATGAGAGGAGACTTAACATCTTTCATCTAAGATGTCTCCGCAAGATCTTAAACATTAAATGGCATGACAAAATCACCAACGTGGAAGTGTTGAGCTGCACTCGGCTACCATCTGCCATGGAAACACTCAATATAAATAGATTGTATTGACTGGGTTATGTCCACAGAGTGCCAAACAGCCACATCCCAAAACAAGTATTATTTGGGAAACTGGCCGATGACCATCGAGCCTGATGCAGACCAATGCTGAGGTATAAAGACTTCTGCACATTCTCAATGAAAGACTTCCACATAGAATCCAAAAACTTGAAAAACATGACCAAAAGTCGAAATTTCTGGTGGAATGTCTCCTGACAATATGTTGAACAGCTTGCACTCCAACAATCCTCTTGACAAAAACTGTAAAGTTCAAGGTACAATGTCCTGCTTCATGGACAGTTCCCCTATTAATCCCTCGCTACATGGTTGAGCTGGTTACTTTGTTGCTGGTGAATGAACGACTGATCACTCAAGATTGGTTACAATCCGTTATGTTCACATTTTTGAACATATTTTTGGATCTCAGTCTTGCTGAATGCTGATGTGTACTCACACTTTTGTCCGCAAATGTTTTCCTACTAATTTAGTTTTACTCTAGTTTGTGCCACTCAAGGTTGTCAACAATCTCTTCCAGAATATTCTACTCTATACAAATCCTCTCTTAAACTAACAGTTTCTGGCAATATTTTATTCTCCCCAACCATTCTCGTGCTTCAGTTACAGCTGGTTGAATATTCACGCTAACTAACTCCATCAATAACCCTGTCTCATCAACACGTACTAAGTTATTATCTTACGGTGTCTATTTTTCTTCTTTATTTTTAAAAGTACTATATAGTCAAAATAAAGTTGATATTAGCAATATCCTTCATCAATTTTCCTTGTCCAACTCCCGGCAAGCTCAACAGTCTGTAACACCACTACTATGATTAAAATAGGTGCCAGATGGTAAAAGAAAAAGAGGAAGGCTAATAGAGACTCTTCACAGATCAACCATCAAAGAAAGTATGACTGTAGGTCCCAATAACATGCAAATTAACACAGTAGCACCGCAATGCTCAAACTGGAGAGCACTTGTTTCTGCCCTATGCACTGCATGCAGCACTGAAGAAACATAGATGGTTAGAATCATTAGATATTAGCAAAATATCATCATCCTAATTTCTATCATTTTTTCTTTCAATCCGCAGGAATTATGAACAATATAACTCTTGTATCCTTTTTGTGGAGGGGGGGGGGCTTCTATGTCCAGGTGAGTTTTGTATCCAGTTAGGGAGATGTCTGCTGAGCTTCATTTCATATTCAGAAGATCCCAACTCCCAATGGTGTATAATGCTTTGAAAATAAGCCTCTTACTCAAAGAGTGTAAATACATAATTGCATTAAAGAAGTGTTGTGCGTGGCTTCCACTATATATTCACCTCCACTATATATATCCATTTCATCTACTAAGGGTTGATTGTTCCTCTAACATTCTATGGTAGACAATTTGTCTACACAGCTAAAATATTTGTATTTTCTTGTATCCATTATATTCCTTCTATTAACAAAATTATTATGACTCATAATTCTCAAATTTGGCACACACTGTTTGCCATACCTCAAATTTAACTCAAATAAGCCTCCCTTCTCCTAACTGCCTTTTTATCTCCGAATAGAGCAGAGGATATCAGGCTCATAATTTCAGCAATTTTCTGCAGCAGAAGTACATGACAACTGATGTGTCACCTACAAAATATTTAACTACGTCAAAACTGTTATGTTTGTCAGGGTCAGTGTAGTCATCATCATCAAGTGCCATCACTGCAATGAAAGATGGATTGTACCTCCAACACTCTGTCTCTTACCTTGGTGGTGCCATCTGCTATACTTTATCATGTTAACCTCATAATCTCATTACCTCCCCCCCCCCCCATTGTATCTCAGTATACCTTTTGTTCCCTACCCTTCTACTCTACCTTCAAATAAGGTCTTCAACATTGTGTGAGATCTTTTAATATGTAAAATATTTCATTTCAACAAATAGTTATGTCTTCCATACAAAGTGTTGTGAGAACCTTTTTTTTTTTGTTTTCTACTCTTTCTATGAAGTTATCCCTATTCTTCTGCATATCCACATCTCAAAGGCATAAATTCTATCTTCTAATTGTTTATTTATTGTCCATGTTTCTGAGCCATACATTAATATAGAATAGATGTAGAATTTATAATTATCATTTTGTCATTTTTTAACTTTGTAATTTGTTTAAACATTGTACATGTTTCTAAGTAATACATAAATAGAGAGTATTGGGCCTATCATGATTCGACATTTAGTTGGTCTAAATAATTAAGAATATTGAAAAAAGATCTGTTTATGCCTAAACACAGAATTTAAACAACACCAAGAGACTATTGTTTAGCCATATTATAAACTTAATAAACTGCTATTTTTATTTGTTTGATTGTAGCATATTCATTCAACGGTTTTTGTCAGTCGAGAACCCAAATTCCTGAGAATATCCCCGCTGTTCTGACCCCTGTGATCATTTCATTATAGGCCTAGGGCATGGGGCCTAATATTCAACAATATTAATAATAGGTAGTTGTAACTCTTGTCCCCCCCCCCCCCCAAAATAAATAATACGTCCCTTGAAATAAAATTCCACTAGTCTATTTCCTGATCATGCAAGACCATGATCAAGTTTTAATTAGATTGTGGGTGTCCTTGATCCTATTGACATATATAAATAAATAAAGGTACAATACAAGAACCAGTGGACAGGTTTCTAAGCAACAATTAGCTAACATAATTCAATGAAACGAAATTCCGATAAAGACGCATACACCGACGAATCCAATATTAGACATGTTGCGGCGATAGAACCCCTGACCACTAGACATCCGCGCTGCACACTGAGTGGGAGGTGGATGGACAGTTCATTGTGTGCAAATAGTTGGACCAGTATTTTAAGTTATGACTGTTTAAGTTTCCGAGATAGTGAAATAGCATATGAAATTAAAAATTTGGTATTTTTTCCCGTGATTTGTCCACTGATTCTTGTATTGTACCTAAATATATTTCTAACCGGGAAACTCTTCTGTAAACTATGTTTCTATCTGGTGAAAAATAGTGGATATTATTCAAGCAAGTTACACCTCAACATATTTCATTCTATTTCCTTTTGCGCTGAAGTTAGCGCATAGGACAGAGCTCTCCAATTCTGTCTGTTCAAAGCTATTCTGTGCAGTTCTTGAATAGTATGAATATCGGTTGTTTTACTTTCTCTAAGTATTGTTCTTCTGTGTTTTTTTTTTTTATCTACCCTTGGCTCTTTCGTCTGTACCTGTAGGTATCCATTAAAGAGATTGGTGGTTTATTCTGTTGGTGCCTGTGCATAGGACACGCCAGATGTAGGACCAACAGCGTTTTCTGATAACATCTGTGATGATATTTAGTTATGTTTATTTCATTATCCCTTTTTTTTTAAATGTGTATTGAATATATTTTATGCCTAGTAATTTTTATAAAACATTTATCTACTTATGTACCAAGTATGATAGTACTATATTTGTGTATAATAAAATGCATGCGGTTGTGTCTGTGGCCCACTAGACAAACCACCCATGCAACAGAAAACTTAAGTACATGACATGTCGGTATATTGAGGCTCTCTTATGGAAGCTTTGTAGCATGTCATCTTAATTTTTCGTACCTTAACTCGGTACCTTTGCCGTCACAGACGCGCTCTGTACCACTTCGCCGGATCTTAATAAACATAAAAATTATAGATCCCCTCCTCTACTTCTTCGTTCATTCTTAAACTCCTGCGGATAAGCAGGATGTAGTCCAAAATGAATTTTGTCATGGTTTACAGCATTGCTGCGATATCTGCATGTTTTAGCCTGACACATCTGACTACAGCACGGCTTTGGGTCACTGACCCTATATGGGATGGGACAAACAACTCCATCCTATAACCTCCTTAGTTACTCTTAAGACATGCATGGAAGGTAAACAGTGCTGCTATTCTTTGCTCCCCTCTTGGGCTCTGGCAACACGCGGGTGAGAATTAGTTCAACAATCAAAGATCAATCTATATAAATCTCTAATAATACTCTAATAATCTTTTGTAGGATTGTGAGAGTTGGACAATTGCAGCGGGAATGTAGAGGAAAACAAAGGCTTCTAAAAACAAATGTCAAACAAGTATTGGCCTTCCATTATACAGAACATAAAACCAAAATAGCGGTGCATGAGAAATATACTAAATGTTCTTGTAGGTTAACAAGAACGTCTCATGGCAGTGACGAAATGTCACAAACATTTTGTTTATGTGAATAAGCATGACTTCCAAAACTATCCGGCACGGGACAGTTGAGGGTGAAAGTAGAAGAGAGCAAAATAAATGATGGATTGAGAACATTAAAGACTGGACAGGATTAAGAATATCTGCGCTTAAACAGGGAAATGTGAACAGAGAGACATCACGGGATTTGTGTGTTGATGTTTCCCGAGTTCCACCACTATGACCCTAAAGGGTTATGGGTTTGATCTTGATACAACCAGTAAAAAGTGATTACCGATAATTTGTGTAACATTGCTAAATTACATCTGATTACACCCGTGTGTTGCCGAGGCCCGAAAGGGGAGCAAAGAATAGCAACACTGTTTACCTTCCATGCAAGTCGTAAAAGGTGACTAAGGAGGTTATGGGATGGAGTTGGCTGTCGCATCCCATATAGAGTCAGTGACCCAAAGCCATGCTGAAGTTGGATGTGTCAGACTGAAAGGCACAGATACCGCAGCAATGCTGTAAACCATGATACAATGCATTCTGTTCTCTGGACTACACCCTGCTAATCTGCAGGAGTTTGAGGACAAACGCAAAAGAAGAACATCTGATTAGAGCAAGCATATTTCCAGTAGCAATATACGGCTGTGAAACATGGACACTTAAAAAATAATTGATACTGAGAATTGATATATTTGAAATGAGATGATACAGAAGAATTTTGAGAATACCATGAACAGTAGTGGAAAAGATAAATCAAGAATTGAGAATACCATGAACAGTAGTGAAAAAGATAAATCAAGAATTGAGAATACCATGAACAGTAGTGGAAAAGATAAATCAAGAATTGAGAATACCATGAACAGTAGTGAAAAAGATAAATCAAGAATTGAGAATACCATGAACAGTAGTGGAAAAGATAAATCAAGAATTGATTAAACATCATAGAGAGTGGTCACCGAAACAAAATTATAGCAACAAGTGATGATGTCCGTCCGTCGTAATCGCCGATGACCAAAAACTCAACCATAATAATAATAACAATAAATAATATATAATAAATAATAATAAATAAACAACAAGTGATAGGAGCATGAACATCAACGAGATTGGGTTCCTAAACAGCATTATATCAAGAAGAGATAGGAGCATGAACATCAACGAGATTGGGCTCCTAAACAGCATTATATCAAGAAGAGATCGGAGCATGAACATCAACGAGATTGGGCTCCTAAACAGCATTATATCAAGAAGAGATCGGAGCATGAACATCAACGAGATTGGGTTCCTAAACAGCATTATATCAAGAAGAGATAGGAGCATGAACATCAACGAGATTGGGCTCCTAAACAGCATTATATCAAGAAGAGATCGGAGCATGAACATCAATGAGATTGGGCTCCTAAACAGCATTATATCAAGAAGTGATAGCATTAAATATCAAAGAGAGTGAGCTCATAAAGAGAATAATAGCAAGAAAGCTTCAGGTTTTTTTTGGGGTCATATAAAGAGACATAAAATCATGGACAAAAGACCCCCTCTAAGCAGAAGGCTCCTTCTATAGGCATTGCACTAAGCCAAAAGCTGAAGTCTCCTGGGTATGAAAGAAAGCTCTGAACAACCACCCCAACGCACATAGGAAGTAAGAGCTAATCCATTCCAGAGGTTCTCAAACAAACAACAAATGTTTAATATTTCATGAACCATTTATCTAATCACAAGGCAACACACAAAAATCATCACAGATAATTTTATATGGGTTTTGTAGTATTTGGTTAGCTGATTTCAAATCTGTCTTTAGTTTTTTTCTACCACGTAACATTTTTTTGTAATAGCTAATTATAATATCTTTCAACAGTGGTTATGACCACAAATCGAGTACAATGTTTTATTTAGATTGGTATCGATACTTTATTACTGGCTGTTACAATTTTGTTCAGTTTCGGGTCACGTGATTTAGTATCGATGCTACCATTTTTGTGTATTCGATAGGATAGTAAATCCATTTATACACGTGTGGTGTTTGCTTAAAGTAATTACGACAAGTATATTATGAGATTTCGTTGTTTTGTACTTTCTTTTATTTTAAAGGTTGCAAAAACCTTGCATTTGTGTACTTGATAACTTATTTTGTGTACTTATTAACTTATTATCATGCCTAGAAGATGCATCAATCATCCAAACTGTTTCTGTTTTGTGTGTGGTTCATTGTGACGAAATCACAGCGGCGCACAATTTCAGATGATCTAAAGAAGACATACATATTGTATTTTGGCTGTCCACTGGGTGATCAGGATAAATCTTGGGCTCCACATATCATATGTACCAGTTGTTCAAGCGGACTACGTGACTGGCTAAATGGCCGCAAGGCAGCTATGCCATTTGCAATTCCAATGTTATGGAGGGAACCGCGAGACCATGTCAATGATTGCTACTTTTGTCTGGTGGACACAAATGGATTCTCTGCTAAAAATAAACAGAACATTGTATATCCTAGCTTAGATTCTGCCATCAGGCCTGTTCCACATGACGATTCATTGCCTATTCCTTTACCTCCTTCTGGTGGACTCGTATCTATGCAAGATGGGGAGGAATGCAGTGAAAACACAGCTGTTCACAATGCAGACTCAACTGATCCAGATTATACTGTTGATGAATGTTTAGAACCTAAGACTTTTACACAGGCAGAGCTGAATGATCTTATTCGTGATCTAAATCTGTCTAAAGATAAAGCAGAACTTCTTGCTTCAAGGCTTAAGCAAAAGCATTTGCTTGCAAGGGACGTTAACATAACTTATAGAAAACGAAATCTCAACATGACGACGTTCTTCAATGTTGACGGCTCATTGAGTTATTGTCAGGACATCGATGGTCTCTTCAACAGTTTATCACACGTGCATGATCCATCAGAATGGCGTCTCTTCATTGATTCCTCGCGAAGAAGCTTAAAGGCAGTTCTTTTGCACAATGGAAATTTAAAACCAAGCATACCAGTTGCACATTCTGTTTATCTGAAAGAATCTTATTACAACATGAACAGTTTGCTTGAAGTTATCCATTATAAAACACACCAGTGGAACATCTGTGGTGATCTAAAGGTCATTGGCATGTTGATTGGCATGCAAGGAGGATTCACTAAATACTGCTGTTTCCTATGCCTATGGGATAGTCGAGCAACAGCGGAACATTATGTCAAACGTGTCTGGGAGCCCAGGCATATCTATACGCCAGGAGCAAGCAGTGTCCAAAATATGCCCCTTGTTGATCCACAGAAAATATTTCTGCCACCTCTCCATATTAAGCTAGGACTGATGAAAACCCTTGTGAAGACCATGGGTAAGACAAACTCAGAAGGTTTTCAGTACCTTGTTAATAAATTCCCAAACATCACTGCTGCAAAAATGAAGGAAGGGATATTTATAGGTCCACAAATCAGATCTGTTTTACAAGATGAAGGTTTCAAACAGTCTCTGTCAGGAGCTGAGCTAGAAGCCTGGGAGGCATTCAAGTGGGTCTGTGAAAACTTTCTTGGTAATGATAAGTCCCCTACGTACAGGGAAGGAGTTCAGCGTCTAATAGATTCTTACCAGAACCTTGGCTGTCGCATGTCATTAAAAGTGCACTTCTTGCACTCCCATGTAGATTTCTTCCCAGAAAATCTTGGTATGGTGAGTGAAGAGCAAGGAGAACGTTTTCACCAGGACATTCAGTTAATGGAGCGCCGTTATCAAGGTTTGTGGAATGAGAGTATGATGGCCGACTTCTGCTGGATGCTATTCCGTGATAATCCAGGCGAAGAATATAACAGAAAATCAAATTCCAAGCATTTTTGAAGAAACATTCTACATATCTATGCTGTGATGTGAGTATATTTGATTTAGTCTAGAAGATGTGAATCATTTGCTTAATTGATGTTTGCGATTCTCGAAAAAATACAGCCAAGTTCAGTGAAAACTAACATCACTCATAACTTTAAAACTTGACGTGATAGAAAAAAACTGATACCAGATCTGAAATCAGCGCCAAAAAATCCTTTAGAAAAGTGTATTTTGGTTTCAGATGATTAAAAATAGTTTTATTTTGTTGCCTTGTGTTATGTACCAAGTATGAAAGTCCTACATCATTTACTGTATCTGATTATGTACCAAGTATGAAAGTCCTACGTTTATGTCTAGCAATTTGATAAACCATATATCTAATTATCTACCAAGTGTGAAAGCATATGATGTCTGTTCATGCTAGACATTTAAAAATAAATTTTATTTGGACATGCTTGTCCACCATTTCAGATTTTGGCCATTTTGACTATTAATTAGCTTTGGTTACAAAATGATCTTCTGTGATCAATTGTTAACACCCAGTCTAATATTGATCATGTATAGAGCAGTTTGTTAAACATCCAATCCAATATTGATCGTGTATAGAGCAGTTTGTTAAACATCCAATCCAATATTGATCATGTATAGAGCAGTTTGTTAAACATCCAATCCAATATTGATCATGTATAGAGCAGTTTGTTAAACATCCAATCCAATATTGATCGTGTATAGAGCAGTTTGTTAAACATCCAATCCAATATTGATCATGTATAGAGCAGTTTGTTAAACATCCAATCCTCTTTTTCATCACACATTCTTAAACTCTCACTGGATCTCTCTTGTAGCAAGACAATGGTCCTACTAGATTTCCAGCAGGATATGGCTCAGAGAATGGAAATGCTTTGTGTCGCCATTTTATTTGTGCCATTGACCCAATACATTCATCTTCAACGAAGTCCAGTTTAATGTTGGTCATGTATAGAGGAGTTTGTTGCTGCTCCCCAGATGCAGACCACAAAGTCACTGATACTGATTCAGTGTGTGATTTTAGACTGCAGCATTCCGTCCTCGGTGGAAATTATGTGAACTGTTCACTTCTGTTCAATTTGTTAATGTTGTCTTGCTTTGAACCAGTTTCAGTTTATTTTAGTTTCAGTTTAGTTTCGCATAGATTGGTTTAACAGAGATTTTTACTTCCCTGATTACACTGTTCATTCTAAGAATGAAGTAGGTCAGTCGTTATGATTGGCTGTTGGACGCAGAACACATAAATCGAATGTTAAGTGCACAATAATATAGTTCATACTGTTAATTTATAATTCTCATTTTTAACTTGTTTGTAATTTGTTTAGATGTTAATATTTTCCTCATGTCATTGAAGGTACTTTCAGCCATTCCTATTCTCCTTTTAACTTCTGTTTCACATCTGCGACTATGTGTCCAAGATATTGATACTGTTTTACTTGTTGTAGTTTCTCTCCATGTATGTTATTGTTTATGTTTACCTCCTGTTCTTCTATGTCTTTGCTGATTATCATGGTTTTTGTTTTTTTGGATATTTATATCAGTCCATATATGATATATGATGGTATTTATGATATTCATTACTTGATGTAAAATTATGACATAAAAATGCATAACTCCTGAATTTACCTACAGCAGGCCACAGTTTGCAATACACTTGAGTACACACTGAGTCAACAGTGCAGGATTGGTCGAGATGAGACATTTTTTGACGAACAAATGTGTCTGGAGGCCTAATCGAATGACGAATATTAATATTGTTTCGCCGTTTCATCATCCTACCTAACAACATTAAATATACAGAATTTGGTTTCGTCCACCGTTGTGCTATAAATCATATCGATTCATGCCTTTTTAAATTCACAATTTGTTTAATCTAAACAAAAAACACTGATTCTAACCCTTCTTAAGTTCTCCCCCTACTAAAAATCTATTTAACACTTAAGTCTTAACCCCCATTTACAAAATTCTATAATTTTATGCAACTTATCTAACACTGCAAATGTCACAACAGTGGACGAAACCAAATTTGCGCCAAACTACAACATTACACAAAATATTTGAAATGAAACATACCGTGAAAACAAAGATAGTTGCGTAACCACTTCTTTTTTACACAAATCCAAAGAGGAGAACATCGATCGCTGTGATCAACTTCGAATTCCGAAGTGACAATCAAACCAGCGTTACCACTCAACATTTTGAAATAAACCACGCCCGTGAGTTGTGAGGCCCGAAAGGGGAGCAAAGAATAGCAACACTGTTTACCTTCCACGCATGTCGTACAAGGCGACAAGGAGGTTATGGGATGGAGTTGGCTGTCCCATCCCATATATGGTCAGTGACCCAAAGCCATGCTGAAGTCGGATGTGTCAGGACGAAATGCGCAGAGATCGCAGCAATGCTGTAAACCATGACACAACGCATTCCGTTCTCCGGACTACATCCTGCTAATCTGCAGGAGTTTGAGAACGAACGCAGAAGAAGAAGAAGACCAAATAAACCAAGTTTCGAAGAAGAAAAATGTCAACGTGACCGTCAGGCTTTACTAGGTCGCACACATATAGGCCTAGCCTACAGTGCATGTGTGTACTACTTATAAAGAAGTATATTGGCAAGATCATCAACAGTAAGTACTATTCTACTGCCGATTGGTCGCGATTGAACACGTTCTACAGCTGAAGAACTATTAAACCTGAACAAGCTAACAATAGAAGTATTATTATAAATTGTGGCGCATGACCGAGATTGTTTATTGTAGTGTTTTTATCGTAGAAAGTGCATATAATAATAAAATGTTCAGTGTGAAGGGCAAGATGCTAAAGAATTAAAATATGATTAATATATATGTCACTGTGTACTAATAGGCATATAACTAACAGCTAGCACAAAAGTGAGGACATATATTCCTCTCCCGGAAAGCTCTGTGATTTTTTTATCCGGGAGAAGATTTAAAAAACCGACGCTGTACTTCTCGTGAGTCATGGCGATAGGCATGTGACTTTCATTCACAGTCCTAAGTACAACCATACAATTTTCAGTTCCCTTACGTGGACATGACAAGTTTAAGAGTTCAACTATCTAGGCAGTATATCCGAGAACAGTCTGGTCATTGTTATGTGACATTCCAGATGGTTGTATTCCTTATGAATCTCTTGATATCTTCTCGGTTTTTGGCAAGTTGTTCTGCCTCTTCCAGCGACATATGCATGCATTGCTGGATAGCTCTTGTCCACCGACGTCTTAGATGACTATTGCCTATGTTCCCTTCTGTCTCTCCGTCAAGCAATAGGCCTACTCTAGACAACATAACAGCAGACATAATAAAAACTCTAAATGAATTTGGTGTAGATACTATCACCGAAATTTGCAATGACATATACGAAACAGGCCATATACCTAAAGACCTAACATCATCAATATTCATACCACTACCTAAGAAGCACAGGGCTGTGGACTGTACAGAATATAGAACAATAAGTCTAATGAGCCATCTAACTAAAATACTTCTCAAGATAATACATGAAAGAATTAAGAACAAGATAGACATGGAGGTCGGTGAAGAACAATTCGGTTTTAGGAAAAACAAAGGAACCAGAGAAGCTATACTGAGTATCCGGCTAGTGATAGATAAATATATAGAAGTCCAAAAAAGTATCTATATTTGCTTCATAGACTACAGCAAGGCCTTTGACAGAGTCCAACATGAAAAATTAATCAAATGTCTTCAAGAAATAGGCATAGATGGAAAAGACATCAGGCTGATTAGAAATATATATTGGGAACAAAC
Organism: Meghimatium bilineatum; assembly: GCA_034231615.1. Taxonomy (NCBI): domain Eukaryota; kingdom Metazoa; phylum Mollusca; class Gastropoda; order Stylommatophora; family Philomycidae; genus Meghimatium; species Meghimatium bilineatum. Next base: position 27,020,844 of record CM067314.1, on the reverse strand, counting down.
TGCATCAATAAGGTGTGAAAACAGCTACTCTCCATACATAGAAATAAGAAGAGGGGTAAGACAAGGATGCATTTTATCTACACAGAGAATATCTTTAAAAATATAGAAGAAATACCAGGACTCAAGATCAATGGGAAAATAATAAACAACATTAGATATGCAGATGACACTGTTCTTTTAGCAGAAAGTGAACATGAACTACAAAGACTAATAGATCAAGTCAATAAATCAAGTAATGAATATGGACTGGATATAAACATTCAAAAAACAAAAACCATGATAATCAGCAAAAACACAGAAGAACAGGAGGTAAACATAAACATACAGTGAGAGAAACTACAACAAGTAAAACAGTATCAATATCTTGGACACATAGTCACAAATGATGGCAGATGTGAAACAGAAGTTAAAAGGAGAATAGGAATGGCTAAAAGTACCTTCAATGACATGAGGAAATTATTAATATCTAAACAAATTACAAACAAGTTAAAAATGAGAATTATAAAATGCTACATCTATTCCATATTAATGTATGGCTCAGAAACATGGACACTAAATAAACAATTAGAAGACAAAATTGATGCCTTTGAGATGTGGGTATATAGAAGAATAGGGAGAACATCATGGAAAGAGAAGAAAACAAATAAAGAGGTGCTAAAAACACTTAATATGAAGAAAGAACTACTAAGAGAAATAAAGATCAGGCAAATAAAATACTTTGGACACATTAAAAGACATGACACCCTATTGAAGACCTTACTTGAGGGTACAGTCAAAGGGAAGCGAGCAAGAGGTAGGCAGAGATACAAGTGGGAGAGTAACATTACACGATCGACAGGTTACAGTCTAGCAGAGTGTACCACCAAGACAAGAGACAGGAGATGTTGGAGATACGTTGCAGCCAACCTTCGTTGCGGAGACGGCACTTGATGATGATGAGACAGAGAGACATTTGTGATGATGGTGTTCTTCCTACGCAAGTTAAGATGCCCATGTCACTAAGAAGGGTCAAGTTTTGTTTGATTGTTTGTGAGTCCGCACATAGTTGATAAATCCACCGTGGGCTCTGAAAGATGTTGCAGTATGCGTACGAATGCAGTAGAACAGACAAAAAGATACTAAAAGGCAAAAACAGTGATTTATCTGCTCTTACGATTACACAAACATCCCAATGGTGTCTTAACACATAGGCCCGTTTGGCATTTGCCCGGGGGCCCACGAGCATAGGGGCCCCATGCGAATATGTTGTATGGTTATTTTGTATTCCTGAGGGGGGAGCACTATTTCTTTGCCCAGGGGCCCAACACTATTTCTTTGCCCAGGGGCCCAACATGGTGTAAAGGCGGCTCTGAAACATCCTATGATCAAAGTCAAACTAGAAATGAAGAACAAATAGAATATTGATGATAGTGTACATTGAATACCATATGAAAACGAGCAGTGAACCGTTGAGGGTGGAAGGAGCAGAGGAGGTCAAATAAGCGCATGGACAGACAAGATCAAGGATTGGGCAAGACAATATGTGTCCTCACTTGCCCACATCGATGACGATATAAATCATTGAAGGACTCTAGATATTTATTCATCCAATGTGGTACCTCTACGAAATGTTAACAAATTCTTTTTGAAAATCTGATAAAATTATGTCATTGTTTTCGCACTTTTTCTTTTTAAAATATTTTTATTTCTAGTCAAGTTGTTGACAAGGAGGAGACAGGAGATTAATTATTGGCAAATGATTATTGATTTTATTTATGAACATCCCCTTTTCACAGTCTAGAACTGACTGTTACAGCATACTTCGTCAAAAGTCGATTTCCTACCACATTGACAAGCAATCTTTTTTCGTATTCTGATTTCATGTATTTTATTGGTGAAAGCAATTTCCACTAATTTTTGTATAAAAATGGTAACTAGGTAGAAATGGTGAAATCAATCAAAATATTGACTGATATTTGCCATCTTGATTTAACACAGATAAAACCACAAATAATACAAGATATATATATATCAGTTGTTCCCTAATGCGGGGGGGGGGGCGAGATGATTTCAAGGAGAACGTGAAGCGATTATGAAATTTCGTTCCTTAAAGATATAATTAATTTTCAGTTAAAATAGAAGCATATGTCAAAAATATTTTTTAAAGTTAAATAAACTGTCAATTGTTTAAAATACAATACAAACAATTTTTATAACAACAGTTAATTTGACTACATGCTTATGAAAATCTCGTACTATGAAAAAGAGCGAGACATTTTTTTACCTACGGCACAACATATGAAAAGAAGTTTTCAGTAACATCGGAAGTTAGACAGGAGTGTGTCTTATCTCCATTATTGTTTATTATCATTATTATTATATAGATAGAGCAAAGGTAAAGATCGATAAGAGGTGGATCGATAACATAACGACCACCCTCCACAAACACGGCTTCAGTACGATTCAGACATCACATCTGGCCTTTAACAACAACTTACAACTCCTACCCCTACGCTTAACGGCAAGTATAGATGCTATCAACCAGCTTCCACCTGGGGATAGACAATAGACGATTAATTACTGAAAAAGTGCAAGAATTTAAATATCATGTGAGCATATTTACAGACGACGGAAGAATGTACAGCGGACTCAAGACAAGATTTTTTTAAAAAGCCAACTATGTAAATATGTAGGACATGTCCCTATGTGGTTCAGATGTGCTCCATTTCATTTCATAAGGCTACTTTCACTATTGATAAGACACTTACATGTGAATCCCGTAATGCCATTTACGTTATGATATATAAATGCTGCAGCATGCAGTATGTCGGTGACACTGGCTTAAAATTGAGCGACAGCTTCTGTAACCATTGTCATATATTCTCACACAAAAAACCTACTCCTGTCGCCACACACTTTAACAGTGGTAGCCATCTTGGTGTTTTTGATATTCAGGTCACTGCCATGAGATTCTGAACCACCAATGATATATCTAGGTAAGCTCTTGAAAATCGCTTTATTTTTTAGTTTGGTACCCCAAAGCTTTCTGGGCTTAATTCCGACCACTCCTTTTAGTTCTCAGTCAGTAGTCTTTATTAATCTTGTTACGTCATCTTTTTATTCGTTTCGTTTCCACGTGTATTTAAGTTTTATGTATTTCCTGTTTCTATCCTTCCGGAATATCACATCCACATGTCGCTTAGACACGTTAGTGTGACGATGTAACATTCTTAATCGTGGTCTTTTGATGTTATGTGCTTGTCATCGTGGTAAAGGCCTTTTTGGCACAACATTGATTATGTTATGTGTACTGTTATTTGTATGATTATTTCAAGTATGCTATTGTATGTATTCTTTCACGTCAGCATCGGACAGTGATAGTGTGTTAGTCGTCGTCCATTATTACTACATACCTATCATTATCTATATTCTATGTAAGTACTAGTTTCATACAGTTTTACAGCCGTATTACCTTTATTTATTGTCACAATATTATTGCATATCAAGCGACCAAACGTTTCATAGCCCGAAAATTGATCGTCATTCAATCCTGAGAGGCTTTTCAGAAAAAAAAATAAAAAATTAATAGATAGATAGACAAACATAAAGACACAGATAGATAGATAGATAGATAGATAGATAGGTAAGTAGGTAAGATAAGTTAGATGGGTAGATAGGGAGGTAGGTAGATAGATCGATGGATGGATAGATAGACAAACATAAAGACACAGATATATAGATAGATAGGTAAGTAGGTAGGTTAGATACATTAGATGGGTAGATAGGGAGGTAGGTAGATAGATAAATCGGTGGATAGATAGTCAGCGTATGCCCAGTTTCAACTGCAGTTTCGCGGACTTATGATGTGGTTGAAAATGTGTGGCTGGGGTTACATTGTTGTCTAAATGTAAGGTCGGAGTATAAGGCCTTAGCAAAATGTCTAAGTGGCGCGTGAGCTGGAACAGTATCAGAACCACGGAGATAAATAAAAGCGTTTTCTTAAACACACACACACATATATATATATGTGAACAAATTGAGTACCTTTGTGGCTTAGATATTGCAATATGAATATATATGTTACATTTAATAACAATATTAATTTTCCACATGTCCGTAGATATGGTGGGGGTCGAGGTATTTGGCCAATACCTCCCCCCCCCCAATATATTACCAAGTCGTTGAGTCTACAGTTTTAAACACGTAAGTTTACGATGGATCAATCTCCGATAGATGGTAAGACTGTGTTCTTCTTTAGTGTTTATTCAAATTGGAGGGGGGGGGGGTCCCCCGTTTGGCTAAATACCTAGTACTGAAAAAGTAATATTCTAATATTTAAATTTTCAATATAAAAAGGTGGTGGGGGAGGGTGTGTGAATCATCAAACAACACCCTATCCTTTATATACGTGCTTTGTAGGCAGGTATTTTTATCTTTATTTAGTCTGGGTGAATACGTTTCCGCTTTGATTTGAGAGCGACTTTCATTGTTGGTGTGCTTTGGATGCCTCACACTTTTATTTTCATTCATGTTAGGCATATTTACTAGAAAAAGGCAAATTCTGTGTTTTCACGCGCGCGCACACACACACAGATCCACAAAAGTGATTGAAAAAGTCAAATGATACAAAAATATCCTAGGAATGGCAACAGTGTGACTCACATACGCACATGTGGGCAGCGAAGACATAACTGGGTTTTTTTCCACCTCTTCTGCAGATTTCAGCCGTCGTCTATGGTGCTGGGTTTATTTTGGTAACATTTGGGTTTTAAAGAAATTATAGAAATCTAGTCAAAAGACGGTTACAATACATTATGCACACTAGTAATGATTTCAAGAAAAGGCCCATAGAAACGATGGAGTTGTGCACAAACGTGGATGAATGCCCTAATATTTTAGGTATACTGTACTCACTAGGGCTCTGACCTCAATTACATTGAATTAAATAGTGTGAAAATAAATGTCTTTGAAAACTCTTAAATATTGGCTGCGAAGAATTATTAAAGTCAAGCAAGTAAGAGAAGACACAAAAACCGCAATATATTTCTACAAAAATAAGAAGAAACGATGGAATTATGGACATGCACTTACAATGAACGAAAAAAGACGATCACAACCATTAACAATAAAATAGGCACCAGATGACCAGTGCTGGATTTACGTATACGCTACACAAGCTATAGCTTAGAGCCCCCACTTTCCTGGGCAACTGTCGTATATAGGCTACTTAAATATAATGCAGCATTACTTATCCCAATGCCACACGTCCGGAAAGATTAGGGTCTTATCAAGTCTAAATCCGGTCCTGCAGATGACAAAAGAACTAGTGTAAGACCAAGAAATACTCTTTGCAGAATAACCATCAAATGGATATGATTGTTGGTCTAAAATACATACAATAATTACACACAATAGCGACACATCGCTCACACTAGAGAGCTCTGGTTTCTGCACTATTCAGCGTGTTCGGCGCTGAAGGAACATAGACAGATCGACCGACCGACTGAGATAGATTAGATAGGTCAATAGACAGACAGTCTTTTATCGATAGATAGGTTAGATAGATAGATAGGCAGACAGACAGACATGCAGACTGGCATTTAGATAGATAGTCTGTTGTTATCTGGGTTTTTTTAACATGGGATCTGGGATTATTACTGCAGTGGTATCATTGATGTTTGAAAAAATATATAAGGAGTGTGATAGAGAAATAGTTGGAAAATACTGTGTTTGGGCGAAATATAGGCCTACATCAAATTAGAAAGAAAGTATCATGAAGGACATGGCGGCAGGATTGCCAGAACTGCGACCTCCAATAATTTGGTTGTTTATAAAGATCGCATATCTCCAAATTGGACTATCGTCCGCGGTTTAAAGGAGTGTACCTCACCAGAGCCAGGAGGTAAATTATATTTCCCCCCCCTTTCCAAAAACACAAACAAACAAACAAAAATAACATCAACACAGTTATTTCTACGCTATACCGTTTGACTCAATAGAAAACGGATACTAATTATGTATAAGGGGTGATACTATGAGTGTGTTAATAACATTTATCAAGGATGTTGGTGGTTGATACGGGGATTTGCCCTTTTCATTCCCGGTTGAAAGTCCACCTTGGTTATAGTAGAGCACGGCTTTCGACAGTACATGTCTTTTAAACTGTTCACTGTAAAAGTGAAGTGGGTCAAAACACACCCCCGTATTACTCAGCGACAGCAGGTGATTTTTAATAAGCTGATCACATGTAAAAACAATATTATGTAAAACATCTTAAAACAACTAAAAACAATATTTAAACACCATTTAAAAACGAAATTTAAAAACAATATTATTGGGCACTTAACAATTCGCGTACAATGCGGTCTGCTTCCAACAACCAATCCACTTCACTCTTAAATTGAACTAGTTTTCAAACAAGTCCGTAGATACGGTACAGGAAGGAAGTAAATAATCTCCAACCACGACACTTTACATAATAAGGGAAATATCATATGACATTCAGTACTATGACGTCCATACATTTAGTACTATGACGCCAACGTATTTAGTACTATAACGCCAACGTATTTAGTACTATAACGCCAACGTATTTAGTACTAACGCCCACGTGTTTTCTAACTTAACGTAAGTTAGAAAACAAATTAAGTACTAACGCCCAAGTAAACTTTCTGGTAAAAAGGAGTGCCAACACCTTTATATTTTCCTTGCTTGTCGTTAGAGGCGACTAATGAGGTTTTGGGGTGAAATTGGCTGCTCCATCTCATATATGGTCAAAGTGTCCCAGAAGCAATGCTCATAATGGGTGCGTCAGTTCGAAAGGCGCAGATATTGCAGCTAAGCTGTGAAACATAACAAAATGCATTCCGGTCTCTGAACTATATCCTGCTATTCTACAGGATTTTGAGAACAACGAAGGGGAAGAAGAAGCTTGTCGTTAGACAATCATCGTATCACTCCGGACAAGTCTATAGATATTCCAATCTTATGTTCGTTATGTCCTTCAGCATCTGGTAGCTGACTGTCCTGGTTCTATATTGGCTGATAACTTTTCTATTGATACCTTTACGTCACTCGTTTCTTACAATGGTTGATAACTTTTTTCCGGGATTCCGTTATGCCACTCGTTTCTTGCAACACCACGCTTCACTCCCAGGTCTTGCATTCTAGCCATAAACACGATAGAAGAAATACACTCCATATCATCTAATTGATCTAACTCTATGATTGCATACCAAATATCAGCGCGGTCCGGTTTTAACCAGAACGAAAATTAAAAATCAAGATGATAATTTTGTTTATAGTATCCTCTTATCAAAGTTGAGTCAACTGCCCCGCACATGACGTCAATTTTTTGTTTTGAAAACGTGGGAAAATAGAAAAATTGTCAGTTAAAGAATATGCGTCTAAAAAATGCAATCACACCTGAGTCTGCCTTGGTTTGTGTAGCGATTAAACCATGCCCCTCTGATATATACGACCTGCTGGCCCAACGCTTCATGATTCATTTGATTATTCCCATGATTTTAATTGGTCAGTGTGATTAAACTATGTATGACAGCCAATGGGAATAGTCAAATGATAGATTTTTAAAAGGCTTGATTTCCTCAGTCAGTAGATATATTAGATAGGAGACTGAGTTGCCATTTCTCTGGTGCACTCGAGTTTCTACTTTAGGAACTTACTCGATTTTAATTAATTATTGATTCACTTTGCATTTAGATCTAGCATGTTACCGTTGTACGGTTGCAAAACAAGAATACTGCATACATTAATACATAGTGTGTTTGAGTGCGTGTCAGTCGCGCGTTGTAAGTTTATTGTGGGTGAGGCTGGTCGATTATGTCTTTAACGAAAATCAGCTGAAATCATATGTTATTTGGCAAATCCGCAGATAAGGAGGCGTGTTTGGAGCGTTCAATCCCCCCCCCCCCCCCCACTAGGAATTTAGAAAAAAACCTGGGTTTTAAATGCTTTTTTTATTACCCCTCCACCCTTTTTTAAAAAAAAAAAAGATTTATTTTAGAACAAAGGTCATAAAATTTATTTTTAAAATTAAGATTTACGCACAAATATGAGAGAACGACCTTTACTTTTTTCCTATTCCTGGCCTCCCCCTCCCCCCACCTGAACACATATCTACGCCCTTGTTTTCTGGGTTTTTCTTACGCTGCATGAGTAACACACACGAATGTTGATTTCTTAATTCGAGCATTTCAAAGATTTACGAAATGACATCATCTCGGTTTAGGTATATTGTTGATCTACGACAACCTCCAAAAACAGACCTACTGGCTAATGGGAAATCAAGCCTTTCTAATTTTGTTTTGTTTTGTTCTTTCGTTCACTTGAAACATGTCTATATCTGTAATTCTGTCTCCTTAATAAAACTCAATGTCTTTTGTAGTTCATACAGTGTCCCATAGAGCTTTGATTCCAGCGTTGTTTCCTCTGGCCAATATGTCTGCCTCAGCGTTTCATGCTCAGAAGACTCTTGAAGTATATGTTTGGCACTCTGTGCTGCCTGTTCACATGTACACATGGCCGTGTTGGCAATCTTGAACTTTGTATACATGTGACTGACGTGTCCTATTCTGAGGCATAGAATTACAACTTGTTCTGATCTGTTCATAATGTGATAGTCATCTTTTGTTGGTCTTTGTGGCTTTCTTATTGACTTGATCATCTGTTTTTTTCTGACCTTCCTTAGCCAATTGTCTGTTTTTCATTTCATGGCATTCCACAGTGAGAGGGTATCCACTGGATAGTTACCCTATGCTGGTAAGACAGTTCATTAAGTAGTTTGTATAATTCTGTTAGTTTTCCAGACTAGAAAGCGTGAAGCACTGGTCTTGCATCTGTCAGGAATACCACGGGCTGTAGGCCAGGGTTGGAGTTCAGCAGTTTTTCAGTTGCCACCCTAATTGCCTGGGTTTCTGCCTCATAATTATTACACAATTTCTCTGTTGGTGTTTCTGATCGTATCTCTAGATTTGGGTGAATATTCTTTATATTCACATGTATCTCCATTCCTCGGTGCATTATGAGCTGACTCATGGATTAAGATAATCCAATCTCAATTAAGCGTTTAAAAAAAACACCAAAATAGCGAAAACTTAGATGGTTGAGTCGTCAAAATCAAGAGTCACTCGTTCGGATTCGTGCCCATAATTCTGCAGAGCATAGACAATGAATTGAAAGAAAGGTGCAAAAAATTGATCAAGAAACCTTTCAAAAAAGACAAACACAATTTTCTAAGGGTGCTGATTTGTATCGGCGTCGAACTAAGCTAGAATCACACACGTAAAGAGAAAATCGATAAGCTATGGTCGATTGTTGAGGTTGCAATGGTTTTCATGAACGAAGATGGAGAACCGCCTTTTAACCGCAACATTCGCATTTACCCATTGAATCCAGAGAATCCAACAAAGCAGTTCATTAATATCAATATACTTAATGTGTAATATACACGAATGTGGAGTCAATTACATACTCGCTTTTGTTCTCATTCGGTGAACCGGGTTGGCAAGCACATTGACAATGTGAGGCATATCAGGGTAAGCAACCTAATACATGTCGTCTCGACGGGTTCCAACGATCTAGTATTAATATAACTCCTAACCCGTCAGGGTCGTAGGGGTGTCACATTGAGACATTTGGTGCAGAAGGATCTCGACGCATCTCTATCCTCTACAGCCTGATGAGTTTGGAAACTTCACACCCTGTCCAGTCCTTGATTTTATCCAGCCATGTCTTCTTCTTTCTATCTGTCTTCTTCTACCCTCAACCGTACCTTGAAGAACATATCTTGTCATCGAGGAATGTCTCATCACGTTTCCGTACCACTGAAGTTTACAAAGTTTCATGAGTGGTAACAGTGGTTCTTGTTGACCCGCTACTACATTAATTCTATCAGCACAAACACACTCATAACTACTGTATTCTCTAAAATTCATTCATTTTCTCTTAGTGCTGAAGTTAGCGCATAGGACAGAAGTCAGATCTATCCAATTCTGTTCATTCAAAGCTATTCTGTGCAGTTCTTGAATAGTATGAATATTGATTGTTTTACTTTCTCTAAGTATTGCTCTTCTGAGTGTTTCTTTTGGTCTACCCCTGGCTCTTCTGCCTGTAGGTATCCAATCAAGAGATTGATGGTGTATTCTGTTGATGTCTGCACGTAGGACATGTCCGATGTAGGACCGACGGCGTTTTCTAATAACATCTGTGATGAAGTGTTGATGTGTCTCTTCTCTTATTTTATTATTTCATTTGGATTCACTACAATGGGTGTTAATTTCCCTTTGAAGACAATTCTCGCAACGCAGTGTTCTCTAAAACAAATAACTGGAAAACCCGCAAAATAAAATTGTTAGCTTTATTCAGGTAAAATACCACATAAGACCTATCTAAATCCCTGAATAAAGAAACAAATTGACATACAGGAATATGGAACAACGATGTTCCACATATAATATAATATAATTAAATAATATAACAAAAAATGATGTTCCAGGTTAAGTTAAGATCTGAACACCCACATAACCACACACTTAATCATATTCTTGAAACTCAATGTTTGTTTGTATTTTGAAAATTTTCACATATAAAATTAATAAATCCCTTTTGTAGTTATCTTCGAGTTTCTAAACTCTTTTTAGTAATAGTAGTTCACATTCTCAAATCACAACTCACCTCGCGTCTTTCTCAGACCACGCAAATATCCACTTGTGTCAGATGACGTCTTTCACATGTGAAATATTCAACTAGACTGGTGATTCTTGAATAGTAACCAGTATAACGACACTGGGACATGACCATAATTAAGTGTTGGACTCTCCAGTTCATCAGACGTCTAAGAGTGCACGTGCGACAGAACATCAACGCTGTAGTTACAAATATGATCAATGAAACAAACACGTTTGGGGGTTATCTTTAAAATGTTCATCATCATCATCAAGTGTCGTCTCCGCAACGAAGGTTGACTGCAACATATCTCCAACATTCCCTGTTTCTTGTTTTGGTGGTGCTCTATGCTAGACTAACCAGTCCATCTTGTGATGTTACTCTCTCACTTGTATCTCTCCCTCCTGCTCGCTTCCCTTCGACTTTACCTTCAAGTAAGGTCTTTAACAAGGTGTCATGTCTTTTAATGTGTCAAAAATATTTTATTTGCCTGATTGATTACCCTCAATAATTCTTTCTGCATATTAAGTGTTGTTAGAACCTATTTGTTTGTTTTCTTTTCTTTCCATGATGTCCTCCCTATTCTTCTATATATCCACATCTCAAAGGCATCAATTCTATCTTCTAATTATTTGTTTATTGTCCATGCTTCTGAGCCATACATTAATATGGAATAGATGTAGCAGTTTATAATTATCATTTTAACGTGTTTTTAATTTGTTTAGACAAAATTTCATCACAGATGTTATCAGAAAACGCCGTTGGTCCTACATCGGGCATGTCCTACGCGCAGACATCAACAGAATGCACCACCAATCTCTTGAATGGATACCTACAGGCAAAAGAGCTAGGGGTAGACCAAAAGAAACACTCAGAAGAACAATACGTAGAGAAAGTAAAACAATCAATATCCATACTATTCAAGAACTGCACAGAATAGTTTTGAACAGACAGAATTGGAGAGATCTGACCTCTGACCTATGCGCTAACTTCAGCGCAAAAGGAAAATAATGATGATCATAATTTGTTTAGATGATCATATTGTCATCACACTAGCTTTACTAGCAAGAATTGACTCGCCACAAGAAACTCGAAGACAATACCATTTAAGTGATAGGTCATAGGAAACTTTAAACAAGGCGTTACGGTTAAACGTAAACATCAGCTTATCGGAGGCCCCTTTGACTTATCAACAGAAACGTACCACACCACTTCACTATTGCCGTGACAGTCTCCAAAAACGACCTTCCTACATAATTAATTAGGACTTCATTCGTTACGCCTTTGGATTATTTTTTGCTTTCATTTTGGTCACTTTTTACATACTTGGAGTCACATGCCAAAAATAGCCAAGGCGACTCAAAGTATATAAATAGTGACAAACCGGAAGCCAAACAATAATCCAATAGAGTAACGAATGGGTCCTAATTAATTATGTTGGAAGGTCTTCTATACGACTGACTAGTTCGCTATTGCTCACAATACGTGAGACTAACCATCTGTAGACAATCAATGAAAAGAACGAAGTGGCCTCTGGTAGTGACGTGCAAAAGGTTAAGACCGTGGCATCCAATGAGATGATCTTTACAAGTAGTTGTAATACTTTATAGTTTGCTGTGGCTGCTGGAGGCGGTCGTGGCCTGATTTACACTAAAAGGGACAACGAGACCACGTGATTACAATCAACTAATACAAATGCAGGAGATGGATGATATTACGTCATCTACAAGAGTAAACATTCTGTGTACCACCATTTTTGACGTGGGTATATAGAAGAATAGGGAGAACATCATGGAAAGAGAAGAAAACAAATAAAGAGGTGCTAAAGACACTTAATATGAAGAAAGAACTACTAAGAGAAATACATATCAGGCGGATAAAATATTTTGGACACATTAAAAGACATGACAGCTTATTGAAGACCTTACTTGAGGGTAAAGTCAAAAGGAAGCGAGCAAGAGGTGGGCAGAGATACAAGTGGGAGAGTAACATTACACGATGGACAGGTTACAGTCTAGCAGAGTGCACCACCAAGACAAGAGACGTTGGAGATACGTTGCAGCCAACCTTCGTTGCGGAGACGGCACTTAATGATGATGATGTACTATTCTTGCAGAAAGGTTTGGTATTGACTACGGGGGGGGGGGGGAAATCCCAGCTATTTTTGGTAACAGCCGTCTCTGCTTGTGACGCGGTAGGATGACCTTACATATGTCTAGATAACCTTGGTTATACCAAGTTGACACATAGGCCTATACGCGTTCCATATTTGTGTCAGCACTGTAGTTTTTGTCGCATACTGTACACGTCAATAAGTGCTTGCCTGCCAGTGAACGCTTTAAACTTTGAACAATCTAGAACATGACCAATCTACGATATAAGACATGCGGCATCACGGGTAAACAAAACTCTAGACCAGTGTTTCCCAACCTATTTCTTACAATTCCCCACATTTAGTTTTCTAAAATTCTAATGTCCCCCCACCCTATGTAACATAATCATATTAATTTATACCTATTCAAAACATAATTATTTCCTAATTGAAGATTAGTTACAATTGTTCGAATCTCCCCCTCCCCCTCTTTGCTGTGGGGGCGTAGGTTCAACGTTTGGGAAACACTGCTCTAGAGTGACGTATTTTACTTTTCCAGCGATTTTCATTTGCAAAGTCTACACAATGTATAGCCCTACACAAAATGACCAGTGCAAAACAGAGCTTACAAACACATACTATTCTAGAACACAACGTTCAAGTATAAAACAATTATCCAATGAAAAAAAAAAGAAATAAAAGTAAAACAACATAACAATTGAAAACACAAACATTGAAATAAACTTTATTATAGATTAAACAAGTATTACGTAGAACAATGATGATAGATCATTAGTAAATCCACCAGCTGTATAGTAAACATATTACATAGAACAATGAGGATAGATCATTAGTAAAATAGAGTCATAGATTAAACAAGATATTAAAGTTAACATCATAGATTGTATGTCAAAAATGTTTCTAAAAGTATGTTCTTCAGGTGACGTGTTCTTCCTGGAACATAATGTTCTCTGTGGGCCCTTTTGACTGGCAGCAGCCAAGGGCATGTTTACACACTGAAATATCTCTTACCCATCATCTACTTGGCGCCCCTTTCTTGTGTTACCAGAAACTATGCCTTCTAATACTAATTTTTTTTGTAGACTCAATGAATATGATTCAGAAAGTCAAAACAGTTGATGTATGTAGGGGATGGGTGGAGTCTTTGGAGACAGCTAAAATGCGGGCCTCACTACGAAAAATCACTCGTTCCGGGACATGCGGGTGTGAAGGGAAACGAACGTACCGACCAATTAGCTAGCCTGGCCACCACAACAGATGATCAGCCTATGGATCGAGCAGACATACTCATTGCTCTTCGTGAGTCTGCCTGATCAGAGGATTTTGAGACAATTAAGCATGAGTCGATATCGAGAATGTGTGAATTGGGAGTGAGGATAAGCATGAGTCGATATCGAGAATGTGTGAATTGGGAGTGAGGATAAGCATGAGTCGATATCGAGAATGTGTGAATTGGGAGTGAGGATAAGCATGAGTCGATATCGAGAATGTGTGAATTGGGAGTGAGGATAAGCATGAGTCGATATCGAGAATGTGTGAATTGGGAGTGAGGATAAGCATGAGTCGATATCGAGAATGTGTGAATTGGGAGTGAGGATAAGCATGAGTCGATATCGAGAATGTGTGAATTGGGAGTGAGGATAAGCATGAGTCGATATCGAGAATGTGTGAATTGGGAGTGAGGATAAGCATGACCAGTATAGAACAATTACCAGTAACAAAAATTTTTCAAAAAGGGCACTCAACCAATAAAGAACTTTAACTATCACCCATTATACTGATGGAAAAGACATCAGGCTGATTAGAAATATATATTGGGAACAAACTGCATCAATAAGGTGTGAAAACAGCTACTCTCCATACATAGAAATAAGAAGAGGGGTAAGACAAGGATGCATTTTATCACCAAGCCTATTTAATATCTACACAGAGAATATCTTTAAAAATATAGAAGTAATACCAGGACTCAAGATCAATGGGAAAATAATAAATAACATTAGATATGCAGATGACACTGTTCTTTTAGCAGAAAGTGAACATGAACTACAAAGACTAATAGATCAAGTCAATAAATCAAGTAATGAATATGGACTGGATATAAACATTCAAAAAACAAAAACCATGATAATCAGCAAAGACACAGAAGAACAGGAGGTAAACATAAACATACAGGGAGAGAAACTACAACAAGTAAAACAGTATCAATATCTTGGACACATAGTCACAAATGATGGCAGATGTGAAACAGAAGTTAAAAGGAGAATAGGAATGGCTAAAAGTACCTTCAATGACATGAGGAAATTATTAATATCTAAACAAATTACAAACAAGTTAAAAATGAGAATTATAAAATGCTACATCTATTCCATATTAATCTATGGCTCAGAAACATGGACACTAAATAAACAATTAGAAGACAAAATTGTTTTTTTGAGATGTGGGTATATAGAAGAATAGGGAGAACATCATGGAAAGAGAAGAAAACAAATAAAGAGGTGCTAAAGACACTTAATATGAAGAAAGAACTACTAAGAGAAATAAAGATCAGGCAAATAAAATACTTTGGACACATTAAAAGACATGACACCCTATTGAAGACCTTACTTGAGGGTAAAGTCAAAGGGAAGCGAGCAAGAGGTAGGCAGAGATACAAGTGGGAGAGTAACATTACACGATGGACAGGTTACAGTCTAGCAGAGTGCACCACCAAGACAAGAGACAGGAGATGTTGGAGATACGTTGCAGCCAACCTTCGTTGTGGAGACGGCACTTGATGATGATACCGATTCACTGAATTGGAGATCTGAACACCTATGGACATGTCCGGTGTACAAAGAGGATAATCAACATACCAAATTCTTGCATGTTGTTGAGACCCAAAGTCACACCATCTTTAATGATTTGTTTGCAAAGAGTTCATCTTGGTTTTCTTCTCTCTCTTGCCATCTGGTCCTATTTTAATACTTGAATTGGAATCTATTTTAACTCATTCTAAATATATGTCCATTGTAATTACATTGTTTCCTTATTATTATTGTAGAAACATATTGTTGTTTGTTGTCTTTTCTTGCTTGCTTGTTTGACTTGAATTCTTTCCCACAAATTGTTTTTGCCTGAATCGTTGGTTAAACCGAAAATTAACTCAAATATAAAGTTTTTGCATTAATTATTGGTTACACCGAACATGAACTCAAATGTTAAATTTTTGCTTGAATCGTTGGTTACACCGAACATGAACTCAAATGTTAAATTTTTGCTTGAATTGTTGGTTAAACTGAACATGAAATCAAATGTAAAATTTCAAATCCTCATTTCTGCTGAAGATGGATGTGTCGGGCCACTGGCGCAAATAAAACGGTGACACAACACATTTCCATTCTCTGGACTACATCCTGCTGGAAATCTAGTAGGATCATAGTCCTGCTACAAGGGAGATCCAGCAGAATTTTGAGAATGAATGCTGAAGAAGAAATCTTCACAGTCGAGGGTGGAAGGAGAAGAGGTGAGTAGAGTTATGCAGTGCAGGTTATCAGAAGCACACACCAAAACAAGTCTCAGATTCCTGTCTCAATAAATCCATCAGAGTGTAGAAGCTGACAGTTTCATGCTGATTTATGTCTCTTTATATATGTATTCTGTTTCTCTTTACAAGCTATTCTGATTTTACATGGTTGGTTGCTGATACAGCGGTCCATGGGCTCATTCCCTTTGACCCAGCCCGATCCTACATCAATCACATAGTCTTGAGAGTGACCATGATTCATACTTTTGAAGATATTCTGAGCGGAAGAGGTCTCTTAATGTCAAACAGATTCTCTGATGTAGTAATTGACACTGCAGCCATGCTAGCCAGTGTGTCTGCCCACTCACTGCCCTCAACACCCACATGTCACTGCAACATGCACCCTCACATACAAGTTATGTATGTAACAGGAACGTTGAGAAAACACACAGTCGCAGAGAATCAACAGTGGAAGATAAACACACTGACTTCTGTAGCAGTTACAAAACACAGTCACATTTATTCTTCTTCTTTCCTTCCTCTTATACCCTTTACGGGTGTTGAGGAAGATACAATATTCTTGTTCTCGCTTTTCTGGCAGCTTCAGATAATGTTATTTGGTGTTCGTGTAATGTCTCTTTGATGTTGTCGATCCAGCGTATTCTAGGTCTACCCTTGGCTCTTCTTTCTGCTTCTCCTCTCTTCGTATATGCTTTATAAACTAATGAATCACACAGCATTCTTTCCAGATGACCAAACCATTGTATCTGTTGGTTTTGTATGTATTGTAGAATTGATATGACACCCACTCTTTCTCTTATGGCATCGTTTCTAATTCTGTGTCTTCTGGTCACTCCTGTGGCTTTTCTCAGACATCTCATCTCTGTTGTAACCAGTTGTCTCTTATGTTTTGTTGTTAAGGACCATGTTTGACATTGGTAGCACAGGGTTGGAATGAAGATACATTCGATAAGATGTTTTTTTGTTGACATTGGTAGCATTTTGTGTTGCAATAAAGGGGATAATTGACCCAGTATTTGATTCGCTTTGCTACAACGAATGTCTATTTCGGTGTCCATCTGAAGAGAATGTTATGTCTAAGTATTTGCCACATTTATTAAAGTGACAAAACTGTAGACATAAGCTCATTCCAAGTGAATGATAGAAGAAATGTTGTGCAGTAAAAAATATAATTTGATACAGGAATTACTGAGCAATGTTAATGCAGTGGAATCCAGCTATAGAACATTCCGTTATAACAAATTTCCCTATATAACAACACTTTTTCTAAACCTCCAATTATATTGATTCTATATTGTTTGCACTGTATATTGCACATTTCTGTTATTACATACATTTTTTGTTGGTAGGGACCAAATTGTTATAACTGGATTCCACTGTACACTAATTTAGTTACCAAGCAAACTTTAATCAAATTTATTATGAATGTGATGTGCACTTTCAGTACTATAAATCTCAGTATAAACATCAAATCTTAATTTGGATTTCAACTTATTTTACCAACTGTAAATTGTGAATATAAAAATTGAACATGCAAATATGAAGTTTGAACCATATCCATTAGGGATACACTTTTTAATCTATGTGATACACAACTGATTTGTAGCACTGTAAAATTTGATATATGCCTCATGTGTCTTGTGTTTATTAAAAAAGATCAATGATTTCTCCATTGTGTGCAGTTGCCTCTGAACTTATGGATCTGTGCAGTTTGAACTTATGGATCTGTGCAGTTTGAACTTATGGATCTGTGCAGTTTGAACGTATGGATCTGTGCAGTTTGAACTTATGGATCTGTGCAGTTTGAACTTATGGATCTGTGCAGTTTGAACGTATGGATCTGTGCAGTTTGAACTTATGGATCTGTGCAGTTTGAACTTATGGATCTGTGCAGTTTGAACGTATGGATCTGTGCAGTTTGAACATAGATCTGTGCAGTTTGAACTTATGGATCTGTGCAGTTTGAACTTATGGATCTGTGCAGTTTGAACTTATGGATCTGTGCAGTTTGAACGTATGGATCTGTGCAGTTTGAACTTATGGATCTGTGCAGTTTGAACTTATGGATCTGTGCAGTTTGAACATGGATCTGTGCAGTTTGAACTTATGGATCTGTGCAGTTTGAACTTATGGATCTGTGCAGTTTGAACTTATGGATCTGTGCAGTTTGAACTTATGGATCTGTGCAGTTTGAACTTATGGATCTGTGCAGTTTGAACTTATGGATCTGTGCAGTTTGAACTTATGGATCTGTGCAGTTTGAACTTATGGATCTGTGCAGTTTGAACTTATGGATCTGTGCAGTTTGAACTTATGGATCTGTGCAGTTTGAACGTATGGATCTGTGCAGTTTGAACTTATGGATCTGTGCAGTTTGAACTTATGGATCAAATTCTTTTAGGTTAATATTTATCTAAGACGCCATGTACAAATTGACTAGGGGTTGCCCATACATTCAACAATTGGGAGTGGAATCTGGAATAGTGTGACAGTTGTTCAATTGGGGTGGGTGGGGGGGGGGAAGCGAATGACAAAAATTGACATCAACAATACTGTCTTGGTGTATAATTTAAAAACAAATTTGAAACACAAAATGTTTTTTTTTTACTGTAAATGTTTTTGATCATGAAGGGGGGGGGAGGGAGACTGAACCTGAATCCGTGACAATTGTTGATTGGGGGGGGGGGGGACAGAGGACGTCAACAATTGAAATTGTAGACACATATTATAGACAACTGCTTAGTCCCCTTTTAGTTTGTGAGAAAATTTCTAAACTTCAAGAGACAGACTGTATGAATTTCTGAACAAACTATAGTTTACTAATATAGATCACTATAAAATACACAAATACACAAATATATTTCAGAATCCAACAATAAATTTGTTGAATATATATATATTTATATTTCACATATATGCACAACATAAACATGTGACGAACAAATCATTGAGTAATTTGTGTTGTTGCAATCCAGCAGTTAGTAAACAAGGTATGTTAGAGATACTTGTATATAGCATATGTTGATGTTATACACAGAAAAAAAAACACAATTTAAGAGACAATTGGCAATGGAAACATGATGGATGGATATATGTTGTAGATTTGAATTGTTCAAGTATCATAGAAACAGCATACAGTAGCAGTCTATCCTCTTTCACACACAAAAAAAAAATGGAGGTGAAAATGTATCATCATCAAGTGCATTCTACGCAATGAAGGTACCGCAGCAAAATTAGATTAATAAAAACCCATGAATATTTACATCTTTATCTTCAACTAAGTTCACAGTTTCAGTATTTATGCAGATAATCATCATCATCATGTAGCATTTCATGGACAGGATGTAGCAGTCATCAAAGCTTTCAATACTCCTGCCGATCTTCATACAATCTTCCTTCTTTTGTGGGTGTCATTATCAGGTAGTCTGTGATAACTTGCGTCCATCACCTTCATTGCCTACCTCTTGTTCATTGATCTGTCATCATCCCTTCATTATGGTCTGTTCTAGGCTGTCATATCATTTGATAAATGGCCAAAATATTTTAACTTTCTAAAGAGAACACTTGCTTAGCAAGTTTCTTTTACATTAAATTCTCTCAGGATGTCACTATCTTCTTCTTTCCTTCCTCTTTTACCCCTTTACGGGTGTCGAGGGAGATACAATATTCTTGTTCTCACTTTTCTGGCAGCTTCAGATGTTATTTGGTGTTCGTGTAATGCCTCTTTGATGTTGTCGATCCAGCGTACTCTAGGTCTACCCTTGGCTCTTCTTTCTGCTTCTCCTCTCTTCATATATGCTTTATAAACTAATGAATCACACGACATTCTTTCTAGATGACCAAACCATTGTATCTGTTGGTTTTGTATGTATTGTAGAATTGATATGACACCCACTCTTTCTCTTATGACATTGTTTCTAATTCTGTGTCTTCTGGTCACTCCTGTGGCTTTTCTAAGACATCTCATCTCTGTTGTAACCAGTTGTCTCTTATGTTTTGTTGTTAAGGACCATGTTTGACATTGGTAGCACAGGGTTGGAATGAAGATACTTTCGATAAGATGTGTTTTTTTAATCTATTAATGTCACTATTAATGATCTTTTTTATCAATGATATTTTGAGGATTTTATACATAAAATATGTAGGTTTCAAGGAGTATGCCATTTCCCTTTAGCCAAATACTTTTCATAAAGCTTATGGACACAATTTTGGGCTGAAACATACAATAATTCACCAAGAAAATGACGGGTATGGACATCTTCTTCTACATTCATTTTCACACTCGTGCACAACAGAATGCCTTGTTATTGTTTACAGCTTGGCTGTAAGATCTGCGTCTTTCGGCCTGAAACATCTGATGTTAGCATGACTTCTGGGGTCCACCCTCTATGGGTTGGGATAACCAACTCTACCTTCACAACCTCCTAATCGTATGATGTGCATGCCAGGTAATAGTGTGACTATTCTTTGCTTCCCTTTCAGGCCCTGGAAACACACTGGCTAGGCACATGAAAAGCGAATGTAAATGTGTGTGCCCTTACATAAAAACACATTTGGACGTATATAAAAAACCTCAGATACAGTCAATGTAATGACAGAAATCAACACCAGCAGATTACTGTTTATAACACCGAATCCATCTCAAATGGCAACTATGGTGATAGGATGTATCACTGCTGTCTGGATAAGTAACAAAGGATCAAAAAGAGAAGGCAACTATGGTTTCATAAACAATGCACTGAAAAGAAATACTTCCGAACAAATGGTATTATTTCCTCAAAAAAAATAATTAAAATTTGTTAATACAAAATAATGACTGCATATATTAATCATTCAATTGTTTATATAAATACATTCATAAATATTTTTTAAAATCTTTAAAAACTGCATGTTTCCTGTGAGGGAGTTGCAGAGAGGTTATTCGTGGTATAAAGGTTACATACTCTTACTGTCATCAAGTTATGTATAGGGGAAATATTTTTTTAACATTTACCCTCCGACTTGATAAAAGTTTAAAAAAAAACTAAAACAGAGACAGATTGTCTAATAATGAAACAATATTCCAGTAAATGCAATCTTGGTTTAAATATTTTGGTTTACATCAATGACATGTTAATAAGTCATTTAATCTTAATGTCATCATATCCCAATACAGCTATTCTGTCTTGTCTAAAAATATTTTAAGGTTTTTAGTTCCTTAGCTGCGTTTTAGTACTTTTTTTAGTCCTCTTATAATGTGAAAAAGGGAATGCAGAGAATGGTGTCCCACAGCTGTGGAGAAAGAAGTGCAGACTTTGATCAGTGAGAATGCCAAAGAGGGGGATGTGATTATATACACTGATGCATCTGTGATTAGGCATGTTCGCAGTGCTTGGGCCTTCACAGCTCAGTGCGCAGGTAAAACGATCAGGGAGGAGAGTGGTGCCCTTGCGGTCACTATGAGTAGTATGACCATGGAGACTATGGTGTTGACCAGGGCATTTGAGTGGGTATGTACACAGAAGGTAATGCAGGTTCTGCATCTTGAGTGACTCTATGAGTATGATTAAGAACGTACACGTGGGTGAACGTATATGTCGCGAACAGTGAATTGAGGCCTTGAGAAAGGCAAAGCTGAAAGTGGTTACATTTATTTTCGCGCTGGAACATGTGCGTGTTCGAGGCAATGAAAGAGCGGATCAACTGGCATCATGCACGATTGTGGCACAGGGCGATGGATCGCGCTGACGTTTTGAACTCCTTAAGAGATATATCACACGAGAGAGACTAAAGTGGATGACGATTCCTTTTCAATGGCTAGGATTAAAGATCAGGGATTGAAATGCGGTGTTGCTAGAAGTTAACATTTTGGAGGGCAAAGAAGAATGATGGTCAACCTGCATAGGACCGGTTCTGTCAGCAGAAGTGTAATAGTGGATACACTCAAGGAGAGATAGGAGCAACTATGGACATGTCCAGTTTGCAGTGATGATGATGATCCGACGACTAACTAACTAACTAACTTATAACGTGTATAGGAGGTAAAAGTGGTGCTACTCTCTGCTCCTTTTTTGGGATCTAGCAGCACTGAAGAAAAGCTACAGATACCTAATTTAATGATTGAACAACTCTGTAAATTGTATTATTTTACCTGAAAAACTGTTTACAAAAAACTGGACAGAATCAAATCAAAATTTCTACACAAAAAATACCTATGCTAAAGTCCAGACCTTGTCAAAAGTATAACGATGCCAGTTTAGATGTTTGCCCCAGTACTGCAGGCAACATTTCCAAATACAATATATATATATATATATAATAATCAAACCCATAACCTGTCATTGCTATAGGGATGTCATATTGAGATGTCTGATGTAGAAAGAACTTCACCCATCTCTATCTACCATCCTGGCAAGTTTGGAAACTTCACACCGTTTCCAGTCAAGATATTATCCAGCCATGTCTTCTAGCCTCCTCGTCTTCTTTCCCTTCCACCATATCCTGAAGATTATTTTTTGTTAAAAACTTCAAATAACAATTATGATGCCTGGTTTTTAAAATGGTGGTGTCCAACTCCTCTCCAAAACTCCAGCAATGAAATATCCACAGAAAAAGATAGCTGTTATCATACGCCATTTCACCAGCAGCCCTTATATTCCCTATATGTAGAGGATGAACCCAGCTAACAGTTATATTTGTTCCTTCACCAATAAAAAAATTCTTGGCACAATACATATATTAATTTACAAAAAAGTACAATGTGAAGTATATCACTGTATGAACATACATAGAATGAAAGCCCAATATACACACATTAAAATGATATATGACAAGTATATCTGAAACTACATATTCAGATAGCAACAACATCAATTTTGAGTCTATATCTAAACTGTAGCGGTTAAAACTCAAATGCATGCAACTTGAAAGTAATATACAAAAGTTCAACGCAGAAATATTTTTACAGTATGATACAATTTTACAATAACCACTATCACAGCAAGAGGTAATCGTTTCTCATTTACTCTTAAATGTTTTCTCAAAAATGAAACGATTATTTAATTATTGCATGGAGATCCACATGTGACTTTGCTCAGAAGGGGTGGGTTAGTATTTCCTGAAAAATCTTAATTTCAATTGGAAAGACATTCATTTAATTACCGAAAGATGAAAATAATGTTGAGGTTTAATTGAAACGGGAGTGTTGGGAAGGGGACACACAGGACTTATTTTGTAGTGATAAATTGTTATTGTTCCATCTTCCTTATGGACTGATAAATTGTCTTTGTTCCATTTTTCTTATGGAGTGGACTTGAAACCTACAACACCCCCTCCTCCCCACGCCTTAGTCATACTGGGTTAAGCTTAAATAAATGAGCTGCTACACCAGCTATAAAGGCACCTGTGGTGGACACTTTGAATACAGACAAAGCCAAATTTTGAAATCAATGCTGGATTGCTTATCACAGGGTGACACACAAAAAAATGGTCATCAGCAAAAGATATTCAAGTTTAGGTGATGACCGTTTTTTTGGTGTCACCCTGTACTATGTTAAGTGAATCATTACTCCTCATTCTGCAGCAATTAAGAATCAATTATTGGATTAGTGGGGAAGTATGGAAGAGGGCATAATGAGGCACATGAACTACGAACATGTCATGTAAAATAATAAGCATACACTTTTCATCATCTGCAGAAAGAATCTGAGCACCTATGGATTTGCTTATATGCATATATCACACAATTGCATTTGCCAAAAGGGCAAGTGCCCATGTAATGCTGGATGTAATGTCCATGGATTTACTTGGATTGCAATGATGAAAGTTCTTAAATACTTGCACATTCATTGAAGAAGAAATATAATCAAATCTAACAACAATGTTGTATGAACAAAGAAAAGATAGCTGAAAAAAAAACATACTGAAGGCACGGTTATATGAATTCATGACAAGATATAACAATTGGAGGACAACATCAAGCAATGCGCATAGAATAATCTTATATGTATCTAAATGGCAAGACACGGAATTTGCAGATCCAATACAAACTCTGATTTGGTGCTTGTAGTTATGGGACTAGTAGGACTAGATTAGACCCCAGTCATTTTAGTTAGGCTATTTTTAGTTTAATTTTCATGGGTCATACAACATAAAAATATTGAATATACATCAGTAGTATTGTACAGTCTTTTGAGTTTCAATTTGCATCACAGTATCTTTTCTATCACTGACCAATGACACCACACTGGAATCGGATGAGCTCAAGATTTATTGCTTGCCCCCTATGATATTAGCAACACTCTAAGCTGAACTAGTCCTTATTATTCCATAGAAAACATGCTAAAATTTGATGTTGCGTTATAAATAAATATAACATCCATTTGCATTTTACATGCAGTATTGTTATGATTATTACCATCATATAATTGTTGTAGCTAATGAACAAGATCTTGTAAAACATAGTGTTTAGCTGTCAATATTATTTAACAGTGAGTCAAATTGAGAAATATGAAAAGGGACGGATTTACAAGCATGTACCTTATAAAAAAGAAATGAGAAGAATGGGGAGCATCTAAGAGGGATGGCTTTTTAATAACATTATAACAAAATCATTGGAATTCTCTTGACATATCTTCTTCTTCAGCGTTCATTCTCAAACTCCTGCAGAATCTCCCTTGTAGCAAGACCATTGTCCTACTAGATTTCTAGCAGGATGTAGTCCAGAGAATGGAAATGTGTTGTGTCTCCGTTTTATTTGCGCCAATGGCCCGACACATCCGTCTTCGGTGGGCTCTTGACATATAAAGAGATACAATGGAATAGAAAGAGTAATGATGGAGAGTATGGTCGACAGTAACAGAGGCTGACTAAGAAGAAGACGGAAACAAACATATGAGAAAGTTTAAAAATGACACTGGCAAGTCAGCTGGCACATGTTCAGAGCAGCCAAAACAAGGACTATGTTATGGAAAGAATAAGTCACCAGATAAACCTTATAACAACAAAGTAGTGAAAGTAGGACAGTGACTGGTATGTAATGATGCATCATGACAGGTCATCTGTCAAATTCTTGTGTTTTTGGGCAATTATTCCGTTACAGTTGAAGCTCCAAGTTTTTAAGTAACACAAGTAATAATAAAATATAGGTAAACTCAGAAGATTTCAGTCAAAAACATGAAATGACGAAAAGAATGAGAGATTTAATGAAGTCATTTTCCTCTTTTAACGCATATACGCATATGTGTTATCCATTACACCTGGATGTTATGTTACAGGTGATTAAATTTAACATTTGTTTACATAACTCAAAAGATTTGAGCTACTTTTGATGAGGTATCTTTATAACCCTGGATTAAATTCATTTTAGCTATGGCATGGTAATATAAATAATGGAGGAAGCAGCTCAGGTAACCCTGTCACTAAAAAAAGGTAGAATATTATTTTGAACTCCAGCTTATAACCAAAAAAAAAAGTCCCTCATCAGAAAAGTTACAGCAACAATTTCTGTGTACTGCTGCTTCAACATTTTTTTAGTCATCTCTGAATGTTTATCTTTTTCTATGGTCTAGCTGATAACAAACTCAATATTTTCATTTCATTTACAAAAGAAATCATATTTCTTATTTGGGAGAACTGTGGATGTACTTATTTCCCTAGCTAGAGTTATCTCCCTTGTCTGTTGTCCCAATACTGCAGCGTACTCTTCATTTCCTTGTCTGTTGTATGCTATTATATTTCTTCTTCCCTGTTCAACTGTGTTCTGTATTTTTAAGCTCACAATAGTTTATCAAAGTAACTATTTATGGTTACCTGTAAAAATGTTTATAACCTTTAACCAAACACTAACAACATCTAACAAAGTCCACAATAGTTTATTCTATCTATTTATTCGCGAAAATCTTTGTTGACTTTCAGCATTAGGGGTAGAAGAGTTTTCTCGAGATGGCCCCTATTGTGTGCCAAGGATATTATGGAATTTGTCGCCTCTTTTATTTCAGTGGTCTTTAATAGTTTATTAAAGTAACTATTTATGGTTACTTGTCCAGATGTTTGTAGCCGTCAACCAAACAGTAACACTAACTAACAAATATTTTCAACTTGTCTTTACTATCAATCAATAACAATTTTTCAAAACATTTTTGCGAATCCCATTGGACAATCATAGAACACCATAATCATACGATTACCATCACAAATTTAATTTATCTGTGATAGTTCTAATCCCCAAAACAATTTATTTGAACTAGTCCACATGAAGTTACTGCCATGAAGTTACTGACAGCGATGAATCTCTATCAGTGTAAACTTTAATAAGAATTCCTGAGCTCTCGGAATAGAAATAACTCAGTTTACACATAAAATTCAGCAAAATAATACATTGGTAAAATTCAATCATCAAGAAATAATGCTGGTTATATAGAATTCACAATCAGCAAATCAAAATATATTAGTCAAATTAAATCAACAACAACAATCAATTGTACTGACAAATTCAAATTAGCAATTAATATATTGATGAAATTCAATTATCAATCAATGTGTTTGCAAAATACAATTAGTAATATATTGCATCAGTGAAATTGTATCAGCAGCCAACAGATTTGTGAAATTCAACCAGCAATCAATGCATCAGTGACATTAAATCAGCATTTAACACACCAGTGAAATTCAACCAGCAATCAATGCATCAGTGACATTAAATCAGCATTTAACACACCAGTGAAATTCAACCAGCAATCAATGCATCAGTGACATTAAATCAGCATTTAACACACCAGTGAAATTCAACCAGCAATCAATGCATCAGTGACATTAAATCAGCATTTAACACACCAGTGAAATTCAATGAGCAATAAAATACTTCTGTTAATGAAGTAAGGAATCAAATAATTGATGAATGCAGTCAACAATCAAATAAGTTCATCAATGCAAATAGCAACCAAAAATACTAAACACCAAGGAATTTCTATGCCAAGAGCAGGCCCATATCTGTTGATTCTTTTAATTATCCATTTACTAACCACTGTGAAACTAACCATCCTGTTCAAAAATTTGTTCATTGCCTAACCCAATGGTGCAATATTTTGGTCATTCTAATTTTTGCATCTTTCATAAATACACCGCTACATTTTAAAATATTACAGGAGCTTATCTGTAAAACAAGTTGTGAGGAACCCTAAAACTGCCCGCTCAATACATGACCAATATCAGACTCGATGTTTAACAACTGACAGCAGAAGAAAAAGTGACAAAAACATCTGATCATTTGTTGTGTTAATCTCACTGGTCTCGTTCCAGAACTATATCATTAGGAAATGTGAACAATGTCAACAGAACTATATCATTAGGAAATGTTAACAATGTCAACAGAACTATATCATTAGGAAATGTGAACAATGTCAACAGAACTATATCATTAGGAAATGTGAACAATGTCAACAGAACTATATCATTAGGAAATGTGAACAATGTCAACAGAACTATATCATTAGGAAATGTGAACAATGTCAACAGAACTATATCATTAGGAAATGTGAACAATGTCAACAGAACTATATCATTAGGAAATGTGAACAATGTCAACAGAACTATATCATTAGGAAATGTTAACAATGTCAACAGAACTATATCATTAGGAAATGTTAACAATGTCAAGACAACCACAGAATTCTTTGATCAGCAGAACTCAACTCATCCATGCAAACAAAAAGACAATGCATCTTCTTCTTCTGCATTCACTCTCTTATAACCATAATGAATATATCGTGTGATTTCCACCGGAGAGTGTGAAGTACGTTGTACTGCTAGTTCCACAGTTGAACTGTTATTTGCACCTCTGTTGGCCCACTTTGTAGCCGAAACATCCAAGGCCCAGCACATCTGTTTTCATCATGCCTTTAATTCGGGTAGTGGGATCCCCTAGCCTATCTGTCGACAGGCATGGGTGTGTAATGACTCTTCACAGAGACGATTATCATTTACGTCTATCTTGTACGAGGTGTTCCACAGTTAGTGAATTGCCTCGTGTAATTAAATGTTGTGTCCATTTTGTACTGAACCTTTTTTTTTATCTGCGAGCCTAGTTCCGGTTAAGGAAGAACTCTACAGAATATTTGGACCAGGGCTCTTTCGCCTTCTTAGCCGAGGTGTCGTTCACCCCTTGTCCAAGTCTGAGTCTCACCACGCATTTGGGAGCAAGGCATGTTCTCGAGCTGAACAACCTTGTTCCATTTGTGCCTGAGCCAATGGGCACGGAATCCTTTCTCTCTGCACATGTTTCCAGTATAGGAAAGCTTGACTTATAATTGAGTCAGGGCAGCTTTCTTTACCTGGCATCCACGATTGTGTCTGGGTCTCTGCTTTTAAGGAACACTGGTAAAGCTTGTCTTGAGCTAACAGAGTTTGTAGTTCCTATTTCTTTGGAACGTTTTCCCTATCTATTTGCACTTGTCTCTGCCCTCTGGTGCTGTGATGCCCTTTCATTTTACTCTGTATGTTTTCTTTTCGTCTCTCACCATGCATATACCTTTTTGTAATGTTTTGGTCATGTTGCATTGTCCAATGCTCAGACCTGACTGACTATAGAGTCACTGTGTGTTGACAGAGCCACTGCATGTGTTGGTGCAGAGGTATCAGAGATATTGGCTGTCTCTTTTGTTATCAATTCTCTTTCCATCTGCTGCCTCCACATTCATGGACACAATCTTCAAAAGGTTTAGCCAGAAACAGCACAGGCAGCTGTATTTCTAGGATGCACCACGAAGAGGTAATTTTGGGATCTTGGTTATCTTTTAACCCTGGGTCCGCCTAGAGCAGTGGGGTACCCTTTGTACACTAAGACAATGCTATGTACAGGCATGGAAGAAAGGAACAAGAAACTATTTTTAGACTGAGAACAGACCACAGCACATGTACGGAAAGTTTAGAATCCCAAATATAATTTTGCTGTTTCTGATAGACTAATATTCTTTGGTTGCTTTAGGCAAAAATGAGCATGCATGCCACTTCAAGTTTGAGACCTCATGCCACCTCATATTTTGTGAGTTAAAATGGAAAGCAGAGATTAACACACCTTAGAAGATTTTGTTTGCGATCTAGAACTGCCGTCAGGTTCCAGTAAAGTATCGTAGATATTTGCAGTGTGACTTTTATCTTCGTTAAGTCTAGAATAAATTTGAGATTCTGAACATGGCTCGTCGTCAAGTTTGTCTAAAGACTCCCTGCTACCGTCAACGAGGTAATATAAATGTTCCTCGTGTTTCTCCTCATCAGGTTGTTTAACTGTCTCAGCCTCGACATTATATTTAACAGTTTTCTGACATTTTGATGTATGTCTGCCGCAGAGATAAATAACAACTATTAATATGATAAAGATTGTGGCAACAGACGCACCAATAATGATGATTACTAATGTTGATAAAAGTGAAGAGGGAGGTGATGTTGGGACGATTTCTGTTGTCTTATTTATTGGAGTACACAATCCCAAACTGACGCTATCATTGTTCAAATTGATTTTTGTGCCAGGATTCCAAATAACAGAAATACAGTTTATATCACAAGAAGGATTGTTAGTCATTGTAAATGATAGACATTCCTTGCAAGAGTCATTATGTGTTAGTGGTAAATTTGTTACACGTGTGCAGTTTATTTTAGAATACCCTAAACTGCATTCATATATAGCCATATATTGTTGTTCAGGTTCATCAGCCAATGTGGCAAGTGATACTGTCAAGGGTGATCCACCAGCAATATCATACACACATCCACTGTTGCTAGCATTACACAAGCATGACTGAAACCTGTCAATATACAATAACAAAGCAAATTATAAGATAACATTGGAAACTATAGCACAGAAAATATTTAACAGAAACTATAGCAAAGAAAATATTTAACAGAAACAGGGTCAGATTAAGACTTGATAAGGCCCTAAGCTATTTGAGATATGGAGCCCTTTATATGTCCAGATATTATATGTCATTGCCAAATATGATTTTTGGAAATGATTTTTTAGGGACATCCAAGAAAGTGGGGGCCCCAAGCTATAGCTTGTATCAACAGGTGTCTGGTGTAGGAAGTCCACAACATAGTCGGTGTGATAAACTGGACCGACGATTGTGATTTAATTTCTTAAGCCAATGGATTAAGCCACCAACATTTGTTACAGAAGGCAAGCAGAGTATGGGTAAAAATGTGTATTGACGATAACAGCGAAGGATTGGGAAAGAATGTTTCAGGAAGAGCAACAAGTAATGAATTATCTTCCACGCTCGAGTGAGGTACATGTTGTAACATAAGATGCCATTGCCAAGACAGATACAACAATAAAGGTTAATCATCGCCAGATTTTACATTTGTTAGGTGATGAATTATCTGTGTCATTGGGGACAGTTCAAATGATGGTTTGGAAGTAATTGAAATATCAGAAGGTGTATTCTCGGTGGGTACCATTTTTATTGACTGACCACCATAAAGAGCAAAGTAGCCTAGTTGATAGTGAGCTTGCTTACTATCACAGAGTTCCAGGTTTGAAACCACACCCAGACAAACAAATACAGGTCATGATTTCTCACCAGACGCATGAGTTAGAAAAGGTAAACACAGCAAGGAAGAGAACTGATCATCACACCTAATAGTTGCTGCGGCTTACTACAAGAAGAGTTATCTTCATCCCCAATGGCAGGTTGCTGCCATGGAACCTACATTTATCATAAAGAAGAATGAATGTGATAGAGTTTAAATCATTTGCAAGTATATCATGCAGAAGGTGATGCATTTCTGTCATGAATAGTAAAAAGTAAAGTAACACATAGCATTTATTAATACCGTAGGGGTGTGAGATATTAGTGATCTCACATTTCAGAGGCTCTGCAAATGAGGGAGGTAGCCATCTCCTCTCCCTCGCAGTCTTTACTTCCCGGGTTAATCCTGTACCCATTTAAGGATGGGTCGACCCGGGATCACCAAAGAACACAAAAATTCAAATCACACATTTCTGCAGGAAAGACTATGCTGTAATTTTTTTAAAGAGATGGGTTCGTGTTGGTAGACTTAAATGAGCCTAGTGTGAACATCCATGCTATTTACTACTACAAGAACACACTAGACAAGCTCCCCGCAGTCACCAAGAATAAATGAGGCTGCTTGCTGTTGTTTGGTGTCATTCTGTTGCATGATAATGCTGACCAGATGAAAAAAATAGGACGTTCTGCCACATGCAACCAAATGCCCTGATCTATCACCATGTGACTAACCTGTGTTTAAACCTTAACGAGAGCTTTCAATTCCAACTTTAACCAATCCGTTTGATTACACATGATTTCTCACAAGAATTTTTTTTCTGTGAAGACCAAGAAGAAGGTGGATTGAAGGAGTAACCAACATTCTGACACAGCACAATATTACTGCACATCAAGCGACCAGACGTGCAATAGCCCAAAAACCAATCGTCATTCAATCTTGCGATGATGTATAGCACAAGCAGAGAAAAAAACAATAGACAGTTTTTTTTCTTTGATATTACTTAGATTTTTCTTATTATTATACTTGCTCAGTTGCATTTCCTTTTCCTGTCTCTTCGGTCCTTGTGTATGTCTCTTTTCTCATCTCCCTTACCATCTTCATTTGGTCTACTCTTAAATCATGATTCTCTATTTGTAATATTCATTTATTGTTTATTCTTGTCCTGATGAATACTTTTTAGTCGAAACGTCGTTTGTTTCTGTTGATGTCATTGGTGTATTTTGTATTTTGCTGCAAAACTTCCTACATATCTGTTTCTATCCCCTTATTACTCTGTGTTGCACCAGCCCTCACATTTTTGTACATTATGTCTTTTCCAAACATTGAGGATTTATCATTTTAGTATATAAGCATTTGCACAGAATAGCTTTGAACAGACAGAATTGGAGGGATCTGACCTCTGCGATAACTTCAGCTCAAAAGGAAAATTAATGAATGAATATAAGCATTCATCATCATCATCAGGTGCTATGCCGGCTCTCCATAGCTCTCTATCTCTGCATTCAAGGCATTATAAATTGACTATGCCGCAGACATTTAAGAACAGACAACTCTAATATAACAATTACATGCATATCTCGTGTCTTATCATAGACGCATATTATTATGTCTCTACGTTAATATGTGAGATATGTGTTGATAAACATCATTGTCACTTTGGGCGTCTCTGTTCCTAAATGCATATAGTCAGTATTATGTTTTTAATGTTTAATTTGTCATATTTGTGTAGTCTGAAGCAACTTTGAAGTCCCCAAGTTATTCTATCTATCTGTCTATTGTCGTTTCTTGGTTTTTACTGATAGGCATCTCAGGATGGAATGACGATATGTATTCAGGCTATGGCTCATCTGGTCACTTGATATGCAGTAATATTGTGACGTCTCAGAATGTTAGTAAATCCTTCAATGTACCTCCTGCTTGGTCTGCCTTTGCCTCTACCACTTAATGAGAAAGAACCCAAATTGCATAGTAGCAAGAGCATACGACACAAGAATGGAGGCAGCAAGGGAATACAACACAAGAATGGAAGCAGCCAGGGAAAACAACACAAGAATGGAGGCAGCAAGGGAATACAACACGAGAATGGAGGCAGCAAGGGAATACAACACAAGAATGGAGGCAGCAAGGGAATACACCACAAGAATGGAGGCAGCAAGGCAATACAACACGAGAATGGAAGCAGCAAGGGAATACAACACGAGAATGGAGGCAGCAAGGGAATAAAAGAATGGAGGCAGCAAGGGAATACAACACGAGAATGGAGACAGCAAGGGAATAAAAGAATGGAAGCAGCAAGGGAATACAACACAAGAATGGAGGCAGCAAGGGAATACAACACGAGAATGGAAGCAGCAAGGGAATACAACACGAGAATGGAGGAAGCAAGGGAATACAACACAAGAATGGAGGCAGCAAGGGAATACAACACGAGAATGGAGGCAGCAAGGGAATACAACACGAGAATGGAGGCAGCAAGGCAATACAACACGAGAATGGAAGCAGCAAGGGAATACAATACAAGAATGGAGGCAGCAAAGGAATACAACACAAGAATGGAGGCAGCAAGGGAATACAACACGAGAACGGAGGCAGCAAGGCAATACAACACGAGAATGGAAGCAGCAAGGGAATACAACACAAGAATGGAGGCAGCAAGGGAATACAACACGAGAATGGAGGCAGCAAGGGAATACAACACAAGAATGGAGGCAGCAAGGGAATACAACACAAGAATGGAGGCAGCAAGGCAATACAACACGAGAATGGAAGCAGCAAGGGAATACAACACGAGAATGGAGGCAGCAAGGGAATAAAAGAATGGAGGCAGCAAGGGAATACAACACGAGAATGGAGGCAGCAAGGGAATACAACACAAGAATGGAGGCAGCAAGGGAATACAACACAAGAATGGAGGCAGCAAGGGAATACAACACAAGAATGGAGGCAGCAAGGCAATACAACACGAGAATGGAAGCAGCACGGGAATACAACACGAGAATGGAGGCAGCAAGGGAATAAAAGAATGGAGGCAGCAAGGGAATACAACACGAGAATGGAGGAAGCAAGGGAATACAACACACGAATGGAGGCAGCAAGGGAATACAACACGAGAATGGAGGCAGCAAGGGAATACAACACAAGAATGGAGGCAGCAAGGGAATACAACACAAGAATGGAGGCAGCAAGGGAATACAACACGAGAATGGAGGCAGCATGGGAATACAATACAAGAATGGAGGCAGCAAGGGAATACAACACAAGAATGGAGGCAGCAAGGGAATACAACACAATAATGGAGACAGCAAGGGAATACAACACGAGAATGGAGGCAGCAAGGGAATACAATACAAGAATGGAGGCAGCAAGGGAATACAACACAAGAATGGAGGCAGCAAGGGAATACAACACAAGAATGGAGGCAGCAAGAACATACAACACAAGAATGGAGGCAGCAAGAACATACAACACGTGAATTGAGGCAGCAAGAAGTAGAGAACAAAGTTATTTCAAGAAAAAAAATCATATTTATTATCATGCTGGGTATAACGTTACAAAACTTTCAATGTATTAAACGCACTCACCTACAAAACTTAAAATGTATTGAATGCACTCACCTGATAAAAACTCTGGAAGACTAAACAATTCACATGTAAACCATGTCAATACTCTCTATTATGCGGCTTAGCCCATAATGGAAATACCTTGTATCCCAGAAGAACTACTTTAGTAATACTATCATTATGGTTGCAATATTATTGAAGTACATTCAAATTTCGTTGAAATTGGTCACCAAGGGTATATACCGGAAATTTATTTAACATCAAATTTGGTCAAACATAGCAATTCTTGGCATGGAAATGAAAGATGTCGAAAATCTGACATGAGATCAATAGTCTTCTATGAGTTGCGATTAAAGACATATATTTGGCAGAATTAGCTGGAAATCACAAAGTATATCATTTAAGTTGTGATGAGAGAAATATTCATAGTAAACCTGGCTTGAGATTGAAGGTCTTTCAAGAGACTAAGTCAAATGTTTCAGGCAAAAATGGCAGGAGAACTAAAGTCTTCATGCAAGCATGAGAGCAATATTCTGGACACAACTTGCTTTAAATAATTTTTTTTTCATGCGTGCCGCGATTACTAGAAACATTCTGTATAAAACACATTTCATTGACACAACTTCACCTGTACTTACCTGTCCAGCTCCTCAGTGTTCAGAGTTTTCTTAAAAATTTCATACGAAAGATCTACATCACAAGTAGCAGGACTGCTGAACAAAGTGTAAGCTGAAACTACTAACAACATCATCCACTGCATTTCTGTTGGTGGTTCTGTGAAAGAACAAAACCTACTCAATACGCAAAAAAATAATTATATTATATAAGTAGGCTGCATTAGTTAGTGGCAAAGTACTTTACTTACTGACTAAGGTGATTCAGGTTCAGTTTTTCTGTGGTTTGAACAAAGAAAAAAATACTCATTATTGACCCAACCATCAGAAATTGGGTATCAGGTTCCGAGCTCTGGAAATGAAAGATGTATCATCATTACAGAGTATATTTTGAAGGAAGAGGCAATCTGAAAGTTACTAGCCTATCAGCAGGCAGCTAAGCACTTATAAGCAAGTAGAAGGCCTCTTCAATAGGAAATTGTATTACGTCAAAAGCTGAAGTTTCCTGGGTATGAAAGAAATCTCTGAAAAACCATCCCACATAGGAAGTAAGAAGAAGTTGCTCGTGGTGGCTCCTGGGGATAGCAAAAAACAAAACTAATATATGCAAGATCTCATGTCCTGACTCTCTTTCGATCATAGCACAACAGTAACAACACATCATACCATCATCTGTATCCTGACACTTAATCAGGTAAGTATATTCGTTAGCAGACTGCATTTCTCAGAACAAGAATACATATAAAGTATAAAAAAGTCTTTTAAGTATCAAGAAAAAAATGTTTTCAAAGAAATTATGAATAGAAATTAGATATGATCGGAGCAATATTGTTTAAAACAGAGAAGTATGGCCAAATTGTGGCTATCGACAGTACTACAGACCTTATAACTGAATTCATTTAGATCCCGTTCGCTACGTTTTTGATTATTGTTGGGCTTTTGATAGGTCGCTATTAAATACTTGGAGTTGTATGCCAAAAATAGACACGGCAAACCAATAGATTTCATGCAAATAAGAAACTAGTTAGTGTTTACGTTTTAGTAGACAGGTTTCCTATACTGCCGATCGGTCGCAGCCAAATACACAATGAAGTTGAAAAGGCAGAGGATTGGATTCAGTATAATAGGCTTCCCATTTTAAGCACATTCTACATGATGTGAGCACCACTAATCACCATAGCTTCAAGCAATAATCCATAGTAAAAATCATGTAGATAAAGGGAGGAGGAGGATGCTTCCAAACACCCACATCCCATAGGAAATCAGAGCCCAGCATCCCATAGGAAATCAGAACCCCACATCCCATAGGAAATCAGAACTCCAGATCCCATAAGAAATCAGAACCCCACATGCTATAGGAAATCAGAAACCCACATCCCATAGGAAATCAGAACCCCACATCCAACGCATTTCCATTCTCTGGACTATATTCAACTGGAAATCTTGTAGGACCATTGTCTTGTTACAAGAGAAATCCAGTAGAAGTTTGAAAATGAACGCTGAAGATGAAGAAGAAATACCTAATACTTCAGTGCTCACTAGAGCCAACATCCTGTATTCATAAAATGCTGAAGAAGGTCCAACTGAGATGGGCTGGACATTTGTGTCTGGCAAACACATCCCAAAACAGCTGCTATAAGGTGAGCTGTTCAAGGGAAAACAACTGACCCATGAACAGAAGCAACACTTCAAAGATTCTTTCAAAGTATCTTTATAGAGTTTCAAGATTGACATCACTCCTGGGAGTCTGTCGCTCATAATTTCCCAGCTACAACATCAAAGGTGCTTGCATTGCCAAGAAGCATCACTTCTCAGAGACAGAGAAAACATGCTGTACCAAAAAGAAAGAACAAACACATCAGACACCTAATTCTGCTCATACGTGTCCCAAATGTGGCCAGGAATTCGATTACCAGGATTGGATTTTTCAGTCACCTCTACACACATCAGAGATGCAACAACACAAATCTTCTGTCTTATGTTTGCATTTTAACATGTCTACACAGCAATTTTGGTTTTCCTGCTAAACACTGTTGTATTTGAAAGCTCCCCAAGGTTCCCACTCTCTGTGGATGTCTTTCTGTGGGCCAGACCTCTTCAATCTCAACTAGTTGAAAGTTTAAACATACACTTTACTTTAGTAGTAGTGATGTAGTGTAGCTACTGAGTCTGACATGATACTAAAACACAAGTCTGAAACTGTTGTTATCATCGCTTGGGAATAATGGCTATTAATTAAGTTATTAAGCATATAACTATAATAATAATAAATAATTAGGCTTAATTATTATTAAATAGGCCTACATTGCAATACTTTTTACACAGTAAGGTCTACACAATATATGCCTATTCTTAATTTTTAGGAATGCTGCCTTTGCCTGTCATATATTCTGTTTATTATCTCCGTTGAACTTCTATATCTGATCTGACTCAACGCCTGTCTAAAATATTTTATTATAGTATATAGGGGTCTAACTAAGACCTAACTAATCACAAACAATGCACACAAATATGAAAGGAATTTTTAGTGTTTGACCTAGAAGTGAAGACATTTAATTAATCCGGTTCTAGTTCCTCACCTTTGTTATTTGTATTCACATTTTGTTTAGATTTTAACTAGGCCTCCTCATCTTACTTCCTTGAGCAGACCTGAGGCGGGAGCCTAAACTAAGCAAAAGTGCCGAGGCTAAACTTACTTGAGAAAAGCTTTGTGGTTGTCAAGTGTGTCAAGTATGCGAAATGCAGTTAAACGCCTGGTTTGCAGTAAAACATCTATTTAAGGATGCTTATTTCATTCCGTGAAAGTCAAAGTTATATAAATAAATGCCTGATGGAAGTGCATACATTCCAGTTTTACATTGCAACAAACTTCTGCAAAGTAGGCTAAAACGGGAAATCTAGAGGATATAAATAGAATCTTTACCAGAGATGTTCAAACAACAAGTGCCAAATAGAAATGTTGAGAATTGGTTTCTTTGTTGGATAATGCAAAATGAGGATTGGTCAATTTTGGAAAACGTGTTGATTCATGTTACGAGGCAAAAAGGCGCCATCTGAAGGACCTGGTTTACATTCCATCAGCTGCATTATGTTTATTCGATTATCCAACGGCATAACTTCGTGGATATTTTAATTATCATCACCAATATCTAAACCATAACCCTTCAAGGTCGTAGGGATGTCACTCATGAAACATAAACGCCAAACATCTGGTGTTCCTCCTTTGCAAGCGAAGGTGAACATGACCTGAAAAACAATAAATGTGATGATCAAATAGAAAAAAACATTTGTGAATGTCTAATTTGGTTTGTGAGTTTGTAGATGCTCGATTAATCCGATTCGTGCCAGGAAAGTTCTATTGTAGTGCATGCAGGAGTGCAGAGGGTTCTGTGTAGGAGAGTTTTTGGAATTGTTATTCCGCTTGCGTCGCTTGTAAAATGACCGAGATGTTCTGTCTTTTTCAAATTTTGTGATGTCAGGGTGTACCAAGCTGAGCGATGAAGGGCTGTTGTCTCCCAGGACCTAGGATCGATGTTGCTGTGCTTGAGATTGTTGTTTTTTATGTGATCATTGAAGCGCTTTTTCTGCCCTCCGCTTGAATTTTTACCATCGCACAGCTCCCCATAGAATCATCCATTTCAAAGGCGCTTGTCTGGCATACTGATGATGTGACAAATCCACCGGAGTCGGGACCTACTCAGCAAGGCATGGATGCTTTGCATACGGAACTTCTGAAAGATTTCCGTGATCGGTACTCGATCCTGCCAACGTACTCCTATGAAGTTTCTTATGCATCGAAGGTGGAAAAAGTTACGCTGCCGAGCGTGTCTCGCATAGACAGTCTATGAGAACGCAGCATAAAGCAGTACACAACATTTACAATAGTAGAAGTCTCCTGGGTATGAAAGAAATCTCTGAGAAACCATTCCACACAGGAATTGAGAGCAAGTTGCTCATGGTTCCTGGGGATGGTGATAAACAAAACAAACATATAAAACCTCATGCTATGACTCTCTTTCAATGATAACACAACAGTAACAACACAACTCTGTTGTCATTGCCAGAAAAACGAGTATGTAGTACGATGCTAGAGAGACTCAAGGACTGTTCGATGAAAAATTTAGAGAAGAGCAGGCTGGATTCAGACCAAAACGATCATGCATTGATGAAATGTTTATCCTTAGAAAAATTATTTAAGAATCAGTAGAAATACAATCTCCACTTGTTAACAACTTTATTGATTTTCAAAAGGCATTTGATACTCTGCACCGGCCAACACAGCTGGAAAACCATTGCCAATAATGGCTTCCAAACAGGATATTTAAATGTAATCAAGGCTTTATATCAGAACTTAAGATGCTATGTTAAAAGAAACGAGAGTAGGACTTGAGCGTTTTACGTAGAAACAGGAGAAAAACAAGGCTTGATTCTTGATTAGGAACAAGCGCCACAGCGCTGGAGTCATTCCCATATATGCTCTGCTTGCCGTTCCGTCAGCCATCTAAAAGTGTATAAGCTCAGTGTCCCAATCAGTTGCTGATTACACGTTCATCTGATCTTTCCGGAGAAGGAGCACTTTCTCCCATCGCCTCTAGTCACTCCCATTTCTACCATTCTGTGAATATGTACATTGTCTCGTTCGACTTCTTCCTCGTCTTCTAATAGGGTATCCATGACTGCTCTAATCAGTTCAGTCCTGTCTCCTGTGACGCTCATCAAGGCATTACCAGCCAAAATATCGGCTCTTTCGTTTCTCCTGACCCCAGCATGACCTGGACAGTATATCTATGTAATGCTCTGCGCTTTGTTGAGAAGAGTGACCCATTCAGTTCTGATGTTGCAAATTTGCTCTATAGAAGATATTTGTTTTCAAAACCCTGCTTATTCTACAGTTAATGTTGTGTCCTGCTCAGGTACGGAAGATGAGAACTTATTGAGCCTTGTCGAGACAATGATAGCCGTGCTTTGTGCGGTCAACTCCTCCAACAATCCTGATTAGGCTCCTCTTTTCCTGGCAGGGGATCTGTTGGTGCGCCTGTTCTTGTGTTGCTTCATTCCATTCCAGCATATTTGCCATTTCATTTACTAATATTTTATAGTTGAATGATATCTCCTGTATCAATACCCTTCTCTGAATGATCAGATCTTGTATGGACTCCTACAGGTCTGGCAGTCAGTCCATTGTTGTCGAGAGATAATAGGACATACATTTACAATGATTTCCGATGTTGAATTTTTTTTCTATAGAACATTTTTTTACATCATCATCATCAGGTGCCATGCCGGCTGGCGTATGCGGTCATGGCTCTCCACAGCTCTCTGTCCTCAGTATTATGTATCAAAGTCGTTGTTATTTCCTTGCTGTGTAAGGTTGTCAAACTGTCTAATATTTTCTCACGTTGTCGTCCTCTGTCTCTGTTGCCTTCAATTTTGCCTGTTGTGACTATGTTCTCTAAACCTGCCTGTCTCATGAAGTAGCCAGAAAAAGAAGATTGCCTTTTTTTATATTATTGATTAAGGTCCGTTTTGCATTTGACTCTTTCAACACCTCTACATTAGTTTTTCTGGCAGTCCATGGTATTCTCAGCATTCTTCTGTAGAACCACACCTTTATTGCCTCTAATTTCGCACTTTCCAGTTTGTTTATTGTCCAAGACTCGTACCCATATGTTAGTACAGGGGTTATATAGCACTGCATAACTCTCTTTCTCACCTCTAATGACAAGATCATATTACACAGTATATTTTTTAATTTTTCTGAATGTTGCCTTTGCCTGTCCTATTATGCATCTTATTTCTGTTGAACTTCTTCCATCTGCTGTAATCATTGCACCTAAATATTTGAATTGGTGGACCTGTTTTAATATTATATCATTCACTTTGATCTTGCAATGTGTGTTATTTTGTTTCTTTGAAATAACCATTACTTCTGTTTTAGAGTATAAATAGACAGACAGACAGACAGACAGACAGACAGACAGACAGACAGACAGACAGACAGACAGACAGACAGACAGATAGATAGATAGATAGATAGATAGATAGATAGATAGATAGATAGATAGATAGATAGATAGATAGATAGATAGATAGATAGATAGAATTACTTCCCTTAGATAACTTTTACCCGTTTGCTATTCTCATCTGTATATTTGATGGTTGTTTCCCTTACAGGTGTTATTCTCTCAGAAGAGATGATAATGTTATCTTTCCACTTTTACACAAATTCAGCTAGAATTATCTTTTTACAGTCCTTGTTGTCATATATTGGACGTTGGGCATACATCGGTCACGCACTCAGAATGAATGAAGACAGAATACCACGTCACATCTTTACATGGTCACCGAGTGGCAAGAGAAAAAGGGGAAGACCAAAAACAACAGTGAAAAGAACTATCGAAAAATAAATCAAAACAGCTGGTATGAAAATGAACGAAAGGCAGTACTCTAGACAGGCAGCGCACCGAGAGGAACGGGAAAACCCGCGTATAAGGAAACAAATATTAAGCAGGTTGTGTTGATTTAAACCTTGAAATAATTGGACTTGGAATTCGAGTACATTTGTTACAATAATAGTCACTGTTGGTGTTTACATCAATTCTGTTATGGAGTACTACTTGTTGACATTAAACTTATCTATTGAGTAACACGCCATTTTTAAAATGGACGAGATTCACTCTTGATATTTCATTCCATCTTGATATATCATTCAATCTTGATATATCATTCCATCTTGATATATCATTCCATCTTGATATATCATTCAATCTTGATATATCATTCAATCTTGATATATGATTCCATCTTAATATATATGTCGGGTGTGTGACGGTTACACAATTTCAGATATCGAAGGTTAAATACGTCACTCACAAATACATATACACATAAGTTATATTAACTAGTATACACACACACACGCACGCACGCACACGCACACACACACATACACACACATATATATAAATTATATTAACAAGTACACATATATATATATATATATATATATATATATATATACATTATATTAACAAGTACATATACATTAATTTACAAATGTAAATTACATATAGTTTGGTAAAATGGGGTAGAAGTGATTGCAACCTATTTATGATGAAGTATGCCTTTTTAACTT
Organism: Meghimatium bilineatum; assembly: GCA_034231615.1. Taxonomy (NCBI): domain Eukaryota; kingdom Metazoa; phylum Mollusca; class Gastropoda; order Stylommatophora; family Philomycidae; genus Meghimatium; species Meghimatium bilineatum. The sequence continues at coordinate 26,978,732 of CM067314.1, read as the reverse complement.
TGGGAGTAAGTCAGCGCTGTTAAGGCGTGAGCTTCGGCAATACAATTTAAAGAATCATTGGAAATCATAATTCTAAAGTGACGCAAATAGATTTTTCCCATTATTTTCATTGGCCATCAACACAAAGTATACAAGAAGTGACCAATTAAAACAATGAAAACAGTCAAACAACATCCCTTTAGAAAGACGAGTCTCCATGAGTCTACATGCCTATATTATACGAGGGACATGTTTACTGGTGCATTACTGTTATATAATATTTGATGATTCACTTAGAACTTGGTCCAATGATTATATAATATGGGATGAGTCACTTAGAACTTGGTCCAATGATTATATAATATGGGATGAGTCACTTAGAACTTGGTCCAATGATTATATAATATTGGATGATTCACTTAGAACTTGGTCCAATGATTATATAATATGGGATGAGTCACTTAGAACTTGGTCCAATGATTATATAATATGGGATGAGTCACTTAGAACTTGGTCCAATGATTATATAATATTGGATGATTCACTTAGAACTTGGTCCAATGATTATATAATATGGGATGAGTCACTTAGAACTTGGTCCAATGATTATATAATATGAGATTAGTCACTTAGAACTTGGTCCAATGATTACATAATATGGGATGAGTCACTTAGAACTTGGTCCAATGATTATATAATATGGGATGAGTCACTTAGAACTTGGTCCAATGATTATATAATATGGGATGAGTCACTTAGAACTTGGTCCAATGATTATATAATATGAGATTAGTCACTTAGAACTTGGTCCAATGATTATATAATATGGGATGAGTCACTTAGAACTTGGTCCAATGATTATATAATATGGGATGAGTCACTTAGAACTTGGTCCAATGATTATATAATATGGGATGAGTCACTTAGAACTTGGTCCAATGATTATATAATATGAGATTAGTCACTTAGAACTTGGTCCAATGATTATATAATATGGGATGAGTCACTTAGAACTTGGTCCAATGATTATATAATATGGGATGAGTCACTTAGAACTTGGTCCAATGATTATATAATATGGGATGAGTCACTTAGAACTTGGTCCAATGATAACTTTTTTAAAACATATTTGTCATATCATAATGGTGACATCTTTCCTCGTGTGCATCTCTGCTGAACTTTGCCTTCTGCCTGTCTTTCATTCCTAGGAAAAGCGAACGATTAGTTTGTACTTCAATATATTTAGTGGGGGTGGTTCCTTTATAGCAGTGTTTCCCAAACTTTATTGGCTCTGTCCCCTTTTGGCATCCAATTTTGTCCCTTCCACCTGAAAGATTATGAACAGGCGCGTTAAAGAGTAAGATAGGTAGAGTAAGAGCAAGGGAGAAGATGCATTGTAGCATGGGAGAACATCGGTATCACAAGAGAGAAGATGCATTGTAGCATGGGAGAACATCGGTATCACAAGAGAGAAGATGCTTTGTAGCATGGGAGAACATCGATATAACAAGAGAGAAGATGCTTTGTAGCATGGGAGAACATCGGTATCACAAGAGAGAAGATGCATTATAGCATGGGAGAACATCGATATAACAAGAGAGAAGATGCTTTGTAGCATGGGAGAACATCGGTATCACAAGAGAGAAGATGCATTATAGCATGGGAGAACATCGGTATCACAAGAGAGAAGATGCTTTGTAGCATGGGAGAACTTCGGTATCACAAGAGAGAAGATGCATTGTAGCATGGGAGAAAATCGGTATCACAAGAGAAAAGATGCTTTGTAGCATGGGAGAACTTCGGTATCACAAGAGAGAACATGCAGTGTAGCATGGGAGAACTTATATTGTAACATGGAAGAACATAAGTATCGGAAATGATTGACAGCACATGAAATAGAGGCCGTGGAAAGACATGATAACAAACAACACAAGGCAAGGACCCTAAGAAGACCCACATATACCTTTAAAAAAATTAGCTTATCCATTTCTGTGATTTATCTATTGTCTATCATCTAAATATCATATTCAAATCTCATCGTTTAGTAATATGCCATTAGTTTTTTCATGTTAAAACTGTACTGTGTTACCGTACATTCATGTTACACACAGTGAAATTGTGAAAACTGTATCTTAGAACCATAAATAGTTTAAATAGGTATTAGGTACGTTTATTATCCTCTTGGCACACCAGACACGTCCATAGGTGCTCAGATCTCCGCTTCAGTAAATCTCTCATGGTATAACGGTTGATGGTTCCGGTTCTCTGTTGGTTCACTGCTCTTTTTGAAATCTTTGTCACGTGTTTTCTACTGGCCACGCCCATTCTCACTCCCTATTCGCGCATTCTCGATATTGACTCATGCTCATTCAACGCAAAATCATCTGAACGTGAGAACTCATGAAGAGCAGTATGTCTGCTCGGTCCAAAGGCTGACCATCTGTTGTGGTGGCGAGGCTAGTCAATTGGTCGGCACGATAGTTTCACTTCATTCCCGCGTGTCCGGGGACAAAAATAAGCATGCATTTTCGTAGTGATGCCCGCATTTTAACTCTCTCTAATGACTCCCCCCTCCTCCAATCCCCTACGTACATCACATGTTTTGACTTTCTGAATCATATCCATTGAGTCAATTAGAGGCGATACTGTCTAGATCTTTCTGCAGTGATCCGACTGTTTCTGTTCTATCCCTTCCCTGTTTGTAATTTAGGATATCATCTGAAAAAGACAATGTTCTGCCTCTTCCGTCGAGCTGCTGCTGTGTGATTGCTGCGGTGGAAGACATTGAATAATGCGTGCGAGAGGCGAGATCCCTGTGAAAGATCTTGGTGTATTGTTATGAGATGTCCAACAACCGCACCTGAGAGTTACCTTCCTCTCGAGCAACACCACTAATATCCATCTGACGACAAAAGGGTCAACATTAAAGAGCAAGAGCATGTTGATGAGGTACTCGAACGGCCCTTTGTTATACGCCTCCTCCAAGTCAACCACGACAGCACACGTTTCATGACCTGCATGGAAGCCCTCGAATACGTTGTAGGTGAAAACAGATGCATTGCACCATTTTTCTTTCTGAAGTCTGTAGCCTCTGTGTCTCTGGCATCACCTATGTCTCTGACATCATCTGTGACTATGACATCATCTGTGACTCTGACATCATCTGTGACTATGACATCATCTGTGACTATGACATCCCCTGTATCTATGACAGATTATGTAGACATATAACCTCAGAATTAATTATTATATGGATATTGTTCTTCTTCAACTTCCAAACTACTACCTTTTCCTGAAGAGTTAAAGTTAGCATACACATTTTCTTCTTCCACGTATGGAGAGCTACTATCGTCCCAAACGTTTGTGTTTGAATTCGCATAATTTTGATTCACCTTTCTATTTCCTACAGTTTCTTTATCAGTTCTATCTTTTGGTTCCAAGTAAACATTATCAAGGTCGCTATGTGATTCCCCTATTTCATTGTTAACGTACACACTCTCGACTTTACTGTTTGAAGATTCACGATTATTTGGTACATCTTCATATTCTTCACTCTCTTTGTTAGGATCTACAGGAGCTCTAATGCCCCGTGGAACCGGATCTGGTTTAGGATGTGGAAGAGCCTTATTATAATTAGATGTAACTTCGTACTGTTCATCGACTTCATCGTGATTGTCTGTTTCTATTGCACTGTCTACGAATGTTTCTTCAACACCATTTGTGCTGTTAGCGTATTTTGAACCAGATTCATCTTTACTTTGTTTGTTCCCGACGTTCTTTCTATCTGTGTTATATACGTTTGTAGTTTTCAATATCGTAACGTCTTGTTTAACTGTTTGTGAACTGTGAATAGAATCTTGTCTATTTCTAGCCCACGCATTTCTTGCTCTCTTTCTCATAATTATCATGCACACAACCAAAACGATAATAACAATAATAGCAATCCCTGAGATTATTGCCAGAACTATAACTGCAATTCGTAGGGAATTTACTTCTTGTTTCAAACTATCATTTTCTTGTTTGATAGCATTTGCAGTTGTGCTTTGTATTGCTATAGTAGTCTTCATTGCGCTACTTGTAGATTCTGTATTTATCGTGGTTCCGTAACTGGACGAAGTTCTGTATACTGGACCGTCTGTTGTCATTTCACTCGTAGTTTCCTCAATCCCGGATGATTGATCTGTAAATGAACTGTCATGTGGTGTATCGCTATAGTCAGTAGTAACATCAGGAGTTGTGGAACTTGCATCACTGTTAATTACTGTTGTTAATATTGTCAGGATCAAACAAACCGTCTTGAATGAGAACCACGTAGATGCCATCCTTGGAGTCCTCTTTAGACCTGGTTCACAAAAAGAAAAGAAAAACAACAATTATTTTTATTACTATTTATATGTACATGTTTCCTATCGTGGCCAGCACGCGGAGATGGGGCATACTCCAGTCATCAGAGGCTGGAAACTAAGACTAGCCAGGCCCTCCTACCAGTATACGGAGGGTCGGATGGCAACGACCAGTTGCCACCAGACCAACAACTATGCTACATTATATTTTTAGAAGATATATGTCTGCATAGTGAGGTATTTTCGTACGGAAACCCCCACCAAAAGCTATCTTTAGTTATATGTTTTTATGTCGTAATGTTCAGTTATTCATCATCTCCCCTGGAGTAGAGGGCCGTCCAACTTGTGGCATAGCACTCCGTTATAGAACCTATGTCATGTGACCCGGACTGTCAAAATCTCCTCGGGTTGATGCTGTATTAGACGGATGTGTCGGGTCATCGGCGCAAATAAAACGGCGACACAATGCATTTCATTTCCATTCTTTGGACTACATCCTGCTGGAAATCTAGTAGGATCATGCTCCTGCTATAAGGGAAATCTAGTAGGATCATGCTCCTGCTATAATGGAAATCTAGTAGGATCATGCTCCTGCTATAAGGGAAATCTAGTAGGATCATGCTCTTGCTATAATGGAAATCTATTAGGATCATGCTCTTGCTATAAGGGAAATATAGTAGGATCATGCTATTGCTATAAGGGAAATCTATTAGGATCATGCTCTTGCTATAAGGGAAATCTAGTAGGATCATGCTCTTGCTATAAGGGAAATCTAGTAGGATCATGCTCCTGCTATAAGGGAAATCTATTAGGATCATGCTCTTGCTATAAGGGAAATCTATTAGGATCATGCTATTGCTATAAGGGAAATCTATTAGGATCATGCTCTTGCTATAAGGGAAATCTAGTAGGATCATGCTCCTGCTATAAGGGAAATCTATTAGGATCATGCTCTTGCTATAAGGGAAATCTATTAGGATCATGCTATTGCTATAAGGGAAATCTAGTAGGATCATGCTCCTGCTATAAGGGAAATCCAGCGGGAGTATCTTCTTCTTCTTCTTCTTCTTCTTCTTCTTCTTCTTCAGCGTTCATTCTCAAATTCCCGCTGAATTTCCCTTGTAACAGGACAATGGACCTACAAGATTTCCAGTTGAATATAGTCCAGTGAATGGAAATGCGTTGTGTTGCCGTTTCATTTGCGCCAATGGCCCAGCACATTAGTCTTCGGTGGTCAGGGGGGGAGTTTTATAATGAATTCGGAAGAAGAAGAATGATGCTGTATGTCAAACTGAAACCCAGAAACCAACTTGAGGAAGAGAAAACCTGAGCGGAAACATTCAAGTCAGAACAAGACGCTCCAATATGTCTTTCCAAATTTGGCATACAAGGCACACGTCTTGTGTGCCGGCAGACTGTAGGTGGCGGGGATTAAAGAGTGATGAAGCACGCCTCAGATCCACAACCCATAAATGGGAGTCAGGAAAGATACTATACAAAGCAGCATCGTATCAGTTGGAAAATGGTGTTCCTGGTGCCAAGCCCTGCTTTGTTCGACCAACTCTCTAGGTTTGAAAACAAGATTCAGAAAAAAAACTAACCCCCACATGAAACTATCAAAACACAAAATATCATATGAGCTCGAACGTCGCCTCATAAAAGATCCGCGTCGGGTAGTTCGCCGGGCTCCCATGGCTACCTTGAGCAAAAAATCAACCAGGAGGGGCACACACTAAACATACTACAACCTTCAGACAAGCGCCTTCCAAAGAGATTATTATATGAGGAGCTGTGCGAAGGTAAACCTTCCAGCGGAGGGCAGAAAAAGCGCTTCAATGATCACCTAAAAAGCTCTCTCAAGCACTGCAGCATCGATCATTGCTCCTGTGAGACTACAGCACTTGATCGCTCAGTCTGGCACACCCAGATCAATGCTGGCATCACGAAATTTGAAAAAGAAAGGACACTGCGTGCAATCCACAAGCGCAGGAAGCGGAAAGACAAATCCAAAAATTCTCCTACCCCGAACCTTCAGCACTCCTGCGTGCACTGCAATAGAACTTTCCGGGCACGAATCGGACTCATCGGGCATCTACGAACTCACAAAATTAGTTAATTACAAATTTTAATTTTTTCTTCTTTTATTTTTCATAGCATTTAATGTTTTTCATGACATGCTCATCTTCGTTTGCGAAGGAGGAACATCATCATCAATACAACCTAACATATGTGGACTCTGAAATAAGACACTCGAGCTGTGTAGAACATTACACAAAACATGATACCTACATCGCACTACTGAAGGAAACACTACAAGCAAAGAAAGAACACTCAATACCAGGCAACACCATATACAAATCTAAGTATCAGAAGTATCAGAGGCATTGTAACACTCATAAGAAATGACATGCAAGGAGAAGTCATAAAGATGAAAAACAATGGAAACGATATGAGAGAAATAAATATACGGTACCATGGTCTGAGGTATAACCTGTTCAATGCATTGCTTACATAACTCCAAGAAACAAATAGACATCAGCACCACAGATGCCAAGAGAACTATCATTGAGGGAGATTTCAATGAAAACATACATACCTGCCACAAGATACAAGGACAAAAACACCATGGGAAATAACATAGAGGAACTATGCAACACAAGCAACCTAATACTATTACAAGATTTATCATCCACATCCACACTCCTCCACAGAACCAGTGGATCAACATTCAGACCCGACCTTACCATCATTCCCGCAGACCTCCAAAATGACTGTATGCTGAAAATCCTTGGTGACATAGGAAGTGACCACCGCCCTATACTAATCCAAATCTCACAAACAAGAAACGAAGCAACACGAAAAACACATCGCTGTAACTTCAAACGAGCAGATTAGAAGCAATTCAAAACTTTCACAGACCAAATAACTACAAACGAGCAGACTAGAAGCAATTCCAAATTTTCACAGACCAAAACCTAGCAAAGATTGACAAAAACTCAGATATAAACACCTTTTACAAAAGCATCACTGCAACTATACTTAATGTAACCTACAGAGAAATCCCCCGATGATGCAGAAAGAAATATATCCCATTCTGGACAAAGAAACTTGAAACACTTCTCAAAAAGAGAAGAGAAGCAAGAAAGAAAGCAGAGAACCTCCATACACCTGCAAACAGAACACAGAACAGAATATAATAAACTAACTGTACTGATCCGACTAAAAACAAAAAATGCAAAACTACAAAAATGGTCAGGCGCTTGTAAAAATCTCAACCTGCGCACTGACGGCAGCAGGTCCTGGAATCTATGAAACAGCATATCAGGGATAAACACAGAAACCCCAAAATCACTGCGGAGCAAACCAGGTACTAGTGGAAGACAGAAAAATGCAAACAGTTTCAACTAATACTTTTTAAGCATCAACAAAACTTCACGCAGGAAAATAATAGACAATACAATCGGCAAGATTATAAAATCTAAAGAAAGATCCAATCCAGCAAACACTGTACTCTTTGATGAAAATTCCACCATTCAAGAACTCCAGACTGAACTAAAGAAACCACTTCAAGAAAAGCACTGGGTTCTGATAAAATTTCCAATAAGATTATCCACCATCTAGAAACCAAAAGAAGAAACAAAGCTCCTAAACTTCATAAATACAACTTGACAAAATGAAGTAACCGTATGAATCGGTCTTCAGCAGGAGTTATGACTGTGGGTCTTCCACAGCGCGACCGCTCTGTCACTGAACCAGTTTCTTGAGCTCGCCCTCAAAGGCGACTAATGGTGCTTCTAATACCACATTAAATTGTCTGGCAACTAGATGTTGTGATTGTTCAGTCTGTAATTGTCCAATTATGATGCAATCGTTATTCTGTACTGAGATGAACCATATTTGAGCATTTATTTTTTTCAGCTGAATGTTTTTAAGAACCGTTAATCTTTTATAAGAATCCATTAATATTTTCGGAGAGTTTTGTGTTCAGTAAGTTTCACGGGATTCTCATGAACCTGTCACGAATTATTCTCCAAAAATGTTGTTTTGACCTTAACCTCTTTCATGACCTCACGAATCATGAGGTGAGTACAATTCAGGTAACCACGAGAAGTTAATGTCTTCGTAGACACTGTCGACTCGTTGAATGATGTCGAAACAACGAATATCTTTTATATAGGCAACTCCAAAAAAGTTACGTTTCTTGTTTTGAGCAGCATATTTTTCTTCTTCTTCTTCTTCTTTCGTTCACTTGAAACATGTCTATATCTGTAATTCTGTCTCCTTAATAAACTCACTGTCTTTTGTAGCTCATACAGTGTCCCATAGAGCTTTGATTCCAGTGTTGTTTCCTCTGGCCAATATGTCTGCCTCAGCGTTTCATGCTCAGAACAATCTTGAAGTATATGTTTGGCACTCTGTGCTGCCTGTCCACATGTACACATGGCCGTGTTGCCAATCTTGAACTTTGTATACATGTGACTTTGAGCAGCATATAATTTATGTGATTTATTGCTATATTTCAAACTTTATATTTGTTCGCCACCTCCGCTGGATCTCGCTGGTTTTCAATTGATAACTTATCCAAGTTATCAGAGCTTTTAAATGATTTATATGCTGTATATGCTTAGTGTGTGGCATCATTACTTATTTTAGACCAGTAGTTACGATTTAGTTCTTTCCTTCTTAAGGTTAATGGCATTATTCCTAGCATTACTTGTATTCCTTCAGCGGATGCCCCACTGATTATCCTGCTACTGCGTCAAGATCCTTATTGTGTATTGTTTTTAGTTTAAGAGATATCGGATAAGGCTGTCGACTAGTACGCAAGGCTTGCACAATCTTGTAGTCTATGTCTGCTTGAGGACTGTCCATAAATTAACTCAATTTTCTTCATTAACCATTTGTCAAGAAAAGGTCAAGAATTCCTGGAACTCTTTTCCCTAAGTTAATTACCCTAAATTATTATAACATTTTTATCACACACAAAATAAGACGACAAAACTATTACCTGCATGGCAAAGATGAAAATAAAAACGTGTTGGGATGTTAACTTCGCTACCTTATTCCAATAATCAATAACATTCTGATATTCATATTGAATATGAATATATGCTGAACTATCATGCTGAACTCTGATGTGTCAGGCCAAATATTCAAAATTCACAGCTACGATGTATATACTTGAAACAAAGTATCCGTGTTCCTGGACAACATACTACAAATTAATAGAAGTATGAGACTATTTGCCGAATAACTTTGCAAAAATTTTATCTATTATATTAATTCGCCGCCGAAGACGGATGTGCCGTTGCCATTGGCGCAAATAAAACGGCGATACAACGCATTTCCATTTTCTGGACTACATCATGCTGTAAATCTAGTTGGACCATTGTCCTGCTACAAGAGAGATCCAGTGGGAGCTTGAGAAATGAACGTTGAAGAAGAAGAATATTAATTCTACATTATTTTCAGCCTTACATGAACATTGGATACTTACATATATAGCTTGTCCAATTGAACATCATGTTATAGGGAGATGTAATGTATTTTACTTCTCAGAACTCAGAGTAAGCTGTCTTTGAATGTAATCTACTTTAATGGCTGACAGCATACAGAAATTGTTCTAGGTATGTGTTTCTGTTTCCTTTGCCGCCTTTTCTAATAGGGTACTCATTTGTAAATCTGTGTCAACTGGGAATTGACCTTCTCTATAGTTGGACTCAGAATCAGGAGTATAACCATGTCCTGTCCCCTGAAAACAATGTATAAAACAGTGTTAATTTTTTATAGAATTTGAAATATTTCAACAGAAATAAAATAGATTGTAAAGAAACGCGTTGTCAAAAAATAAACAAACACAAAAACACCGGTTCAAATGAGTTGAAAGGCATGAAAGATTGACTTCATTTTACTTACTTTTACCCATACCGTACGTCATCCCTCTCAACGAAGCGGCACACCTCCTACAGAAACTACTACCACTATAGGACAGAAATTCGTAGCTTCAAGCGATCATCTTCAAGCTTCATCACCAGGAATTATAAAAACGAAACACATCGCTTTGTAAAACTAACTAAGAATTGACAACTGTAGAGGGTGTCTATGGGACGTTGAGATGTTTCTTTTCTACATGCCCGCTTCTGTCTTGCACTATCTTGTATTATGTACACCGCGATTAAAGGTACATCCAGGTTGAGATTTGGGGAATTCGTTCTTAGATTTATGTCTGGAAGCAGTGGCGTAGCGTGGGTCAATGGCGCCAGGGGCGAAATCATAATTTTCCGCCCTTGTGAGATAAAAAAATATGTCAGTGATTGTGAAAGACTGGACGAAAATAAATTTGCCGCCCTCCCGATGATGCCGCCCGGGTCGGTCCGCACCTTTGAAAAGCATGTCATTCATCTAGCTATGGGTATCATCAGCATGCATATAATTCGTTACCAACTAGGGGAAACTGATCACCCTTATGTGTGGCATGCCTGGATTGTAGTAATGTTGGTTCACAGCTAATAACTACTCTCAAAGAAAACATTCGTAGAAGTATAAATTCTAAGTGACTAGTTCTAACCAGCGTAGGGTTACTTTCTGTTTATTTTTGTAAATGATTCAATTCTGCATAGATTCATATACAATTTTGCCATATAGTAGAATAAATACTGAGAATTTAGTGCAATTTATTGCAGACTGAAAAATCATGAACAAATTAGTTTCAATAATTAATTATCTTCTTCTTCTTCTTCTTTCTGTTCTCATGTACCTTTCGTCGGTGTTGAGGGGAGAGTGAGTGTACGGTCTTTTGCCCTTCTATTTGCCTCCTCCCTCTGCTGTTATATTTCCGAGTGTCTCTAATACACTATCTATCCATCTTTTACGGAGGCGTCCAATAGGTCGACTGTTTTCGTATCGTTTAAGTGTTGTTTTTTTGGATAATACTTTGCTCTTTCTGTCTGGTTATGTGGCCGTACCATTTAACTTGTTGTTTCTGGATGTATTCTATTGTTGACTTGATCCCTAATTGTTTCCTTAGTGCTTCATTCCTGATTTTGTCTCTCAAGCTAACTCCAATCATACGTCTCACACATTTCATTTCAGTGGTGTTAATCTTATGTATTGTTCTAGAATCTAATGTCCAAGTTTGACACTGATAACACAACGTTGGTAAGAAAATGGTGTTGAAAAGCGTATTAATAATTAATTATGAAACACAAATTTACAAATTCGAATATGCCAATGCTATTTTCTGCACACTTAATTAAAAAAAAATTCTCATATTTTTACAAATGAATAATTTTATACAAATATTTATTTAACAGTAAACACAGTGAAAATGTGTCATGTCGGACCTATAGAACATTTGCAGATCCACAGAAAATGCGCCATGTTGCAGCAATAGAATATATGCAGATTCACAGAAAATATGTCGCAGCTATAGAACATATGCAGATTCACAGAAAATATGTCGCAGCTATAGAACATATGCAGATTCACAGAAAATGTGTCATTCTGCAGCTATAGAACATATGCAGATTCACAGAAAATGTGTCATGTTGCAGCTATAGAACATATGCACATTCACAGAAAATGTCATGAGTCTAGCTTACAAAATGTGGAAGATGTGACGTAAAAATCACAGAAATATGTCCTGTCTTGGGACAATCGCACATGTAAAAATTAAGACTGTGCACAGCCAGTCGTTCCAGATCGTTCATTTTCATACAAGCTGTTGTGATTTCTTTTTCGATAGTTCTTTTCAGTATTGTTTTTGGTCTTCCCCTTTTTCTCTTGCCACTCGGTGTCCATGTAAAGACTTGACGTGGAATTATGTCTTTATTCATTCTGAGTGCTTTACCGATGTATGTCCAACGCCGTATTGAACATAAAATGTACGCAGCAGCTGGAGAGAAGACTTCAATTTTGTTTTATTAACACAGAGATTCCTGGCTCAATTTTGATTGTAGACTTATGATAGGTGAATTAGAGGTACGGCAAGTGAACATCAAACATGACCCATCGTTATGTCACTAGAATGTCTTCACTTTTGAGTTACGACATCTTAACTTTTGACCAAGTGTTAAATTAGTATCGTACAGTTAAATTAATAGTACACAGTTAAATTAGTAGCATATAGTTAAATTAGTAGTAGATAGTTAAATTAGTGGTAGATAGTAAAATTAGTAGTAGATAGTTAAATTACTAGTAGATATTAAAATTAGTATCATATTGTTAAATTAATAGTAGATAGTTAAATTAGTATCATATAATTAAATTAATAGTAGATAGTTAAATTAGTATCATATAATTAAATTAATAGTAGATAGTTAAATTAGTATCATATAATTAAATTAATAGTAGATAGTTAAATTAGTATCATATAATTAAATTAATAGTAGATAGTTAAATTAGTATCATATAATTAAATTAATAGTAGATAGTTAAATTAGTATCATATAATTAAATTAATAGTAGATATTTAAATTAGTATCATGTAGTTAAACTAGTAGTAGATAGTTATAACTTTCTTTATGACCTTGTCATTAGAGGTGAGAAAGAGAGTTCTTCAGTGCGATATAAACCATATACTAACAATTGGGTGTGAGTCTTGGACAATAAACAAACTAAAAAGTGGGAAATTAGAGGCAACAGAGATGTTGTTCTACAGAAGAATGCTGAGAATACCATGGAATGCCAGAAAAACTAATGTAGAGGTGTTGAAAGAGTCAAACGCGAAACGAACGTTAATCAATAATATAAGAAAATCTTCTTTTTTGGCCACTTCATGAGACAGGCAGGTTTAGAGAACATAGTCACAACAGGCAAAATTGAAGGCAACAGAGACACAGGGCGACAACGTGAGAAAATATTAGACAGTTTGACAACCTGACACGGCAATTAAACAACAACGACCCTGATACATAATACTGTGGACAGAGAGCTGTGGAGAGCCATGACCGCATACCCTAGACGGCATGGCACCTGATGATGATGATGATGATAGTTTAAATAGTAATAGATAGTTAAATTAGTAGTATGTATGGTCGTAGATAAGTCCTTAGTCAAGACAATTTTTAAAGGTGGTCGGAGGGAGGGAGTTTACACTAAAATTTCTAGTACTGATAAGAGTTCAGATTTCATAATGAGGGAGGGGGTTGAAACCCCATGCCTCCTCTATTATCGACGGACTTGGTAGTGTACCAAATTCATGATCTAGTGATCAACCGTGGTGTTTTTATTGTAGTGGTCTTCAGACAATATTTACGTTCAGTAGGTTGTCATTCTAAAATGTCTTAATGTACATCTGTCTGCGGTGAAAACTGCTCAACGATACCGCTGTTTTCAGAAACTAGCTCTGTACCATACCTCCAGGATCCAGACAAGTAAATATTCCATGTTTATATTTTATTGCAAGATTTTGGAAAACAAGAATCAATTTCAACTGAATACGAAATACAATTTCGGTAGCAATAATGTTATCCATCCTAATGTTAACAAACAGCAGTTTTGGTAGCAATAACGTTATCCATCTTGACAATCAACAAACTGTAATTTTGGTAGCAATAACGTTATCCATCTTGACAATCAACAAACTGTAATTTTGGTGGAAATAACGTTATCCATCTTGAAAATCAACAAACAGTAATTTTGGTGGCAATAACATTATCCATCTTGACATCAACAAACAGTAATTTTGGTGGAAATAACGTTATCCATCTTGACATCAACAAAAAGTAATTTTGGTGGAAATAACGTTATCCATCTTGACATCAACAAACGACTATTTCGGAATCAATGATTTTATCCATCCTAAGATTAACAAACGGCAATGTCGGTGGCAATAACGTTATCCATCCTGACATTATCAAACAACTATCTCGGTAGCAAGAACGGTATCCATCTTGACATCAACAAACAGCAGATGAATAAATGGTAGGAGTAGTGTAATATTTACTAGACAAACATATCAGTACTACACTATATCAACATTAAAAAAAAACAACTGACTTACCCCGTGGCTTGATTATCTGTATTTGATGAAAGTTATGTCAGATATGTCACTTGAATTAAACCTATACAATAACCAGGATGTTATTATACAGGTAAGCTCAATACGAACAGGTAAATGTTATTTACCTGGTGTTGGAGACAGCGCTAACATTTGATTCAGTGCGCTGAAACACACCTTTTCTAAAAGTGCGAAGGATTTTTACATGTTCCTGTTTGATAAAATTTTCTTTGCCCTGTCGATTGTAATGTAAATGTTGCGTTTCTGATAACATTTTTACTTCCTGTTTCTAAGTAGGGTTGCAACATGACAGATAACTATTGATAAAGTTGGTCATCGTCATCAATTGCCGTCACCGCAATGAAGGCTGGCTAAAGTCGACATCCAACATTCCTTAACTCTTGCCGTGGTGATGCAGTTTGTTAGACTGTAACATGTCCTCATGATGTTTCTCTCCCACTTGTATCTTTGCCTACCTCTTACATGCCTCCCAGCGACTTTATAGTAATTACCTCGAATGGTAATTTGTATAGTATAGTAACGTGTATAGTAATTTATATAGTACTTTATAGTAACTTGTATATCAACTTGTATAGTATATTAATATGTATAGTAATTTGTATAGTATAGTAACTTGCATAGTATTGCAATTTGTATAGTATAGTAACTTGTATATTATTGTAATTTGTATAGTTTAGTAACTTGTATAGTAATTTGTATAATATACTAATTTGTATAGTACATTAACTTGCACAGTATAACAGCATGCATAGTATAGTAACTTCTACCGTCTTTGGCCCTAGAGGAATAACTAATTAATAGTATTGTTTATAGTATAGTAATTTGTATAGTAACTTGTATAGTATAGTAACTTGTATAGTATAGTAACTTGTATAGTAACTTGTACAGTATAGTAACTTGTATAGTAACTTGTACAGTATATTAACTTGTATAGTAATTTACATAGTATAGTAATTTGCATAGTATAGTAACTTGTATAGCCATTTGGATAGTATAGTAACATGTATAGTATAGTAACGTGTATAGTATAGTAGCTCGTATAGTATAGTCACTTGCATAATATAGTAAATTTTATAGTATAGTAACTTATATATTAACTTTCATAGTATAGTGTCTTGTATAGTATAGTAACTTGCATATTATATTAACTTGTATAGTATAGTAACTTGTATAGTACAGTAACTTGTATAGCGTAGTATCCTTATAATATAGTCTCTCGTATAGTATAGTAACTTGTATATTATAGTAGCTTGTGTAGTAAAGTAACATGTATAGTATAGTTACTTGTATAGTATAATAACCTGTAGAGTATAGTAACCTGTATACTATACAGTGTAAAAGTATAGTAGCCCATACAAGCTATATGTATATTACAACGTATATTATAGTAACTTGTATAGTATTGTACATTGTATAGTATTCTAAATTGTATTGTATAGTAACTTGTATAGTAACATGTATAGTATAGTATCTTGGGGATGTGGCATACATATCGTGAATTGTATAGTATAGTAACTTGTATAGTATAGTAACTTGTATAGTATAGTAACTTGTATAGTATAGTAACTTGTATAGTATAGTAACTTGTATAGTATAATAACTTGTATAGTAAGTTGTATAGTATAGTAACTTGTATAGTAATTTGTATAGTATAGTAACTTGTATAGTATAGTAACTTGTATAGTAACTTGTATAGTATAGTAACTTGTATAGTATAGTAACTTGTATAGTATAGTAACTTGTATAGTAACGTGTATAGTATAGTAACTTGTATAGTAACTTGTATAGTAACTTGTCTAGTATAGTAACTTGTATAGTATAGTAACTTGTATAGTATAGTAACTTGGTGATGTGGCAGTAACTATCTTGAAGTCCACTAAGTAATTGTAACATCGAGTTGGTTAACTCAACCATTACAAGGTCAATATACTGTTAGCTGAAGTCGGATTTGTTGGGACAACAGTCGTGGATTGGTTGACAACAGTCAACCAAGCTGAAAACAGCGACATAAATCCGTACCGTTCTCATGAGAACTGATACTCAATCCTAGACCACCTTGTTGAATTCTTAGTGCACTTGCCACTGATGACCGCGATGATTTTGTGTAAGGAAGTTGTAGCTCTCTTAGTGTACTCATGATGATGATGTGTCATGTGACGTATTCCTTCCAGAACGTTGTCTTCCCAATGAACTCTCTGAGTTCTCCCAATTAAATCCTGAAGAAGTAGATCCTCTATTTTCCTAGTGTGAAATTATTTACACTCCATTCGTGTGCTTGAAGAAAATTATGAACCTCGACGACGCTATTCATTAAGTAATCTGATGTTGACGTATTCATTCCTGCCGAAAACAGATGTGCCTGGCCATTGACACAGCGTGACCACCAAAATATACTATATATATAGTATATATATATATATATATATATATATATATATATATATATATATATATATATATATATATATATATATATATATATATATATATATACTATTATACCCTTCAGTTGTGCAGTCTGAAGTGTATAATGAATTTGGATTATAAACGTTTATCATTCTTGAGATGGGCGTATCGACAAGTTAGATATAAATTATTCATATAGTTGTCTGTATACGTAAGCAAGTTGGATGTAACGTTATGTAAATCCCAACAGTTAAAAATAAACTGGTCTATTGAAAATATTCTTATATTGTGTAAACGTGTTCGGATGATGTGTGAGGATGATGATTGAGGATGATGTGTGAGGATGATGTGTGAGGATAATGTGTGAGGATGATGTGTGAGGATGATGATTGAGGATGATGTGTGAGGATGATGTGTGAGGATAATGTGTGAGGATGATGTGTGAGGATGATGTGTGAGGATGATGTGTGAGGATGGTGTGTGAGGATGATGTGTGAGGACGATGTGTGAGGATGGTGTGTGAGGATGATGTGTGAGGATAGTGTGTGAGGATGATGTGTGAGGATGGTGTGTGAGGATGGTGTGTGAGGATGATGTGTGAGGATGGTGTGTGAGGATGATGTGTGAGGATGGTGTGTGAGAATGGTGTGTGAGGATGGTGTGTGAGGATGGTGTGTGAGGATGGTGTGTGAGGATGATGTGTGAGGAAAGTGTGTGAGGATGGTGTGTGAGGATGATGTGTGAGGATGGTGTGTGAGAATGGTGTGTGAGGATGGTGTGTGAGGATGGTGTGTGAGGATGGTGTGTGAGGATGATGTGTGAGGAAAGTGTGTGAGGATGGTGTGTGAGGATGATGTGTGAGGATGGTGTGTGAGGATGGTGTGTGAGGATGGTGTGTGAGGAAGGTGTGTGAGGAAAGTGTGTGAGGATGGTGTGTGAGGATGGTGTGTGAGGATGATGTGTGAGGATGTTGTGTGAGGATGGTGTGTGAGGATGGTGTGTGAGGATGGTGTGTGAGGAAAGTGTGTGAGGATGGTGTGTGAGGAAGGTGTGTGAGGATGATGTTTGAGGATGGTGTGTGAGGATGGTGTGTGAGGATGATGTGTGAGGAAGGTGTGTGAGGATGATGTGTGAGGATGGTGTGTGAGGATGGTGTGTGAGGAAGGTGTGTGAGGAAAGTGTGTGAGGATGGTGTGTGAGGATGGTGTGTGAGGATGATGTGTGAGGATGGTGTGTGAGGATGGTGTGTGAGGATGGTGTGTGAGGAAGGTGTGTGAGGAAAGTGTGTGAGGATGGTGTGTGAGGAAGGTGTGTGAGAATGATGTGTGAGGATGGTGTGTGAGGATGGTGTGTGAGGATGGTGTGTGAGGATGGTGTGTGAGGAAAGTGTGTGAGGATGGTGTGTGAGGAAGGTGTGTGAGGATGATGTGTGAGGATGATGTGTGAGGATGATGATTGAGGATGATGTGTGAGGATGATGTGTGAGGATAATGTGTGAGGATGATGTGTGAGGATGATGTGTGAGGAAAGTGTGTGAGGATGGTGTGTGAGGATGATGTGTGAGGAAAGTGTGTGAGGATGGTGTGTGAGGATGATGATTGAGGATGATGTGTGAGAATGGTGTGTGAGGATGGTGTGTGAGGATGGTGTGTGAGGATGGTGTGTGAGGATGATGTGTGAGGAAAGTGTGTGAGGATGGTGTGTGAGGATGATGTGTGAGGATGGTGTGTGAGAATGGTGTGTGAGGATGGTGTGTGAGGATGGTGTGTGAGGATGGTGTGTGAGGATGATGTGTGAGGAAAGTGTGTGAGGATGGTGTGTGAGGATGATGTGTGAGGATGGTGTGTGAGGATGGTGTGTGAGGATGGTGTGTGAGGAAGGTGTGTGAGGAAAGTGTGTGAGGATGGTGTGTGAGGATGGTGTGTGAGGATGATGTGTGAGGATGTTGTGTGAGGATGGTGTGTGAGGATGGTGTGTGAGGATGGTGTGTGAGGAAAGTGTGTGAGGATGGTGTGTGAGGAAGGTGTGTGAGGATGATGTTTGAGGATGGTGTGTGAGGATGGTGTGTGAGGATGATGTGTGAGGAAGGTGTGTGAGGATGATGTGTGAGGATGGTGTGTGAGGATGGTGTGTGAGGAAGGTGTGTGAGGAAAGTGTGTGAGGATGGTGTGTGAGGATGGTGTGTGAGGATGATGTGTGAGGATGGTGTGTGAGGATGGTGTGTGAGGATGGTGTGTGAGGAAGGTGTGTGAGGAAGTGTGTGAGGATGGTGTGTGAGGAAGGTGTGTGAGAATGATGTGTGAGGATGGTGTGTGAGGATGGTGTGTGAGGATGGTGTGTGAGGATGGTGTGTGAGGAAAGTGTGTGAGGATGGTGTGTGAGGAAGGTGTGTGAGGATGATGTGTGAGGATGATGTGTGAGGATGGTGTGTGAGGATGGTGTGTGAGGATGATGTGTGAGGAAGGTGTGTGAGGATGATGTGTGAGGATGGTGTGTGAGGATGGTGTGTGAGGAAGATGTGTGGGGAAAGTGTGTGAGGATGGTGTGTGAGGATGGTGTGTGAGGATGATGTGTGAGGATGGTGTGTGAGGATGGTGTGTGAGGATGGTGTGTGAGGATGGTGTGTGAGGAAGGTGTGTGAGGAAAGTGTGTGAGGATGGTGTGTGAGGAAGGTGTGTGAGGATGATGTGTGAGGATGATGTGTGAGGATGGTGTGTGAGGATGGTGTGTGAGGATGATGTGTGAGGAAGGTGTGTGAGGATGATGTGTGAGAAAGGTGTGTGATGATGATGTGTGAGGAAGGTGTGTGAGGATGATGTGTGAGGAAGGTGTGTGAGGAAGGTGTGTGAGGATGATGTGTGAGGATGATGTGTGAGGATGGTGTGTGAGTATGGTGTGTGAGGATGATGTGTGAGGAAGGTGTGTGAGGATGATGTGTGAGGAAGGTGTGTGAGGAAGGTGTGTGAGGATGATGTGTGAGGATGGTGTGTGAGGATGATATGTGAGGAAGGTGTGTGAGGATGATGTGTGAGGAAGGTGTGTGAGGATGATGTGTGAGGATGATGTGTTAGGATGGTGTGTGAGGATGGTGTGTGAGGATGGTGTGTGAGGATGGTGTGTGAGGATGGTGTGTGAGGATGGTGTGTGAGGATGGTGTGTGAGGAAAGTGTGTGAGGATGGTGTGTGAGGAAGGTGTGTGAGGATGATGTGTGAGGATGATGTGTGAGGATGATGTGTGAGGATGGTGTGTGAGTTTGGTGTGTGGGGATGATGTGTGAGGAAGGTGTGTGAGGATGATGTGTGAGGATGGTGTGTGAGGATGGTGTGTGAGGAAGATGTGTGGGGAAAGTGTGTGAGGATGGTGTGTGAGGATGGTGTGTGAGGATGGTGTGTGAGGATGGTGTGTGAGGATGGTGTGTGAGGATGGTGTGTGAGGAAGGTGTGTGAGGAAAGTGTGTGAGGATGGTGTGTGAGGAAGGTGTGTGAGGATGATGTGTGAGGATGATGTGTGAGGATGGTGTGTGAGGATGGTGTGTGAGGATGATGTGTGAGGAAGGTGTGTGAGGATGATGTGTGAGGAAGGTGTGTGAGGATGATGTGTGAGGAAGGTGTGTGAGGATGATGTGTGAGGAAGGTGTGTGAGGAAGGTGTGTGAGGATGATGTGTGAGGATGATGTGTGAGGATGGTGTGTGAGTATGGTGTGTGAGGATGATGTGTGAGGAAGGTGTGTGAGGATGATGTGTGAGGAAGGTGTGTGAGGAAGGTGTGTGAGGATGATGTGTGAGGATGGTGTGTGAGGATGATATGTGAGGAAGGTGTGTGAGGATGATGTGTGAGGAAGGTGTGTGAGGATGATGTGTGAGGATGATGTGTTAGGATGGTGTGTGAGGATGGTGTGTGAGGATGAGTGTGTGAGGATGGTGTGTGAGGATGGTGTGTGAGGATGATGTGTGAGGATGGTGTGTGAAGATGGTGTGTGAGGATGATGTGTGAGGATGATGTGTGAGGATGATGTGTGAGGATGGTGTGTGAGGAAGGTGTGTGAGGAAGGTGTGTGAGGATGGTGTGTGAGGATGGTGTGTGAGGATGGTGTGTGAGGATGGTGTGTGAGGCAAGTGTGTGAGGATGGTGTGTGAGGAAGGTGTGTGAGGATGATGTGTGAGGATGATGTGTGAGGATGATGTGTGAGGATGATGTGTGAGGATGTTGTGTGAGGATGGTGTGTGAGGATGGTGTGTGAGGATGGTGTGTGAGGAAAGTGTGTGAGGATGGTGTGTGAGGAAGGTGTGTGAGGATGATGTTTGAGGATGGTGTGTGAGGATGGTGTGTGAGGATGATGTGTGAGGAAGGTGTGTGAGGATGATGTGTGAGGATGGTGTGTGAGGATGGTGTGTGAGGAAGGTGTGTGAGGAAAGTGTGTGAGGATGGTGTGTGAGGATGGTGTGTGAGGATGATGTGTGAGGATGGTGTGTGAGGATGGTGTGTGAGGATGGTGTGTGAGGAAGGTGTGTGAGGAAAGTGTGTGAGGATGGTGTGTGAGGAAGGTGTGTGAGGATGATGTGTGAGGATGGTGTGTGAGGATGGTGTGTGAGGATGGTGTGTGAGGATGGTGTGTGAGGAAAGTGTGTGAGGATGGTGTGTGAGGAAAGTGTGTGAGGATGATGTGTGAGGATGATGTGTGAGGATGATGTGTGAGGATGGTGTGTGAGGATGATGTGTGAGGAAGGTGTGTGAGGATGATGTGTGAGGATGGTGTGTGAGGATGGTGTGTGAGGATGATGTGTGAGGAAGGTGTGTGAGGATGATGTGTGAGGATGGTGTGTGAGGATGGTGTGTGAGGAAGGTGTGTGAGGATGATGTTTGAGGATGGTGTGTGAGGATGGTGTGTGAGGATGATGTGTGAGGAAGGTGTGTGAGGATGATGTGTGAGGATGATGTGTGAGGATGGTGTGTGAGGATGGTGTGTGAGGAAGGTGTGTGAGGAAAGTGTGTGAGGATGGTGTGTGAGGATGGTGTGTGAGGATGATGTGTGAGGATGGTGTGTGAGGATGGTGTGTGAGGATGGTGTGTGAGGAAGGTGTGTGAGGAAAGTGTGTGAGGATGGTGTGTGAGGAAGGTGTGTGAGGATGATGTGTGAGGATGATGTGTTAGGATGGTGTGTGAGGATGGTGTGTGAGGATGATGTGTGAGGAAGGTGTGTGAGGAAGGTGTGTGAGGATGATGTGTGAGGATGATGTGTGAGGATGGTGTGTGAGTATGGTGTGTGAGGATGATGTGTGAGGAAGGTGTGTGAGGATGATGTGTGAGGAAGGTGTGTGAGGAAGGTGTGTGAGGATGATGTGTGAGGAAGGTGTGTGAGGATGATGTGTGAGGATGGTGTGTGAGTATGGTGTGTGAGGATGATGTGTGAGGAAGGTGTGTGAGGATGATGTGTGAGGAAGGTGTGTGAGGAAGGTGTGTGAGGATGATGTGTGAGGATGATGTGTGAGGATGGTGTGTGAGTATGGTGTGTGAGGATGATGTGTGAGGAAGGTGTGTGAGGATGATGTGTGAGGAAGGTGTGTGAGGAAGGTGTATGAGGATGATGTGTGAGGAAGGTGTGTGAGGATGATGTGTGAGGATGATGTGTGAGGATGATGTGTGAGGATGGTGTGTGAGGTTGGTGTGTGGGGATGATGTGTGAGGAAGGTGTGTGAGGATGATGTGTGAGGATGGTGTGTGAGGATGGTGTGTGAGGAAGATGTGTGGGGAAAGTGTGTGAGGATGGTGTGTGAGGATGGTGTGTGAGGATGGTGTGTGAGGATGGTGTGTGAGGATGGTGTGTGAGGATGGTGTGTGAGGATGGTGTGTGAGGAAGGTGTGTGAGGAAAGTGTGTGAGGATGGTGTGTGAGGAAGGTGTGTGAGGATGATGTGTGAGGATGATGTGTGAGGATGGTGTGTGAGGATGGTGTGTGAGGATGATGTGTGAGGAAGGTGTGTCAGGATGATGTGTGAGGAAGGTGTGTGAGGATGATGTGTGAGGAAGGTGTGTGAGGATGATGTGTGAGGAAGGTGTGTGAGGAAGGTGTGTGAGGATGATGTGTGAGGATGATGTGTGAGGATGGTGTGTGAGTATGGTGTGTGAGGATGATGTGTGAGGAAGGTGTGTGAGGATGATGTGTGAGGAAGGTGTGTGAGGAAGGTGTGTGAGGATGATGTGTGAGGATGGTGTGTGAGGATGATATGTGAGGAAGGTGTGTGAGGATGATGTGTGAGGAAGGTGTGTGAGGATGATGTGTGAGGATGATGTGTTAGGATGGTGTGTGAGGATGGTGTGTGAGGATGGTGTGTGAGGATGGTGTGTGAGGATGATGTGTGAGGATGGTGTGTGAAGATGGTGTGTGAGGATGATGTGTTAGGATGATGTGTGAGGATGATGTGTGAGGATGGTGTGTGAGGAAGGTGTGTGAGGAAGGTGTGTGAGGATGATATTTGTGTATATGTTTAGTATTGGAATATGAATATGTGTGGAGATGTAAGGACAGCTGGAGAGGAGACGGACACCACTAGCTTAACCTTTCGCCCACTTAAATACTACAATGGAAGTGAAACAACGAAAACTAGCATGGTTTGGGCATGTAGATATGATTCATTGTCAAAAAACAATACTGCAGGGAACTGTCAAAGGGGAAAGAAGCAGAGAAGGACAAATAGAGGCATGGACAGACAACATCAAGGAATGGAAAGGATACGATATTTCCACACTCATCCACATATCTAGAATTCCTTGGAGGACTCTGTGTGTTGAAGCATCCAATGTGGTACCCCTAGGCTGGAGGACTCTGTGTGCTGAAGCATGCAATGTAGTACCCCTACGACCCTGAAGGGTAACGGGTTTATAGATATAGATAGATGTGTGGAGATTATGCGTTCATATGCAGGAAAATAATATGTTAATATGTGTGGATAATGTGTGAAAATGTGTGACAATTATGTGTGAGGATGTTTGGGAATTATGTGTGCAGATTTTGGAGTCGGTGTATGGAGATCTTCGTAGTAGGGATTTATAATAGGGATACGATTTTCCTAGTCACCTGGAGTTATTTTTCCGATATCTTGTGTTGTCAAAACTATTTCACATGTGTTCCACTTCAGTGTCAAATTTCTGGCCTAATAAAGACATGATTTCAACTTTTCTTGTAGGTTTGTTATTATTTATTATACTATACGTCACCAGAATAATTTCAAATAATTACTTTACCTAGACATTCCAGCGTACGTTTTTCTTTAAAAAAAATGGTAGCATATCCTATTCAATACGTAGCTATCAACCCAGCATTTGTCGGTTGTGACGATTTTATAAGCAACATAAATAGGTTCAGTAGTTTGCCACTGCTTTCTGAACGATCTGAATGCATAGTTACCTGTAGCGTGGGTCGAATTCGGTACATTTGTCGCCACATGCGTGATCTGTACCACTTAGTCACAGAGCCAGACAGTGTACGTTACGTTGATCAATATTTATTCTCCCCCTCCCCACAAGGTAAAAGCTATGACCCCTAGAAGAGCCATATGCCGTACTCTAAAAAACCTTGTTATATATTAAGTAAGTACAAATAGCGTGAATGGATTTCGAACGCTTGTTTCTTATTTAAAAAAAGCCATTGGATACATCATTATTTCTATAAAGGATGCCGTCAATATTTACGGGGGAAGCAGGAGGAAGGAGGGGGAGGGGCGGTATCTGAAAATGTTTGATAACAAGGGACAAGGGGTGTTTGACAAACGTTGACGATGCATCAATAAAATTGTTCATATGTGACATTTTCTATCACAAAAAATGAACCCAGAAAAAATACTGATATTTTCCCAGTTTACTTGCAAAACATAATTATTGATTGGGAGGGGAAGAGATAGTTACTTTTTGATTTAATTAAGCAGGGGGGTAACTTGATTCTTGACAAATAAATGACAAGTGGAGGAAGTTAATTAATTCCCCCCCCCCCCCCACAAAAAAAACGGTGTTGACGTAATTTAGGGGCAGCCCCTAAGAAGTGAAATGGAGGCTATTTTTAGTCTATAGAAATATAAGCCGTTTTGTCAAAGAGGTCGCCAACAAACCGTACAGGAAGGGCATATATGCTTCATACACATTTACAAAAAATATTGATAGAACGTTTTCACTGTTCTTGTCTGTTAGCCGACACGAATTAATTTAAATTAGGACACAAGGTAAATGACGTTGGACTGGGTTAAAGAACACAGTGTTGCAATCTCGTTCTGCGGAAAAAAAACCCATTTTTCTAGTGATCATCATTATCAAATGCCGTCTCCGCAACGAAGGTTGGCTGCAACGGATCTCCAACATCCCCTGCCTCTTGTCTTGGTGGTGCACTCTGCTAGACTGTAACCTGTCCATGTTGTAGCCTGTGATGTTACTCTCCTACTTGTATCTCTGCCTGCCTCTTGCTCGCTTCCTTTTGACTTTACCCTCAAGTAAGGTCTTCAATAAGGTGTCATGTCTTTTAATGTGTCCAAAATATTTTATTTGCCTGATCTTTATTTCTCTTAGTAGTTCTTTCTTCATATTAAGTGTCTTTAGCACCTCTTTATTTGTTTTCTTCTCTTTCCATGATGTTATCCCTATTCTTCTATATACCCACATCTCAAAGGCATCAATTCTGTCATCTAATTGTTTATTTAGTGTCCTTGTTTCTGAGCCATACAATTAATATAGAATAGATATAGCATTTTATAATTCTCAATTTTAACTTGTTTGTAATTTGTTTAGATATTAATATTTTCCTCGTGTTATTGAAGGTACTTTTAGCCATTCCTATGTTCCTTTTAACTTCTGTTTCACATCTGCCATCATTTGTGACTATGTGTCCAAGATATTGATAATGTTTTACTTGTAGTTTCTCTCCCTGTATGTTTATGTTTTGCTCTTGTTCTTCTGTGTCTTTGCTAATTATCATGTGTTTTTTTTAAATATTTATATCCAGCCCATAATCATTACTTGATTTATTGACTTGATCTATTAGTCTTTGTAGTTCATGTTCACTTTCTGCTAAAAGAACAGTGTCATCTGCATATCTAATGTTGTTTATTTTTTTCCCATTGATCTTGAGTCCTGACATTTCTTCTATATGTTTAAAGATATTCTCTGTGTAGATATTAATGATATATTAACGATAATATTTTAGTGATATAGTGCTGTTATTCTGTGCGCCCTTTTTGGACCATAGAAACGGAAGGGATTACACGCACAAAGCTTGTGTGTGACAATCAGTACAAAGTAACTGCGTAAAACGTAATAACAATTAGACTTAACGTAAAACACATGTTTATATTTCGTTTAAATGGGACACCACAGACTATATCTAAAACTCGCCCATCATTACCCACTAGTTTTAGATATAGTCTGTGGTGTCCCATTGAAACAAAGCTTGTGTAGTACTTTTTGCTTACGTAGAGAATCCAGCTACCATTTTTGTATTAGCGGGAGAGTGTTTATGTGTGTGTTAGCATGAACGAACACGTTGCAACCTACCCCAAATGACGAAGAGATGCTAGCTAGCGGACATTACACATGTGACCTTTTCTGGCGAACACATTGGCGATAGGAAATGCTAGGTGTGTTATCACTGCGGATAGGGTAACACATCTGATAGAATAACGGTGAGATATTTGGCCCAGAAATGTGTGCTGTACACCTGGTATAAATTGGGTTCTGTTACACTAGACTGCCTCCCTTTGGGACTAAACATGTATTCATAACCACCCTTCCCCTTTCTTACAGTACCACGCTTGTGGGGCAACCTTACATGAGTCTTAGTTTCGCCCCTTTCATACAATTGAGCTAAACATGTGCTTTTGTCAGAAAATCTATGGGCTATCAAGAGGTATCTGCTCACAGTTAAGGAGATTATCTATCATGTAGACTGTCAAGAGATACCTGCCTACAGTTAAGGAGATTATCTGTCATATGGGCTGTCAAGAGCTACCTGCTCACAGATAAGGAGATTATCTATCATGTGGGTTGTCAAAAGATACCTGCTCACAGTTAAGGAGATTATCTGTCATATGGGCTGTCAAGAGCTACCTGCTCACAGTTAAGGAGATTATCTATCATGTAGACTGTCAAGAGATACCTGCCTACAGTTAAGGATATTATCTATCATGTGGGTTGTCAAAAGATACCTGCTCACAGTTAAGGAGATTATCTGTCATATGGGCTGTCAAGAGCTACCTGCTCGCAGTTAAGGAGATTATCTGTCATATGGGCTGTCAAGAGCTACCTGCTCACAGCTAAGGAGATTATCTATCATCATCAGCATGATCTCGATAGAAATTCCATAATTTCTTCTAATTATGATCGTTGGACTATATACTGTTCTCTATATCTCTAGTGTAAAACTCTGACAGATGGAGGACATGCTCTGAGTAATTCCTCGGTTGGATTACTGATAGGTTGATAGATCAATGTATTTCCTTCAGTAAACTTACGTCACTGATCTGAGAGAATGATATTCATCAACACATGCACCAGTCAAAAAGCTATATGGCAACAATCTGTCAATTCATAAATAGTGACCTACATTTCACTTTACTTAACACCCCTATAAAGGCTCATATTTACGTAGTTCATGCGTTAATGTGAAACGCATTTAACGTGCATATTGTGAGACTCAATTACAAGAATGTCAGTCATCTACGCCTTTTGTGCATCTACTGGACCTCTTTTTGTGCATCTATTTGACCACTTTTTTTATCTTTTGGACCGATTTTTTGTGCATCTTTTGGACCACTTTTTGTGCATCTGTTGGACAACATTTTGTACATCTGTTGGACCACTTTTTGTGCATCTTTTGGACCACTTTTTGTGCATCTGTTGGACCATATTTTATGCATCTGTTGGACCACTTTTTTGTGCATCTTTTGGACGACTTTTTGTGCATCTGTTGAACCACTTTTTGTGCATCTGTTGGAACACTTTTTGTGTATCTGTTGGACCACTTTTTGTGCATCTGTTGGACCACTTTTTTGTGCATCTTTTGGACCACTTTTTGTGCATCTGTTGGACCACATTTTGTGCATCTTTTGGACCACTTTTTGTGCATCTGTTGAACCACTTTTTGTGCATCTGTTGGACCACTTTTTGTGTATCTGTTGGACCACTTTTTGTGCATCTGTTGGACCACTTTTTTGTGCATCTTTTGGACCACTTTTTGTGCATCTGTTGGACCACATTTTGTGCATCTTTTTGTGATGAGACATGATTCTCTTTCCACGACTCTCCTGTGTACGAGAGTAGCTGGTGGACAAAGACGAGGAGGCTAAAGGAAAATATGTATTGATAATAAATTAAATTGAAATCCTGCTCACAGAAAGAAGGTACTGAGAGTAAAGAAATATGGTGGATTTTTTGTGCTAGTGTTTTAATGGGGCATCCCTGCGATCTTGAGCGGCTATGCATTTGATGATGATGGCAGGTAGACACCTCTTCTGATACATGACCATTAATGTGGATTGTAGTTGGATATTGAACAATACTTCTAACTATTTTGCTCGTTTCTGCGCTTGTCTGCATGCCATATTTTATACTAAAGACTTCCAATCTTGGGGTGAACATCAATCTCAAATGCCGCAATGTCATCAACAAAGCATAAATTATAAAGTTGTCAACCCCCAACAGATGTTATGCTCAGTAATTACGGAGAAAATAGACAAGATTGGTGGATAACATTTATGAACGCATTATAGTGTTTCCCGTATAATGTGTTCCAGAAAGATGGACAACTGCATAATCTTGAGAGCTGGATTCCTCCTGCTGTGATTCTTGATTAGAAACTAGCATCATGGCATACGAGGTATTCCCATAATTGTTCCACTCTCTGTTTTAACAGCCATTCAAGTGTAGGTAGACTCAAAGTCCAAGTCAGGTGGTGATTACGTGATCTTCGGTTCTTTCCCAAAAAGAGTAAATTTTCTTTCATCTCCTCTATTGACTTCTTTTTCTGTCATTCTTTGTATGTGACCATTGTCAACATTTTCATTTTGCAGTGAATTGATGACTGCTTTAATTAAGTCACCTTTATCTCTTCCCAGTACTCTGTCGTCAATCGCAGCAATGTCTGCCAATGTCACAGCTCTTTCGTTTCCGCCGACTACCGCTTGACCCTGGTGTGAAAGAATGCTCACTCCCCTAAATTGCACAGCAAACAATAGCTTTATGTCGTTCCTGGATATCCAAACAAAGAAACAGAGTTGACAGTTGAAATGTAAGACATCGAAATATAGTTCCTGAATATTTAAATAAAGAAACAAATAGCACTGACAGTTGGAATGCAAGACATAAATTAATATAATATAACAAAATATGTATCAAAATATTTTGTTTTTAATGTCAAAACTAAACAAGATTGGTTATTAGGCAATAAACTAAAACTGCCTCAAGTAGAAACATAGGTGCTCAATCAGCTACACCAGATGATCACCAGCGTTCACTGCCGGTGGTTCTTGTTTGTCGCTTGTTAAACATACTCTTTATTCTGACCCTTAAGTTGCCAGTTGTACACGTTTCACACTCAAAGTCAACTTTCTTCGACATAAGTATAAATTATTTATCAAGTACAATAACTTTATACAGCATACAATGATAATCAATCAGAGTTAGTCCCGGTTACCCATCTTCATTTGACAGCGAGAGTCCTTTACTCTGAGGCGACAGGGACTACCATTGAAGTTTATGTCATTTCATCTGTTAGTATGTTGATTATCGTCTTTGCACACCAGACATACTCATAGGTACTCAGATCTCCATTTCAGTAAATCTCTCAGGGTGTAATGGTTGATAGTTTCTGCTATGTATTGGTTGATTATTCATTTTTAAATTTTTTCATGAGGTGTAGTCTACTTGCTAAGCCGATCATCATTGCAATTTCTCACATTCTCGTTACTGACTCCTGCTCATTGTTCTAAAATTCCTCCGATCATGCAGATTATAATTGAGCACTGATCATGTCTGCTAATACCAGAACAGGATCATCGAATCTGCCACCTGCATCTGTGGAACAACATTATATATACCAAAACGTATACTACAGCACTATTCCAGCTTCGTTATCAATGGTGAAGTTGCCAAAATCATTATCCAAGTACGAAATAACAGAAACAAAACTTGTATATGTAATGGGGCACAGAGAGGGGTGCTTCCTCAAGACGCCAAAATCAATATATAGTCAATTGTCTATTGTCTATCCCAAGGTGGAAATTGATTGATAGCATCCACACTTGTCATTAAGGTTTTCTGACATCAGGAAAAAAGGTGGACATATTCAGACAACCACTCAAAATTAATATAGAATAATATCTGTGTTAAAGCCTACGACGTCATTTCACATTCAAGCTTCTTCTTCTCTCTTATAGAATACTTGGAGGTCATGGAAGCTCGAATCACAGTTTACTTTATATGTGATGGTCATACCATCTGATACAACCACAATAGACTCAAATATGTGCACCTCCATTGACAATACTTGTAAATACGTACGTCATTGTTACCTTGCCCGTCTCTGCTGTTAAATGTCTGCCGCTTAATTATTTTGTGATAATTCCTTTAAATTTACAATTGTGACTGTTTATGGGTGATGGGAGAAAGTGCATTCTCTCTGGATGGACCCAGAGTGACTCATGAGTGATGGGAGAAAGTGCATTCCCTCTGGATGGACCCAGAGTGACTCATGAGTGATGGGAGAAAGTGCATTCCCTCTGGATGGACCTAGAGTGACCCATGAGTGATGGGAGAAAGTGTATTCTCTCTGAATAGACCCCGAGATCCCCGAAGAAGCATCTGACTGAAACGTCTATTTGGTGCATACTTGGATAGATACCGTAACACTGAGAACGGAGCAATTCTTGAAACCATAATTGTGCTATTATAGCATATTAAGTAACAAAAAAATCCATAATTCGTGATGCACAATGGATGCTAGATTGGATTAAACAGCATACAAGAGATATCCATATTATACCAATACTGAAGTGGAAACATTTATATTCTAAGAATGTTCAATAGGCGTCCAACTCCTCTTGTAAATTTCCATTGTCGGCATTGAGAAACAACAAAAGAGTTATGCAGCACAGATTATTTAAACATGATCTTGACTGGCAAGTCAACTAGCCCAGAATCGTGATGTGTTTAGAACATCCTTCAAGTCAACTAGCACAGAATCGTGATGTGTTTAGAACATCCTTCAAGTCAACTAGCACAGAATCGTGATGTGTTTAGGCAATCCTTCAAGTCAACTAGCACAGAATCGTGATGTGTTTAGAACATCCTTCAAGAAAATTACATTCTGTACAGAATGTCAACAGAATAAGTTATCCTTCGTCATAACGAGATTTCTAATTCAGTGACACTGTGTGTGCTCTGTCGATGTTGCTTTCAGTATTATTATATGTTAGCGTATGGTGTCTCTTCATGGGCTGTCTCGGTATTTGTTTTACCCGTCTCTTGTTCTATTGGGAATATATTGTTATAATAATTTTCCTTTGCTTGCATATTAGTGTTGTTTGTGCCACGTTGCTCTTCGTTACTTGAAGTAGCGATCTCATATTGAGTGTCGATTGGCTCACTTTCTTCTAAAATCTGGTCATTTTTGTTCAGTGTTATGTTCTCCTGTTTTTCAATTGTCTGTTGGTCATTTGCATAAACAGTCATACGTTCTCCATTCGGTACAATAACTGCGTAATTGCAGGAGGTATTATCATTGGTGTGCACATTGTTTTTTATGGTTTTGTTATTTGAATCGGAAACTATTTGCTCATTTGCTGTATCGATGTGAGAGGGAGGAGTTTCTGACCTGTTATGTAACTTTTGATTCGTCGCGGGTTTTGAAAAAACGACGGTAGAATAATTAAGATTAACAGCATTTGTTTCATTGTCCAATGAATTGTATGGATTGTCAATGAATAGTTGAGCTTCTCCTAAGTGGGAGTACACATTACTCGTGTCGTTACCACTTAATGCTTCATCCGTGAGGCCGTTGTCGTTATCCCGAGTTTCTTCTTGTACTTCTACAGTGTTACTGCAACTGTTGACATTTGTAGGTGGAGTTACATCAACATAGTTATAGTCTGGGCTGACTTCGTAATATTGATTATTGCTGTCATTACTATTAACTAATGGTAAAACATGGGCTATTGATTTCTGTGGTTTGATTGCTGTCTCTCTTGTAGATTCACTTATGTTGTTTGTTGGGGTACTGTTTGTGTTTATTGATGGTTGCTTTGATATGTTTGGGATATTTTCGTTGTTCTTGTGATTTCTGCGTGTAGTTTTTACTCTCCAGACGACGCACATGATAAGTATAGTTATTAAGATGGCGGCGACGACTGCGCCTACGGTGATGCCGATATGTGCTCCTGAAAATTGTGAGGTGTTGTCACTGTTTTGTTGTTCGTGGTTACCTACGGTGTAGTTTATTGTTGTATTTAGCGATGTTGTTGATCTGATTGTAACCGGAAGATCAGTTGTAGATGTAGGGGAGTTGACTGGTGAACTGATTGTAGTCGCTAGAGTAGAAGTTGGAGATGTAGAAGTTGGAGATGTAGAAGTTGGAGATGTAGAAGTTGGAGATGTAGCAGTTGGAGTAACAGATATTGTAAGTTCTGTAGTTGTTTGATATGCTGAACAGCAATAAACTAAAGTAACATCATCAGACTGGTCATAGAGCCTTGCTTTTTGGTCCTCATCCCATACTATAATAACGTTATTGGTTGCTCTTGACGAGACACCACTGCAACTGATATTTAGATTCACAGAGCATGTTTCAGTGGTGCAAGGAATGGTGTCAGCGCTTGTCCCAGTACACGTGACAACATAATTCCATATATTAGAAAAATCAGCTTTGCATACATAGTATCTCGGTGGATTGTTACTGTAAATAGATGCCCTGCTTTTAGTTATATATGAATATTCCCCGTCATTAGAAGACTCATTTTTAAATGGCATTTCACAGGGAGATTTATTTTTACACAAGCACTTCATGAATCTGAAATATAAGGTGGATAAATGTTTTATGTGCACGCAAAATAAATATAACAGTTAATGATGTTGTATGAACACACAAAAATACCGTATAAGAGAAATCGTTTAATATATTCGAAAATTAACGACCCTGGTGACAACGGGAGGTTGAACTTCTAGTTAAGGGTGAAAAGAATAGGGACAATCTCTTCTTTCTAGTCATCTCGTATGCGACAACTATGGAAAGTTAGTGGATTAGGTTTATGTTTATTGTTTATGTTTAGTGGATTAGGTTAGTGGATTAGTGGATATGCTGACAACTTGTCAGCTGTGGAAAATATGCATCGTCATATCTTGTCTCAACTACTTAGTTTCGTTTTCTATCAAATAATCTCTCCCCCCCCCCCTTCCGGATGACGAAGAGGGGTAGGACAGTGAACATTTCACCTTTCTCCTTGTGTGGCAGACTCTTAGGTGACGGGAGATCATTGTAGATGTGTCATAATTGCAGTGTCATGACTACAGATGTGTTATCCCTACAGATGTGTCATCCCTACAGATGTGTCATCACTACAGATGTGTCATCATTGCAGATGTGTCATCATTGCAGATGTGTCATCATTGCAGATGTGGCATCACTACAGATGTGTCATCACTACAGATGTGTCATTGCAGATCTGTCATCACTACAGATGTGTCATTGCAGATGTGTCATCACTACAGATGTGTCATTGCAGATGTGTCATCACTACAGATGTGTCATTGCAGATGTGTCATCACTACAGATGTGTCATCACTGCAGATGTGTCATTGCAGATGTGCCATCACTACAGATGTGTCATCACTACAGATGTGTCATCACTACAGATGTGTCATCATTACAGATGTGTCATCATTGCAGATGTGTCATCACTAGAGATGTGTCATCAGTACAGATGTGTCATCACTACAGATGTGTCATCACTACAGATGTGTCATCATTGCAGATGCTCACAGCTAAAGAGATTATTTCATCATCCTGACCCGAAAAGTGAATACGATGCACAGATATGCAGGCAGGATATTGCCATAAGTTATCAATGCCCTTCTAATGGTAAGGAAAGTGTGAGAAGTACACGATGTGTACAGTATCTTCAACACTTAATTTGAGTTTTCTACAATTTTGAAAAGTCTATACACTTCATCATTCAAGTAAAATCATATGCTGGTGTCTGCAATGAAGGTTGGTTGTCAGTGACTTATCCAATTTGTAATGTCTGTCATTTGTTTGATATCATGAAATTCTTCTCTCGGGTAACAATTTTAACTTTTCTCTCAAGTAAAACATTTTTAACTCTTCTCGCCAGTAAAACATTTTTAACTCTTCTCTCCAGTAAAACAATTTTTACTCTTCTCTCCAGTAAAACATTTTTAACTCTTCTCTCCAGTAAAACAATTTTTACTCTTCTCTCCAGTAAAACATTTTTAACTCTTATCTCCAGTAAAACAATTTTTACTCTTCTCTCCAGTAAAACAGTTTTTACTCTTCTCTCCAGTAAAACATTTTTAACTCTTCTCTCCAGTAAGACACTTTTTACTCTTCTCTCCAGTAAAACATTTTTAACTCTTCTCTCCAGTAAAACAATTTTTACTCTTCTCTCCAGTAAAACAATTTTTACTCTTCTCTCCAGTAAAACATTTTTAACTCTTCTCTCCAGTAAAACAATTTTTACTCTTCTCTCCAGTAAAACAATTTTTACTCTTCTCTCCAGTAAAACAATTTTTACTCTTCTCTCCAGTAAAACATTTTTAACTCTTCTCTCCAGTAAAACATTTTTAACTCTTCTCTCCAGTAAAACATTTTTAACAGGGTGTCAGATATTTTATATGTCCAGTGAGCACTACCATGACCAAGTAATCAAGGTCAATAATATTTGTCTCCCAACAGTCGACAGATTCACCTTTCTGGGCAGTACTCCATAGAGAGAGATGGCATCAATGTTGGTCAGCAGTAGAATCTCTAAAGCGACTATGACATTTTGTAGACTTCGTGGCGATCCTTGTGACCGTTAGAGCAGTAGCCTCGATACACAATTAAAAGTCTACCGGCGCCCTTGTGATCACTACCATTTTGTGCGTCTTTAAGGTGTAGACTCCTTGCAGCAGACGTGCCAAAGTGTTGGATCACTTCCATACACGCTGCATCACAACGCTTCTCAGAATAAAGTGGCAGGAGAAAATACGTGACATTGAAGTCATCTCTAGACTAGAAAACAAAAATCATGTCAACGGATATAACAACACAACAACCAAAAATCAGAATAGACAATACCGAGATAGAATGTGTGGATAAATTTGAATACTTAGGAGCAAACATCATCGGTGCAGGAGACTGCATGGCAGAAATAAGGAAGAGATTGGCAATGGCATATTGCAAAATAACACGGCTGAAAAACATATGGAAAAACAACAAAATAGAAACGAAAGTGCTGATGTTACGAACTTTTATTTTTCCGGTTGCAACATACGGCTGTGAAACATGGACTCTAAGTAAAACAGCGGCAAAGAAGATCAACGCCTTCGAGCTGAAATGCTACAGAAAGATACTTAGAATATCATGGAAGGATAAAATCAGAAACTCAGATATTATAAACACACTGAATATTCCAGAGTGTTGGTTACTAAACACAATAACAAAAAGAAAACTACGCCTGTTTGGTCATATAAAGAGACATAACTGTTTAGAAAGACAAATAATGGAGGGAAGAGTACCTGGGGAGAGGAGAAGGGGCAGACCAAGAAGATGATGGACTGACGACATTAAAGATAATATGAATACATCGCTAGAAAATGCAAGCCACATCGCCCAAGACAGAGAGAGGTTCAGAGAGTTCATTGGGAAGACAACGTTCTGGAAGGAATACGTCACATGACACACTCTAGACTGGAATATCCTAAGTATTCATACAATGCGAAAGAAGGTCAACTGAGATGGGCCGGGTACGTGCATTCTTGATAAACGCACCCCACAACATCTGATGTGCAGTGAACTCCATAAGCGTAAACGAATTTCTTGTGGACAGAAGAATGGGAGGACTCTCAAAATATCTCTAATGGTTTACAACAATGATGTCACATTATGCAGTCTGTCGCTCGGAATCGACAATTGGCGCAGCAACACCATGTGAGGTAGTATTACTAGAATGTTTCGGGAACTGTTTGAATATCACACAAGTTCTTGTTTGCAATTAGTAATTAATCTAAATATTCTATCAATAGTTAATCAATAATTAATTTAAATATTCATTTTTAGGGTTAGGGTTATATAACTAATCCTAAGACTAACCTTAAATATATTTATATTTAAAATAATAAATGCTAAACATAAACTGAAAAACGTAAACAAGGGAAATAATCACATAGGTAGGCACTAATTCCAAACCAGTGAAATTACGTATATTAGGATGTTAGGTTCTGGAGTTGTGTTTGATTTTCCTCCTTTTGTTCTTATTGCTTCTAACAAGTCCTAAAAGTCATAGAGGAATGACATCATTGTGCTCACATTACCCCATAGGTACTCTGTTCTTCTCAACTATGCGGCAAGCCGTCTGTCGAGAGTACCACTTATAGCACGTAACTCAGTTCCTCAATCCATAATCCCTAGATATCTCCGGAAAAAAACAACCAGTTTGTTAATACGAAATTACGTTTTGGATTTGAACTTACAACTTCTTGATCAAAAAGCGAACAACGTAACCTCTATGCCACCACCAGGGATATCCACTAAAAATCATAATTGCTTCTGCATTTATATATAAAGCATAGTTTTATACAGTGTTCCAGTTTTCAGTCAATGATTTAGAAAAAAAAATTAATAATTGAATAGAAAAGTTCCAGTAAAAAGAACTAGATGCAGCCCAAGGCTTCGATGGACACATGATATCGAAGACCTACTGAACAAGACACTAGAAGAAGCTGGGTAGCTTGTACAGAACAGAATGACAAAGAGGACAACATTCTGTTAAGAACACGTCACATGGATTTTTTTTCTTCTTTCTTCTTTCGTTCACTTGAAACATGTCTATATCTGCAATTCTGTCTCCTTAATAAAACTCACCGTCTTTTGCAGCTCATACAGCGTCCCATAGAGCCCCGATTCCAGTGCCGTCCCCTCTGGCCAACATGTCCGCCTCAGCGTTTCATGCTCAGAACACTCTTGAAACACATGCCTGGCACTCTGCGCCGCCTGTCCACATGCACACACGGCCGCGCCGCCAATCCCGAACTCTGTACACATGTGACCGCGGAGTCGGCCGCGTCCCGTCCCGAGACGTAGAACCATAACCTGTTCTGGTCCGTTCATAATATGACAGCCATCCTGTGTCGGCGCCTGTGGCCCTCCCATTGACCTGATCATCTGTCTTCTCCGATGGCAGGTGATTGGCACATCTGGCCGGTCCCCGGCAGCACCCCCCCCCCCCCCAGCACATGGATAAATAGTTTTCAATTTTTGCAGTTCTGTTTGTTGTCCAGTTACTTGGAGTTCATGTTAGCGAAAACTCTATAAACGTTATCAGACTCTGTTGTTGGCAGGGAGAAAGCGTGTCTCGATAGCCAAGGAACGTAGTTCAATTAAACTACCGAAACTCACACTTATCTTTGTCCCCGGACACGCGGGCGCGGAGGGAAACGAACGGACCGACCAATTAGCTAGCCTCGCCACCACAACAAATGGTCAGCCTATAGACCGAGCAGACGTACTCATTGCTCTTCGTGAGTCTTTCCAATCAGAGTATTTGGAGATGAATAAGCATGAGTTAATATTCAGAATGCACGAATTGGGAGTGAGGATGGGTGTGGTCCGTAGCGAACCTCTGACAAAGATTTTTTTTAAAGATCAGTGGACAACATAGAACCGAAACTATCAGCCGTTATACTCTGAGAGATTTACTGAAGTGGAGATCTGAGAACCTATGGACATGTCAACATACCTAATACATAGTTCAATTTCACATAGATGTAATTGGGCATCCAATTTAAAAAAGCGTTAAAAAATAATGGCAACCTACCAAAAGAAATCAATTTGGCCCCTTTCAACAAATAAAACAAGATGCCAGACTGGAATGTGTACTTTCACAAGACCTGTTCTCTTTATACAATGAAAATAGAATGCGTGCAATAGTTGATATCCCAGGAATAAACATTGGGAGGACATAACATAAATATTTTAAGATATGCGGATATCACTGTACTGATTACTAAAAGTGAGAAAGATTGTCAGGAATTAATTAATGTAGTAGTCACAGAATGTAAAGAGAAAGGCCTCTTCCTAAATATCAAGAAAACAGAAGTAGTGGTTATTTCGAAAATACCACACCTTGCAAGATTAAAGTGAATGATATAGTATTAAAACAGGTCTACCAATTAAAATATTTAGGTACAACGATTACAGCAGATGGAAGAAGTTAAACAGAAATAAGAAGCAGAACAGGGCAGGCAAAAATAGCCTTCAGAAAAATGAAAAATATATTGTGTAATATGACCTTGTCATTAGAGGTGAGGAAGAGAGTTATGCAGTGCTATATAACCCCTATACTAACATATGGGTGCGAGTCTTGGACAATAAACAAACATGAATGTTGGAAATTAGAGGCAATAAAGATGTGGTTCTACAGAAGATTGCTGAGAATACCATGGACTGCCACTAAAACTAATGTGGAGGTATTAAAAGAGTCAAATGCGAGACGGAGCTTAATCAATAATATAAGATAAAGACAATCTTTATTTTTTTGGCCACGTCATGAGACAAGGAGGGTTGGAGAACATAATCACAACAGGCAAAATTGAAGGCAACAGAGACAGAGGGAGACAACGTGAGAAAATATTAGACAGTTTGACAACCTGGCACGACAGGGAAACAACAACGATCCTGATACATAATACTGGAGAACGAGAGCCATGATCGCCTACACCAGCCAGCATGGCATCCGATAATGACCAATGCGATAATGTCCATCACTTCAAATCACTTTATATATGGATGTTTGTAACAACTCGGACAATATGCATATTTTACAAAGTGTAAAATGGTTGCATAAGAATGCAAATTCGCACATATATAAAACAACTAAAATAGGCCATATGTTAATAAATGATCGTATGTTGTAAACTGGATACGTTTACATGTTCAAATGTAGGGGGCAATAGTCCCAAAGTTTTAGAATCCTTGACAATGACCGATATAAATTTAGTGAAAGTAGGGGAACGATTCGAAGCTAGTAAACATTGTTCTCAACACAAACGCCAAAGGTTGGGGGGGGGGGGGGTGATTCTTAAATCTTCAGGTCTAAAGACAAAAACTAAATTCTAGTCAGACTTGACCGAATCCGCAGATTCAACATATGATGAGAAGAGAACATTATTGCCAATTAAGGTGAACGATCAGGAGAAAGACTAGGAGGGAAACTAGAGATGTGGTTTGTTTCATGGAAGTTCGAGATGTACCTTGTAGTTGTGGCCAGTCACTAATGTGTTCGTACATCGTCTAAAGTAAAAAGTAACTTCGTATTCACCGTATTTCAGAGATATAATTTCTGAATATATATATATATATATATATATATATATATATATATATCGACCCAATCGTTTGATTAATGTAGGGAGTTAGCACCCAGATGTACTCAAGAACTGCAGTAGATAGTGTATCAAAGCAACTGGTAGATACAAGTAAAATAATATCCAGATGGGTAGGCAACCTCACAACAAGAAAAATCATAAGTAGGAATCCTCAAAGATCTGGAGGAAGGTTAATTATGTACATAGTTGAACACGACGACATTATCGAGAAGTATATTCTCGTCAGATGAGATGGTTAAGGAACTGCACTTGAGAGA
Organism: Meghimatium bilineatum; assembly: GCA_034231615.1. Taxonomy (NCBI): domain Eukaryota; kingdom Metazoa; phylum Mollusca; class Gastropoda; order Stylommatophora; family Philomycidae; genus Meghimatium; species Meghimatium bilineatum. Next base: position 26,939,094 of record CM067314.1, on the reverse strand, counting down.
ATTGAACGTGAGAAAGGTCCACCACTAATGTCAATTTGATGTTGCTGGGAGAGCCTACTACCCAGTATATATATATGTATGTCCGAGAGGGTACTCTCCAGTATATTTGTGTCCGAGAGGATACTGCCCAGTATGTATATATATATTTCCGAAAGGTTACTCAGTAGTATGTATATTTAGCTAACGGATGATATGAATCTTCTAGAGAGGTAGTTTTTTTAGACGTATAATGATTGGCTGATATATAATTTTATATATATATATATATATATATATATATATATATATATATATATATATATATATATATATAATATATATATATATATATATATATATATATATATATATATATATATATACAGTGGCCTAGAGAAAACCAGTAATGGAGGGAATGATGTCATGGAGACGAACAAGAGGCAGACCAAGAAGAAGATGGACGCAAGACATCAAAGACCACCTGAGCATGACAGTTACAGAAGCAGGAAGACCCGCCCATGTAACGTAATACACATTTATGTAAATTTCGGAATTAGTTTATTGGGATATGTTAACCCTCTCACTCATACATTTTTAGAAATTTTAGAATGTGCCTGAAAAAAAAATATTTTTTCAATTGCCATTGTAAGGAGCCTCAGTAACTGTTTCAATTTTTTTTTTATTATTCAGTCATACAATCCAGGATTTAGCTCCGTCCATTAAAGCGGACATAATGGATATATCCCTACACTCATTGAATTGTTTATATTTATATTTATTTATATATTTATATAGGTATAAATAATACACAAAAAATAATGCAATGATATTTACGTATCATATTGTTTAATTCCAATTGTCTGCATTCCGCTTTTAGTCTGTACTCCAAGTGTTAGCAAGTAAGTTTCATCTCCAAATACATTTGAGTGTACAAGCAAAACGAAGGAGAACAAGTATCCACTTTTTACTGCTGGCATCTGATACCAAAAAAGGTAGAAAGAAAAATGCAAACAAATGTTTCCATGAGAATTAAGTCAAAAATGTATTAATAATGTATAACATCATTGTAAAACATAATTTATGGGACATGTTTTTTCCAGGACGCGCTATTTTGTGCGGTGGTTTATTTGCTACAGACAACGACAATTTAATAAAGGCAAATGTAAAGATAGGTTCCATGCAGCAACCTGCCGTCGGGGATGAAGATAACTCTTCATGTACTAAGCCGCATCAAATATTAGGTGGGGGTGACCAGTTCTCACCTGGTGGGCTACCGCGCTCTTTTCTCCTTAATATGTTCTTACTGCGCAAAACTGAAATCCAACAGATAGATCCAGGACTAGGGTAATAAAGTTTTGCTAATACTATAACACACATAATGATACACACATAAATAGACGTTTCGACCAAAAGGCTTTATCAAGACAAACACTTGAAACAAAATTAAAACATATAACAGAAAGTCAACAGTAATAACATCGACGGTCACATTGGTACGAGTAGTATGGATTGACCGAAAGAGGGACAATGACACCGGACAAGGAAAATACAAAAATGGCAACAAACATGTGACACGAAGCAAACAGAAACTATGGGTCGATTAAGATCATACATGAGACAGGCGCTCATTAATGCCGTCGGGTTTAAGAGTGCCATATTGGTAAATGTAGCGGTTCTCAAGAGCCAGACGGGCCCGGTCGTCAGAAAAGCACGACTTAATGGCCGTAACCTGAATGTCCTGGGTGCCCTGATGGCCCGTGCCATTGAAGTGGACGTCAACAGGCAAACCCGAATGGTTTTTTTATGCTATACAGATGTTTGCAGAATCGGTCTGCGAGCCTCCTTCCATTTTCACATATATATGTCATGGCGCAACGCTTGCATATGATGGCATAGATGACGTTGCGGGACACACATGTGAAGCTCTCCTCAATGGTGAAGGTGGCTTTAGAGAATGTGACAGACTAAATATGGGTGACATAGGCACAAGTGTAGAATTTGCTGCGTGTGCATCAGATGGTACATATTTTCAAGTATAATATATTATTCAATAGATAGATATAATTTTATGAATATATTTAAATAGATAATTAAAATTGTACTCGTTAAAAAGATTCAAAATTAGCGGAAGAGTTTGTGTTAATGCCACACTCATATCATTCTCATCGTGTATTTTTTTTTCAAATGTAGAAGCTGTGAAAATCGGATGTCATAGAAACAAAGGTGGCCCGAAGCAGAGACATTGTGACATTTAGATCTGACTGGTGCAAGATACAGTAGAATAATGACAGAAAAATTATCATAAATAAATGGTGTGCCTAGGTATCGCGTCTCAGATTTGAAAAAAAAATTATCTAAAACATTAGTATCAATTCTACTAAAAGAGACAACCAAGAATCACATAAAGAAAGCATACCCAAAGGATATATGGACACATGTGTATACAGATGGATCAGCGAAAGAGGCAGTATTAGATGGAGGATCAGGAATATATATAGTAACACCAGATGGAAAAGAAATAGAGAAATCCATACCCACAGGCAAACAGTCCACAAATTTCAAAGCAGAAATGGAAGCCATATAGAGGCAGCCAAAATGCTCATGAATTGCTTGCCGAGTCACAACAGACATGTAGTATTTCTAACGGATGCAAAGTCAGTATTGCAGGCATTGAAAGATCCAAAGAACACGAGCATGAATGAACTTACGGCCTGCTTACTACACCTCAGCAGTACTACCAAAGAAACAGTACTGCAGTGGATCCTTGGTCACTGTTGGCATACCTGGAAATGAAAAAGCTGATCTCCTGCCTAGGAAAGGGGTATCACTTGAACAAATAGAAAGTGATAATACGTACTATGAATGTAAGACCATGTTAAAAACAGAATATAAGAAAAAGTGGAAGCAGATGCACCAAACTGCAGAACCAAATGACCCCTACCACCAAATATCACGCAAGGAACAACCATCAACTTCAGACTACGAACTGGTCACAACAGACTGAGAAGTCACATGTTATGAAAGCTGAAGATTGGTGTGACAGATCTGTTCAACTGTGGACTGAGCCCAGAGACTGCAGAACACATTATTCATGCCTGTCAACTCTACCAAGAAGAGAGGGAGAAAATATGGCCTACTGAGACGGCACTGCTTCCAGACTTGAGGTGTTCCATTGATAACCTGAAGGGAATCACACAATTTATTGAAGCTATTGGTGCTGTAACCTGATATCTGACTGAAGAACAATGAAGAAGAAGTATCAATTCTGGTCACATTAAGAGGAAGCTGATTAAAGTACTGATAAGATTTTATTTTTTTAGTGTATTTTTTCAGTCGGAGAAACAATTGACAAGAAACCCCTCGCGACTCTTCTTGGGTTCTGGGTCCATTGCTTGAGAACCCTTACCTTAGCAGATGACATACTTATCAAGTGAGCATTTTTGTGTGGTGAAAATCTCATACAACTTCATCTGTATATGTTAACCCCTCTGAGTAAACGCCTTTTCCTCAAAGATTTGCACGCCCCAGAGTTGGAGTCTTTTGGATATAAAATAGACTAGAGATACGTCTCACTTCTTAACTAGAGAAACGTCCTGCTTCCTAACGCTGGAGAAACGTCGTACTTTCCAAAACGATACTCTTGTAATGTCACGGGAAATTAAAACACATGAAACGAATATGCATCATTCTCGTCTTCTTCCTCTTCTTCTTCTTCTGCGTTCGTTCTTACGCTCTTGCAGGAATTAAACTAGTAATGGAAAACATTGTTACTAATTTATTGTAAGAGTCGCCCAATACGACGATGGACAATAGACATCTCATATTGTTTAACCGTGTCTGTAGCTGCCGCAGGTAAATTAGTCTAGAATATCAAGGCTTTCGGAGCATGAATTCAAAAAACTACGTTCTAGATCGAAAATGTTACATGGAAAAATTAATGAAATACACTGGTTCTTGACATTCAACAAATTATAGTATCACTATCATAACAATTAGTTTAACACAAGCATAAAATTACAAACAAAATATCATAACAATTAGTGAACACAAGCATAGAATTACATACCAAATATCATAACAATTAGTTTAACAACATGCATAAAATTACAAACAAAATATCATAACAATTAGTGAACACAAGCATAGAATTACAAACCAAATATCATAACAATTAGTTTAACACATGCATAAAATTACAAACAAAATATCATAACAATTTAGTTTACACAAGCATAGAATTACAAACCAAATAGAGATAGCAGCATATCAATAACAATACCTTCAGGAAAAACAAAACAAAAAATAGCATAACCATTCGGTTTCTTATATCCTAAGAACAACATTACCAAACAAAAATAATTCCACAAAACAACAAGATGGAAGTAAAAATACTCCTATAAAATAACAACAAAAACTCAAAAATTGGTCCCTAAAACAACAAGACAAAACTCAAAAATAATTCCCTAAAACAGCACTAAATAAAACCCCTAAAAATAATCATCTAAAACATCAACAAACAAGAAAACGCAAAATTAATCCACTAAAACATAAAACAAAGCACTTAAAAATAACTACACTTCAGAAAAAAATACACTTTTTTCTTACCTTCATCTTCATCAACTGAAGGTACGAATCGATGTATCTTGAATTTGAGGGACAATCAGTTCTCGTTTCTTATAGCGTTTACCAGCATACATTAATTGTCTGAAACACATCTAACAGAGCATATACTATCTTCAGTAAAGTAATTCTACTTCTACAAACATTCAACACGTTTGATTGTATTCCTGACACATACGGGATTCAGTAATGATGTATACGGGAAGAAGGGGGACATTTTGTAACAGGCATAGTTTAAAATAGACCAATGTAGCTATCAAAACACACAAGCTTCACAGATTTCTTTATTGTGTATACTTCCCCAGTCACGCATATACTACACTACCACATTTCTAGATCAGTAATTAGGTTCCTGGTTACGTTTGTAAAATATAAAAAAATTATTTTGGAAGATGTAAAATAAAAGTGTCGAGGATTCATTATTAAAGAATAAGTAATAGTGCGGCGAACACGATTTGAACCAGGTCCGAACAGATGACACAAACTAGCCTCGACACTTGAGTCAACTCGTTTACAATCTTCGACCACATCACATGCGGTGTAACGATAGTGCGGCATTTTCTGTAGTATTATCACATCCTATTATGATGATGTTCCTCCTTAGCAAGCGAAGATGAGCATGGCATGAAAAACAATAAATGTGATGAAAAATTAAATAATAATAATGAATTGGTAATTGTCTAATTTGGTTTCTGAGTTCGTAGATGTCCGATGAGTCCGATTCGTGCTCGGAAAGTTTTATTGCAGTGCATGCAGGAATGCTGAAAGTTCGGGTAGGAGAATTAACATCATATTAACATTTATTAGCTCACGTGATTTCATTTTTAAATTCTTCTTCTTCTGCGTTCGTTCTCAAACTCCTGCAGATCAGCAGGATGTAGTGTGGAGAATGGTATGCGTTCTGTCATAGTTTCTGTCCTAGCTGCATTATTTATGCCTTTCAGCCGAACACATCCGACTCAGCATGGCTTCTGATACACTTTAATACTTTAACACTATATTGGATAGAATGTATAGATAAATCATCCTACAGCCGTCTTAGTCGCTTCTTATTGAACCATTCTTATTGCCATTTTACAAATTCTCATTTACCACGTGACAGATAATTTTACCTTAGTTTTTCTTTCATTTTAATCGTCTCTTACGGTATACATGGCAGGTAACACTATCATTATTATTTAATCCAATTCGGGCCCTGGAAACACACGGCAATTTCACATGTATGATAACAAGTGATGTATATACTAAGAATAATATGTATAACATATTATCTGTTTTCTGTTTATTGTTTCCTGCTTACTGTTTTCTTTTTATTGTTTTCCTTCTACTGTTTTTTATCCACTATTTATATTTACTGTTTCCGGTTTAACGAATTTACGTATATTTAAACGTAAATATTGCGAGGCACGGACCTTTTATCCATGTATGCAAATACACGTTGTTAAATCAGTGTGTATCACACAAACAGATAGACTCTTGAAGCTCTTATGAATGAGACAGTTTCAACAAGTGGAACAATGCAAGGATTAAATGTTGTTTGTCCGTCGAAGTCGACATTGACCATTCAGCTCAACTTGGATGATAACGAAGATGATGATGTTTGCGGTGTGCCCGACTGTGACTAATGAATCCTATGCGTGCTTGGAATCGTCTACCAGACTATGGGCATGTTTCGGAGGAGTCCGTGCGCCTTTGAGCAGCTCTTGCCTTTCTTCTAGCGTGTTTGTGTTGCTTATCAAATGTGTCTGAGGTTCTCTGCTGCTGCTGCACCACTCTTGATTCTGTGACGCCAGTAGGATCTGTCTTGTACTAGATTCTCCCATGAATTTGTGTCTACTTTGAAGTAAGTCAGCGATGTCTTAAGAGTGTCTTTAAAATCTTTCTTCTGTCCTCCTGCTTAGCTGCATCCAGTCTATTCTCCATATAACAACTTCTTTGGTGGACGATGATGTTTCACGCGGATCATGTGTCCCGCCCAGCTGTCTGCGCCTTCATCCACACTCTATGTATGCTTACAGACGTGGATTTCATCAGTACTTCACTGTCTGGTATTTCATTCCACCGATGGAAGTGAGTATCTTACGAAGGCAGCTTAGGTGGAAGTGGTTGCGACTTCTAACGTGTCTGGCATATACTGTCCATGTTTCACAGGCATAAAGGAGTGATGTTTATTGTTGCCTAGTAAACTATGAGTTTGTGCTATTTGTTTTTATTCAATTTCTTTTCTACACGTTCTTTCGCAGTCTTCAAATCTGGCACTAGTTTTCGCTATTCTGTTGTTTATGTTTATGTTGTTTATCCCTGAATGTCGATGTGTACATCTTGTGAGAGAGTGCTGCCCAGTGAGGCGAAATATTCACTGTTCTTCAATGATCCTTATATAGGGATTTACTTGTGGTTTGTTTGTTTTGAAACCATGACCTCTGTTTTCTTTGTATTGATGGTGAAACCAACATAGTCACAGGCCTCAGCAAATTGGTTTAGGGTGACCTGCATACTGTCTGCAGAATCAGCATAGAGAGCGTAGTCATTTGCATAAAGTGCCAGTGTGTTGCCGGGGCCCGAAAGGGCAGCAAAGAATAGCAACACTGTTTACCTTCCACGCATGTCGACTAAGGAGGTTATGGGATGGAGTTGGCTGTCCCATCCCATATAAGGTAAGTGACCCAAAGTCATGCTGAAGTCGGATGTGTCAGGCCGAAAGGCGCAGATATCGATGTAATGCTGTAAACCATGACACAGCGCATTCCGTTCTCCGGACTACATCCTGCTTATCTGCAGGAGTTTTAGAGCTAACGCAGAAAAAGAAGAACTCGCATAAGGAGTTCTCGACTATTGTGTCTCGCACCTTAGTTTCGGCTTGCAAACGCCAAAAGTTGAAAAGTTTACCGTCTATTCTGTATTTTTTTTGCATTATATTTAGTGAAATCTATACCTATAATGCGTTGTAACCCTTGATTATTTAGTGAAATCTATACCTATATAAGTTGTAACCCTTGATCATTTAGTGAAATCTATACCTATAATGCGTTGTAACCCTTGATTATTTAGTGAAATCTATACCTATATAAGTTGTAACCCTTGATTATTTAGTGAAATCTATACCTATATCCTTTGTAACCCTTGATCATTTAGTGAAATCTATACCTTAATGCGTTGTAACCCTTGATGATTTAATGAAATCTATGTGTTTAACTAACAGCATACCCGCGGCCACTAAATATAAAAATAACAACGCGTAAATATCGGACATAATAAAAGTAGTCTACACAAACATAACATCTGTCATTATAGATAACTCTGGGTATTACCCACAAACTGAGGGCATTCTTTAGCCTAACAATTTTCCTATTCAGAAAATCAGGGATGCGTTTAAACGTGTCTCTTGTAAGCGTAACCAACCGTAGAAGGTAGCACAGAAGTCACCTGTTACATGTATTCACAGCACCGGAACAGGATAGTACTCGTAAATGAAGTTGATATTTTAGAGAATCCGAACATTGGAAAAAAATATTCTAAGGGGCTGTCCATAAATAAAATCAACAATTAGGAGAATAATGGGTGGGAAAGTGGGGGGGGGGGGGGGGAGGTCTGCAAAAGTGTGCCACATATTGACAAGTAGGTGAGGGATTGACACAATTTAACGATAACTCTTTTCTATACACCACTTAAATTTATTTGAATTATTTTTTAAATGTTAGACGAAATATGTATTTATGTTGCTAAAATTCTTCAGGCAGAGAGTTTGAAAAATCATAATAAGTAAAGGGGAGGAGGGTGGGGGAAGGGCCGGCTCTAACAATTGAGGGGCCCAATGCGAAACGGATTGCGCGGGGCCCAGTCTGGGTAGGGAAGAGGATAATAAAATAAATTCTAATATGAATTTATGGGCCTATGAAGTGCGGGGCCCACTGCGGTAAAATAGGTTGCAATGGCCTAAAGACCGGTCCTGGGTGGGGGGTAACTGAATTCAATTCTTAACAGTTGTCAACAAAGGTTAAAAAAATAAGCAAAAAAATGTTGGTGACGTAATGTATGTACAGTTTCCTGTAGCAGGAAGTATAATTCAGTAATGTTATATGCACAGCTTTCTGTAGCAGGAAGTATAATTCAGTAATGTTATATGTACAACTTCCTGTAGCAGGAAGTATAATTCAGTAATGTTATATGTACAACTTCCTGTAGCAGGAAGTATAATTCAGTAATGTTATATGTACAGTTTCCCTGTAGCAGGAAGTATAATTCAGTAATGTTATATGTACAGTTTCCTGTAGCAGGAAGTATAATTCAGTAATGTTATATGTACAGTTTCCTGTAGCAGGAAGTATAATTCAGTAATGTTATATGTACAGTTTCCTGTAGCAGGAAGTATAATTCAGTAATGTTATATGTACAGTTTCCTGTAGCAGGAAGTATAATTCAGTAATGTTATATGTACAGTTTCCTGTAGCAGGAAGTATAATTCAGTAATGTTATAATGTACAGTTTCCTGTAGCAGGAAGTATAATTCAGTAATGTTATATGTACAGTCTCCTGTAGCAGGAAGTATAATTCAGTAATGTTATATGTACAGTTTCCTGTAGCAGGAAGTATAATTCAGTAATGTTATATGTACAGTTTCCTGTAGCAGGAAGTATAATTCAGTAATGTTGTATGTACAGTTTCCTGTAGCAGGAAGTATAATTCAGTAATGTTGTATGTACAGTTTCCTGTAGCAGGAAGTATAATTCAGTAATGTTATATGTACAACTTCCTGTAGCAGGAAGTATAATTCAGTAATGTTATATGTACAGTTTCCTGTAGCAGGAAGTATAATTCAGTAATGTTATATGTACAGTTTCCTGTAGCAGGAAGTATAATTCAGTAATGTTATATGTACAACTTCCTGTAGCAGGAAGTATAATTCAGTAATGTTATATGTACAGCTTTCTGTAGCAGGAAGTATAATTCAGTAATGTTGTATGTACAGTTTCCTGTAGTAGAACGTATAATTCAGTAATGTTATACGTACAGCTTCCTGTAGCCGGAAGTATAATTCAGTAATGTTGTATGTATTCAACCGTATTGACAGTGCTGTATTAACCACTCACATCTGTACCCAATAATACTAACTAAAACAACAATCGCAACCACGACAATAATAAACACAACAGCGATAACAACAGCAACAATAACCATACCCACAGCAACAGCAATCATCACAACAGTAACAAGAACCATAATCGCAACAAACCATAACCACTACAACAACAATCCCCATAACAGTACTTATCACCTCCATAACAGCACCAACTACCCCATCACCATGACAGAAACAACCGTTAGCACAACAATAACAACAAACATAAACATAGCCACAACAACAATAGTAACCACAAAACCCACAACCTGCAATTGTAATGACATTTCTCTATTGTATATCATGTTTCGGAGTCGAGGACGCACAAGAAGTTAACAAATTGAAGATAAACAAAAGGATCTGCCGAAGTTGTTTAGTGAGATCCCATTGATGTAGACAGTGCAATAGATCCCGCATACAGTCAGAGCGAAAATAAGGAATTTAGGTATTTTTTCCTTGTCCTTCTTTAGATTCCGAGACATCCCCTCCTACTTTAGCGAAAATCATTGTCGATTCGGTCCTTGTTTATTGTTTTTTGGCGACTCTTTCTGGGACCTCGGATCTGGTAACCCAGCCTAATTTCGGCGTTTTATCTAGGATGTTTGAGCTGCGATAGTGTCATGTTAAGTCATTTGCCAGCCTACCAGCAGACCAGAGTTTCCAATTAATTCCTTATTCGAGGTTTGATATAAAAACTACAAAAACTGTTCACCTCACCACCATAAAGAGGGTGCCATTGCTCATGGTTTAGCACTCCTGCATGCACTGCAATAAAACTTTCCTGGCACGAATCGAACTCATCGGGCATCTACGAACTCACAAACCAAATTAAACAAATCACAACCTTTTTTGTTGTTGCTTGTTCATCACATTTATTGTTTTTCATGCCATGCTCATCTTAGCTTGTGAAGGAGGAACACCATCATATATATATATATATAATTTAGATATATATTTCATAAATAATCGAAATGATTTTTTAGTGAACTGAAATTTGAGAAATAGACTTCCGTTTCCTCGTTTGAAAACTTGGGCGGCGGAAAATTAGATGTAGTCATTGAGCTAATTTACATTCTCTTTTTACAAGTCTGTATCCATAAATATGGATTCTGTTGTGAACACAATTACTGTGGTTTCTCTACTAGCAACTGCAATTTTAGCTGGAGTAGCCCTGATCTTCGGACATGTTATTCTTGGAAAAGAGCAACCGAAAGTAGAAAGATGGTGATTTACTTCTCGAGAGTGTAAAACTGTCGACTACACTTTTTATATTCGTCATTAAATTTTTTCTGAGCTTACGTTAGTATGAAAAAATTTAGTAAAAAAAAAAAGGAAATGTGTGTTTTTATTGTATTTTCATTGAGTAAATTATCATAATTATGTGTCTGTGGATTCTAGTAATGAATGTTTTGAATATTAGTTCTGTACCTCTGGTTAGTCTGAAACTGAATGGCTTTCTTCATTAGTGGTGGTTGATGTTTTAGGCAAGAATCTCCTTTGATGCCGGTGATAATCGTCAACAGTGTGATATAATCTGAAGCAAGATCTCAAGCATAGAGGTACATTTCTACATTGCAATCAGGGTAGATCATGCAGGTCTGACTTCTTTTTTCCTGCAGTTTTACATGCTAACACTAATACTCTGTGGATTGTACCTTACCCTTTCATATTTGTCAGGAAAATTTCTTCCAGTAAGTTAATATCATTTTTCATCGAACAGCTTGTTCTATTAGAGCAAGACTGATACTCTGCCTGAATTTCTTTCTCTCAGAAGGGGTTTAATATTCGCTCAGAAGTGTGACCTGTTCACTCAGAAGTGTTATCATGTTCGCTCAGAAGTATGGCGTGTTCACTCACAAGTGTATCATGTTTGCTTTACAGTTTTATCATGCTCACTTAAAAGTGTTAACATGCTCGCTCAGAAGTGTTATCATGTTCACTCAGAAGTGTTACTTGTCCTACCTTCTGGAATACCTCTTTTTCTAATGATCTTGTCAATAACTGCACTAGAGTGGACAGTAGATGTAAGGTTAACCCTTTTTGTATCATGCCAAGTGACGACCATCTCATTTCTTATCTTCTGTAACACAAAAGACGGCATCATCTGCTTTTTTACAAATTCAGATTCTTTTTCTTTTAGTTCTTCAGAAAAAAGCTTTTTGTTCTCCACTACTGTCCCACATGCACCCAATCTGGATTCTTTTTAGTTCTTGAAATAACACTGGAGAAGAATTAAAGCTGTCACAGTACAGAATATGCAGAGATATCAACTGTCAGCAGTTTTGCAATGCTTCAAGAAGCCTAAAACTCACATGCGATATATGCTATTCATATAGTAGGCCCTATGGGGAATATCCGCTCATATTTATAGGCCTAATTGAAGCAATACTCAGTGTTGCCCAGGTGAGAATAAGTAAAATAATTAATAGAGTAGGGTCTTTAAGCTCTAGATGTTAACATTTTTCTGACCAGAAGTCCTGACTGTTTCTATCTCTCATTAGCAATGGTGTTTGTAAATCTTAGAAAAATTAAGAATCTCCTTCGATGCTGCTGATAATCCTCAACAGTGTGATATAATTTGAAATAGGGCATCAAGCATAGAGGTACATTGCAATCAGGGCAGTAAATGCAGGTCTGACTTCTTTTTTTCATGCAGCTTTACACATTATGCAGTCTGGTTTGTACCTTACCCTTTTCTATTTGTCAGGAAAATGTCTCACAATAATTTGTTCTGTTGTAGGCTGTGAAATTGATATCAATTTTCGTCGAACAAGCTTGTTCTATAAGAGCAAGGCTGATATTCTGCCTGAATTTCTTTCACTCAGAAGGGGTTTAATATTCGCTCAGAAGTGTGGCCTGTTCACTCAGAAGTGTTATCATGTTCGCTCAGAAGTGTGGCGTGTTCACTCACAAGTGTTATCATGTTTGCTTTACAGTTTTATCATGCTCACTTAAAAGTGTTAACATGCTCGCTCAGAAGTGTTATCATGTTCACTCAGAAGTGTTACTTGTCCTACCTTCAGGAATACCTCTTTTTCTAATGATCTTGTCAATAACTGCACTAGAGTGGACAGTAGATGTAAGGTTAACACTTTTTGTATCATACAAAGTGACGACCATCACATTTCTTATCTTCTATAACACAAAAGACGGCATCATCTGCTTTTTTTCAAATTCGTATTCTTTTTCTTTTAGTTATTCAGAAAAAAGCTTTTTGTTCTCCACTACTGTCCCACATGCACCCAATCTGGATTCTTTTTAGTTCTTGAAATAACGCTGGAGAAGAATTAAAGCTGACACAGTACAGAATATGCCCTATGTTAGAAAACCCATCGAGAAGCTCCTTGACAACCCTAGAAGTTGCTCCAACAGAAGGCACATCATTGTTTCTGTCAGTATATATAATTAATTTTAGAAAATATTGTGTGCTTGAATATGCAAGCATTGTGTAATCTCACTTTGTTGATTTGCTAGAAGGTATTATATACAATCGTTTAAGACATATTCAAAATATATATATTTTGCATGTTATTTTCATAAAGGAAGGGCCATTTGTTGTTCTTTCCCTTGCTGGTACTGTAAATGCCTCAGACACAAAGATATCTCTATTTTGTAAGTATTTTAAATTTATTTTTCAATTGGATATATATGTAATATGGCCTATTATAATATATATATATATATATATAAATAATTTAAATATATATTTCATAAATAATCGAAATAATTTTTTAGTGAACTGAAATTTGAGAAATAGACTTCCGTTTCCTCGTTTGAAAACTTGGGCGGCGGAAAATTAGATGTAGTCATTGAGCTAATTTACATTCTCTTTTTACAAGTCTGTATCCATAAATATGGATTCTGTTGTGAACACAATTACTGTGGTTTCTCTACTAGCAACTGCAATTTTAGCTGGAGTAGCCCTGATCTTCGGACATGTTATTCTTGGAAAAGAGCAACCGAAAGTAGAAAGATGGTGATTTACTTCTCGAGAGTGTAAAACTGTCGACTACACTTTTTATATTCGTCATTAAATTTTTTCTGAGCTTACGTTAGTATGAAAAAATTTAGTAAAAAAAAAAAGGAAATGTGTGTTTTTATTGTATTTTCATTGAGTAAATTATCATAATTATGTGTCTGTGGATTCTAGTAATGAATGTTTTGAATATTAGTTCTGTACCTCTGGTTAGTCTGAAACTGAATGGCTTTCTTCATTAGTGGTGGTTGATGTTTTAGGCAAGAATCTCCTTTGATGCCGGTGATAATCGTCAACAGTGTGATATAATCTGAAGCAAGATCTCAAGCATAGAGGTACATTTCTACATTGCAATCAGGGTAGATCATGCAGGTCTGACTTCTTTTTTCCTGCAGTTTTACATGCTAACACTAATACTCAGTGGATTGTACCTTACCCTTTCATATTTGTCAGGAAAATTTCTTCCAGTAAGTTAATATCATTTTTCATCGAACAGCTTGTTCTATTAGAGCAAGACTGATACTCTGCCTGAATTTCTTTCACTCAGAAGGGGTTTAATATTCGCTCAGAAGTGTGACCTGTTCACTCAGAAGTGTTATCATGTTCGCTCAGAAGTGTGGCGTGTTCACTCACAAGTGTTATCATGTTTGCTTTACAGTTTTATCATGCTCACTTAAAAGTGTTAACATGCTCGCTCAGAAGTGTTATCATGTTCACTCAGAAGTGTTACTTGTCCTACCTTCAGGAATACCTCTTTTTCTAATGATCTTGTCAATAACTGCACTAGAGTGGACAGTAGATGTAAGGTTAACCCTTTTTGTATCATGCCAAGTGACGACCATCTCATTTCTTATCTTCTGTAACACAAAAGACGGCATCATCTGCTTTTTTACAAATTCAGATTCTTTTTCTTTTAGTTCTTCAGAAAAAAGCTTTTTGTTCTCCACTACTGTCCCACATGCACCCAATCTGGATTCTTTTTAGTTCTTGAAATAACGCTGGAAAAGAATTAAAGCTGTCACAGTACAGAATATGCAGAGATATCAACTGTCAGCAGTTTTGCAATGCTTCAAGAAGCCTAATACTCACATGCGATATATGCTATTCATATAGTGGGCCCTATGGGGAATATCCGCTCATATTTATAGGCCTAATTGAAGCAATACTCAGTGTTGCCCAGGTGAGAATAATTAAAATAATTAATAGAGTAGGGTCTTTAAGCTCTAGATGTTAACATTTTTCTGACCAGAAGTCCTGACTGTTTATATGTCTCATTAGCAAAGTGTTTGTAAATCTTAGAAACATTAAGAATCTCCTTCAATGCCGCTGATAATCCTCAACAGTGTGATATAATTTGAAATAGGGCATCAAGCATAGAGGTACATTGCAATCAGGGCAGTAAATGCAGGTCTGACTTCTTTTTTCATGCAGCTTTACACATTATGCAGTCTGGTTTGTACCTTACCCTTTTCTATTTGTCAGGAAAATGTCTCACAATAAGTTGTTCTGTTGTAGGCTGTGAAATTTATATCAATTTTCGTCGAACAACTTGTTCTATAAGAGCAAGGCTGATACTCTGCCTGAATTTCTTTCACTCAGAAGGGGTTTAATATTCGCTCAGAAGTGTGGCCTGTTCACTCAGAAGTGTTATCATGTTCGCTCAGAAGTGTGGTGTGTTCACTCACAAGTGTTATCATGTTTGCTTTACAGTTTTATCATGCTCACTTAAAAGTGTTAACATGCTCGCTCAGAAGTGTTATCATGTTCACTCAGAAGTGTTACTTGTCCTACCTTCAGGAATACCTCTTTTTCTAATGATCTTGTCAATAACTGCACTTGAGTGGACAGTAGATTAAGGCTAACCCTTTTTGTATCATGCCAAGTGACGACCATCTCATTTCTTGTCTTCTGTAACACAAAAGACGGCAGCATCTGCTTTTTTACAAATTCAGATTCATTTTCTTTTAGTTCTTCAGAAAAAAGCTTTTTGTTCTCCACTACTGTCCCACATGCACCCAATCTGGATTCTTTTTAGTTCTTGAAATAACGCTGGAGAAGAATTAAAGCTGTCACAGTACAGAATATGCAGAGATATCAACTGTCAGCAGTTTTGCAATGCTTCAAGAAGCCTAATACTCACATGCGATATATGCTATTCATATAGTGGGCCCTATGGGGAATATCCGCTCATATTTATAGGCCTAATTGAAGCAATACTCAGTGTTGCACAGGTGAGAATAATTAAAATAATTAATAGAGTAGGGTCTTTAAGCTCTAGATGTTAACATTTTTCTGACCAGAAGTCCTGACTGTTTCTATCTCTCATTAGCAAAGTGTTTGTAAATCTTAGAAAAATTAAGAATCTCCTTCAATGCCGCTGATAATCCTCAACAGTGTGATATAATTTGAAATAGGGCATCAAGCATAGAGGTACATTGCAATCAGGGCAGTAAATGCAGGTCTGACTTCTTTTTTCGTGCAGCTTTACACATTATGCAGTCTGGTTTGTACCTTACCCTTTTCTATTTGTCAGGAAAATGTCTCACAATAAGTTGTTCTGTTGTAGGCTGTGAAATTGATATCAATTTTCGTCGAACAACTTGTTCTATAAGAGCAAGGCTGATACTCTGCCTGAATTTCTTTCACTCAGAAGGGGTTTAATATTCGCTCAGAAGTGTGACCTGTTCACTCAGAAGTGTTATCATGTTCGCTCAGAAGTGTGGTGTGTTCACTCACAAGTGTTATCATGTTTGCTTTACAGTTTTATCATGCTCACTTAAAAGTGTTAACATGCTCGCTCAGAAGTGTTATCATGTTCACTCAGAAGTGTTACTTGTCCTACCTTCAGGAATACCTCTTTTTCTAATGATCTTGTCAATAACTGCACTAGAGTGGACAGTAGATGTAAGGTTAACCCTTTTTGTATCATGCCAAGTGGCGACCATCACATTTCTTATCTTCTGTAACACAAAAGACGGCATCATCTGCTTTTTTTCAAATTCGGATTCTTTTTCTTTTAGTTCTTCAGAAAATAGCTTTTTGTTCTCCACTACTGTCCCACATGCACCCAATCTGGATTCTTTTTAGTTCTTGAAATAACACTGGAGAAGAATTAAAGCTGTCACAGTACAGAATATGCAGAGATATCAACTGTCAGCAGTTTTGCAATGCTTCAAGAAGCCTAATACTCACATGCGATATATGCTATTCATATAGTGGGCCCTATGGGGAATATCCGCTCATATTTATAGGCCTAATTGAAGCAATACTCAGTGTTGCCCAGGTGAGAATAATTAAAATAATTAATAGAGTAGGGTCTTTAAGCTCTAGATGTTAACATTTTTCTGACCAGAAGTCCTGACTGTTTATATGTCTCATTAGCAAAGTGTTTGTAAATCTTAGAAACATTAAGAATCTCCTTCAATGCCGCTGATAATCCTCAACAGTGTGATATAATTTGAAATAGGGCATCAAGCATAGAGGTACATTGCAATCAGGGCAGTAAATGCAGGTCTGACTTCTTTTTTCATGCATCTTTACACATTATGCAGTCTGGTTTGTACCTTACCCTTTTCTATTTGTCAGGAAAATGTCTCACAATAAGTTGTTCTGTTGTAGGCTGTGAAATTGATATCAATTTTCGTCGAACAACTTGTTCTATAAGAGCAAGGCTGATACTCTGCCTGAATTTCTTTCACTCAGAAGGGGTTTAATATTCGCTCAGAAGTGTGACCTGTTCACTCAGAAGTGTTATCATGTTCGCTCAGAAGTGTGGTGTGTTCACTCACAAGTGTTATCATGTTTGCTTTACAGTTTTATCATGCTCACTTAAAAGTGTTAACATGCTCGCTCAGAAGTGTTATCATGTTCACTCAGAAGTGTTACTTGTCCTACCTTCAGGAATACCTCTTTTTCTAATGATCTTGTCAATAACTGCACTTGAGTGGACAGTAGATTAAGGCTAACCCTTTTTGTATCATGCCAAGTGACGACCATCTCATTTCTTGTCTTCTGTAACACAAAAGATGGCAGCATCTGCTTTTTTACAAATTCAGATTCTTTTTCTTTTAGTTCTTCAGAAAAAAGCTTTTTGTTCTCCACTACTGTCCCACATGCACCCAATCTGGATTCTTTTTAGTTCTTGAAATAACACTGGAGAAGAATTAAAGCTGTCACAGTACAGAATATGCAGAGATATCAACTGTCAGCAGTTTTGCAATGCTTCAAGAAGCCTAATACTCACATGCGATATATGCTATTCATATAGTAGGCCCTATGGGGAATATCCGCTCATATTTATAGGCCTAATTGAAGCAATACTCAGTGTTGCCCAGGTGAGAATAATTAAAATAATTAATAGAGTAGGGTCTTTAAGCTCTAGATGTTAACATTTTTCTGACCAGAAGTCCTGACTGTTTCTATTTCTCATTAGCAAAGTGTTTGTAAATCTTAGAAAAATTAAGAATCTCCTTCGATGCCGCTGATAATCCTCAACAGTGTGATATAATTTGAAATAGGGCATCAAGCATAGAGGTACATTGCAATCAGGGCAGTAAATGCAGGTCTGACTTCTTTTTTCATGCAGCTTTACACATTATGCAGTCTGGTTTGTACCTTACCCTTTTCTATTTGTCAGGAAAATGTCTCACAATAAGTTGTTCTGTTGTAGGCTGTGAAATTGATATCAATTTTCGTCGAACAACTTGTTCTATAAGAGCAAGGCTGATACTCTGCCTGAATTTCTTTCACTCAGAAGGGGTTTAATATTCGCTCAGAAGTGTGACCTGTTCACTCAGAAGTGTTATCATGTTCGCTCAGAAGTGTGGCGTGTTCACTCACAAGTGTTATCATGTTTGCTTTACAGTTTTATCATGCTCACTTAAAAGTGTTAACATGCTCGCTCAGAAGTGTTATCATGTTCACTCAGAAGTGTTACTTGTCCTACCTTCAGGAATACCTCTTTTTCTAATGATCTTGTCAATAACTGCACTAGAGTGGACAGTAGATGTAAGGTTAACCCTTTTTGTATCATGCCAAGTGACGACCATCTCATTTCTTATCTTCTGTAACACAAAAGACGGCATCATCTGCTTTTTTTCAAATTCAGATTCTTTTTCTTTTAGTTCTTCAGAAAATAGCTTTTTGTTCTCCACTACTGTCCCACATGCACCCAATCTGGATTCTTTTTAGTTCTTGAAATAACGCTGGAGAAGAATTAAAGCTGTCACAGTACAGAATATGCAGGGATATCAACTGTCAGCAGTTTTGTAATGCTTCAAGAAGCCTAAAACTCACATGCGATATATGCTATTCATATAGTAGGCCCTATGGAGAATAACCGCTCATATTTATAGGCCTAATTGAAGCAATACTCAGTGTTGCCCAGGTGAGAATAAGTAAAATAATTAATAGAGTAGGGTCTTTAAGCTCTAGATGTTAACATTTTTCTGACCAGAAGTCCTGACTGTTTCTATCTCTCATTAGCAAAGTGTTTGTAAATCTTAGAAAAATTAAGAATCTCCTTCGATGCTGCTGATAATCCTCAACAGTGTGATATAATTTGAAATAGGGCATCAAGCATAGAGGTACATTGCAATCAGGGCAGTAAATGCAGGTCTGACTTCTTTTTTTCATGCAGCTTTACACATTATGCAGTCTGGTTTGTACCTTACCCTTTTCTATTTGTCAGGAAAATGTCTCACAATAAGTTGTTCTGTTGTAGGCTGTGAAATTGATATCAATTTTCGTTTTACTGCCTGTTCTATAAGAGCAAGGCTGATATTCTGCCTTGATTTCTTTCATTGAGAAGGGGTTTAATGTTCGCTCAGAAGTGTGGCCTGTTCACTCAGAAGTGTTATCATGTTCGCTCAGAAGTGTGGCGTGTTCACTCACAAGTGTTATCATGTTCGCTTTACAGTGTTATCATGCTCACTTAAAAGTGTTAACATGCTCGCTCAGAAGTGTTATCATGTTCACTCAGAAGTGTTACTTGTCCTACCTTCAAGAATACCTCTTTTTCTAATGATCTTGTCAATAACTGCACTAGAGTGGACAGTAGATGTAAGGTTAACCCTTTTTGTATCATGCCAAGTGATGACCATCTCATTTCTTATCTTCTATAACACAAAAGACGGCAGCATCTGCTTTTTTTCAAATTCAGATTCTTTTTCTTTTAGTTCTTCAGAAAAAAGCTTTTTGTTCTCCACTACTGTCCCACATGCACCCAATCTGGATTCTTTTTAGTTCTTGAAATAATGCTGGAGAAGAATTAAAGCTGACACAGTACAGAATATGCCCTTTGTTAGAAAACCCATCAAGAAGCTCCTTCACAACTCTAGAAGTTGCTCCAACAGAAGGCACATCATTGTTTCTGTCAGTATATATAATTAATTTTAGAAAATATTGTGTGCTGGAATATGCAAGCATCCACTTTGTTTGTTTGCTAGAAGGTATTATATACAATCGTTTAAGACATATTCAAAATATATATTTTTTGCATGTTATTTTCATAAAGGAAGGACCATTTGTTGCTCTTTCCCTTGCTGGTACTGTAAATGCCTCAGACACAAAGATATCTCTATTTTGTAAGTATTCTAAATATATTTTTCAATTGGATATATATGTAATACATATATAATATATATAAATAAAATTAAAGTGTAACAAACCTATATATATATATATATATATATATATCCACTCCTTAACTACATGACGGATACAACATAAATTAGGTTAAATGGAGAGTGCTGACGGTCGTAGATAATCTTAAAGGTTTGGGATCGCTGTCCTATCATCCGGCAAAGCTGCCCATTAATATGATTGGTTAATCTTTCGCCTCAGACCATTGTACAAAGATCAAAAAAACGATTCCCTGGCATTGACTCGCTGACATCTTTTCTTTTTGTGTGACGTCAACAAGGAAGTTATCCAATGATACTTGCTTTTGAGGATATGTGGAAGTGTGACATTGCATTGTTGTTAAACAGATTCATAGCTTGCTATCAGTCTTATTTGGGTAGTGCTTTACTACAAAATTTTCTACTGGTTGCCACATTTTACACATCTCTCTAATCTCATGTAAAGTGAGGGATTCCTCCCGTCTTTTTCTCCCCAGATGAGATCTCCTCTATCATCATCATTATCAAGTGCCGTCTTCGCAACGAAGGTTGGCTGCAACGTATCTCCAACATCCCCTGTCTCTTGTCTTGGTGGTGCAAAAAATTCAAGATTGGCAACACGGCCATGTGTACAGGCAGCACAGAGTGCCAAACATATACTTAAAAAGTACCGGTAAATGAGTATGAAACGCTGAGGCAGAAATATTGGCCAGAGTAATCAACATTGGAATCAAAGCTCTATGGGAAACTGTGTGAACTACAAAAGACAGCAAGTTTAATGCAGGAGACAGAATTACAGATATAGACATGTTTCAAGTGAACGAAAGAAGAATTTGTTACTTAATAATATGCGTTTTCCGATCCCCTTATGCGACCCCTGTTAAAGGGTCATTTGACCCACAAGTTGAGAACCGCTGTAGCAGAGG
The DNA here is from genome assembly GCA_034231615.1 of Meghimatium bilineatum. Classification (NCBI taxonomy): domain Eukaryota; kingdom Metazoa; phylum Mollusca; class Gastropoda; order Stylommatophora; family Philomycidae; genus Meghimatium; species Meghimatium bilineatum. The sequence goes on along the minus strand of CM067314.1, from coordinate 26,917,854 downwards.
GACATAGGAGCTAACCACTGACAAACTGATGAATGTGCTTCGAGAGCAACATCAAGAGGTTGTAGAGGAGATCAACATCACACAAGAGTGGGAGAGTAACATCCTACACTTTTTATATTCGTCATTAATTTTTTTCTAATCTTACGTAAATATGAAAAAAAACAACAAAATTTAGTTTTAAAAAAAAAGGAAATTTGTGTTTTTATTGTATTTTCGAGTAAATTATCATAATTATGTGTCTGAGGATTCTAGTAATGAATAATTATGAATGTTTTGATTATTAGTTCTGTACCTCTGGTTAGTCTGAATGGCTTTCTTCATTAGCGGTGGTTGATGTTTTAGGCAAGAATCTCCTTTGATGCCGGTGATAATCGTCAACAGTGTGATATAATCTGAAGCAAGATCTCAAGCATAGAGGTACATTTCTACATTGCAATCAGGGCAGTTCATGCAGGTCTGACTTCTTTTTTCCTGCAGTTTTACATGCTAACACTAATACTCAGTGGATTGTACCTTACCCTTTCATATTTGTCAGGAAAATTTCTTCCAGTAAGTTAATATCATTTTTCATCGAACAGCTTGTTCTATTAGAGCAAGACTGATACTCTGCCTGAATTTCTTTCACTCAGAAGGGGTTTAATATTCGCTCAGAAGTGTGACCTGTTCACTCAGAAGTGTTATCATGTTCGCTCAGAAGTGTGGCGTGTTCACTCACAAGTGTTATCATGTTTGCTTTACAGTTTTATCATGCTCACTTAAAAGTGTTAACATGCTCGCTCAGAAGTGTTATCATGTTCACTCAGAAGTGTTACTTGTCCTTCCTTCAGGAATACCTCTTTTTCTAATGATCTTGTCAATAACTGCACTAGAGTGGACAGTAGATGTAAGGTTAACCCTTTTTGTATCATGCCAAGTGACGACCATCTCATTTCTTATCTTCTGTAACACAAAAGACGGAATCATCTGCTTTTTTTCAAATTTGGATTCTTTTTCTTTTAGTTCTTCAGAAAAAAGCTTTTTGTTCTCCACTACTGTCCCACATGCACCCAATCTGGATTCTTTTTAGTTCTTGAAATAATGCTGGAGAAGAATTAAAGCTGTCACAGTACAGAATATGCAGAGATATCAACTATCAGCAGTTTTGCAATGCTTCAAGAAGCCTAATACTCACATGCGATATATGCTATTCATATAGTGGGCCCTATGGGGAATATCCGCTCATATTTATAGGCCTAATTGAAGCAATACTCAGTGTTGCACAGGTGAGAATAATTAAAATAATTAATAGAGTAGGGTCTTTAAGCTCTAGATGTTAACATTTTTCTGACCAGAAGTCCTGACTGTTTCTATCTCTCATTAGCAAAGTGTTTGTAAATCTTAGAAAAATTAAGAATCTCCTTCAATGCCGCTGATAATCCTCAACAGTGTGATATAATTTGAAATAGGGCATCAAGCATAGAGGTACATTGCAATCAGGGCAGTAAATGCAGGTCTGACTTCTTTTTTCATGCAGCTTTACACATTATGCAGTCTGGTTTGTTCCTTACCATTTTCTATTTGTCAGGAAAATGTCTCACAATAAGTTGTTCTGTTGTAGGCTGTGAAATTGATATCAATTTTCGTCGAACAACTTGTTCTATAAGAGCAAGACTGATATTCTGCCTTGATTTCTTTCATTGAGAAGGGGTTTAATGTTCGCTCAGAAGTGTGGCCTGTTCACTCAGAAGTGTTATCATGTTCGCTCAGAAGTGTGGCGTGTTCACTCACAAGTGTTATCATGTTCGCTTTACAGTGTTATCATGCTCACTTAAAAGTGTTAACATGCTCGCTCAGAAGTGTTATCATGTTCACTCAGAAGTGTTACTTGTCCTACCTTCAAGAATACCTCTTTTTCTAATGATCTTGTCAATAACTGCACTAGAGTGGAGAGTAGATGTAAGGTTAACCCTTTTTGTATCATGCCAAGTGATGACCATATCATTTCTTATCTTCTATAACACAAAAGACGGCATCATCTGCTTTTTTACACATTCAGATTCTTTTTCTTTTAGTTCTTCAGAAAAAAGCTTTTTGTTCTCCACTACTGTCCCACATGCACCCAATCTGGATTCTTTTTCATTCTTGAAATAATGCTGGAGAAGAATTAAAGCTGACACAGTACAGAATATGCCCTTTGTTAGAAAACCCATCAAGAAGCTCCTTCACAACCCTAGAAGTTGCTCCAACAGAAGGCACATCATTGTTTCTGTCAGTATATATAATTAATTTTAGAAAATATTGTGTGCTGGAATGTGCAAGCATTGTGTAATTCCCCACTTTGTTGATTTGCTAGAAGGTATTATATACAATCGTTTAAGACATATTCAAAATATATATATTTTGCATGTTATTTTCATAAAGGAAGGACCATTTGTTGCTCTTTCCCTTGTTGGTACTGTAAATGCCTCAGACACAAAGATATCTCTATTTTGTAAGTATTCTAAATATATTTTTCAATTGGATATATATGTAATACATATATATATATAATATATATATATATAAAATTGAAGTGTAACAAACCTATATATATATATATATATATATATATATATATATATATATATATATACTCCTTAACTACATGACGGATACAACATAAATTAGGTTAAATGGAGAGTGCTGACGGTCGTAGATAATCTTAAAGGTTTGGGATCGCTGTCCTATTATCCGGCAAAGCTGCCCATTAATATGATTGGTTAATCTTTTGCCTCAAACCATTGTACAAAGATCAAAAAAACAATTCCCTGACATTGACTCGCTGACATCTTTTCTTTTTGTGTGACGTCAACAAGGAAGTTATCCAATGATACTTGCTTTTGAGGATATGTGGAAGTGTGACATTGCATTGTTGTTAAACAGATTCATAGCTTGCTATCAGTCTTATTTGGGTAGTTCTTTACTACAAAATTTTCTACTGGTTGCCACATTTTACACATCTCTCTAATCTCATGTAAAGTGAGGGATTCCTCCGTCTTTTTCTCCCCAGATGAGATCTCCTCTATCATCATCATCATCATCAAGTGCCGTCTTGCAACGAAGGTTGGCTGCAACGTATCTCCAACATCCCCTGTCTCTTGTCTTGGTGGTGCAAAAAATTCAAGATTGGCAACACAGCCATGTGTACAGGCAGCACAGAGTGCCAAACATATACTTGAAAAGTACCGGTAAATGAGTATGAAACGCTGAGGCAGACATATTGGCCAGAGTAATCAACATTGGAATCAAAGCTCTATGGGAAACTGTGTGAACTACAAAAGACAGCAAGTTTAACCCAGGAGACAGAATTATAGATATAGACATGTTTCAAGTGAACGAAAGAAGAATTTGTTACTTAATAATATGTGTTTTCCCATGGTCTTGGGCGATCCCTGTTAAAGGGTCATTTGACCCTGAAGTTGAGAACCGCTGTAGCAGAGGGACATAGGAGCTAACCACTGACAAACTGATGAATGTGCTTTGAGAGCAACATCAAGAGGTTATAGAGGAGATCAACATCACACGAGAGTGGGAGAGTAACATCCTACACTTTTTATATTCGTCATTAATTTTTTCTGAGCTTACGTAAATATGAAAAAACAACAAAATTTAGTTTAAAAAAAAAGGAAATTTGTGATTTTATTGTATTTTCGAGTAAATTATCATAATTATGTGTCTGAGGATTCTAGTAATGAATAATTATGAATGTTTTGAATATTAGTTCTGTACCTCTGGTTAGTCTGAATGGCTTTCTTCATTAGTGGTGGTTGATGTTTTAGGCAAGAATCTCCTTTGATGCCGGTGATAATCGTCAACAGTGTGATATAATCTGAAGCAAGATCTCAAGCATAGAGGTACATTTCTTCATTGCAATCAGGGCAGTTCATGCAGGTCTGACTTCTTTTTTCCTGCAGTTTTACATGCTAACACTAATACTCAGTGGATTGTACCTTACCCTTTCATATTTGTCAGGAAAATTTCTTCCAGTAAGTTAATATCATTTTTCATCGAACAGCTTGTTCTATTAGAGCAAGACTGATACTCTGCCTGAATTTCTTTCACTCAGAAGGGGTTTAATATTCGCTCAGAAGTGTGACCTGTTCACTCAGAAGTGTTATCATGTTCGCTCAGAAGTGTGGCGTGTTCACTCACAAGTGTATCATGTTTGCTTTACAGTTTTATCATACTCACTTAAAAGTGTTAACATGCTCGCTCAGAAGTGTTATCATGTTCGCTCAGAAGTGTTACTTGTCCTACCTTCAGGAATACCTCTTTTTCTAATGATCTTGTCAATAACTGCACTAGAGTGGACAGTAGATGTAAGGTTAACCCTTTTTGTATCATGCCAAGTGACGACCATCTCATTTCTTATCTTCTGTAACACAAAAGACGGCAGCATCTGCTTTTTTACAAATTCAGATTCTTTTTCTTTTAGTTCTTCAGAAAAAAGCTTTTTGTTCTCCACTACTGTCCCACATGCACCCAATCTGGATTCTTTTTAGTTCTTGAAATAACACTGGAGAAGAATTAAAGCTGTCACAGTACAGAATATGCAGAGATATCAACTGTCAGCAGTTTTGCAATGCTTCAAGAAGCCTAATACTCACATGCGATATATGCTATTCATATAGTGGGCCCTATGGGGAATATCCGCTCATATTTATAGGCCTAATTGAAGCAATACTCAGTGTTGCCCAGGTGAGAATAATTAAAATAATTAATAGAGTAGGGTCTTTAAGCTCTAGATGTTAACATTTTTCTGACCAGAAGTCCTGACTGTTTCTATCTCTCATTAGCAAAGTGTTTGTAAATCTTAGAAAAATTAAGAATCTCCTTCAATGCCGCTGATAATCCTCAACAGTGTGATATAATTTGAAATAGGGCATCAAGCATAGAGGTACATTGCAATCAGGGCAGTAAATGCAGATCTGACTTCTTTTTTCATGCAGCTTTACACATTATGCAGTCTGGTTTGTACCTTACCCTTTTCTATTTGTCAGGAAAATGTCTCACAATAATTTGTTCTGTTGTAGGCTGTGAAATTGATATCAATTTTCGTCGAACAACTTGTTCTATAAGAGCAAGACTGATATTCTGCCTTGATTTCTTTCATTGAGAAGGGGTTTAATGTTCGCTCAGAAGTGTGGCCTGTTCACTCAGAAGTGTTATCATGTTCGCTCAGAAGTGTGGCGTGTTCACTCACAAGTGTTATCATGTTCGCTTTACAGTGTTATCATGCTCACTTAAAAGTGTTAACATGCTCGCTCAGAAGTGTTATCATGTTCACTCAGAAGTGTTACTTGTCCTACCTTCAAGAATACCTCTTTTTCTAATGATCTTGTCAATAACTGCACTAGAGTGGACAGTAGATGTAAGGTTAACCCTTTTTGTATCATGCCAAGTGATGACCATATCATTTCTTATCTTCTATAACACAAAAGACGGCATCATCTGCTTTTTTACAAATTCAGATTCTTTTTCTTTTAGTTCTTCAGAAAAAAGCTTTTTGTTCTCCACTACTGTCCCACATGCACCCAATCTGGATTCTTTTTCATTCTTGAAATAATGCTGGAGAAGAATTAAAGCTGACACAGTACAGAATATGCCCTTTGTTAGAAAACCCATCAAGAAGCTCCTTCACAACCCTAGAAGTTGCTCCAACAGAAGGCACATCATTGTTTCTGTCAGTATATATAATTAATTTTAGAAAATATTGTGTGCTGGAATATGCAAGCATTGTGTAATCTCACTTTGTTGATTTGCTAGAAGGTATTATATACAATCGTTTAAGACATATTCAAAATATATATTTTTTGCATGTTATTTTCATAAAGGAAGGACCATTTGTTGCTCTTTCCCTTGCTGGTACTGTAAATGCCTCATACACAAAGATATCTCTATTTTGTAAGTATTCTAAATATATTTTTCAATTGGATATATATGCAATATACATATATATATAATATATATATAAAATTGAAGTGTAACAAACCTATATATATATATATACTCCTTAACTACATGACGGATACAACATAAATTAGGTTAAATGGAGAGTGTTGACGGTCGTAGATAATCTTAAAGGTTTGGGATCGCTGTCCTATCATCCGGCAAAGCTGCCCATTAATATGATTGGTTAATCTTTTGCCTCAGACCATTGTATAAAGATCAAATAAACAATTCCCTGGCATTGACTCGCTGACATCTTTTCTTTTTGTGTGACGTCAACAAGGAAGTTATCCAATGATACTTGCTTTTGAGGATATGTGGAAGTGTGACATTGCATTGTTGTTAAACAGATTCATAGCTTGCTATCAGTCTTATTTGGGTAGTTCTTTACTACAAAATTTTCTACTGGTTGCCACATTTTACACATCTCTCTAATCTCATGTAAAGTGAGGGATTCCTCCGTCTTTTTCTCCCCAGATGAGATCTCCTCTATCATCATCATCATCATCAAGTGCCGTCTTGCAACGAAGGTTGGCTGCAACGTATCTCCAACATCCCCTGTCTCTTGTCTTGGTGGTGCAAAAAATTCAAGATTGGCAACACAGCCATGTGTACAGACAGCACAGAGTGCCAAACATATACTTGAAAAGTACCGGTAAATGAGTATGAAACGCTGAGGCAGACATATTGGCCAGAGTAATCAACATTGGAATCAAAGCACTATGGGAAACTGTGTGAACTACAAAAGACAGCAAGTTTAACCCAGGAGACAGAATTACAGATATAGACATGTTTCAAGTGAACGAAAGAAGAATTTGTTACTTAATAATATGCGTTTTCCGATGGTCTTAGGCGACCCCTGTTAAAGGGTAATTTGACCCACAAGTTGAGAACCGCTGTAGCAGAGGGACATAGGAGCTAACCACTGACAAACTGATGAATGTGCTTCGAGAGCAACATCAAGAGGTTATAGAGGAGATCAACATCACACGAGAGTGGGAGAGTAACATCCTACACTTTTTATATTCGTCATTAATTTTTTTCCGAGCTTACATAAATATGAAAAAACAACAAAATTTAGTTTTTAAAAAAAAGGAAATTTGTGTTTTTATTGTATTTTCGAGTAAATTATCATAATTATGTGTCTGAGGATTCTAGTAATGAATAATTATGAATGTTTTGAATATTAGTTCTGTACCTCTGGTTAGTCTGAATGGCTTTCTTCATTAGTGGTGGTTGATGTTTTAGGCAAGAATCTCCTTTGATGCCGGTGATAATCGTCAACAGTGTGATATAATCTGAAGCAAGATCTCAAGCATAGAGGTACATTGCAATCAGGGCAGTTCATGCAAGTCTGACTTCTTTTTTCCTGCAGTTTTACATGCTAATACTCAGTGGATTGTACCTTACCCTTTCATATTTGTCAGGAAAATTTCTTCCAGTAAGTTAATATAATTTTTCATCGAACAGCTTGTTCTATTAGAGCAAGACTGATACTCTGCCTGAATTTCTTTCACTCAGAAGGGGTTTAATATTCGCTCAGAAGTGTGACCTGTTCACTCAGAAGTGTTATCATGTTCGCTCAGAAGTGTGGCGTGTTCACTCACAAGTGTTATCATGTTTGCTTTACAGTTTTATCATGCTCACTTAAAAGTGTTAACATGCTCGCTCAGAAGTGTTATCATGTTCACTCAGAAGTGTTACTTGTCCTACCTTCAGGAATACCTCTTTTTCTAATGATCTTGTCAATAACTGCACTAGAGTGGACAGTAGATGTAAGGTTAACACTTTTTGTATCATGCCAAGTGACGACCATCTCATTTCTTATCTTCTGTAACACAAAAGACGGCAGCATCTGCTTTTTTACAAATTCAGATTCTTTTTCTTTTAGTTCTTCAGAAAAAAGCTTTTTGTTCTCCACTACTGTCCCACATGCACCCAATCTGGATTCTTTTTAGTTCTTGAAATAACACTGGAGAAGAATTAAAGCTGTCACAGTACAGAATATGCAGAGATATCAACTGTCAGCAGTTTTGCAATGCTTCAAGAAGCCTAATACTCACATGCGATATATGCTATTCATATAGTAGGCCCTATGGGGAATATCCGCTCATATTTATAGGCCTAATTGAAGCAATACTCAGTGTTGCACAGGTGAGAATAATTAAAATAATTAATAGAGTAGGGTCTTTAAGCTCTAGATGTTAACATTTTTCTGACCAGAAGTCCTGACTGTTTCTATCTCTCATTAGCAAAGTGTTTGTAAATCTTAGAAAAATTAAGAATCTCCTTCAATGCCGCTGATAATCCTCAACAGTGTGATATAATTTGAAATAGGGTATCAAGCATAGAGGTACATTGCAATCAGGGCAGTAAATGCAGGTCTGACTTCTTTTTTCATGCAGCTTTACACATTATGCAGTCTGGTTTGTACCTTACCCTTTTCTATTTGTCAGGAAAATGTCTCACAATAAGTTGTTCTGTTGTAGGCTGTGAAATTGATATCAATTTTCGTCGAACAACTTGTTCTATAAGAGCAAGACTGATATTCTGCCTTGATTTCTTTCATTGAGAAGGGGTTTAATGTTCGCTCAGAAGTGTGGCCTGTTCACTCAGAAGTGTTATCATGTTCGCTCAGAAGTGTGGCGTGTTCACTCACAAGTGTTATCATGTTCGCTTTACAGTGTTATCATGCTCACTTAAAAGTGTTAACATGCTCGCTCAGAAGTGTTATCATGTTCACTCAGAAGTGTTACTTGTCCTACCTTCAAGAATACCTCTTTTTCTAATGATCTTGTCAATAACTGCACTAGAGTGGAGAGTAGATGTAAGGTTAACCCTTTTTGTATCATGCCAAGTGATGACCATATCATTTATTATCTTCTATAACACAAAAGACGGCATCATCTGCTTTTTTACAAATTCAGATTCTTTTTCTTTTAGTTCTTCAGAAAAAAGCTTTTTGTTCTCCACTACTGTCCCACATGCACCCAATCTGGATTCTTTTTCATTCTTGAAATAATGCCGGAGAAGAATTAAAGCTGACACAGTACAGAATATGCCCTTTGTTAGAAAACCCATCGAGAAGCTCCTTCACAACCCTAGAAGTTGCTCCAACAGAAGGCACATCATTGTTTCTGTCAGTATATATAATTAATTTTAGAAAATATTGTGTGCTGGAATATGCAAGCATTGTGTAATCTAACTTTGTTGATTTGCTAGAAGGTATTATATACAATCGTTTAAGACATATTCAAAATATATATATTTTGCATGTTATTTTCATAAAGGAAGGACCATTTGTTGCTCTTTCCCTTATTGGTACTGTAAATGCCTCAGACACAAAGATATCTCTATTTTGTAAGTATTCTAAATATATTTTTCAATTGGATATATATGTAATACATATATATATATAATATATATATATAATATTGAAGTGTAACAAACCTATATATATATATATATATATATATATATATATATATATATATATATATATACTCCTTAACTACATGACGGATACAACATAAATTAGGTTAAATGGAGAGTGCTGACGGTCGTAGATAATCTTAAAGGTTTGGGATCGCTGTCCTTTCATCCGGCAAAGCTGCCCATTAATATGATTGGTTAATCTTTTGCCTCAGACCATTGTACAAAGATCAAAAAACAATTCCCAGGCATTGACTCGCTGACATCTTTTCTTTTTGTGTGACGTCAACAAGGAAGTTATCCAATGATACTTGCTTTTGAGGATATGTGGAAGTGTGACATTGCATTGTTGTTAAACAGATTCATAGCTTGCTATCAGTCTTATTTGGGTAGTGCTTTAATACAAAATTTTCTACTGGTTGCCACATTTTACACATCTCTCTAATCTCATGTAAAGTGAGGGATTCATCCGTCTTTTTCTCCCCAGATGAGATCTCCTCTATCATCATCAAGTGCCGTCTTCGCAACGAAGGTTGGCTGCAACGTATCTCCAACATCTCCTGTCTCTTGTCTTGTTGGTGCACTCTGCTAGACTGTAACCTGTCCATCGTGTGATGTTACTCTCCCACTCTCGTGTGATGTTGATCTCCTCTATAACCTCTTGATGTTGCTCTCGAAGCACATTCATCAGTTTGTCAGTGGTTAGCTCCTATGTCCCTCTGCTACAGCGGTTCTCAGCTTGTGGGTCAAATGACCCTTTAACAGGGGTCGCCTAAGACCATCGGAAAACGCATATTATTAAAGTAACAAATTCTTCTTTCGTTCACTTGAAACATGTCTATATCTGTAATTCTGTCTCCTGGGTTAAACTTGCTGTCTTTTGTAGTTCACACAGTTTCCCATAGAGCTTTGATTCCAATGTTGATTACTGTGGTCAATATGTCTGCCTCAGCGTTTCATACTCATTTACCGGTACTTTTTTAAGTATATGTTTGGCACTCTGTGCTGCCTGTACACATGGCCGTGTTGCTAATCTTGAATTTTGTGATCATGCCTTGCCGCGCATTTGTTGGGCATAACAATTATTTTATGTACCAACACTAGTAAAAAATACTCTATATGTATATGCTGATGCTGACTGAGTAAGGCATGTGGACTAGACAAACAAAACATATACATTCTTGTATTGCAAAACACTCATTTATGAAGTTATTTTTTATTGACAATTTTTGTTTGTTTTGCAAAACACTCGCAGACCATGTTATTTATAATGCAAGGGTTTACTGTTTATTCTTTTTATGATTACGATTATGAGTGGTTTGCAGTCTTCTATATTCAGTTGTTAGGGAGCCTTTTTATTATTTTATTAGAAGATGATTAGATTAGTCTATCAATCAATGTTCCTTCAACTTCGAATACAGTGCATATGGGCAAAAACTAAAGCTCTCCAGTTCATGCGATGTGATGCTACTGTGTGTAATTCGTGCACGTTGATGAGACCCATAGTCATACCGTCTCTTTGATAGTTCTGTGAAGAGTGTCTCTTCATCTTCCTCTTTTTCTTATGCAATCTGGTACCCATTTTAATGCTTGTAGCAGAAGTTTGATTTCATTCATTCTAAGTACATCATTTCCAATATAAGTCCATTGTTTTCTTTTTATTGTAGAAACATATTGCTGTTTATGTCTTCTCTTGCTTGTTTGTTTGACTTGAATTAGGTTAGTAACATTGAATTAATTGAGTAATCATAAGACTATCATAAGACTAGTTGGGTTAAAAAGACACGGGTTGGAAAAATTTATCATGGAGGGGAAAAATTCAAGGAAAGAGAATGTGAGATAAGAGAAGACTATAGTGGACACAGGATATCAAAGTCCTTCTGAATATGACACTAGAAGAGGCTGGGCAGCTGATACAGAACCTGGAGTCTTACAGAGTGGCAGTGAGGACAATGTTCTGCGAAGGATACATCACATAGAAGAAACAAAGTTATTTTATATCTCTTTAGTCTCCTCAGCAGCTGTTAATGAATATTCATGATACTGGTTCCTATGAGATTTGTTAAACACACTGTCCTGCAGGTGTCCAGTCATAGTTGTGCCATATTTACTACTGAATTCCAGAAATTGCAGCCTTCATTTTTCATACATTTTAGTGTTTTGTCATTTTTTTCTTCATTGTATTTTATGTTAAACTTAATCTCTGCTGATGTTGTATACATTGGTCTGTTGGCGTAAATAAAATGGTGTCGAAAGGCATAAATTTTGCATCTAAGCTGTGCACTATGGAACAGTGCATTCCGTTCTCCAGACTACATCCTGCTAATTTACATGAGTTTGAGAATGAACTAAGACAAAAGCGAAAATATTTCTTTTTATCTGGGGCAGAAAGAAAAAAATTTCTAAACTTAAGACATTTATTGTACTGTATTTTCTTTTTACTTTAATTCTTTGTTATAAACATTCACCTAGGCTCTGGCCATTGTCTCTCAGTATGTCTTTTTTTTATTCTACAGATGAAATTTATGTATAATTTGAGATGTTGTACGTAGCTAAATTATTAACCACCAAATTGGATTTTGTCTTTAGGAAAGTCAAATTGTATTTATTTCCAGGATGAATGACATTTTGTCCAGAATGGTTAACAAGTAGCAGTAACCTTGACACAAGTAATCCATTGTATCTCTGGGTCTACCTGGTGTTCTTCAACATGGTTTGGGTAATCATTCCTCTGCTGCTCATGTATCAGACCTGGATGGATTTGAAGAAAGTATACCTCTCAGTTCAGCCTGCCAAGAAGGTTACACCTGCGAGTAAACACAAGCATATTGTTACAACAAAAGCTAGGAAAGATAAATAATTGTCAAATGTTAGTCATAAATATGTATTTTGTGTTTTATAATTTTTAATACATTCTACAATTTAGATATACAAACTATATATTGAGAATATTACATTTTCTAAGATTCTATTAATTATTATTAATTTTTTTTTTAATTATTGCTTTTTATAGCATTATTTGTGTATGCTTGGCTTCTCAGAGGCAGAGTGGTACAGGGTATGTCTCAGATGGCCAAGTCACCAAATTCAAACCCTTCCACAACCAATTATGCATTCGGACCTTTCAGAAAGCAATAGCAACCTATTGAATTTATTTATATTGCCAAGAAAATCATGCAGCTAATAAAGCTGGGTTGATTGCTACGTCCTGAATAGAATATGCAATTTTGTTGTTGTTGAAGCTGTTTTTTGTACTTAACACTTTGCTCACCAGCAATCCAGAGCGTACTTGTCTGCCATTACCAAGCATGTACACAAAATTGTATACATTGACATTGCCGCCTTTAAAAATTCGTATAAATACGATCTAGCGCATGAAAGCCTTGAAACTTTCTATGTGTTGTAATGACTTTTTGCACTTTCTGAATGAATTTGAAAGCTCCAGGGTCATTTGAAGTGCAAAATACTACTTATCATTATGCTATGCCTAGATTTACATGAATATCATACAATATTTCCTTTGAAATCTCCGATATTTCGTGATAAAAACTCACCTACTATGTCTATATCATTATTCCCGACTTGCCGCCATTTTTACAGAACATAATTTCCCAAAAACACTATATTTAGCACATTATTGCAATGGGTATTCCCATTTTTTCTGATCTATCATAGCACGGTCAGCAAGGTTGTGTAACGGAAATTTGACTGGCGTCAAAATTGGTCAGCAAAGTGTTAATATTGATTGTATAGATTTTAACAAAATGTGAAAGTAACTTTGAATACAGTTCAAATATTTGTCTCAGAGTCATACCCTTATTCATCAACATTCTTCAGTCTATCATTAGGTCATAGTAGCAAATGTCCTTTATTTTATTGTTATTTCTTATCATTTTATTTTAATAGTTTTTTAAGTAACCTGTGTACTTGATTTAGTATTTGTCTCATAGTAGCAAATGTCCTTTATTTTATTGTTATTTCTTATCATTTTATTTTAATAGTTTTTTAAGTAACCTGTGTACTTGATTTAGTATTTGTCTCATAGTAGCAAATGCCTTTTATTTTATTGTTATTTCTTATCATTTTATTTTAATAGTTATTTTAAGTAACCTGTGTACATGATTTAGTTTTTGCCTCATAGTACCAATAGCTTCATTATCCACTTCACGTCATTCATGGTTCCTCAGTTTTAGAATATCATTGTCCCAGTAAACCATACTTTATTTTTCTTCCGTAGAACATAAACTTTAACAACTGTAAGATGCAAGGTCATATCTTTCATTTGCCCCACTCACATAACAATGCATCAAAGATAATATTGCGAGACCTTCCCAGGTGATGGCGGCAGAGTCATTAAACCCATAACAGCCAGGTACCAGCACTGTTCCCATCTATCCTATTAGTTTAGTCAAGAAGGTTGGCCACTATGATGGCATTACCGCATCATTTGTGTCTATGAACCTGCACTAAACTCACACAGTAGTTGCAGAAAGAGCTAGAGATGAAAATTGATTTGTTTCAATGTTTCACTATTCTTATCCGCCATTACCGAGGGTGCAAAAATATTTTTTTAGGCCAACTTCCCATATTTCATGGTGTGTTCCCATATTTCAAAAGTATAGCGGTTTCGATGATTGTAGAAATTGGTCACCACGGTTCTATAATGGAAATTCAGTAACATGTTGAAACAATTTGACCACTAAATTGCAGGTGCTAGGAGATTATGGCTAGGAGATTAGAGTCACTGATAGTTACTTTTTTTAACTTGTTTCATTAGGATCTGTATTCTATTTTTAGTCTGCCCAGGGTTAATTTAAAACCGTGGCCTTTGTGTAGTGCAGAATTCACATGGGACTCATTTGTTATGATTTAAGAAATTGTTAAAATTTGCGGAGTTTTGAAATGACTTGTTCGCAATGGATAATATTATTCGTATATACACTGATGACATTGCTGTAGTTATAAAAGAAATATGCATGATGTAAAATTGAAATATTGTACTTGCTGAGCAAATCTGAAATCCAACAGGTAAATCCAGGAAAAGGGTAATAAAGTTTTGCTGATACTTGATAACACACATAATGACACACATTGATATGAATAGTATGGATTGACCGGAAGAGGCAAAATGACACCAGACAAGGAAAATACAAAAATGACAACAAACATGTAACACGAAACAAACAGAAACTATGGAGACTTTCATCGTGTACTCTACACGCCGTGTACTCTATTCTGTAGCGACATCTACACATATTTGGGACAACAACACTAGCCGCACCTACACTGTATCCACATGTCGGCTTTCCGAGTCCAAATCAAATAATTACACTATTTTTTAACTTGAGGGTGGGGCCGAGTGGCGGTGAGTAAGAGGCAAACAGAGTTACAAGTGGGAGAACATAACAAGATGGATAGGTTACAGTTTTGCAGAGTTCACAGAGACAGAAAAAGTTTGAGGTCCGGTGCAGTCAAATTTCGTTGCAGAGAAAGCACTAGATGATGATTCTATGAGCAACAAGTGCTTTATTAAGGGAACTAACCAAATACAAATAATCAAATTGTTCTTTGGTTTCTATTATGAGTTATATCCCTTTACATAGAACGTTCACTGAGACTATTAAAGACTATTATTATTACATCACTGTGCTACCAGTGCCAAACCTGGACAATGACAGCTCAAGACAAAAGAAAAATGGTGACAGCAATAATGACATGTCTACGAAGAATACTCATTAAGTTTCATTAAGAGATAGAATTAGAAAAGATAAAAAGACAGATAACCAAAACAATACCAGTATTGGAACATATCAAAAGACAACAGATCAAGTGCTTTCACACGCTTCCAGACTACCAACAGATAGCATGCCACAAATGGTCATGACACATAGATATAACGACTATTAAGCCAGAGGTAGACCATGTAAAAGATGGACCAGAAAAATAGAAAAGAGTCGCAGGAACAAGCTTACAAACAGCACACAAGAAAGCCATCTGCAGAGAACTCTTCCACCCCTGACACCGCAAGGCAAACAATAACCATAGCGGATAGATAGATAGAGGGATGAATGGATAGGTAGGTAGGTAGGTAGATAGATTAGATTAGATTTGTCTGGGTGGTTTGTCTAGTGAGCGATTGGTGAGACCCACAGACGCAACCATATGTTTAAAGTTCCAGTCTGTGCATTAATATGTTGCCACTGGAAAAAACACATGATCGTAGAAGAGTTAATTTAGTGTTGTTATTACTACTTTACCATAGCTTTCTCATTTGTGTTAATTTGATTGGTGAAATTGCAAGTCTTCTCCTAATCTCGACTGAACAATCCCCTGAACTGTTCATATTTGCTCCCAGATATTCAAA
The DNA here is from genome assembly GCA_034231615.1 of Meghimatium bilineatum. Classification (NCBI taxonomy): domain Eukaryota; kingdom Metazoa; phylum Mollusca; class Gastropoda; order Stylommatophora; family Philomycidae; genus Meghimatium; species Meghimatium bilineatum. Next base: position 26,902,091 of record CM067314.1, on the reverse strand, counting down.
TTTACTAACACATTCTAGTTCTATATTGTCTATGTTGATTATTGATTTGATTCTATTTGTTTGTTGTCATAATTTTTTGTTTTCTGTGCGTTTAGATATAGATTTTGGATCCCGCTGTATTTCTTTGTTGTTGTTATAAGCTGTTTCAGTCCCTCAGGATGTGTAGTAAGGAGGACTATGTCATCTGATTTCTAGAATCTTGTACCAACTGATATTTATTGAATGAAACTCATTTTCCTAAAGCTCTTCTCTTACATTTCTCATTATATTCTCTGCATAGATGTTAAAAAAGATAAAAGAATCGAGTGCATCCACGTCTCACTCCTTCTTTGAATACATTTATTGGTCGTACCATATAGACTTGTTACACCACCATGAATAATATCATAGCGACTGTTGGATTCTTGCAATATAGAAATTATAGGAAGATACCATAACAAAACTTTCAACAAATACAAAAATAAACTCTAATATAGAAAATCAGTAAAAGAGTTTAAACATGTTCAGGGGACTGCTGGAAAACTGATGACCGGAGTGTTGGATCTCGTGTTGCAATCCATAATTGAAACAACAAGTTTCAAAATAAAACATCAACTATTTGTTTTGACATCTGAATTAGTTGACATCATGGAGGCACTATAAACATGAATTGAACACCTTTCAATAAGTATTATTATTCTAACCAACTCAAAATTAAAAAAACAAATCATACACTACTCATCATCAAATCACGAACATTACTTATGTGGGTTCCATCACATATCGTGGTCACTGGAAATGAAGTGGCTGATAAACTAGTCAACTCAGGAAGAAACACAGGTAGATTAGTTAAATTTGAAGCGATTTTATTCTAAATTTAAATAAAAATGATAAATAGCACAGTATAAATAGGTAATGGGGAATAAATAGGGATTGAAAAAATTGTATAGGAAGTAAACAAGCATATAAACACATCAAAAAATCAATTAGGAAAAGACACATAAAAAACACTTAAAATATCATCAGAAAGAAATACATACATCTTACATTAGGGATGAAACAGCTTCGATGGGAGGAACCAAATGGTGGAGCTTGTAACACAAAAACAGCACAATTTCCAACTACTGTACGTAACAGAATGTCCGAAATACACACATCACGGAATGTCAGAAATAAATACACACAACACAGAATGTCAGAAATAAATACACACAACACAGAATGTCAGATATACACACAGCACAGAATGTCAGAAATAAATACACACGGCACATAATGTCAAATATACACAAAATGTCAGTAATAAATACACACAACACAGAATGTCAGATATACACACAACAAAGAGTAGACCTTACAAACTTCAGGAACAAAAATAATATCGGCCTACAGTTAAGTGTAGACAACATGATATGAATGGCGGAAAACAGAATCTGTGAGAAGCTAACAAAACAATTTGCTATGAGATTTAAGATCAAAATATACAAAACGGACGTGTTTCAGGACAAGTTAAAATAAGAACATTGTATCCACTGGATATTTTGCGGATAACCTTCACTATAAATAGGGAACCTACTATTTTAACATTAATAATCATGGTTGGTTGCTGACCCGTCGGTCCATGGGCTCATGCCCTTTGACCTAATGGCATTATATTGCTGGGAATTCTGTGGATTTTCGGCCCACCCCGGGACAGAGCCAGAGAATAACTATCACACCTCCAGGAAGGTAGGTTTCAACCTATGCACTCCTAGCCACTGTAGCCAAGATAGAGTTCACTGTGCTCATTCCCCGCCACCAATTGACTACTGGTTATGCCGAACTTCTCTATTGCTCCAGGCATGCAACCATATGTTCAAGTCAAAAGGATTATCACGTCCTGAGTCACCGTGCCTCTATAATGGGCCTCAGCCATAGGAAAAACAGTGCTGTCAGTTTCCCCCTCCCCAGTGCTGCACAGTACATCTCTTGCTCCCTCCCAGCCACAGAGGGTGCATACATATTTTCAAGTAAACATGAAACACAAACAACAAAATAGCACAAGGAGCATAATTGTATAGATGACGTGCCATGAAGCTTCTATAAGAAGATAACCTCAATATGCGAAACCATCAATGAAGGTATTAAAAGCGGAAACAGCAAGGTAGCATACGACACTCTAAGAAAGATAACACAGCCAAATAGACCAAAGATATATACAAGACAAACACGGAAAGATACTCAATGAAACAACAGATATAGTGAAAAGATGGACAGAGTATTGCAAGGAGCTGTATAACTGCAAGTGTAATCCTGACTACACGATATTACAGAATTCGGAACTAAACAACAGAGAAATAGGAAATGCAGAAATTCTAGTAGATGAAATGAAAGAGGCCATACGAACATTGAAAGGAGGGAAGTCACCTGGTGTAGACAACATTCCAGCAGAATTGTTGAAATACGGGGGCATTAATGTGGTAAATATTATGACCAAAATATATAGAACACAAAACAATGGCCCGCTGAGTGGACACAATCACTAATAATACCAATTCCCAAGAAAGGAAATTTGAAAGTGTGTACAAATTACAGAACAATTAGCCTTATAACACACCCCAGTAAAGTGATGCTCAAAATACTACTTAACAGAATTAAACCCAAGTCAGAAGAAATAATTGCAGAAGAACAAGCTGGCTTCAGAGCAAACAGAAGCACTGTTGAACAAATATTTAACATCCGAACACTAATCGAAAAACATATTCAGCACCAACGTGATCTATACCACAACTTCATTGACTTTACAAAGGCCTTTGATCGTGTTTGGCATGATGGTCTGTGGCACATACTGAGGCAATTTAATTTTGACACCACAATTATAGACATTATTGAAGCTCTGTACGAAAATGCAAATAGTGCTGTCTTGTCAAACAATACAATTGGAGAGTTCTTCAAAACAACTGTGGGAGTTCGACAGGGATGCGTAATGTCCCCAGTACTTTTAACATATACTTAGAGCACATCATACAAGAGACATTGCATGACTACAACACGTCTATATCGATCGGAGGTTGCCATATTTGCAACTTGCGTTTCGCTGATGATATTGATCTTATAGCTGGGTCAGAACAATCATTGCAAGAATTAACATCAAAGTTAGAAAAAGTTACCAGCAAGTACGGAATGGAAATCAATTTAGATAAGAGCAAAATCTTGGTAAACAGCAGAGACACAGAAAACCAGACTAATATCATGATGAATGGACATAAGCTTGAAGAGGTGAATACCTTCAAATACCTCGGATCCAGTATATGCAGCGATGGTAAATGCAAAGCAGAACTAAAAATAAGGCTGGAGATGGCTTTAGCGTCCTTGTCAAGGCTAACTGTGATTTGGAAAAGCAACATCAGTGTTGGAGTGAAAATCAAACTGTATAGGTCGCTGGTGCTTTCCGTTGTGTTGTATGGTTGTGAGAGTTGGACACTCACTGCGGACATGGAGGGAAGATTACAGGCTTTCGAGTATAAATGCTACAGAAGAATTCTACGAATTTCCTATAGGGAACATAAGACCAATGTGTACGTAAGAAATAAAGTAGAGATGTGTGCAGGTGTCCAGGAGCCATTGCTTTCAATAGTGAAACGACGAAAACTAGCATGGTTCGGACATGTATGCAGGCACGATTCCTTGTCAAAAACAATACTGCAGGGAACTGTCGAGGGTGGAAGAAGCAGAGGAGGACAAATAAAGACATGGACAGACATCAAGGAATGGACAGGGCTAGATATTTCCACACTCATCCGCATCGCTGAGGATAGAATTCGCTGGAGGAATCTGTGTGCTGAAGCTTCCAACGTGGTACCCCTACGACCCTGAAGGGTTATGGGTTTTATTGATATTGATTTTAACCTCAATATAACGGCATCTGATCTACTAAGGTTTTCTTTTGCATGGATGTTATGTCTAGTGGGCCATTGGTGAGACCCACAGATGCAACCACATGCGTATTAATAATCATAAGACAAGTCACGGTTTAGAGGTGCCACACTGAAGTTCAGCACACAAAAACTAAACATCTCTGTCTTCAGGAAATCGGAGAAGTGATGACAAATCACAACCAGTTCTGATATAGAGGCTGTCACAGGCTAAGGTTAGCACACCCGAATTGTCAAGGCATGCCGAAATCGGATGTGCTAGGCCTACAAGGCGCATAACGGTGGCACAACGTAATTACGCTCCCAGCGGAAATCGCACGGATATCCGTGATGGTTACAATGGAGCGAACGAAAAACAAACAACCAGTTCAATACTTGATATTATAAATCCAGGAGTTTCTCTGTCATTCTTTTCATCTTCTGCGTTCGTTCTCAGACTCCTGCAGATTAGCAGGATGTAGTCAGGAGAACGGAATGCGTTCTGTCATGGTTTACAGCATTACTGCGATATCTGCGGCTTTCGGCCTGACACATCCGACTAAAGCATGGCTTTGGGTCACTGACCATATATGGGATGGGACAGCCAACTCCATCCCATAACCTCCTTAGTCGCCTTTTACGACATGCGTGGAAGATAAACAATGTTGCTATTCTTTGCTCCCCTTTCGGGCCTCGGCAACACACGGGCGATTCTCTTCTATTTCCACCCTCGACTGTTCCTTGAAAAATAATTTTAGAAAGTGAGTCTTGTCTCGTTACATGTTGAAAAAGGCACGAACGTTATGTTATTTTCAATATATACAATATTCGGCTTGTGTTGTTGCTCTTGTGTTCGCATTTTTCATCTTTTGGACTCTTTTCATCATAAATCTGATCTGATTTTATCACCTTTTCATCTTAAATCTGATCTGATTTTATCACCTTGACATGAGGTTTTTCATCACCTTCGGTGTCTAATTTCTGCGAATCTATGGAAATGCATGCGTGTCAATGGTGTGCAATCATTGTGAACGCGCATAATTCAACAATTTTAGTTTGTCTCTCATTACGTGGTAGTCTCGCTGTAAGAAGGATATCTCCAAGTGGTAAATTGCAATCCAATGTTTCTTGTTTGGTGTGTGTGTTTCATGATAAAGGTCCCAAGTGGACCGAAATGTGGAAAAAGTCCTCGTTCTTTTGTTTATTGCTAATTATTTATTTTTACCATTGATACTTAATCTTTAATAGTAATCTTTGTACTTTAATATTTATCACTTTACGCTGTTTTACCACTGCCAAAAGTGGTTCTTCATAACCTGCAATTTTGATTTTTTTTGTGGCTACCGGACAAATATATTTGTTTTGTGTTCTGTATAGCTAATTCTTACCAAACATCTGTACCACTTATTGTCAGAAGACTGAATCCTTGTATCTGTGTCTTCATTGAGTATGCAACAATTTAAACATTATGTTACTGAGATGCTACTGAGAATATAAATCACATACATTATCATCATCAGGTGCCATGCCGGCTGGCGTAGGCGGTCATGGCTCTCCACAGCTCCCTGTCCACAGTATTATGTATCAAAGTTGTTGTTTCCGTGCCGTACCAGGTTGTCAGACTGTCTAATATTTTCTCACGTTGTCGCCCTCTGTCTCTGGTGCCTTCAATCTTGCCTGTTGTGACTATGTTCTCTAAACCTGCCTGTCTCATGAAGTGGTCAAAAAAAAGAAGATTGCTTTTTTCTTATATTGTTGATTAAGGTCCGTTTCGCATTGAACTCTTTCAACAACTCTACATTAGTTTTTCTGGCAGTCCATGGTATTCTCAGCATTCTTCTGTAGAACCACATCTCTGTTGCCTCCAATCTCCCACTTTCTAGTTTGTTTATTGTCCAAGACTCGCACCCTTATGTTAGTATAGGGGTTATATACCACTGCAGAACTTTCTTTCTCACCTCTAATGACAAGGTCTTATTACACAGTATATTTTTCATTATTGTCACAGGAAGCGGATATAAATGGATATCCCCCATTTTGATGTGGAAAGCAACGGGAAACTACCACATTATTCTCCCAAGATGAAAGTCATGGCGACACATACATTATACGTATGAATGAATAAGACAGAATGGCTATACATCCTGATAAAACACTGATCGATTCATGTCCGTGGCTGAAATGAACGTGAATCACCATTACAAAGTTTAAATCCCTAACTTTGAAATAAAAAAATGAATTTATTGGTCGGTGATTTGGAATGGGTGTTCATCTTCATTTGCGAAGAAGGAACAACATCATCTAGATGTATTTGAACAAAAATAACACTGACCTAGAGAAATAACACCGGAAGAAATACTCCATGAACCACTGTAAGGGTTACAAATCACAGTCAATTTTACCGAAATTACAATAATTTTGTTATAGGAATAGTACAGGCGAACTAACAAAGAACAATTAACAACGAATTGAAAGAAAGAAACATTTACAGATCGAACAAATGCAAAAACATAAAATATATGAAAACTGATTGTAAAAAAAATTCTTGATAGAGAAGAGGTTAGAATTTCGATTATAACCAAAAAACTAGAATCGCATACAATACAATAATGAACGAAACAAAATCTCAGTTATTGCATCTATTTTTTAACCTTTTCGTTGTGTCAGGTATAAAAAAAACAACAATAGATGCGGAAATTTCCATTGAGACAGGAAATAGCGCTGCACTTAAATGAGGTTTTGGTTGAGATGGAGAACCGGTTAGACGGAGTCGTCTTTTGTTCTGCTGTAACGTTATTTGAAACCAGAACAATATATATTTGACACCAGTGGATCTCAACCTTATTTTTGCCGTGGACTCCTTGAGGGTAAAATGTTTTTCAGGGGTTTCTCGATGTCTAAAAGAAAGACTGAATTTCTGTACAAATCACCAATGCTTTTTATATATTATCTCTATCCTTGTGGTTGTTTATCATTCAGTTTGTTACTTCCCAGTGTCTCCCTGAGGTTGTAGCGCTCAATTTCTACATTTTTCTTCCTGGTTCCCTTCAAGTCTCCGAAGTTCCCAGGGGAAAGGGGGCGTATGCCCCAGGTTGAGAATCACTGTGTTACACAATTAATGACGGGTAGTTGGAGTGTTGAAAGAAGAAATAAATCGTTATTAGTGCATGAAGAGTAGGTTTAGGTCCTGAGGTTTAGGTTTAATTATGTCGTTTAGATTTAAGATTAGTTAGGTCCTGGGGTTTCGGTTTAGATTTAGTTAGGGCCTGAAGTTTAGATTTGGATAAGTCTAGTGTTTAGAATTGGTTCTTCTTCAGTGTTCATTCTCAAACTCCCGTTGGATCTCCCTTATAGCAGGACCAGGATCCTACTAGATTTCCAGCAGGATGTAGTCCAGAGAATGGAAATGCATTGTGTCGCCGTTTTATTTGTGCCAATGTCCCGACACATCCGTCTTCGACGGGGACTTTAGATTTGGTTATGTATATTTAGATATTTAGGTTTGGATAGTTCCTGAGGTTTAGGATTTGTTAGGTTCTAGGTTTACGTTTGATCGTGAAGTTTAGGTTTGGTTAGGGCCTAAGGTTTAGGTTTGGGTGAGTCCTGCATGAAGAGTTGGAAACTGCAGGTTTTCCTATTTCTATTTCGTCCTCTTTCGATTTCATGCTCAAACTCCTGCAAGTTAGCAGAATGTAGCACATAGAACACAATGCAGTGTGCCATGTTTACAGCGTTACCGCGATATCAGCAACTTTTTGACCTGGCACACCCGATGTTATCGTGACTTCTGGGTCACATCTACCCTCATATGAGATGAGACATACAACTCCACCACATAACCTCTATGTCGTGCATGGAAGGTAAACAGTGGTGCTATTATTTGCTAATATTTTGGATCCCGGCAACAAACAGGCGATTTTTTATTTAATCGTTATGAGTTGGATACCCTACGAGAAGACGAGGTCGAACGAGACAATGTACATATTCAGAGAATGGTAGACATGGCAGGTATTAGAGGCGATGAGAGAATGTGCTCCCTCTCCGGAAAGATCAGAAGAACGCGTAATCAGCAACTGACTGGGACACTGAACTTATACACTTTTAGATGGCTGACGGAACGGCAAGCAGAGCATATCTGGGAATGCACCCAGTGATGTGACGCTTGTTTCTTATAAAGAATCCTGAATCGAGTTGGATTGGTATATACGTGAGTATATTCTTCTCCATGGTAGCCATGCGCGCAGCCCCAACACAGTGTCATTTATCGTATCTACGTGACATACCATTGGTCACTTTGTTTAAGTCCGTCTCCAATATAGCCACCGCCATTAATTTCGTCATAACATGCCTGAGTGATAAACCATTTTAATACGCTCCTTCTTTCTTTACATTTCATTTTATACCCCTTTATGCCTTGCAGCGTCATGGCTTGAAGAGTACTATGGAGACACTCTGTGTGTTGTGCTTCATATATATTTATTTTCATTGATTCTTTTATTTCTGTAATCCATCTTTTGCATTCTCTGCCCCGGATATTGTATCAATTGTGTCTGTTTAGTAATAATATTTAAAGGGCTCTATCTGATAGTAGTCTGAAAGCACGAAAAAAACCCACATAATTTATTGTGCTTTTACAAGGCGTTTAGGAAATCCAAATATGTCTCTGCTTTTCATTGGCTGGCCGTTGTTTACTGCAAATAGGCAGGACCCTGTCTCTATGAAACCTGTTTTGTCAAACAATTATGTGTAAAATTGCGGGAGCTTTATAGTCCATATGAAGTATTACACTTTCCTGCATCGTAACCGTTTGTGCAGAATAAAAACGTCGATTTGATTTGATCATATCTAACCATTTTTTTGTTTATCTTCATAAGAATCTATTACCTGATCGTATTTTTATTATAAACGCTTTTACTGAGTTTGATGTGTTTAATTTTATTGAGTTTGATGTGTTTAATTTTATTGAGTTGCTTATGTTTAATTTTTATTGAGTTGCTTATGTTTAATTTTTATTGAGTTTGATGTGTTTAATTTTTATTGAGTTTGATGTGTTTAATTTTTATTGAGTTGCTTATGTTTAATTTTATTGAGTTGCTTATGTTTAATTTTTATTGAGTTTGATGTGTTTAATTTTTATTGAGTTGCTTATGTTTAATTTTATTGAGCTCCGTATGTTTAATTCTCATAAAATGACCAGCGATTGTATTAATATTTATCTATATAAACCATTCAACAATGTTCACTGCAATCAACAGTATTGAACACCTTCAGTTCACTGTTTCTATTTTTTCTCTCATACATGGACAAATATTGTAAGACTGTATTGTCAAATCCTGTGATTATCAGAAGTTGTGAATACACTCTGCCGCATTGTGAACTTTGATATCATATTCCTCGAATTGTGTCTTTTTATATCATACTTCACATTATATCACAGTATATCATATCACAGCATATCACAGTATATCATATCACAGCATATCACAATATATCACTTCACAACATACTCCCGTTATGATTAGTAGCACATTATTATTAGGAAGAAATAAGTTGTCCTCATTACAGAATCAACACACAGATTTTCTTGTGTATTCAATAACATATATTTTTGGGAATAAGAAATGGTGGGGATTTCAATAGTGAACAAAAGAATGTCCTGTCCTGGAAGAAAGCATGAATGAATATGCTAGAAGCAACAATGTTTCTGAGAATGCAGGGGAAAAAAATTGTTGTTATCTGAAGAAGGTTTTTTCCCCCCTTAAATTCTGATTAATAATCAGGTGTCAACTAGGGCGCCATAGATACATTGCAATAGACGTAAAAAAGCCGCATATGCCACATCGTTAGCTGGAGTTGCATTAATTCAATAAAGAAATGTGTTGAAAAACACACTGGGAATGATTTCTGCTTAGATCGCGTGTGAGGGAGAGGTACATTGTGCGTTTCGGATTGTCAAAGAACCAGGTTCGAACCCTATCGCAGGCAATTGTGCATACGAATGGACACCTACTCAACGTGTATATATATATATATATATAAACATGGCCAGACAACATCAAGGAATTGACAGGACAAGATTTTCCGCACTCCTCCGCATCATTGAAGATAGAAATCATTGGAGGTGTGCTGGAGCATCCCATCCAATGTGGTACCCTTCGACCCTGACGGATAAGGGGATTATTAGTATATATATATGAAATGAAATCGGTTGGGGTTTTGTTGCCTACAGAAACGGGGTGAAGCTGGTTGAGAAATCTTCAGCATATTCTACTGTCACATCGAGCATGAGGATGGAGATAGAGGGAGTTACAGCAGCTCTTAATTAGTTGATATCTGATACATCAACACACGCGGTAATACTCACAGACTCTCAAAGCATGTTGCGCAAGATAGAAAAGTTCACATTAAGAAAAGAATGGTGGGACTTATTGAACAACTCAGTTGTCCAGTGCAATACATGGATATACTGCCCTGGTCATGCTGGGGTGAGAGGAAACGAGAGAGCCGACCTATTGGCAGGCAATACGGTGATAGACGGCACATTGCTGAGAAGAGATAAAGCAGACTTAATGAAAGCAGTAATAAATTCATTTCAAGATGCAGATGATGTCAATGAGGTTGAGAAAGTACACATACAGAGAATGTTAGAAATGGGAGTATCTAGAGGTGAGGGGAGGAAAAATAACTTTTTTGGAAAGTCCGGAAGATCACACAGTCAACACCTGACCGGAACTATAAGTCTACATACACTGGAATGGCTGCTGGGGCGGATTAACGGTTATCGAATAAATGCAGTTGAAAATTCAATGAGCAAGTATGGCTCATCTCAATAGAGAACAACCATGTCATCAGTGGACGCTGACAGGCTGAACTATTTCAAAGTTTTTTTGGCCAAAATATTTAATGTGGTTAGAAACATCATTAGTGCCTTTGAATGTGATTTCAACAAACTGGCTTAATATCATAACGGTCGTTCTGTGGAAGACCCAGAGTCACAATTCCTGCCGAAGACCGTTTCATACGGCTGTGTCACTGCAGGACAGAGTCACAAGTCCTGCCGAAGACCACTTCATACGGCTGTGTCACTGCAGGACAGAGTCACAATTCCTGCCGAAGACCGCTTTATAGGGCTGTGTCACTGCAGGACAGAGTCACAATTCCTGCCGAAGACCGTTTCATACGGCTGTGTCACTGCAGGACAGAGTCACAATTCCTGCCGAAGACCGTTTCATACGGCTGCGTCACTACAGGACAGAGTCACAATTCCTGCCGAAGACAGCTTCATACGGCTGTGTCACTGCAGGACAGAGTCACAATTCCTGCCGAAGACAGCTTCATACGGCTGCGTCACCTTATGAATGGATTTGCATCTGCGTCCTGCACAGTCCAGTCAATGCCAGCAGCTGGTCGAATTTCATATATCAAACGGTCAGCAACCGGCTGCAGGACGTTCGCCTTTGGGCTAGAAGATCCTTCTGAGGCCTTGTTCTTACGCACCGGCTACGCCAGAATCAGCTGCAGTGTGCGAACCACATCGTTAATTAGCCGTTGGGAATTATTGGAAACGGGTATGGTTTAGTTACAGTCTGAAAATTTCTTCATGCCAAGGATGAAACATTAATTCAGTAAAATAACATTTTGGTACATGTTTCTTCTTCTTCTTCTGTGTTCGTTCTCAAACTCCTGCAGATTAGCAGGATGTAGTCCGGAGAACGGAATGCATTGTGTCATGGTTTACAGCATTGCTGCGATATATGCGCCTTTCGACCTGACACATCCGACTTCAGCATGGCTTTCGGTCACTGACCCTATATGGGATGGGGCAGCCAAATCCATTCCGTAACCTCCTTAGTCGCCTTTTACGACATGCGTGGAAGGTAAACAGTGTTGTTATTCTTTGCTCCCCCCTCGGGCCTCGGCAACACACGGGGCTTGGTACATGTTTAAAATGTTGCGTGTCATGTTTTATGTGTGTGTGTGTGTGCGCGCGCGCGTGTGTGTGCTTGCGTGCCTGTGTGTGTACATGTGTGTGCGTATCAATATCTTGTTAATATAATTAAACAGAAGTGGGGTGCGTAAATTTTACACAGTTTTATTTACAAGGTAGTGGGAGGGGAAGTGCATGTAAAACAATGTCAAAACGATTGTTGATGTTATCTACGGACAGCCCCCCCCCCCATCCTCCAGCTCTCACAGCTGCACCAGCTTGTCTAAATCTCGTGTCAGGGATGTTTAAATCCAGAAGATTATCGATGTCATTCCGTTAGAGAATTTTATTGAAGAAAAAAGAAATGAAAATGGACTTTTATGAATTCTTCCTAGTAGAAGAACTTCTACTGAAAACATTGAACATCGCAGAGATGGAAGGTCTACAACGTATGAATCGCCCGTATGTTGCCGGGGCCAGAAAGGAGAGCATGGAATAGCAACACTGTTTACCTTCAATGCCTGTCGTAAAAGGCGAATAAGGAGGGTATGGGATGGAGTTGGCTGTCCCATACCATATAGGGTAAGTGACCCAAAGCCATACTGAAGTCGGATGTGTCAGACCGAAAAGCGCAGATATCTCAGCAGTGCTGTAAACCATGACACAACGCATTCCGTTCTCCAGACAACATCCTGCTAATCTGCAGGAGTTTGAGAACGAACGCAGAAGAAGAACGTATGAGTAACAGCTCTTCAGAAAGCAATAATCCCACACAACAGCATATAAGAAACGGAATCCTTGTTTTCCCCTGCAGATCCATGATTGTGTTGCTAATCCTCCTCCACCAACAGAAAGTGAGGGTGACACTGAAAGGAAATTCAAGCTTGATTTTTTCTTCTTCTGCTCACACCTGTAGATTAGCAGGACGTAGTCCAGAGAAAGAAATAAGTTGTTCATGGTTTACAGCTTAGCTGCAAGATATGCGACTTTCGGCCTGACACACCAGACTTCAGCGTGACTTCTGGGTTACTTTGAGTCTATATGGGCTAGGAACACCTACTTCACCCCTTTTGTGAGGTTTTTGATGTTTGAGAACCTTCATAAAGCTGAAGAGCTCTATATATCCACATTTCTTTTGTATCTATTCTATATTAATGTATGGCTCAGAAGCATGGACAATAAATAAATAATTAAAAGACAGAATTTATGACTTTGAGATGTGGGTATATAGAAGTATGGGGACAACATCATGGAGAGAGAAGACAACAAACACATAGGTTCTAAAGACACTTAATATGAAGAAAGAACTACTAAGAGAAATAAAGATCAGGCAAATAAAATACTTTGGACACATTAAAAGACATGACACTTTATTGAAGACCTTACTTGAGGGTAAAGTCAAAGAGAAGTGAGCAAGAGGTAGACAGAGATACAAGTGTGAGAATAACATCACATGATGGACATGGTTACAGTCTAGCAGAGTGCACCACCAAAACAAGATACGGGATGTTGGAGATCTGTTGCAGCTAACGTTCGTTGCGGAGACAGCACTTGTTGATGATGATAATCTTAGAGTTCTAAATTTAAAAAAAAACACCTACTGGAATCACAAGAACAAATGATACCGATTTTTGCAGATATTGAACTCCTTTATATCTGCCATTTGTGATTAATTATCGGTTCGATAAAAAATAACCTTACAACAACCAACTATTAAATTATTCAGACATAACACAGTACAAATAAGTTAGCTAATACAATCAATAAAACAGAAACACACATTAACATCAAAATAATTAGATATTTCCTTGACTTCTTTTGTGCTATATGAGTGTCATCAACAAAAGAGCGTTTATTCTGGGTTTTTTTATTTGATGGGATCTGTAAAAATAAAATGAACAAACGGACTATTCCTTTTTCTACCTTTCTCCAAGTACATCAAAACTGCATATCAACTTCCACCTCAATTACCAAGCTTAAAAATCCCTACGCGCACATTTAATGCCCATTATTTTGTTCCAATTCCCTAGAAATCGACACATTTTCCGGAACTTTCCAATTCTTTTAAGCCGCATTGCGTCCTCTTTTTGCCCCTTGATGACAATTTAAATACACGAATATATCTTCATTGACAGCGTCCCCTCTCTCAGATTTTCTTACCCTCTCCATCATCCTCGGTAAATCTGTCACTCTCTTTGTATTCGAGAACAACGAATTCAATGAAACAGTTTGTTATTAATTATTGCGGAGTAATTTCCACTGATAGAGAACTCATTTTCTGGCAGAAACTGCGGTTGCCAGTTGGAAGATTGCTTAAAATTGAATCAAAATTACAGAGTAGTGTGCAGTAACTCAATGGAACTATAAGAACTGTTGTGTATTTGTCATTCCATTCTGTTCTGTTCTCTCAATCTTCTAAACATTTCTCCATAATTTAAATACCACGATATTTCAACGGTAAATACACTAAAAACATGTATTTATATTTATATGATTCTTTTATCATGCTGTATTACAGTGGTTCTTAGCGTGGACCATATGCCCCCACTCCCAAGTGACCCCCCCCCCGGTAACGTGCGTGCATGTTCACGAAGACAAATATTGCAATTTGAAAACCACAAGTCTGTTCGAGGGATGACGGCACAGGTAGGGTAACAAATTCAACGATAAATTTAAAAATCCTTGGTGATATGATTTTAACAATTAGAAGACCTACCTACAGCGTTCAATCGAGCCTTTTGAGGCATGTTTTGATTATTCTCGTGCATGTTGTTGTTCGGGGTTGACAGGAGAGCTAATACACAGTGACCAATGAAACTCACGTCAATGATCAAAATCATCGCGTAAGAATACTCAATTTTGGTTTTTATTCTGCTAGTATGTCAAATTTCGCCATTTGTCGCGTTTGTAATGAAAGTCGATTACCTGATGTGGCCATTTGTCGCGTTTGTAATGAAAGTCGATTACCTGATGTGGCCATTGGTCGCGTTTGTAATGAAAGTCTATTACCTGATTTGGCCATTTCTCACGCTGGTAATGAAAGTCGATTACCTGATTTTCGGCACCAGGGCAGGGTAAACAGAAGATAATGTGCCCCCCCCCCAAATAAAAACAACACCCGGGACCATGCTCCAAAAATGTTTGAGAACTGCTGGTCCATACGACCACACATCTAATCTGATGATTTCATCATAACGAACTTTGACGCGTCTGCTTTTTATTCTAACGTTTGACCTCACACATCATCTTTTATATGGATAGACTCTCTGAGACGTCATCGTCTGAAGCAGATACCACGCCTGAGTTAATCCTGGCTTAAGTTAGTTGAAATCTGCAGTCATCAGTTTAAATTATTGTCAGATATTGATAGCCTATCCTATTCAGGACATAGTCATCAACCCAGCCTTTTTTGGCTGTAGTGATTTTCTAGGCAATATAAATACGTTCAGTAGTTTGCCAATGCTTTCTGAACGGTCCGGATGCTCAAATGCCTGTGTCGAGGATCGAACTCGGTACCTCGGCCATCACAGACGTGCTCTGTACCACTTCGACACAGAGCTGTACAAACATCAAATATACAGGGTGTCTATAAAGTCGCTGTCCACTCATTACATTGCTAGTCACACTACGTCTTGTGCATTTTTTCCATTTAGTATGGACAGGTGTGACGTCAATAACGTATGACAAAAATAGTACTGTTCATATCACGTATATTTATGGTAATGTGACTCAAAGCACATTTGTGCAATGAAATTATGTTTGCATTAATTGTTGAAACTTGTGCAATGAAATTATGTTTGCATTAATTGTTGAAACTTGTGCAATGAAATTATGTTTGCATTAATTGTTGAAACTTGTGCAATGAAATTATGTTTGCATTAATTGTTGAAACTTGTGCAATGAAATTATGTTTGCATTAATTGTTGAAACTTGTGCAATGAAATTATGTTTGCATTAATTGTTGAAACTTGTGCAATGAAATTATGTCTTC
The DNA here is from genome assembly GCA_034231615.1 of Meghimatium bilineatum. Lineage (NCBI taxonomy): Eukaryota > Metazoa > Mollusca > Gastropoda > Stylommatophora > Philomycidae > Meghimatium > Meghimatium bilineatum. Next base: position 26,886,301 of record CM067314.1, on the reverse strand, counting down.
ATTAATTGTTGAAACCTGTGCTATGAAATTATGTCTTCATTAATTGTTGAAACTTGTGCAATGAAATTATGTCTTCATTAAGTGTTGAAACTTGTGCAATGAAATTATGTCTGCATTAAGATGCAAAGGACAGCGAGATCCAAAATCTATATCTAAACGCACAGAAAACAAAAATTATTACGATAGATAAAACAAAGATCAAACCAATAATCAACATAGACAATATAGAATTAGATTGTGTAAAAAATAAGAATATCTGGGAGCAAATATAAACAGTTCCGGAAATTGTTCAGTCGAGATGAGAAGACTCACAACTGCAACACTCAAATGAACACAAATGAGAAAGCTATGACAAAATAGTAATAATGACACTAAATTAACCATTTTAATATCATGTGTTTTCCCAGTGGCAACATATGGATGCGAGACGTGGACTTTAAACAAGATAATATCCAAAAGAACAAATTCATTTGAAATGAAGTGCTACAGAAAGATCCTATGAATATCATGGACAGAGAAAAAGAAGAACATTGAAGTTTTGAAATTATTGAAACTAAACGAAGGGTGGCTTCTAAATACCATCATATGAAGGAAGCTACGCTGTTTTGGATACTTAAAGCGACACGATGGTACCAAAAGGCTGATTCTAGATGGCAGAGTGCAGGGAAAGAGAAAAGGAGGAAGACCAAGAAAACGATTGACCAGCGACATCGAAAATGTATGCACATGTCTCTGACCAATGCAGACCTGCGTGCCCGGAACATAGAAGCGTTCCGAGTATCCACGACAAAGACAACGTTCGGTAAAAAAATATGTCTCTTGATATAGTATGTGTTGAAACTTGTGCAATGAACGTATGTCTGCATTAAGTGTTGAAAGTTATGCAAACAGAAATGTCGGCGCTAATTTTATAATAAAACATTCCGTATATTTTCATCAATTATTAAATACCTGATCCTTGCCGAAAACGGATGTGTGGGACCATAATGCTCAAAGTTTTGCAGTTCTGCTGTGACACTGGCAGCACAGCGTAATTCACGCTCCTCTACGGAAATCACACGAGCTTTCGTGTTCGGTATTGAAGAGGGAACGATGAGGAAGAAGAAGATAATCACTTGTTATACCAGTAATATTGTTTGTCCAGTAGTAAGAACTATACTTGGTCAACTAAATGAATACTAGTTAAATCTTGAGCTACAGTGGTCTGATAAGTCGCCCTATGCACTGGTCCAAAGAAATAAACAGTTCAGTGACGACATTTGAACAGGCTTACAAACAGTGCGCAAGAAGACCATCTCCAGAGAACTCTTCCACCCCTGACGCCGCAAGGCAAACAAGGGACACAGCGTATAGAGTGACGACATATTCAGCAAACATATTTCTTTCCAAATTCAGTACGTACCGGCCGTGTAGACCTCTACATCATACACGTATATCAACCCTTTTGGACATTTCAAATACAACAATAAAATCAATTATTAAAAAATGGATATTCCTTCGATTTTATTTACCAATCTCAATATGGATGCCATCCTTCTGACTACTACAATGATGGCGGCGATTCACCCGTAGGTAGACTGTTGCTCAAAGGAAAGTAATAGAAATGACAGGAAATAATTTTGTACTATTTTGTGTACTTCTTTAAATGTAAAAAATCTTTCATTGCTGCGTGTTTTCCTGTTAAGGGGTGCAGTGGGACTTTTTTTAGCAGTTGAAATAAATCCGCTTTGCCATAGCTGTCGCCGCGACGTGTACAGGAATAACTTTTTATTGCACCTCCGAAAGACAAAAATACTTATTCCAACCGTGAATTGAATCCTGGACTTCAGGCTTCATGAGACACGCTTTACACGGACATCGGAAATGTAACTAAAGTGATTTACTTAAGACTATTTCTGGGTAAAATTTGATGGATTTCAACAGAAAATATTCGAATGAAGTCTTTGTAGGAAACATAGTGTTTTCTGTACATATTGTTCTCTATTTCGAAATATTTTGCTATACAAGGGACTGTGCATAAATTACGACAACAATGTTCAACAAATTTTTGAATTCTCCTTTTCCATTTGTCAACAATTATCAAGAAATATGGTCATGAGTTCATTCCCTAGTTGAGTCGGAATGTTTCTCAGATCGCAACGGCTCCCAGGTCGACCCAGTCTTAAATGGGTACCGGATTAATCCGGGAAGTAAAGACTGCGAGGGAGAGGAGATGGCTACCGCCCTCATTTGCAGAGCCTCTCATTAGATCGCTAACATCTCACACCCCTACGGCATTAATAAATGCTATGGGTTACTTTACTTTTACTTATCAAGAAATCAGACTGAGTTTATTTACGTTAATGAATACCAACCCCGTCTTCGTTAAAAACAATTTTTGCAGAACAAGAACAAAAAAGTTCATAATTTTTTTCCACCGAATTGTAAACAAATGTGTGATATTCAAACAAATGTATTTGCTGTATAAAAAAAATGAATGGGTATTGTTGATGTTAACTTTCGTCAAATCGCCCTCATTCCCTTAATAACTGTCAAACTTTTTGAGACCCCCCTCCTTCATAATTGTTCACGTAATTTAAGGACAATCACTAGAAAATCACTATAGCCAAAAAAATAAAAATGCTGTGTTGATAACCACGTCCTGAATAGGATATGCTACCAACCAATTTAAGAACAGGTCCCTGCCCCCCAAGTCATCATGTTTCTTCATCCCACTCGAATGTTAGACTTGGAGTTTGAATATTTGAAAACTGCAAGCGATGCGAAAAAACGAATACCGCCTCGTTATTTGTACTATCAATGAACACATTACGGCTACACTTTCCCTTTCCTGAACGTATTATTGACATTATATAATTTCTTTGAAGTTCTGCTGTAACTGTTTCTGAGAATGGAACATGAAAGATACTTGCCAATTATGATCGATTTCTGATAACACCTGCGCTGATTTGTTACTGCTTATTTATTATCATGGTCGATATTGGCTTTTATCAATAAACGATCAGCATCGGTGATGGATGATTTTTACAAGGTCATGTGTAAAACTAGATTTACACATGTATGTGTGACAACAGATTTACTTTCTGCCAATGCTCTTTTCGATTGTATATATTACAGACTATGGCCAGGCTATCGAGAGGATAGGTAGAGGAAAGACAGAGATGTGGTTCTGCAGAAGAATGCTAGTGATCCATTTCTTTCTTAAGGTCTTCTTCTGGAAAATGTAACCTAATCATGTTCTATTATATGTACTTATAGAGAATTAGACGTATTCGATTCTCATAAGATGTCTAAATTATGGAAGTTGATGTCTTAAATATATTCAGGATTTTATATACAGCCTATTTTTGTAGTGATTTCGTGTATCAGTTAGGTTATTGCACTATTTTATTCTCACATATCACCATTATCTGCACATATTCTACTGTTTGCTCTTCCTCGTCTGTTCCTGCCTTTTTTGCCTCTCTCTCCCCCCTCTCTCTCTCCTACCTGATCCCTCGTACCATCTCATTTTGCTCTTCCCTTACATTATGATTGTTTGTATGTAACATTCATTCTCTGTTGCCACTTTTGAGGTAAGTATTTTAAATTTACTTTTAATTTATTTGCTACCATATCTTTTCCTTTTTCCATCTCACTTTCTTCAGTCTACTTTCCCCTCCCTACTTACTACTATCTTCTCCCCATACCTTCTCTCCTGTCATGCTTCCACATCTGTACTTCATCCATTACCTATCTGATATTGTCTTCCTCTCCTCCTTATGATAACCATATTTGTCTTCATGTAAGATTTGTTTTATTGTGGTCGTTTGTTTGTCCTGATGAAGGCTTTATAGTCGAAACGTCGTCTGTCCCTGTATCACGTTGTTAGGTTGTTTTATGTTTTATTTTGGTAACACATCTACCTATTTTTGTATATCTTGTCATTTAGTAACCTAATTTGGTAAGACGGGAATCGTCTCAAGCATTTCATTCAACCTGTTTGCTTTCTCTTGTGTTAAGATGGGGCGGTGTCCAATGTGAACCTTTTTATAGACAACTACTTCTATGTGAACTATTTGTGGTAACCTTTATAAAATGTACATTTATTTATATGTATACACACAGTATGTATATGTAGATTATATGTGTACAAGGTTCTGGTTTGGAACGCGTACCCCATGACCCATATGGTTATTACTTTTGATTATTTCCCTTCACAATGTTTTTGCCAATAGATATTTATCAATTATGTCTTTAACTATTTGTGTGTGTGTGTGTGTGTGTGTGTGTGTGTTAGGGTTTGAGTTACAAGGGATTTTGTTTTACACAACTAACTATAATTCTAACCCTAAATAAATTTATATGAAATTAATAAAGGATAAACATAAACTCATAAACATTGTCAAGGAAAATCATTACATCGGAGGGAACGCGTTCCAAACAAGAACCATTTCTTTCTCTCTCTCTCAATCTATATATATATATATATATATATATATATATATATATATATATATATATATATATATATATATATATATATATATATATATATATATATATATATATATATAATATTGTCTTTCCTCATGTGAATATGTGAATGATAATTGATCGTATCCACACGTGACGTTAGGCGAAGGAGTTGGAGCATCCGTTGTTGTTCCAAAACCAAATGTGACAAAAGAAAGAGAAACCACAAAAAGGAATTATATTTATACAACAATAAAAAAGAAGCTACCAAACAGAAGTTTATTTTTACAATACCAAAAGAAACCACTAAACAGAAATATATTTCTACAGCAAAAAGAGAAAAAGAGTTGGTATAATATCATGTATTGAACATATTGAGCGACAGCAAGTAAAATGGTTCTGTCACCTTATGAGAATGAAGCCAAACCAAATACCAATAAGAGCATATAACTCAAGAATATCCGGGCGTAAAGCCAGAGGTAGACCAAGAAAACAGTGGATAAAAAACATCAAGATAACCTTGAACAAACATGGACTAAATGCAACCTCTGCGACACATCTTGCCTTGGAACGACAACTTAAGCTCTCATCCCTACGCTTAAGTGTGAATGCGATCAACAATCATTCACCTGGGGAAAGACAATAGACAATTTTTTATTGAGGATTTATAATCTGTGTTCCTCAGAAGTAATCTACTACCGACCCATTGCCCTGCAGAAAGTTAAACGGTGCTTGCATATGAATGCTGAAGTTTGTGATCCCTGCCACCGACCCATTGCCCTGCAGAAAGTTAAACGGTGCTTGCATATGAATGCTGCAGTTTGTAATCCCTGCCACCGACCCATTGCCCTGCAGAAAGTTAAACGGTGCTTGCATATGAATGCTGCAGTTTGTGATTCTTGTCATGTGGCCCAACCATTTTACTGTAATAGTTGTGTTTCCATTTTTTTTATATTTCATTCTTTCATTTTACCCCCATCCACCCCTCTTTTTTCCTCCCATGTATCGTGACCGTCGTTAGATATAGAAGACCTAACTGCTAAACATAAACAGTCCTTCGATCGGTACGTTTTTTTAATTATTGTTATGTTTTCATTGGTTACTTTTTACATTCTTGCAGTAGCATTGTTCTCGAAGATCTTGACTACGCAGATGACCTGGCCCTTTTGAACGCAAACCACACAGATGCTCAATCTAAGCTTGACAATCTCCAACACTACTCAAATCAGATAGGGTTGAAAATCAACACATCAAAAACTCATATACTAGATTTTACGAGATCCAACGACAACATAGAAATTCAAAATGTTCCATTATTAAAAGTCAACAATTTTACATATTTAGGCACCAATCTGGCATTGGATGGAGACTCATCAAAAGAAATTTTACACCGTATTGCCCTTGAAGCGGGTGCTTTCAATAAACTACGTAACATCTGGACGTCAAACACACTAAGAAACACCACAAAACTCAGGTTGTTTAACTCCAACATCATCCCTATTCTATCATATGAATGCGAAAGTTGGAAAGCTACAAAAGCCACAGATAAGAGACTCGACTCATTTGAAAACAAATGCCTACGTACCATTCTGAATGTTAAGTGGAGTGACTTTAAATCTAACACTACTATAAGAGAGGAAATCACACAAACCTATATATCTTCCTTCATTAGACAAAGACGTTGGACTTACATTGGCCATGTTCTCAAAATGAACAGCCTAAGAATTCCCCAGCAGTCACTATATTGGGTGCCACCTGGAGTAAGAAGAAGAGGGAGACCTAGAGAAACTCTACGAAGAACCATTAATAGAGAATGCATGTCAATGAACCTAAACAACACGCACCAATTGAAAGACCTGGCAACACCAAGACAGAAATGGAAAGCTATGGTTTCTGCCCTATGCGCCGCCTATGACCCTGGAGGAACATAACATACCATTAGCATTGACTATCTTTTGACCAACCAACCATGGGTCATAGGGCATGAGCCCATGAACCGCTGGATCAACAACCAACCGACTATATTTTGCATGCGATTCCAAGAATATAAATACTGGCCAAAGGAAAACACGGGAATAATCAAGAAAAGTAACGAATGAAGGCTTAATTAATTCTGTTAGAATACCTATAAGTACTCTGTCGATATCCACGCCTGGTTGTAATATCCCATTTTGTTGTGAGCTTTATCCAGGATTTTCATTCTACAATATCTTTTCACATTTGCTTCAGCTGTTGTCGGAACACACCGAATTTTATTTGCTTGACTTATTCGGTGCCCTACTGCATAGGATCTCAGTTCAGTAGACTTTTCTAAGATATCGTTTAAATTTTTTCTTCTTTTGTTTTTACTTGCTTTATTGCTTTTCCTTTTCATCTGTCTTTTTTTTTCTTGCCTTCTTTGTCTTTCTTCATTTCTCTTCTATTTCTCCCCTTTTTTCTGTCTCTTCTCATCTCATGTGTTATCTTTCGTGCATCACGATTCTCTGTTTGTAATGGTGTTTTTCGGTATGTTTGTGTCCTTACGAACACTCTTTAGTCGAAATGTCGTGTTTTTTCTGTTTAGCTTGTATTTTGTTAAATGACGTTAGTGTATTTTTTGTAAATTACAGCAACAACACCTACATTTTTCTGCCTTCTCCCCTCATTAATCGCTCGTTGTCGCACCAGCCCTCACATCTTTAGTCCGCTAAGTTTTTTTTTCTGACACTTTGGACTTATCCTGTTATGGACCGGCCGTTGTAGTCTATTTTTATTAAATATTTCCTGTAGATGTCAACTGAACAGAATGTAGTACCTAAGTATTCCTGAACTTGTCCTGCCATTTAATTTGCATAACTTTACCGAGATATCTTAGATGGAAAGAGTTAAGTCTCCTTTCACATTGTAAGACATAATATGGTGTTAATATATTTATATAATTATATATCATTATTATATAATGAATGGGATCATTGAAGATTTAAGACCTATTGTTTAAGGGGAAAATACCATTCTGAATTTTCTTATTTGACATTGAAAAGAATATAAAAATGTCTGCAGGCAAATCTGATTCATTGATCACAGAGCGTTAAGTATTCTATACAACCTTTTTTTTATATACAGCCTATATTTATATACAGCCAATTATTATGTACAACCTATTTTTATATACTATATATTTTTATATACAACCTATTTATTTTACATACAACCAATTTTTAATATGATATCTATTTTTATATACTATCTATTTTTATATGCAACTTATGTTTATATACAACCTATTTTTATATACAACCTATTTTTATTTACTATCTATTTTTATATACAACCTTTTTTCATACAACCTATTTTTATATACAAAATATATTTATATACAACCTATTTTTAAATATCTATTTCTATATACTATCTATATTTATTTAGTATCTGTTTTTATATACTATTTTTATATACTATCTATTTTTTAAAACAACATATTTTTATATACTGCCTCATTTTATATAGGCCTACTATCTAATTTTACACAAATGAGTTATTCTTGCAAGACTGGAATATAGAAAGAATAATCGACGCTCATCACATGATATGATGGCAACGGTTTCAGACTTGTGGTATTGCATTTCTCTGATGTGTGTGGGAAAATGAATGAAATGTAGAATTCTGATGTAGAATTCTGATGTAGAATTCTGATGTATAATCCCGTTCCACATTTGGGACACGTGTAATCAGAATTGGACGTTATAAAATCCCTTGCCACATTTGGGACACGTGTAATCAGAATTGGACGTTATAAAATCCCTTGCCACATTTGGGACACGTGTAATCAGAATTGGACGTTATAAAATCCCTTGCCACATTTGGGACACAAATGATGAGACTATGAGGTCTGTCTGTTTATTTTTCTGTCTTTTCGGACAGCACGTTTTCTTTATGTTTCTTAGGTTTAATACTTCTTTGATAAACGATATTCATCCTGTTCTTATAGTGTTCGAACCACGGCAGTGTTTCTTTTTTTTTTTTTATTTTAAACATTCAATAAAATAAATGAATGACGACACAAAATAATTAAATGAAACAAAATAATTTTATTTCCAATCTTTATTATATAAACCGACGCAGGAACCTCAAAGATAAATGGGTAAATTTCTGAAGTGGAATATGTCAATAGGCAAAATAATAATGATTTCTTTGAATTTAACAATGTAGTTTTACAGTGATGTTCAAGTTTTAGAGGAGCTATGTTATCGCGCCGTTTTACGTGCAAATTCTAAACAGTTTGCTATGCTTCTAAAAAATAAATATAGCACAAATAAATTAAATTAGCTCATGAAAGTATTCACATCTCAGTTCTGGTTGCTGAACCATCAAAAAAGTACAATGTTTACTTTGCAGAATCGCTTCCCCAATGAAAGCTGTCTATTCCGCGTTTGCGTGCTGCGTCATCCACATAAAACCGTCCGTTACCGTATTCAGATTCAGCAAGTAGTTGTCTCAGAAGGTCGACTTCAGATAATTTGGAACTATCTTCTGGTATATCTGAAGAGCCGCTACGACCGAAGCGAAATAGGGCCCCTCCTCGCTTGCCAAATCGAAATAAGGTACCACCTTGACGTTTTCCAAATCTGAACAAAGATCCTCTCTTTCCGAATCTGAAAAGGCTTCCCTGACGTTTGCCGAATCGGAAAAGTGAACCACGCTTGTCTGTATATTCTTCTGGTAGAGATGAGTCCACCAGGCCATCATCGGTTAGAAGAACACCATCCTCCTCATCTGTGGGGTTGTTAAATGCCATTCGTTTATGTTGATTATGAACATTCTTGCTGTCGATGTCTTCAGTGGAATGAATTCCAGTTTCTGAAAAATAAAATATGAAGATATAATGTTTTCAATATTCTATTAATGGTATTGAAGCAGGGAAAACAAATCATACATTAACTTCACAAAAAGCTATGAAAACCAACTAAATTAAGGAAACACATTATTCACGGGTAGCATTATGTCCCGTAACCTGTCAGTGTCGTAGGAATGTCACACTAGAGACATGAGCACAACCCTCAAACATCTTTATCTTCAGTCAGTCGGAAGAGTGTAGGAAAATCATGCCTAGCCCATTCCTTGATGTTATCAATTTCGGATTTTCCTACCCCTCTTTTCTGTCCCTTGCAAAATAATGTTCGAAAGTGAATCGTGTCTCGTTACATGTCTAATACAATTGTGAATACATATTAGATATTAACTTCGAAAACAAAACCAACTCTACCAAATGCTATGCTAATCATCGTTTATTTCTTATATAATATTCTTTTATTTCTGTAATTCATCTTGTGCATGGTCTTTCCCAACAGCTTGTCTGTAAAGTAATGCTTTTATTTGAGGGGCACTATCTGATGGTAGTCTGAAAGTATGTGAAAACCACTTAATCTGTTATTTTCTGATGTAATTCAGACTTGGCATTGTGTTTATTAGTTTTCTCGCGTTTCTATTTCTGATTCTGTCTCTTATTGTTACTTCGAAAATTCTACGTAGAATTCTACGAGAAATCTACGTCACGAAATATGTGACATGTCTGTCATTCACAGAACGTTCTCCTCGCTGTCACTTGATAAGCCTCTCGGTTTTGTACGCGTTGTCCACCCTCCTCGAGTGTCATGTTCAAAAGCCTCTTGTTCGCTTTCATGAAACATTTTTCTCCATGATTAATCTTTCATTGTATCCCATTGTACTGTTTTATATGTATCCCATTGTACTGTTTTATATGTATCCCATTGTACTGTTTTATATGTATCCCATTGTACTGTTTTATATGTATCCCATTGTACTGTTTTATATGTCCAAAATATGTTAGTGTGCTTGGTGAAGGCATTTCTGTAGTAAATCACGGCATAATATTGAAATGAAATATGGCCGATCTTAAAAATGCAGTCATTGATTTACTGCTGAGTGAAGACGAGGATGCTGGAAGGGACAGTGTGCACGTACAAAGAATTACAGAAAAAGGGATGATCGGGGTAGGGAAAGAAACATTAAGTAAATGCTAAGTCCCCTCAAATCTAAGCTATCATAATCAAATCTATGCTATTACATAAACAAATCTATGCTACCGCATAATCAAATCTAGGCTACTACATAATCAAATCTATGCTACTACATAATCAAATCTAGGCTACTACATAATCAAATCTATGTTACTACATAATCAAATCTATGTTACTACATAATCAAATCTATGTTACTACATAATCAAATCTATGTTACTACATAATCAAATCTATGTTACTACATAATCAAATCTATGCTACTACCTAATCAAATCTATGCTACTACATAATCAAATCTATGCTACTGAATTATCGCAGACACCACTAAGAAAAGTGTGATATTCTTACAAAGGATTAAACTCAACCCACATGTTTTTTAACATCTCAACGTCTAGAACATAAAATAAATTGATTATAGAGTACTTAAAAATTGATTATACAGTACTTATAAATTGATTATACAGTACTTAAAAATTGATTATACAGTACTTAAAAATTGATTATACAGTACTTATAAATTAATTATACAGTACTTAAAAACAAGACCCATAGAAGCTGTTTAGATATTAGCCATAAACATAAATATTTAGTCGAAATTGTATCTATAAATTGTTTAAATTTCGAAACTATTTATGTTCTGAAAAATTTATTTTGATTTAGTAATAATCTCTACTTAGGTCAGAATTCTACATTAATCACTGGTAAATCACCCCCTACATTTCCAAAAAATTAAAACACGAGTTTCCCACCTTGTGATTAAACAGTTTTATTACTGTCGTAAAACTGCAGAATCGATTTTTTTGATGAAACTGTCTCTCCTATATTAAACATCCTTGCTTAAACAATTCATGATAAATTTTCTTAAAAAAACATCAATTTATAAATTGATTACTTTTAAAAGAGGTTAATGTATATACATGGTAAAATGGGTACCAGGAATGATTTCAGGTGCTGGGAGCGCAGTTGTCATGTTATTCAGAAAATAATTTCAGCGAGCATGTATACTTTAATGATTAGTATACGCAGTCGTTTTCTTCTTCTTCTTCTGCGTTCGTTCTCAAACTCCTGCAGATTAACAGAACAATGCCTTGAAAATGGAATGTGTTGTGTCACAGCTTACAGTTTTGCTGAGATTTCTACTTTTTTTTTGCCACATACATCCGACTTCAGCATTACTTCTGGATAACTTTGACTACATGGGATTGGACAGTCAACTCCACCCCATAACCTCCTTAGTCGACTCTAACGATATGCATAGAAGGTAAACCATGTCACTATTCTTTGTTCCCCTTTGACTCCCCAATAACACTGGGGACTCACATAGAATTCACATATTTGCTAGGTCTTATTCAAGAAAAATAGAATATCGATTCAGTAGAAGTGTGGTAGAACACACTAAACTACCGTGCCTATATACTAGGCTTGTTGCATCCAGTGACTTAATATGTGCTTTAAAAATTGTATTCTCCCAGGTTTTCCCATGTTCATGTTGAATCATGAACAGTAAAGACCTGCATACAGAAAGTAAGCATGACCCGAAAGGCAGATTTTTTTCTTATTTCCGTGTAATTCGTTGGTAGGCCTTGACTATTTTTAGCACGCGAAGTATAAAAATAGGGACCAACGAAAATCACGACAATAGTAAACAAATTAATGAATGAAGGCCTGTTTACTTTCTGTACGAAGGTCTCTTCTGACAACGGTCTCTGTTGAATGATTTTCGCTTATTTGTTATTCCAAAAACGTGTTAGTTAGTCAGTTAGTTAGTTAGTTAGTTAGTTAGTCAGTCAGTCAGTCAGTCAGTTAGTTAGTCAGTCAGTCAGTCAGTCAGTCAGTCAGTTAGTCAGTCAGTCAGTCAGTCAGTCAGTCAGTCAGTTAGTTAGTTAGTCAGTCAGTCAGTTAGTTAGTTATTCTTCTAGAGCCAAAGATGGCACATAGGGCGGATGTCATAGATTTCCATGTCTCTCGTTTCATTGCAATTTGCTTTAGATCTTCATTAAAATTGTCCGGTTTCTACTCAAGTAATGGGGGAATGTTTCTTTCTTTCTTGCTGGATCAAGAACTGGTTGATCAATAATTTAACACATTAATATCGTAAAATTTAATATCTGTGTTACTGGAACGGATTCAATGATTTCCATATTTACATCATAATTCGTTCGATCTTATTTAATTCGACTTCTTCAGCTCCTGCATAATTCCAACATTAACATATGGATGCGAAAGTTGGAAAGTAACATGAAAGTTAGAACAAAGATTAATCACTTTTGAAATATAAATGACTTAGAAGGCTACTGAACATACGATGGTCAGAATTCAAATCAAACACAGTTGTCAGACAAGAATCAAAACAAGAATATTTATCCACCTATACTAGAAAGTGACGCTTGAATTACATCGGACACGCACTACGAATGGATACTGAAAGATTCCCGTGTCAAACTTTGATGTGGTCACCAAAGGGGCGAGAAAAAACGAGGAAGACCAAAAGAAATTTCACGTAGAACCATTACAAGAGAACTATTCATCATCGGTATCAGAAAATCGTGTTAGATAAAAAGGCGCGTGTTAACAAATGGTTCGATTCCCGGTAGATGAACACTCACTGCAGACACGGAAAGAATGATTCAGGCGTATGAAAATAAGTAATAAGAAATAGATATATAGAACACAAGGCAAATATTTTTATCCGGCAGCACATAAACAAACTTGCAGGTTATCAGTTATCATTTTTGGCAGTGGTGTCACAGCGTAAACCTGTTTGGTGTGGACATGTAACGAGACACCACGCACTACCAATATTATTTGCACGGAACAGTTGAGGGTGGAAGGTAAATACGGAACAAAGAAAATATTGAATTGATAATATCAAGAAATGGTCTTCTCTTGATTCTTGATTAGAAACTGGCTTCACAGTACGCGGGATATTCCTCTGTATATATTCATGTAATTCGCTGGACAAGTGGACAATAAGTACCGTCATTCTTTTCCCAGCATGAACTTTTCTATCTTGCGCAGCATGCTTTGAGAGTCTGTGAGTATTACCGATTGTGTTGATGTATCAGTTATCAATCAATGAAGTGCTATTTAACTCCCTCTATCTCCATCCTCATGCTCGATGTGACAGTAGAATATGCTGAAAATGACTCAACCTACTTCACGCCGTTTCTGTAAGTAACAAAACCCCAACGCTTTTATTTGTGGTTATGTTAACTGAGCCATCTGTGTATATTATGTTGTGGTTTAGATTTAGTTTTGCAAGTTATAAATGGTCTTAATTTTCTACACTCCTCCGTGGTCTTTCAACACATTTCCAAATGGCCTAGGATAGAGATTTTGGAAATAATTTTATTTACAACCCCTACAACCCGTACATTGTGCGGATGTATTATTCTTGATTACAAACTGGATTCATAGCACGAGGGGCATTCCCATTAGCGCTCCGCCCTCAGTTACAGCAGCCAACCTAGTATAGTGTATGTAGATTCAGATTCCTTGTCAGGTGTTGATTATGTGATCTTCGGGACTTTTCTAAAAAAACATTACTTTTCCTTCACTCTCCTCTAGATACTCCCATTTCTAACATTCTCCGTATGTGTACTTTCTCAGCCTCATTGACATCATCTTCACCTTGAAATGAATTAATTTCTGCCTTCATTAAGTTTGCTTTATCTCTTCTCAGCAATGTGCCGTCTATCGCCGCATTGCCTGCCAATAAGTCGGCTCTCTCGTTTCCTCTGACCCCAGCATGACCAGGGAATTATATCCATGTAATGCTCTGGACAACTGAGTTGTTCAATAAAACCCACTATTCTTTTCTCAGAATGTACTGATGTATCCATTGTGGCACCACTACGATTATTAAGGTTTATTTGTCTTATTAGTATATTAAGGACTGTGGTTTTTTTCTGTCGGAGAGTAAATTAAAAAAACAAAGAACTGTAATGTACAGGTTACGACTGCAAGTGCATGTGGCCGTATTATACAAGTCACTGCCTTCCTTTCAATCCCTAGTGTGAAAATGTCCTATTGAAAGTTATTTAAATATATTATTAGTAAACAACGTATTCTTCTTCTTCTTCTTCTTCTGCGTTCGTTCTCAAACTCCTGCAAATCAGCAGGATGTAGTCCGGAGAACGGAATGCGTTGTGTCATGGTTTACAGCATTACTGCGATATCTTCGCCTTTCGACCTGACACATCCGTCTTCAGCATGGCTTTGGGTCACTGACCTTCTATGGGATGGGGCAGTCAACTCCATCCCATAACCTCCTTAGTCGCCTCGCAAAACACGCATGAAAGGTAAATAGTGTTGCTATTCTTTGCTCTCCTTTCGGGCTCGACAACACACAGGCGAACGCATTTATAATTCATGTTTTTAATTACAGTTTTCTGTGACATTCATTCTGTCCAATCGAAAATCTTTTCGACTACTCCTAATCACAGGACAGCGTATGTCAGAGGTTCGCAACCTTTGCGTCGGCGTGCTACATTGAGATATCTATGTGTGGTATAGTGGCCAGTAATCTTTTATTAAAAGCCCCTTGAAATTCCAAAATAATAATTCAGACTGCTGTAAAACTGTATAACATTACGTAAAACGTAAAAAACAAGGTTCATCAGTTTTACTAATGAATAATTACAATTCTGCTATGAATTCTAGAAATATCCGGCTAAAGGATATGGTTAGAATACACATACAAATAGCAGTAAGCAAGGCAATTTCAACGTTGAATCTATCTTGTATAATGTTATATGTATGCTTAGGTATACATTACCCAATAGTTTAATAGTTTGTGCGTTCATTCCAAAGCTGCTCCACGTTGTGTTTTACGTAAGTGATCATCATCATCAGGTGCCATGCCGGCTGGTGTAGGCGGGCATGGCTCTCCACAGCTCTCTGTCCACAGTATTATGTATCAAGGTCGTTGTTGTTTCCTTGCCGTGCCAGGCTGTCAAACTGTCTAATATTTTCTCACGTTGTCGCCCTCTGTCTCTGTTGCCTTCAATTTTGCCTGTTGTGACTATGTTCTCTAAACCTGCCTGTCTCATGAAGTGGCCAAAAAAAGAAGACTGTCTTTTTCTTATATTGTTGATTAAGGTTCGTTTCGCATTAGACTCTTTCAACACCTCTACATAATTTTGTCTGGCAGTCCATGGTATTTACGTAAGTATATTTGAAATTTCAAATATTCTTTTCCTGTACAAATTGTCAAGAACATATATAACTTCCAATTTAGACGGGAGAGTCGGTACTGCTGACTTGATGAATCAGATTTGTCCTTCTGACCTTATTTCCCCCACCATAGATGTATCCTGACTGACTTTTCAGTAAGGGAAAAGGGAGGGGGATTGTGGGGGGGGGGGGAATAACCTAAAAATGGTTACTCGCTTATCTTTGCGCGAGGAATTTCTTGATTTAAAGGGGGGGGGGGGGAGTTGGGGTTACCGCCTTTTGGCTACTTTCCTATCACTGAAAGAAATGATTTGGTTTTCAAAAGTTGGAGGTTTGAAGACCCCAACTATCCTTTATGTAAGCAGTGCAGAATTTACGTATAAGCTACACATGCTATAGCTTAGAGCCCTCACTTTCTTGGAGCCCCCCCCCCCCAAATATTTAAGTTTAACCCTCAAGGTATTCACACATCATATGTGACACTGATATATATAATATCTGGACTTATATATGGCCCGATATCTCATATAGCGTAGGCCCTTATCAAGTCTAAATCTGGTCCTGCATGTACGGGTCTGTAACCATGCATTATTTACACCCCCATACCAAAAAATAACAACACATACCTTTGGCACAACACACCTTATAAACGTTTGCGCGTCACCTGAGTTAATCATGTGAGGACTTATTCTTCTACCGGGAAGGTTATGGCCAATCATTAGATTTCTGCTCATGGCTAAAGGGATTACTTCAACATCACGTGGAACTTACTTTAGAATGAGTATAACCGTCTAATTCTACATAAACTCCAGTATCTGAATTTGTCGTATTGTTACATGCCTGGTTTAAATTAGAAGCTTGAAATAACAACGTCTGTTACGAAATAATACTGTTCACTTAACTGCCATTAAATCGTGCTCCTCTAATTACCGGACTCGATATTCTCTTGAGTAAATGTTTTATCCACCAAGGTGATACTCTGCAAATTTTAGGTACTAACACACATTATTCCTACGTGTATAATGTCTGCTGTGATCTGTATATTTCTCGTTAGATTTGTTTCGCATATGTCACTCCATTTTTTAAATTACAGTGTATCATTCATCATCTTCCGGTCTTCTGGAATGTGTGATCTCTTTTAGAACTGTATAGTTAGAGTTAGAATTGTAATGTGATCAGTGGCTGTGCCGTCCTTTATTCGCCATGTGCTATATTGTGTTCTTGACAAAGACATTTAGATAGAAAAGTCGATTTCTGTGTTCTCATTTGTGTTTCCAGATATTCAGAAAACATAATTCCGTATTTTCAATGTTCACCCACATCAAATTATAATTCGCTGTTCATTGTTTGCCGTGGGAATGATTCACTGCAGAAATATTTTTGCGCATATTGTCGAGATTCCAATGCCGAGTCTAAATATCCGGTTTTGTCAAATCCAAAAAATATGTGTGATAATACTTAATTGTGAGAAATTGAAAAGAGGCTTATTTCCTGTGTCTGTACGGATGCATACAGTTGCACATTGATACATACGTCACCCTGTTTCAATAGCAAAGGCCATTTTGTATTCCGAACATTAATTCTCGCTGCACTGTTGATAGCAACCAATTAACTTTGATCATTCATTACATATTTGCGGTTTTTAATATAATTTCTTTGGTGCTGTCTGGGATTAACACGCTCCATTTCTATGTTTTAACACGTATTGTAATGTTGCTAAATATTCTGTCATGTGGCGCATGTCCGTAAGGGAAATGTTTCGGCTCCGCGTAATCACTGGGCTTTTTGTGAGCTGGAGGATAATTTAAAGAACTTACCCCTTACATGATGTGACAATAGCTAGGTCTAGATGCCTTTATCACACAGCTACAAATACCACCTCCGTGGAACTTTCTAACGGAGTAAATACAGTATTTACACTAATTTTTACAGACACATTCTGTCGCTTTAATCGGCCATTTCTATGTGTTGTGTCATTGATCTGAACGTTTTGAGAACGCTACTTTCTGGACTGTTGGGATACACGATTTCTTGAGGCTCTGGTTAAACCTGGTATCTATACCGTCCGAGATGAGTAATATATCTTCTCACATGCGCCTCAGTCATACTAGCGGTACATTTTTCTGATAAAATTGTCAACGAACCATATAAATTATCTGTCACCTACATACTCATGGACACATTCATGGACACATTCATGGATATGTTCATAGACTACTCATAGACACGATCATAGACTACTCATAGAAACGATCATAGACTACTCATAGACACGATAAAAGACTACTCATAGACACGATCATAGACTACTCATAGACACGATCATAGACTACTCATAGACACGATCATAGACTACTCATAGACACGATCATAGACTACTCATAGACACGATCATAGACTACTCATAGACACGATCATAGACTACTCATAGACACGATCATAGACACGTTCATATCTCTAACTGAGTTTCATAAAGTTGATGTAACAAATGATCATAATTACTAATGATGGACGATCAACAACAACCTCATCCCCATTTAGGTTAATATTTTTTTCGTCTTCCTCTTCAGCGTTCATTCTTAAACATTCGCTCGGTCTCTCTTGTAACAGGACCATGGTCCTACTAGATTTCCAGCAGGAAATCTAGTCCAGTCCAATCCAGAGAATGAAAATACGTTGTGTAGCCATTTTATTTGAGTCAATGACCCGACAACATCGTTTTCGGCAGAGGTTAATATTTAAGAATATTAGATATACGTATTATTGAATAAATTCAGTTTTTTCCTTGTTTCACATCCTTACTTCATAATATTTGCTCCGGTACCAGGTTTATGATTTTGTATTGCCAGTTTGAGATAAAAACGTAAGAACAGAAACTCTCAATGAAATCACGGTCAAAAGGCTAATAAGCCAGTGCACAATTTACAGGTATCCCTGTTTCAAAAGTTTGTAACGTTTTAGCCGGTTGATGTCTTAATGTGATGAATTAATGTCCTCTCTTGTCACTTTCACCCAGTGTGGTTGCCAGGTAGTAGAAATTTATAATATTTAAATTTCAGGTAAAATATATGCCAAACTTCTAACTTTAAACACATTTTTGAAAATTACGAAAAACACAAAATATGAATACAAACAATTTCAAGGCTAGTAACATTTTTACAAATGACAAAATTTGTGAAATTTGGCTATTAAATATCATAATTCTGGCAACCCTGCTCTTATCACACTTTCACGTATGCTGTCAAAACGTATTCGTGTTTCTGTCAGCGCTGACACTATTCATTACGCACCCTGAATTGTGAATTGTGCTTCCAGATGACTATATAAAATATATTAGGACTTCCAGACAAGTTTCGGCAGCACCAAGATGGACACGATGACAACTATTTTCATGTTACAATGAGTGACTCATATTAATTAAAACAAAGCAAATCTGCGGGAATTCCCTGAAAACTAGCTTTCATGGGGAAACTTCAGAAAATACTACACTACCGTGAAATTCGGAAAATATCCACATTCAAGGAACGGAAATGGCTACATGGGGTGTAAGCTACAAAATGAAATATATGCACCAAAGTCTGAAACAGTAAGAGGTCAATCAATCAAGTGCCATGTCGACTGGCGTAGGCGATCATGTTTCTCCATGACTCTCTATCTCTTGTGTTGTCAATAAGCTCGGTTGGTGAGCTTCTACCGTGCCACGATACAAGCCCATCTTGTAACTTTTCTCTTTGTCGACCTCTATCTCTTCTCCCTTTGATCTTTCCAGTGGTTATTAAGTGTTCAAGCTGTGTTCTTCTCAGCACATGCCCTAGAAACCTTGACTGTCTGCCTCTAATGTTTGAGGTCACAATGTCGTTTTAGCCAACAACGACCGAAAACAATCCATTTTATACATGACAGAAAAAGCCAAATCTTTAAGTTACAACTATTAGAATTCTATATATTTCCAGTGGCAACATATCGTTGCGAGACGTGGACAATGATATCTGAAATGTAAAAGAAAATATCGGCATTTCAATGAAATGTTATATAAAAGTGCTGAGGACAGAAAGATCAACCAACGTCGATGTCCGCACATATCTGAACATAGAAGGAGACACAAACTATTAAAAACGCAAACTGACATATTTCGGACATATAAAGAGACACAATGGACTAGAAAGATTAACCATGTAGGGATAGGCTCCAGTAATGTGAACAAGAGTCAGACCACGACTACGATAGAAACAGGATATCAAACAACTTCTAAAAATGAAGTCTGTACAACTTGCACAAAACCGAGAGGCTTACAGAGTGGCAGTGAGGACAAAATTCTGTAGAGGAAACGTTACATACATATATATATTTATATTAGATGGTCAAATTCCAACTAGATTTGGAGTCATTAACATCTAGTTATTTACTCTAATCCAAAATTAAAGAGAATGAAAGTTTATATTGGTCCTCCTTCCTCACAGACTGATGTTGACCAGCACGACCGAGGTCAAGTCCCTGTAGCCACTGTCTAGCTTTGTCGCTACATCAGTATATATCCATGTTATTTTGTTGCTACTTTTTAACTTTTTCAGTCTTCAAAATTTACTACAATATATTCATACTTCTGAACATCGATTAGTTCGTTCTCGATTCCATAAAATCTGGCCACCTTAGCGATGAGAGATGCCATTCTAACAATGTATCCGTGTAAGAAACCGGACACTTATTTCTAGTTCAATATAATCGATTAAAAGAACAGTAACAAATTTGTGTAAACATTTATCGACATTCTTTATGTTCTAAGTTTCTGATCAGAACTACGGGTGTCCCTGCTTTTGTTAAATGTGCCAGGTTTTTCTAGACTGCTACGCCAAAAAAAGAGTGTAAACCTCATTTCCGTGGGAAAAATATTTTTGTAAATGGCGTGTCAAATGGATAATAAAACTAAACGGACAAGCTTCAGCTAACGGTGGATCGACTTTCCTGGTGCTTTTAATCTGGGAAATGAATAATGTAGAGAGAAAAATATATGAATAGGTTACGATGCAGTACTAGAAAAGAAAAATGCAGTCAATGATTCACGAGAATTGTTATTAAGAAAATAGATGGTTAAACAATCTGGCACACATTAAAGCGAGAGGCATTTCTATTATAGCTGAGTCGTGGTTATTATTACTGATTTACGGATACCATAGTTGAGGAATTCATACTTTAGCTGGGTAATGGGTACTGTAGCTGAGGAATGGCTAATATAGCTGAGGCATGGTTGTTATAGATGAGACATGGCTACTGTAGTTGTGCCATGCGTACTATAGCGGAGACATGGCTGCTATAGCTCAGATAATATTATAATTACTGAGGCATAGCGACTAGAGCTGAGGTATAGATGCTGTAGCTGAGGAACAGCTAATATAAATAAAGCATAGCTACGAAAGCTGACGAGTGAGAACTATAGCTGCTGCATGGCTACTATAGCTGAGGATATAATAAAGAGAGCTGAAATGGGTGTGTAACCGCTTTGATTGCACCGAATTATTTTTAATTTTTATCATTTTTATTTTAATAATTTTAATAATATTTTGAGTAGCTGTAAGACTCTCTGCGCTTAAACCACCACTACATTACCGCTGACATGGTATAGAAAGATTAACCATCGAGGGAAAGGTTCCAGGAAATATAACAGGAAGCAGACCATGACAAGAATATCAGACGATGAGTACAAAGAACACAGACTATCAAAAACATTCTAAATGTTGAAATTGGAAGATATGGGACAGCTTGCTCAGAACAGAGATGCTTACAGAGTTACATAGATTGGACGGCTTGCTCAGAACAGAGATGCTTACAGAGTTACAGAGATTGGACGGCTTGCTCAGAACAGAGATGCTTACAGAGTTATAGAGATTGGACGGCTTGCTCAGAACAGAGATGCTTACAGAGTTATAGAGATTGGATGGCTTGCTCGGAACAGAGATGCTTACAGAGTTATAGAGATTGGACGGCTTGCTCAGAACAGAGATGCTTACAGAGTTATAGAGATTGGATGGCTTGCTCGGAACAGAGATGCTTACAGAGTTACAGAGATTGGACAGTTTGCTCAGAACAGAAAGCTTACAGAATGACAATGAAACAAGACTTTGTAAAGTACACTTCATATACATATTTAGACGTTTTCACTGCTTAGTAACGATAGATTGTCTCACTAATCGTTCCGTCACTGAAACCTCTCATAAATATATTTGATAATAGTTACAATTAAATTTCAACATAGATATATTATTTCAAAAATTAAAAAAATCAGACATCGTATTCTTCCAACTTGAAGAGAATTAATAAAGCGTCCAGAAATAGAAATCACACTTTGTGAAGATGCGTGATCGCCAACACCAGTACAACCATTGAACTGATTAAACATTTAGGGTGGAAATAATTCTAAAATGCAACTAACCCAAAAAACAACAGCAGATGGAAATATACAGATAGTTAAACCTACAATCACAAACTAGAGCCGTTTTGAAAGCACAGCCACAGACACACGACAGAGATAGAAGATCAAGGGACAGACGGAAATGAAACTGTCGAAGTGTCTCAAATTAAACCATCGGGATGAACATCTCTGCAAATACACTGCAGCGAAAGTGTTGTGAACAGCCTGTTGTGTATAGATCAAAACATTTCTCGATATTAAAACTATAAGTATTTTATTTACGATATATTACTCTCTATAACGATGTTTCAATAGAACGAACATTTCACAAAGACTGTATGTATCGATCAATTACAAAGCGTATAGATTCCAATGATGTATCTGTTAAGATCAATAACTAAAATATTCCGCGCGTGATTTGAAAATACTGCTCTATTGTTACTTTCAATTTTCCAAGCCAGATTTAAGATAATGTTTTAATACTGTTTTCAAATTTCCAAGAAATATTTTAAGTTACTGTTTTCAATTTTCCTAGTGAGATGGGTAAATAACGTTTTATTACTGTTAACCCTTTTAAAGCGAGATAATGGTTTATTACTGTTTTAATTTTTCCAAGCGATATTTGAAGATAATGGTTTATTACTGTTTTCAATAATCCAAACTAGATTTTAAGCTAATGTTCTATTACTGTTTTCAATTTTCCAAACTAGATTTTAAGCTAATGTTCTATTACTGTTTTCAATTTTCCAAACTAGATTTTAAGCTAATGTTCTATTACTGTTTTCAATTTTCCAAACTAGATTTTAAGCGAATGTTCTATTACTGTTTTCAATTTTCCAAACTAGATTTTAAGCTAATGTTCTATTACTGTTTTCAATTTTTCAAACTAGATTTTAAGCTAATGTTCTATTACTGTTTTCAATTTTCCAAACTAGATTTTAAGCTAATGTTCTATTACTGTTTTCAATTTTCCAAACTAAATTTTAAGCTAATGTTCTATTACTGTTTTCAATAATGCAAACTAGATTTTAAACTAATGTTGTATTACTGTTTTCAATAATCCAAACTAGATTTTAAGCTAATGTTCTATTACTGTTTTCAATCTTCCAAACTTGATTTTAAGCTAAAGTTATATTACTGTTTTCAATTTTCCAAACTAGATTTTAAGCTAATGTTCTATTACTGTTTTCAATTTTTCAAACTAGATTTTTCAACGATATATTTAGTCTTAGACTAACTATGTGTCTCAGTCTGCGAATACACCCACGTAAAGATGATATAACTACTGTCACTCTTAAACGGTGGCACATGCATGCTGAACGTCTGGAGATCTCGTTATTGGCCTATTCGATTGACCATTGTGAAACATTAAACTCTCAGTAGATGACATACAAATATAGTGAGGTTTTCCTATTGTGGTAGCCACATAGTATTTACTATGTTCAATTACATTTCCCTTAGCAGTTCAACATTCAGAGAACCTAGCATTGTACATAACGCTGGAGGAATGAAATGAGATCCAATCCTGAATTTTGTCTTAACTGCTAATGTGTAGATGGTGCCCCAGTTATGAACAGGTATCACATGGAGGTGTGGTGAAAAGGTATCACATGGAGGTGTGGTGAAAAGGTATCACATGGAGGTGTGGTGAAAAGGTATCACATGGAGGTGTGGTGAAAAGGTATCACATGGAGGTGTGGTGAAAAGGTATCACATGGAGGTGTGGTGAAAAGGTAGCATATGGAGGTGTGGTGAAAAGGTAGCATATGGAGGTGTGGTGAAAAGGTAGCATATGGAGGTGTGGTGAAAAGGTAGCATATGGAGGTGTGGTGAAAAGGTAGCATATGGAGGTGTGGTGAAAAGGTAGCATATGGAGGTGTGGTGAAAAGGTAGCATATGGAGGTGTGGTGAAAAGGTAGCATATGGAGGTGTGGTGAAAAGGTAGCATATGGAGGTGTGGTGAAAAGGTAGCATATGGAGGTGTGGTGAAAAGGTAGCATATGGAGGTGTGGTGAAAAGGTAGCATATGGAGGTGTGGTGAAAAGGTATCACATGGAGGTGTGGTGAAAAGGTAGCATATGGAGGTGTGGTGAAAAGGTAGCATATGGAGGTGTGGTGAAAAGGTATCACATGGAGGTGTGGTGAAAAGGTAGCATATGGAGGTGTGGTGAAAAGGTAGCATATGGAGGTGTGGTGAAAAGGTAGCATATGGAGGTGTGGTGAAAAGGTATCACATGGAGGTGTGGTGAAAAGGTAGCATATGGAGGTGTGGTGAAAAGGTAGCATATGGAGGTGTGGTGAAAAGCAACTCTGTGCAGAACGTGATAATTCACTGTGAGAGCCCAGAATCAGGCAAACGTGTTAACCCTGCATAAAAGGAGTCCCCTTAGATGGCAAGGAAAGCATAGCTGGTTCCTTCACTTATCCAAGTGACTCATCCAGAACAGCGATGTTATGGACATCTGACAGGAATGGGGTGCTTGGCAGGGGATTTGAGGATGGCATCAACTCTGCATGTCTACGGATCAGCAACACAACGAATCCATAGAATTTAACCACTCACAAACTATTGCGCATGCGGTTGTGTCTGTGGGTCTCACCAATGGCTCACTAGACAAACCAACCATGCAACAGAAAACCTTAGTAGATGATATGTCTTTATATTGAGGTTATCTTCTTTTAGAAGCTTCATGGCATTGCATCTATACAATCCCGTAGTCGTGACCTTCGATAACAGTTACCATGTTGTTCCGACAGGCCGACATTGTGCTTGAAATAGTTATGGGCACGGAGTGGGTGGGCAGAACATCAAAGAAACCTGTCGCAAGGGCCAGAGTTGTGCCCTGATGTCGACGTCTGTTTCGGCGGCATTGGACTCGAAACACATCGAGTAAAATGGCTGCTGGAACAGAGGGCGGAGCACTTATGGGAATTCCCCACGTGCTGTGAGGCCAGTTTTCCAAACAAGAAGAAACTATTCTAGAATATTTCATAAGTACATCACAATATTTCTCAATTTTAATACTTCTACAAACTTTCAGCACTTAATTATTATTTATAGGTTAATGGCGTCTCACATTTATTCCGGCTGAAAGTGTTTCTATAAATACTATTCTTTGCTGCTCTCATATAAGTAAGTAATAATTCATATTCCGGTAAATAATTACTTTTCCTAAATAAAAGAACAGGTAATATAAAATAAATTAGCTTATTGAAGTATTTAACGTTCTTACACGTCTGCACAGAAGATCGAACTCATTCACCTGTCTCAATATTATTTCCAATCAAATGTTCTTTCAGTTAAAGAAAATTCAGTTTGGAAATGGAGGTGTAAATATAAATACAAAAAAGGTATGAAAGCTGTGCTTTTGTTTTCATACTCTGCATAATCTCAATTTCCTCCGAAAAGCGAATGTTCCTGATTGATGGATGGGTATCCAGTGATTATTATTTTATTATTAATTGTTTATTTTTGGGGTTGTGGTTTTTATATTTTGTTAAAGTATGTATATATTGTGTCTCAATAAGAAGGTATATGCTCGACCGACATTAAAGAGTTAATATGTAAAGATATATGCTCGAGCGGCATTAAAGAGTTAATATGTAACAATAAGAAAAATATTAACTTCAATATGACAGAAATTTATTCAGTAGTCTAACAAGTCAAGCAGATGAGCTAATAGGTTGGCTGGTTAGTTGGTGGGACAGTGAATCAATGTTTCCAGCAAGTGTGAAATACTTCGTTCAATGATGGAGGCGAGTCCCGTTTGGTTATATCTAGGCGTAGTATCGTTAGTAAATAGAGACATTAAAAGTTAAGTAATCACATGATGGAGAAACATGTTTCCTGTGTGGTAGGCAGGCAAATGACGGGCATGACAGAATCTTATATAGGAAGATAGATAGATAGATAGATAGATAGATAGATAGATAGATAGATAGATAGATAGATAGATAGATAGATAGATAGATAGATAGATAGATAGATAGATAGATAGATAGATAGATAGATAGATAGATAGATAGATAGATAGATAGATAGATAGATAGATAGATAGATAGATAGATAGATAGATAGATAGATAGATAGATAGATAGATAGATAGATAGATAGATAGATAGATAGATAGATAGATAGATAGATAGATAGATAGATAGATAGATAGATAGATAGATAGATAGATAGATAGATAGATAGATAGATAGATAGATAGATAGATAGATAGATAGATAGATAGATAGATAGATAGATAGATAGATAGATAGATAGATAGATAGATAGATAGATAGATAGATAGATAGATAGATAGATAGATAGATAGATAGATAGATAGATAGATAGATAGATATAGATAGATAGATAGATAGATAGATAGATAGATAGATAGATAAATAGATAGATAGATAGATAGATAGATAGATAGATAGATAGATAGATAGATAGATAGATAGATAGATAGATAGATAGATAGATAGATAGATAGATAGATAGATAGATAGATAGATAGATAGATAGATAGATAGATAGATAGATAGATAGATAGATAGATAGATAGATAGATAGATAGATAGATAGATAGATAGATAGATAGATAGATAGATAGATAGATAGATAGATAGATAGATAGATAGATAGATAGATAGATAGATAGATAGATAGATAGATAGATAGATAGATAGATAGATAGATAGATAGATAGATAGATAGATAGATAGATAGATAGATAGATAGATAGATAGATAGATAGATAGATAGATAGATAGATAGATAGATAGATAGATAGATAGAGATAGATAGATAGATAGAGATAGATAGATAGATAGATAGATAGATAGATAGATAGATAGATAGATAGATAGATAGATAGATAGATAGATAGATAGATAGATAGATAGATAGATAGATAGATAGATAGATAGATAGATAGATAGATAGATAGATAGATAGATAGATAGATAGATAGATAGATAGATAGATAGATAGATAGATAGATAGATAGATAGATAGATAGATAGATAGATAGATAGATAGATAGATAGATAGATAGATAGATAGATAGATAGATAGATAGATAGATAGATAGATAGATAGATAGATAGATAGATAGATAGATAGATAGATAGATAGATAGATAGATAGATAGATAGATAGATAGATAGATAGATAGATAGATAGATAGATAGATAGATAGATTAGATAGATTAGATAGATTAGATAGATTAGATAGATTAGATAGATTAGATAGATTAGATAGATTAGATAGATTAGATAGATAGATAGATAGATAGATAGATAGAGAGAGAGAGAGATAGGCAGAGGTGCTGAAGGGCTGGAGAGCGGATGGATCAACATAGAAAACGAAATGCACGGATTGATAGAAGGATGGATAGATGAATACATGAATAGATACACAAGTATCGATATCCAAATGCTGATGAGTAATGCTACTCTTGTCGATGCATAGATGAAAGATCTACCGATACATCTATGAAAGATGTTTCAATAAATAGATGAAAGATGTATCGATACACAGATGAAAGATATACATATAAATATGAGGGTAAGAGGATGAGTTGATTCAGGTAGGCAGGTTGGTAATTTGTCAAGTGTGTTGGTTTCAGGCAGGTGAATAGGTGTATAGGTTAATGGATGAATGAGCACAGACAGTCATATGCATATAGGTGAATGGATAAGCAAGCAAATATATTCTCGTATGTTCGAGCATACACCTGTATCTGCGTGTACATACACCTGTATCTGCGTGTACATACACCTGTATCTACGTGTACATACATCTGTATCTGCGTGTACATACACCTGTATCTGCGTGTACATACACCTGTATCTGCGTGTACATACACCTGTATCTGCGTGTACATACACCTGTATCTGCGTGTATATACACCTGTATCTACGTGTATATACCCATGTATCTGCGAGTATATATCTTTTTATTGATACTATCTATTATTATGATTATCATTCTCTTTCTACTTTCTACATTCTCTTTCTACTTTCTACATTCACTTTCTACATTCTCTTTCTACATTCTCTTTCTACTTTCTACATTCTCTTTCTACTTTCTACATTCTCTTTCTACTTTCTACATTCTCTTTCTACATTCTCTTTCTACTTTCTGCATTCTCTTTCTTCTTTCTACATTCTCTTTCTACTTTCTACATTCTCTTTCTACTTTCTACATTCTCTTTCTACTTTCTACATTCTCTTTCTACTTTCTACATTCTCTTTCTACTTTCTACATTCTCTTTCTACTTTCTACATTCTCTTTCTACTTTCTACATTCTCTTTCTACTTTCTACATTCTCTTTCTACTTTCTACATTCTCTTTCTACTTTCTACATTCTCTTTCTACATTCTCTTTATAGTTTCTGCATTCTCTTTCTACTTTCTACATTCTCTTTCTACTTTCTACATTTTCTTTCTACTTTCTACATTCTCTTTCTACTTTCTACATGCTCTTTCTACTTTCTACATTCTCTTTCTACTTTCTACATTCTCTTTCTACTTTCTACATTCTCTTTCTACTTTCTACATTCTACATTCTTTTTCCAACTATTTCTACTTGGTACAGTTCGCGATACATACCATTTATCCTACAATTTTGAATAATTTTCTCTTGTAAATGATGCTATTACCTCATTCACTCCTGAACTTTTTTTAACCCCTGGGCACTGCTGTATATTAATATACCATTTTTAAAAGTCGATCAGTTGTCATTGTGGGTATTCTACAAAAGCTTTACCGATTGATCGACGCGACGGAGTGAAACAGTTAACGCTGAAAAATAATAATAGTAACAATAATAATAGTAACAATAATAATAGTAATAAAATAATAGTAATAATCATATGTGCCATAGTTACAACTATCTTAGTTTATGGTTACTATTTCTTACAATATACTTGATCGAACAATTGATTTTCGTAGTCTTTAGACTAGATCTTGTTCACAAATGATCACAAATTATAAGGCAGGAACAGCTAAATGACAATTTAAACGTGTTTACATAGAAAATATATGTTATTTTTCTTAGTAATCCCAAGGAGATGGTTACATGCACTTGCACCCTGAAGTCATAACTGGCGGAGTAAATAAACTCTTTTTTTTAAAATTATAATTTTCATAATGCTGCTTCTTGCGTGACTTGCAAACATTTATCGGAACATAGCGGTTTTATTTTATTTTATTAAAATTCAAGAAAGAGAATATATATATATACAGTAATTGAAAGATTAAAAAAAACCCAGAACTGTACGAGCGGAAATTAGAATTCTTGCGCCGCTAAATATCACTAAAGACTTCCTCTCAAATCTTTTGTGATCAGTCTTTTATAGTTCGTGCAGGAGGGTTAGAGAGACGTTTTCTTTTTATGGTTCATTAGTCAGTGAGTTTTCAATTCTGGAATGAAATTGAATGAATGTATGAAGTTTCGCCATACTTGTAATCTACTCACTTTGTCCCATTGTGGAAGTGTTTCAATATGCTGATATTTTATGGTATGCATCGACTTGATATCACGGCTGCTCACAAACTGCAGTTGATCGTAGGTTCTAAGCCATTATTTTCTGTGGGAGTTGATTCAAATTAGAAAGGGCACCTCAGTAGAAGGCTTGCTTACTCGGAAGATAGTTAGTTAGTTAGTTAGTTAGTTAGTCGTCGGATCATCATCACTGCAAACTGGACATGTCAATAGTTGCTCCGATCTCTCCTTGAGTGTATCCGCCATTACACTTCTGATAACAGTGCCGGTCCTATGCTGGTTGACCATCATTCTTCTGCGCCCTCCAAAATGTTCACTTCTAGCAACACCGCATTTCAATCCCTGATCTTTAATCCTAGCCCTTGAAAAGTAATCATCATCCACATTAGTCTCACTCTCGCGTGTGGAATTTCTCTCTTAAGGAGTTCAAAACGTCAGCGCAATCCATTGCCCCATCGCCCTGTGCCACAATCGAGCATGATGCCAGTTGATCCGCTCTTTCATTGCCTCGAACGCCCACATGTCCCGGCACGAATATAAATGTAACCACTTTCAAGCTCGCCTTTCTGAAGGCCTCAATCCACTGTTCGCGAACGAGACCCACTTGTACCTTCTTAATCATATTCATAGAGTCACTCAATATGCAGACCTGCGTTACCTTCTGTGTGCGTAGCCACTCAAATGCCTTGGTCACGGCAATAGTCTCCATGGTCATACTACTCGTAGTCACAAACAGCTGTTGATCGTAGGTTCTAAACCATTATTTTCTGTGAGAGTTGATTCAAATTAGAAAGTGCTCCTCAGTAGAAGGCTTGCTTACTCGGAAGATATGTTCAGTCAATGTCTGAACGTGCCTCCGTATCCAAGGAGAAGAAAACGGAAATAAATATGAAGTTCTGCCAACATTTAAGTAAACTACATACTAACAAGAACCACAAAAAAAACAGGCAACGTTTCGACTAGAAAGTGTTGTTCTCCAACAATGAAAATTTACTCCTCGGTAACCAAGACACTTCTCTTAATTGAGTACGTATAGTATGAACACCCATGAGTGTACTATAGAAGAGAAAATAAAATACACAGATAAAAATACTCCCGCATAAGATGTTCAAATATCGACATTAAACATTAAGGACAATATAAATTAACGTTTCGCTCAAATATCTTTGTCAGAAACAAGTATGATACAAAACTATCATAATAAAACTAAAATATTGATCTCCCACTAGAAATATCAATAATCGTGAGGTACAGGGGTCGACACCCGGTAAGCAATCGGTATATTTTTTTTATTGGAGGGTAAATTAGAAAAATAAACAACAACACATGTGTCACACGCGTCCTGCCTCACATATCTCGCTACACACCATACGCCTCCTGCTTCTCGCCTTCCGCTACACGCCTCCCGCCACACGACTTCTGCACGTCTCCCTCCACACGCCCCCTGCTACACGCTAACGGAAACATGCAGTACCGAAAGTAAAAAAACAACAACTTTAACAGTTGTTTTGAATCAGTACTTCCCAAAATTGATCAGCTGACACCCTCCTTAGAGATTTTCACAAATACTTCCCCCCTCATATTTCTCATCACTTAGACTTCAATTTAACCGTACAAAACACTTTTTTCACCCACTTTTTAATTCTAGAAAACTGTAGGTAAACTTTATTTACTCTTTTCGTCAGCAGGAGATTTTCATGGGGACGTCATCAAATTCACTTTTGTGATGCAAATTATTTGTATTTATACCACAAGTCTTTTGATTTCTCTAACTTTTGCTTTTTTTTTACTTTCTCTAACTTTTGCTTTCTTTTGTTTTCTCTAACTTTTGCTTTCTTTTGCTTTCTCTAACTTTTCCTTTCTTCTGCTTTCTATAACTATTGCTTTCTCTAACTTTTGCTTTCTCTAACTTTTGCTTTCTCTAATTTTTACTTTCTTTTGTTTTCTCAAACTTTTGCTTTCTCAAACTTTTGCTTTCTCTAACTTTTGCTTTCTCTAACTTTTATTTTCTCTAACTTTTACTTTCTCTAACTTTTGCTTTCTCTAACTTTTTCTTTCTCTAACTTTTACTTTCTCTAACATTTATTTTCTCTAACTTTTACTTTCTTTAACTTTTGCTTTCTTTTGTTTTCTCAAACTTTTGCTTTCTCAAACTTTTGCTTTCTCTAACTTTGCTTTCTCTAACTTTTATTTTCTCTAACTTTTACTTTCTCTAACTTTTGCTTTCTCTAACTTTTTCTTTCTCTAACTTTTACTTTCTCTAACTTTTATTTTCTCTAACTTTTACTTTCTTTAACTTTTGCTTTCTTTTGTTTTCTCTAAGTTTTGCTTTCTCTAACTTTTGCTTTCTCTAACTTTTGCTTTCTTTTTCTTTCTCTAACGTTTGCTTTCTCTAACTTTTGCTTTCTCTAACTTTTGCTTTCTCTAACTTTTGCTTTCTCTAACTTTTGCTTTCTCTAACTTTTGCTTTCTCTAACTTTTGCTTTCTCTAACTTTTGCTTTCTCTAACTTTTGCTTTCTCTAACTTTTGCTTTCTTTTGCTTTCTCTAACTTTTGCTTTCTCTAACTTTTGATTTCTTTTGCTTTCTCTAACTTTTACTTTCTCTAACTTTTACTTTCTCTAACTTTTAATGTCTCTAACTTTTAATGTCTCTAACTTTTGCTTTCTCTAACTTATGCTTTCTCTAACTTTTGCTTTCTCTAACTTTTACTTTCTCTGAAATATATTTTTTTAAAACATGTTTATATCTGTAACTGTAAAAAAGCAATCATGCTTTTAATGAACTAAATTTCTAAATCGTACGCCCCCACAACCCCCCCCCCCTCTATGGGTAATTTCATACCTCCCTAGTTGATCATATTTGGGAATTAATTTTAATTACTTGTATCCCCTCCCACGTAATTTGGGAACCACTCTTTCAGATCGATACTATGTTAAAGTGATTTTGTTTCTATTTTTATCACACAATGGTTTAACAAACAAACAAATAATAATATGACAATCCCTTTAGTTTTTATGGAATTTTTGTACTAACTTAAGACTAGAACTTCTCTTCTGGAACTCTGCAACAACCATGCACCTCGTCATTAGTGTCGCACAGTTCTGGAATTTGGTTTAAAATAATTGCGATAGGAGACCTATTTTGTCACGCGTATATTAGGCAAATTAGCCAAATAAACAGATTTAGATCTCCTGAAGTGAGTCGATACTAATTCTCTGGTCGTTACACGTGATAAATGGTAACTTTTCTCATTATAGAGTGTATGTGTGTGTGTGTGTGATAGTGTCAGAGATTTTGTTTGCATATAGTATCTTTTTTTTCCCTATTATTTAGCGGGTGCGGAACATGTTCACTTCTTCTTCAGTGTATGTTCTCAAAATCCTAGTGTTTGACAGGATGTAGTCCAGAGAACGGAAGGAGATGTGTCATGCCTTATACCGGTTCATAGTTTTTAGTTCGGTGTTGATTTGCCACTTTCTTCATATATCTATTATGTTTCTATTTCCCAACTGCTTCAATCATTACTCCAATTACTCACATTACTCGCATAACCGTATCCCTAACCCGACCATGAGTCACAAACATTTACACCTTTTTTTAACCGGTAGAAACTATTGATTCGTTATCTTTGTTAAACTTTTAAGTGAAAATGATGCATTTAGAAGTTCATATAAAAATACATTTATCAGGTTACACGACACGGTTGGTTTGTGAATGTCCGATTAAGAGGGTTGGCGGCTGTAAAGAGTTGAAGAGTACAATATCAGTAAAATATTTCTTGTACATTTTTATAGACGTGGATTTCCATAATCTCCGCATGATTACCTCTGTGACATATATTTCTGCTGTACTGCTGTTTGATGAGATTTGATGAGATTTGATGAGATTTGATGCCGTTTTATGCCGTTTGATGATATAACTCAGTCATCTATGTTATTTCATAGGGGTGTGAAAGTATAACAAAGATCAACAACGCTATGGCCTGCAAATAACGGGACAAGAAGAGATTAAGGAGATCTGAAGGGAGGCTGACAGATCACACTGGTCAAAGTGACACAAATCCAAGGATGAAGTTGGATATGTCAAAAGAAAAGTCGCAGATATTGCCAAACTAGCTGTAAATCATCAGATAAATTTCCTTCACCAGACTGCATGTTGTTAACCAACAGAATTATGAGTTTTTCGTGTTTAGTTTTTCACAAATATTTATATCTTTGTGTAGAAACGAGCCATTTCCTTTGCTGTGTGGTTTACGTTTTATCCTTTTTTAAAATATATTTCTTGTGAGTTCCCGGTATGTGAGCTGATAATCGTTTCCTTCTCTCGAATTCAATGAGGGTCTTCCGCCGTAGACGGATGTGTCGGGCCATTGGCGCAAATAAGACGGCGACACAACGCATTTCCATTCTCTGGACTACATCCTGCTGGAAATCAAATATGACCATGGTCCTGCTACAAGAGATATCCAGTGGGTGTTTGAGAATGAACGCTGACGAAGAAGAAGAAGAAGAATGTATTTCGTTTTTCTTGCTTTCAGCTTGTCAAGCGCATATTGGTGATTGGGATGCAAATATACGTATTTCAGTGAACTTTCTATGACTATTAGTTCGGCCTTGTAGCTTAAACAGAATGTTTATGTAGGTATAGATATTCATGTGGTACTGCCAAATGTGTTTTTGTGTATTTCGACATCCTAACTTTCGATGGCTTCCCCTGTCGTACCATCTACGTGGTCAGATGTATCCTCTGCCAAACTATCCGGTAGTCAAATATTTTCCCCACCCCCATATTTCATGGATATCATTGTGATCACTTAAGGCTCGTTTAACCCAAGCTGAGAACCATTGATTTAGATAATCCATAGAATTAACTGAAAATTGGATAATTCTAGGATAAACAAGGCAGACTAAGACCACAGCACGGATACTTACCATGTACAGCTTCCTCACTATGTACCGAACAGATCGCGGCGACCAGGAATGCACATACGATAGATATCAAACTGTTGACCATTTTTTGCTCTTTCTGAGGAGAAGAAGATTAGAAAAAAACGGTAATAAAATACATAAAAATGGAGTTTTTCAATGATTAATTTATGTAATAACATATCTTTCTTATTACTCTGCATTCTATCTTATAAGCTTTCTTTTTCTCTGTTGTTGATTGTTTGTCATCTTTTCTGATAGTGCCTTTATTTTTACTGTTTTTTGTTACTGTTTATCTTGTGTTTTCTTGAAAAAGACGTCACGGTTGAAACGATGAAACTGTCTTGTATACTGTTGTTTGTATTTTTGTCATACCCGTAGAGAATAGTCTGATTGTGTGTTCGTTCAGTGCACAGTTGATCCACCTAGTGTTTTATGTAAGTACTATTCTATACTCCCTAGAGATGTGGTCATTTGTGGCCACGTCGATAGAGCATACACAGCAATAACAATATCAAGCATGCGTGACCGTGGTTAGCTTTGAGATTGTGACAAGTGAGTGAGCAGGAAAACCATAGAATATACTACTAGCGATATGGTTACAGAGAGATATATATGGTTACAGAGAGAGATATATGGTTACAGACAGAGATATATGGTTACAGAGAGAGATATATGGTTACTAGAGCTATGGCTACATGCGCCCACGATTTTGTGGAAGTAGTAAAAACACAGAGCGTATTAATTACCAAATCCGGTCGGATTTATTTGACCATTGGCGCAAACAAAATGGCGATACAACGCATTTACTTTTTTTCTGGACTACGTCCTGCTGCAAATCTAGTAGGAGCATTCTGCTACAAGAGTGATCCGATGGGAGTTTGAGAACGAATGTAATAAAATATCCTATACGTTAACATGATCTAGTCCGAACGGAATATGCAGTGTCACTGCTTACTGCTACGTTGCAATATCTGTGCCGCTTGTCCAGACACACCGAACGTTAGCATGTTTCTGAGCCGAGAAGATGCAGAATGGGAGAGTCAGCTTCACTCATAAACCTCCTGAGTGTCATTTTGAGACATGGAAATCTGCGACAACAAGGTTATTTTTTAATCATATTTCGGATCTTGTCAACATGCGGGTCTTGCTATAACTAAAGTCAATTTTCAAATCATGAGAGATATGGAGAACACAATAAATTCGGTAGTTTTTTTTGTGTAACTAAATGGCAACTCTGGTGAAATGATATAAGCATATCATTGAATAATTTACTTTCCTAGTTTTCTTCCTTTTGTCTTCTTCTTCTTCTGCGTTTATTCTCAAACTTCTGCAGATTAGCAGGATGTAGTCCGGAGAACGGAATGCGCTGTGTCATGGTTTACAGCATTGCTGCGATATCTGCGCCTTTGGCCTGCCACAGCCGACTTGAGCATGGCTTTGTGTCACTGACCCTATATGGGATGTGACAGCCAACTCCATCCCATAACCATCTTAGTTGCCTTTTACGACATGCGTGGAAGGTAAACAGTGTTGCTATTCTTTGCTGCCCTTTCGGGCTCTGGCAACACACGGGCGAACGGGTAACTATAATAAGAATTGTTTACCACTGGTTCTTCCATCTGTAATTGAACCTAAACCTGCCAGATAACAGCTACTTGAACTAAGTATATTATATTCGCAATATCCAACAAACATCAGTCATTCGGATAACAAAGATATCATGGCATATTCACTGACTCTTAGATAATGTTTTCCATTTCTCCAGGCATTACATAACCAAATATTGAACCAATCATGTAAAGGTATCAATGCTGCAAGGGTAATCACTCAATGTGTCCATCTGTTTCATCAGAGTTATCGTTACTGTTCTAATTAAAGAAATGCGTTTATGAGTGTGTGTGCGCGAGCGTGCGTGCGCGCGCGCGTGTGTGTGTGTGTACGAATGCGACAACTGTACTAACTTGCTCTCTCTCTCTTTTTTTAGATAACCGCTCCCTCCCCCCTTTTAACGAAAACGTATCTACGACCCTGGTCTCTTATGCTGCTACTAATTTCAGTTGGTGAGATTCTCCCGTACGACAGTGACAACACACCCATCAACATCTCTTGTTGTCTTTTGTCTCTTGATTTTTACAGTTGTTACTAAATGTTGAAGATTTGCTTGTGTCATCACATTCCCCAAATAAAAATCTTGATTGTCTGCTTATAATTTTTGATGTTTTGGAGGCGCATAAAAAATCAATAATAGTTCATTAGCAATAGATACAAAATGAGGCGTATGGACAAGCAATATGGAAGAATGTATGCATATGTCTCTGGCTAATGCAGGTCTGCTTGCCCATGACAGAGAGACGTACAGAGTATCTACACACAAGACAATGTTCTGGAAAGAATATGTTACTTGATATAATATATTATATACAGGATTCAGGCATAAACCCAGCATATTTAGCTGTAGTGATTTTCCGTCTGCCTTTGTGATGTCGAATTTACTGGAATTGAATCCTTCCAATTGTGCATCCGAACTGTTCAGAAAGCAATGACAAACTATTGAACGTATTCATATTGTCTAAAATCACGATATGTGGCTAAACCCAATTAATACATGCTTCATTTTGTGTATCATGTCCAGTCTTTATATTTGTGTATCATGTCCAGTCTTTATATTTGTGTTTCTTATCCAGTCTTTATATTTGTGTATCATGTCCAGTCTTTATATTTGTGTTTCTTGTCCAGTCTTTATATTTGTGTATCATGTCCAGTCTTTATATTTTTGTATCATGTCCAGTCTTTACATTTGTGTTTCTTGTCCAGTCTTTATATTTGTGTATCATTTCCAGTCTTTATATTTGTGTTTCTTGTCCAGTCTTTATATTTGTGTATCATGTCCAGTCTTTATATTTGTGTTTCTTGTCCAGTCTTTAAATTTGTGTATCATGTCCAGTCTTTATATTTGTGTTTCTTGTCCAGTCTTTATATTTGTGTATCATGTCCAGTCTTTATATTTTTGTATCATGTCCAGTCTTTACATTTGTGTTTCTTGTCCAGTCTTTATAAGCGAATGAAATCACCTGATCTTTGTTGGCACTCTAATTATTGTGTATGGACAAAAGAAAATGTACCACTTCAAACAATACACCGGATACAACCTTAAACACCGTCTGCATTGTTTTCACCAGTACACAACAGCAAATTTACGCTTAAATTATGCCAAATGTATAATAAACCAGTCATGTGCAAATGAGGTCTTATAAGAGAATGTAAACAACTTTCAAATGTGTGCGAAATGTGTGCTGACAATTAAATGTGTGATATATATTGAAAATAAACTAAAATTGGAACGAATAACTACACTTTAATGAATAATGACAAATTTATTTCACAGTAATGATACTATTTCACACTGACACATGTATGTGTGTGAATGTGAAATAGGCGTATGTTTTTGCCGATATGTAAATATGTGTTATATATTTGCCGAGATACGTGATTTTGAACTGTGCAAAGTTTGTGAAACTTGTTATAATATTCAATACGTATTACTAAAGTGAAAATATATTTTAAAAAAGGTTTAAATGTCGTAGAGGATTGACTTCACTGCACTCGGTTTCCCATATGTACTCCGTCACTCTCAACGAATCTGCACGCCATCTGCTGAGAGTACCACTCATAGCACGTGACTCCGTAGCTTCAAGTTAATGTGAAACAGCTTAACCACTACGCTAGGGAGATCCCCTAAAATACATTAAAGGTATTTTAGGTATTTATCGTAAATTATTTGAAGTTATTTATAACAAAGAACATCTTTTATTTTTTAGTCAATGTACTCTATCAGAAGAGGGTTTCTCTACACCTCTCTAGCATTAGAAGTCTTAAAACACTATAATGTATTCGGGCGCATTAAATGAATCAGTGAGTCCATTAGCAAGTGAGTGATGCTAAGACGAAAAACGGAGGAAAATACCAGTAACAAAACGAAACGGACAAACAGTTTCTATTTAGCAAACATACAAAATAGAAACTAATGAACACACTAGACCAACACAGAAACAGCAAATTAACCAAATCTAAAATCCTTCAAAAAGTACAAGAACACCCAAGCGCCACAGCTAATTAACTCCTGGAATACGACAACCCTCTTAGATAGTATTAACAGTTGATATAGTTTAACCGTGTGACTACGGACTAGCTCTTTTATCTGTTCAGTCAAATGAATTAGTTAAAAATGTGGTTTTAGAAAACGAATACTGAGTTAAAAGTGATACACAAGAAAGACGAAACCGAGCTCTTTCTTAAGACTATAATGACAGTCCATGACAGCGATGAGAAACTGCCCCAACATTTCCATAAATCTGTAGGATAAGATCTCATTTCTCACTCAAAACTGAAAGAATTACACTTGAATAGACTTGCGGAGAAAGGAGACTTTCTTTTGTATTCTAATTGCTGAAGTATATTACAGTCTGTATTTGTAAAAGGCTCCAACCAGAGTGTTCTAATCCGTGTTAATTTTTATTT
Organism: Meghimatium bilineatum; assembly: GCA_034231615.1. Classification (NCBI taxonomy): domain Eukaryota; kingdom Metazoa; phylum Mollusca; class Gastropoda; order Stylommatophora; family Philomycidae; genus Meghimatium; species Meghimatium bilineatum. The sequence continues at coordinate 26,847,295 of CM067314.1, read as the reverse complement.
TAGATGAAGAACGCAGACAATGGCGAAATAATTTTCAAACTGCTCACTCGTGTGTAAATGAATTGGCAACACTGATCACTAACTAATCTAGTTAATAAGGTTTCAACTATGCGTTATATGTGTTCAATTTTGGTAAATATTGTAGAATGTCGAACAGTGGTTCTGATAATATGGCCCTAGTGTGCAACACTGTTTTTCTATGACGAGAAAAACAAAAAATAAAATTAGGGCGGAAAGGGGGGAGGGGGGGGGGGTAGGTCCATGGGGACTTCTAAAGCAGAACAGAATTGATGGAACTATCTTGACTACATTTAAGCTAGTATCAAAAATGTGACTTGCAGAAGATTGAAATTGTTTTTTTCAAGATTCCAATAGCGAGTGGAGCGTTCGTGAGGACTTTATTACTTTAAGAGGGCCACCATTGTTAACAAGTTTAGAATCACTGATGTAAACCAAACTCTATATATATTGTTTAATGCTTCATTAGATAATGTAAACAGAATCTGCACTTTCATAGGGCAATCTTAACGAAGGTTGCCTTTGTTGCTGCAATTTACTCCAATTTGGTTATAAGTTATTACATTGTTATTGCACGTTATTGGCTATTTGTTATTATTAGTATAACTATTATTATTATTATTATTATTATTATTTATTATTATTATTATTATTATTACTATTATTATTATTATTATTATTATTATTAAATGTTACTTATGGTAGCTATGTCATATTGTCTATCCCCAGGTGGAAGTTTATGATAGTATCCACACTTGCCGTTAAGCGTAGGGGTTGGAGTTGTAAGTTGTTGTTCAAGACCAGATGTGATGCCTGAGTCGTACTGAGTCCGTGTTTGTGAAGGGTGGTCGTGATGTTATCGATCCATCCCTTTCTCGGTTTTCCCTTTGCTCTGTATCCAGCTGATCGTTTGTTATAAGCTCTCAGTGGTCATTGCCTTGGGTTCATTCTCACAAGGTGACCAAACCTCTTTATCTGCTGGCGTTCTATTTATTCGATTCAATGCATTATTCCTACTATTTTTCTAATATCCCCGTTTCTTACTCTGTCCAATTTGGTGACCATAGCTGATTGTCTTAAACATTTCTTCTCACATATGATGATTTTTCTCTGCTTAAATATGGACCTCCAATTGGTGGAGTATAAGTAGCGAACCTTAAATGAAATATGGACCTCCAATTGGTGGAGTATAAGTAGCGAACCTTAAATGAAATATGAACCTCCAATTGGTGGAGTATCGGTATCGAATCTTAGATGAAATATGGACCTCCAACATCTTCTGTTTCCTGTTTTAATCCTACAGTTTGTTAGACTGTACCTTGTTAGTCTTATAGTGTTGTCCTCCTACTTGTATGTTTGACTACCTCTTACTCGCCTCTCTTCAACTCTATCTTCAAACAAGATCTTCAACTAGGTGCCATCTCGTCATGAACTCTATCTTCAAAGAAGACCTTCAACTAGGTGCCATCTCGTCCTGAACACTATCTTCAAACAAGATCTTCAACTAGGTGCCATCTAGTCATCAACTCTATCTTCAAACAAGATCTTCATCTAGGTGCCATCTCGTCCTGAACTCTATCTTCAAACAAGATCTTCAACTAGGTGCCATCTCGTCCTGAACTCTATCTTCAAACAAGATCTTCAACTTGGTGCCATCTCTTAATATTTTCTATACATTTTTAAAATATGCTATTTCTTTAATTTTTTTATACCTTTTTTTCTTACACAGTGATACCAGATCCTCTTTTTCCCCCCCTCTCTCCATGAAGTTCTCCCTATCCGTCTAGATATCCACAACGCAGGCATCAATTATGTATGTATTCAAGCAGGAAGCATGAGAATAAATGAAAATAACTCTTACAGCTGTATCCATTATTCTGTCAGTTGTATCAATTATGTATTCCGGTGTTTTGTTATCCATATGTTCAAACCATACATTAATGTGATTTGTTCACAAGCTACTACCGGGTTTCTACACAGTCAGTCTGCAGTCGTTCACATGAGAAGTTGCGCTACGTCATACCATTTGTGATTGTTAGTTCCGATATGTGTGACTTATAATGGGAGTCTTGTCTAGAACATGTTTGAGAACCACTGCTGTAAACCATTTGTGGAGCATGACCAATGTACACCACAAGACATACTAGCTAATAGGAAATCAAGCGTTATAAAATTACTCATTTGACTATTTCCTTGAATTTCATTGGCTGTCACACAAAGTGTAACCATAGTAACCAATGTATTCGGAACCGGCATCACAACGGCGAAAGATGAATCATTTTTACATAGGCACATTTAAAGCGACATAAAGAAGAATAAGAATATTGTTAAATTCACACAGATAGATCCATCAATTAATGATACACTCACACAATTCACACAGATAGATACATCAATTAATGATACACTCACACAATTCACACAGATAGATACATCAATTAATGATACACTCACACAATTCACACATATAGATCCATCAATTATTGATACACTCACACAATCCACACAGATAGATCCATCAATTAATGATACACTCACACAATTCACACAGATAGATCCATCAATTAATGATACACTCACACAATTCACACAGATAGATACATCAATTAATGATACACTCACACAATCCACACAGATAGATCCATCAATTAATGATACACTCACACAATTCACACAGATAGATCCATCAATTAATGATACACTCACACAATTCACACAGATAGATACATCAATTAATGATACACTCACACAATTCACACAGATAGATCCATCAATTAATGATACACTCACACAATTCACGCAGATAGATCCATCAATTAATGATACACTCACACAATTCACACAGATAGATCCATCTATTTGTTGCACAAAGAACGCGCACAGGTAAATCCACCTACTGGCTCTACAAAGTACTCACACAGATAGATTCACCTATTAGTTCTACAAAGTACTCCCACGTGTAGATTCCCCTATTTGTTCTACAGAGTACTCCCACATGTAGATTCACATATTTCTTCTACAAAGTACTCCCACATGTAGATTCACATATTTCTTCTACAAAGTACTCACACATGTAGATTCACATATTTCTTCTACGAAGTACTCACACAGGTAGATTCACCTATTTGTTCTAGGAAGTACTCACACAGGTAGATTCACCTATTTGTTCTAGGAAGTACTCACACAGGTAGATTCACCTATTTGTTCTAGGAAGTACTCACACAGGTAGATTCACCTATTTGTCCTAGGAAGTACTCACACAGGTAGATTCACCTATTTATTCTAGGAAGTACTCACACAGGTAGATTCACCTATTTGTTCTAGGAAGTACTCACACAGGTAGATTACCTATTTGTTCTAAGAAGTACTCACACAGGTAGATTCACCTATTTGTTCTAGGAAGTACTCACACAGGTAGATTCACCTATTTGTTCTAGGAAGTACTCACACAGGTAGATTCACCTATTTGTTCTAGGAAGTACTCACACAGGTAGAGTCACCTATGTGTTCTAGGAAGTACTCACACAGGTAGATTCACCTATTTGTTCTAGGAAGTACTCACACAGGTAGATTCACCTATTTGTTCTAGGAAGTACTCATACAGGTAGATTAACCTATTTGTTCTAGGAAGTACTCACACAGGTAGATTCACCTATTTGTTCTAGGAAGTACTCACACAGGTAGATTCACCTATTTGTTCTAGGAAGTACTCAATCAAATAAACTGCTGAACAGATTAACGTTGACATCCTGAAAGACGATCTCTCACACAAGAAACTTATTAAGAATATCAACCTACATCCATTCGTCATTTTTCTGACCACTTATTAAAAAAAAGTTGGTTCAGAACCTGTATCTGCTCAGCATTGAAATCAATTTCTGTTACTCGATACTTCCGTCGAATCAGAAATAAAACAAAACCGGATATTCAATATCAATAAACAAATCAGTTGTGTTCTGTGATTAGAAGATGAACTTAGATCTGATGCCGTGTCCACATTCACGATTCATTGCAACAAGGATAATAGATTTGAATTTCTTCAAAGTGTTCAAAAGTCCTTTAAAATGTACATTTCACTTTTTAAAACTAATTTACAAGTTGACCGTCGATTTAATAACGTAAATGTTCACGGTGTCTACAAATGCGCTGTGCATTCATTAAAGTTGTGCTGAAAAATACCATATGAATTGTGAGTATTTAGTGCGGATTCTACAAGAATATAAATAGGTTCAGTAGTTTGCCATTCCTTTCCGAACATGCACCTTTCTATTTTACCCAGCATGCTCTGGAAGTCTTAGAGTATCATCGTGTGAATTGGTATTTCTGTCATTATCCAACCATGACCGTTTGCAGTAAAGAAGACATCTCCACAGAAAGTAAACAAGCCTTCACTCCTTACGTTTTTATCTGACTATCGTGATTTTCAATGGTCACTATTTATAACGAATATTTGGAATTAGATGTCAAAAATAGCCAAGGCTATTCCAAATAATCAAAAACGTAATTATTGAAGTTGTGTGTACTTTCTCTTCACATGTCGTCTTTATATATATATATACGGTCATAGACCAAACTAGTCCCATCTTTGCTTCTTCTTCTTCTGCGTTCGTTCTCAAACTCATGCAGATTAACAGGGTGTGGTCCGAATAATGGAATGCGCTGTGTCGTGATTTACAGCGTGGTTGCGTCGGTTCTATTTCCATTTGTAGCCTGGATGTTGCAGTAGAGTAAGCAGATGATATCTCGAGAAAGGGGAGAAACACAATGTACAGTAATTTTGTAAACAGTCGTTCTATTCTTTCTCATCTACGATTTCCACTAACATATGGTACATATACTGTAACAAGATTTTAAAAATTTTTGAATATTAAAGTAGATTTAGGAAAACAAATAGATTTGTCGGGACAAACGATATTTTTGAACACCATTCTCAAATTTCACATACGAAATGTCTCATTTTGAATACTTAAAAATTCAGCTATCAGGGTCTGCGATTCTGTAACTGTCAATATCTTCACGTTTCAATTCTCCGTAGAGCATCATCCTGCTATAGAATTTCTATCTGTATTATTACGACTGTTGATAAATGTGTTTATCTGGTATTTTAATCATGTACTAAAGTGGCTAGAATCGCAAGCCTGTTCCCGTGCGTGCATACTGAGTTACTAAAGTGGCTGTAAGCGCAAGCCTGTTCCCATGCGTGCGTACTGAGTTATTCAATTAATATAATTCAGAAAGTAATAATAGATTGTATGCGTATGCGATGGGTAGAGCCGTTAGAAAGGTTGAGAAGTGGATCTAATTGCTTGGGAAGATCGAGAAAGTGGACCTAATTGCTTTGAAAGGTCGAGAAAGTGGGCATAATTGCTTGGAAGAGTCAAAAAGTGGCCCTAATTGCTAACAAAGATCGAAAAGTGGTCCTAATTGCTAACACAGATCGAAAATTGGCCCTAATTGCTAACACAGATTGAGAAGTGGGCCTAATTGCTACCAAAGATCGAAAAGTGTGCCTTATTGCTAACAAATATCGAAAAGTGGGCCTAATTGCTACCAAAGATCGAAAAGTGGGCCTAATTGCTTGGAAAGGGTGACAAAGTAGGGCCTAATTGTGGAAATTCATTAGTATCTTCGTCCCGTGATACCCGTGATGAAACGAACGAGCCGACAAATTATTTAGCCTCACCACCATAACCGATAGTCAGCCTATGCGCACAGTAGACGGACTCAATAATTTTCGTGAGTCCACAAGATTAGAGGATTTTGATATACGCGAGCATGAGTCATTGTCGAGAAATCGTGAATTTGGAGGGGCACATAGAGAATAGCGTATATACAAATTTTCAAAAACGAACACAGAGCCAACATATAACCGAAATTATCAGTAGGTATAACCTGAGAGATTTGCTGAAGCGGAGAACGTATCACCTATGGACATGTTTGATGTGCAAAGAGAATAACCTATCTATCCATCCATCCATCCATCCATATACCCATCCGTCAATCCATCCAGCCAGCCATCCAGCCATCTATCCATATATCTATACGCTGTGGCCCTTATTTGCCTTGTGGCCTCAGGGGTTGAAGAGTTCTCTTGAGATGGCCTTCTTGTGTGCTGTTTGTAAGCTTGTTCCTCTGGCTTCTTTGATTTCTGTGATCCATCTTTTACATATTCTACCTCTGGCTTTATAACCGTTATGTCTATGTGTCATGTCCAATTGTGGCATGCTATTCGAATAGCATCGAATAATAATCGACTAATAGCATCGAATAGCAGAGAATAATCGAAATACGTAATACCTAGTTGTAATTGTTATTCCAATAAAAGGTTAAATATTTCGTGAGAGTTCTATCTAACAAATTAACGTTAGTTATTTATAAATATTTCGTGAGAGTTCTATCTAACAAATTAACGTTAGTTATTTATAAATATTTCGTGAGAGTTCTATCTAACAAATTAACGTTAGTTATTTATAAATATTTCGTGAGAGTTCTATCTAACAAATTAACGTTAGTTATTTATAAATATTTCGTGAGAGTTCTATCTAACAAATTAACGTTAGTTATTTATAAATATTTCGTGAGAGTTCTATCTAACAAATTAACGTTAGTTATTTATAAATATTTCGTGAGAGTTCTATCTAACAAATTAACGTTAGTTATTTATAAATATTTCGTGAGAGTTCTATCTAACAAATTAACGTTAGTTATTTATAAATATTTCGTGAGAGTTCTATCTAACAAATTAACGTTAGTTATTTATAAATATTTCGTGAGAGTTCTATCTAACAAATTAACGTTAGTTATTTATAAATATTTCGTGAGAGTTCTATCTAACAAATTAACGTTAGTTATTTATAAATATTTCGTGAGAGTTCTATCTAACAAATTAACGTTAGTTATTTATTACAGCAGTAGAAGCATGGGGGATTTACTAACAAATAAAGATCAAGAATCAAACAGGAGTCGTTAATACTTCACAGAGTTTTCTAGCCAGAAATAAACACCTCAACCACCTACAACTCACAAATCAAGACCAACGAAAGCCTTTTTTATGTCATACTCATCTTCGCTTGCGAATCAGGAACATTATAATTATCATCAATAACATCGTCAACATCTCCATTATCATCATCACCACCAACTTCATCGTCACCGCAATTATCATCATCACGAACATAACCATCATCATCACCACCATTATCATCATCATCATCACCATTATCCTCATCACCATTATCATCATCATCACCACCATTATCATCATCATCATCACCATTATCCTCATCACCATTATCATCATCACCATTATCATCATCACCAACATCATCATCATCATTATTACCATCATCTTCTCAAAGAGTATAATCATCATTATATTATTATTATTAGTATTATCATCACCACCATCATCAGCGCCATCATCCCCATTACCATCATTATCGCAATCGTCGGAACCGTCATCTGCACAACCATCGTCGTCATCATCCTAACAACCTTCATCATTATCACTACCGCCACTACCATCACTACCATCATCATCATGAGAATCATAATTCTTACATATATTTCATAGCAGACTAACAAGAGAAATACTTGATTAAAAGTCCAGCACCGAAACTTTGCACGGGGCTACCGACGGTTACCGCACCAACTGAAATCCCCAAAAGACGTTACAACCGAAATCATTTTAGTTTATGTAACAGGTGAACCTGACCGAGAGCTAACTTGGGTCGGCAAAATTTCGAGTATTGTCGTCCAAAATAGCTAATAAAATATCCCCCCGATTTCATTAAATATTCTATTTATTAAACCGAAAAGATCTCAATTATTCTGAAAACAAGAGAATAATGTGAACATTCTACCAGGTCGTCATTGCAATCAGTATTTTCCCTAAAACAACCTTAAATGATACCCTCAGAAAGACAATTGGTACATATCCGACAAGGACAGTTATTTCCCCTGTTAACCCGAATGAATTCAAACTTCCCGAAACCAGAAAAAAAGGCTAGCCAGGATATCTCATCTGAGGACAAGTCACAAAGATAACATCTCTGGCTCCTTCATCCTGTCCTCAACGTTTTACTCTGATGACATCTTGTCCGTAATGCCATTAATTCACTCCATATTGGTTCTCTTTCGAAACAGAACCAATCCTTGGATGAAAACTTTCCTAAAGTGCACTTATGGAAATGTCTATAATTTATATCATTTCTCTTTGAATCGGCGTTAGCTCATTTCTTTACGCATTTTTAAATGCTTCCAATATGTCCATGAATGCATTGACCCCCGTCCGTTCCAAAAATAATAATTTGATTAAAGTATAGAATAATATTTTAGCATTTCCCATCAAATTTGTATAATTTGCTTTACACTGAAAGACTTAAGACTGTTAACTTGTTAACCTGTTAACTTGTTAACTTGTTTAGAAAATGTCATTTGTACATGCTTTCTGAAAAATTGTGAGATTCATAACGATACAGACAATCCGTATAGTATCAATCCAATCACGACGCAAGCAATTCTTATTGTATCAATCCATTCACGATACAGGCAATCCTTATAGTATCAGGCAATTCACGATACAGGCAATCCTTATAGTACCAAGCAATTCACGATACAGGCAATCCTTATAGTACCAAGCAATTCACGATACAGGCAATCCTTATAGTACCAAGCAATTCACGATACAGGCAATCCTTATAGTACCAAGCAATTCACGATACAGGCAATCCTTATAGTACCAAGAAGATCACGATACAGACAATCCTTATAGTACCAGGAAGTTCACGATACAGACAATCCTTATAGTACCAAGCAATTCACGATACAGGCAATCCTTATAGTACCAAGCAATTCACGATACAGGCAATCCTTATAGTACCAAGCAATTCACGATACAGGCAATCCTTATAGTACCAAGCAATTCACGATACAGGCAATCCTTATAGTACCAAGGAATTCACGATACAGTCAATCCTTATAGTACCAAGAAGTTCACGATACAGACATTCCTTATAGTACCAGGAAGTTCACGATACAGACAATCCTTATAGTACCAAGCAATTCACGATACATGCAATCCTTATAGTACCAGGAAGTTCACGATACAGGCAATCCTTATAGTACCAAGCAATTCACGATACAAGCAATCCTTATAGTACCAAGCAATTCACGATACAGGCAATCCTTATAGTACCAATCGGCTCACTCGTTAAAATTAATGAAGTAGCCCAATCACTGTCTTTATGATAACTTGTTTTTTTTTGGTCCTTATGCAAGATAGAAATAGATAAGACAGATCTTGTCCAAATATCTGTCAGATATTTGTGATGATTATGAGATTTTTCCGGCATCTCATTTCCATATTTCCGTTGGATACGTTTGTTTTTTGTGATAATTTTTCCTCTTGTCGTCTTTTGATGTTTTGTGTGTATCTTGATAAAGACCTTTTCGTTGAAACGTTGGATATGATTTGTGTATTGTAATATGTATGTTTTTTGTGTGCACATCATTTCCCACTAGGTTTAGTTATAGTCTGTCATGTCTGATTGAAACGATTATATAAACCTGTGTTTTACGTAAGTACGATTGTTAATTATGAATGGTATTGAGTTGGAATATTACGCCGCATATGGTAAGAGATAGGAGGATGGGGGGGGGGGGTGTGATGGTTAGTGCTGTTGAGAGTCGGACTCACGAGTTATCATTGATAAGCTTGGAAAAAATTGCTGAGGTAGATATGGATATTTAGGACATTTAGCTTTGCTATTTCGTGTATAAGTAAACCGTTATTTCTCGTTGTAGTATATTATGAATGTGTTTTGATAAAGGTCTTTTGGCAGAAACGTCGATTTCTGTGTCCCGTTATTATGTGTGTTATCAGTGATTCATTAACCTGTTCCATGTTTCACCTGTTGGTTTACAGTATTGATGCTGTATTGATGCTGTTAGTATGTCATGAATTATTGTTCTATCTGTGCTTCAGATTGTCCTCTTGTGTTTGATTCAGATTGTCCTCTTGTGTTTGATTCAGATTGTCCTCTTGTGTTTGATTCAGATTGTCCTCTTGTGTTTGATTCAGATTGTTCTCAATGTCCTCTTGTGTTTGCGTCAGATTGTCCTCGTGTGTTTCAGATTGCCCTCTTGTGTTTGTTTCAGATTGTCGTCTTGTGTTTACTTCAGATATCCTCTTGTGTTTGTTTAAGATTGTGCTCTTGTTTGCTTCATATTGTCCTCATTGTCCTCTTGTACTTGTTTCATATTGTCCTCATTGCCCTCTTGTACTTGTTTCACATTGTCCTCATTGTCCTCTTGTACTTATTTCATATTGTCCTCATTGTCCTCTTGTACTTGTTTCGATTATCCTCCTGTGTTTACTTCTGACTTTTTTCTAGAGTTTGCTTCAGATTGTCCCCATTGTCCTCGTGTATTTTTTCATGAGGTCGTCCTCTTGTGTTTGCTTCCAATTGCCCCTATTGTCCTCTTGTGTTTCCTTGAGATTGTTCTAATTGTCCTATTATACATAATTATGCAGCTGAAGTGCTTCCAGGTCAGGTGGTCTGATGGAGCATAAATGAGTTGATTCAATAAAATATATCTCTTGTGGTGAGTTACGCCTCTATCAACTGTGGACCAATTTGGTGATATCAGTTCTTTACAACCATTCACAAAAATACAGAAAGTCCTTTTTCCTGTAATCAAGTCGCCACAACCTCCGAATTTTGCCATAGAGGAGACCTTCTCACCTTCCGAATGCGAACGTAGCCTACACCAGTTACCTTTTATAAAGCGCTCTAACGAAACCTTAAAAGAAAATTCCAGTAATACACTTGAATACATACTACTCTACTATTCAATACATAATATTGCAATTGTGACACTTGTAACGCCACCAAGACATGAGGGCAATAATCAACCATGTTTAACGTTTTTGACCTGTTCGTTGTCAATTCTCTGTCTCAAATCACAAGTAAACTCCCTTTGTTTCCATAAATCAACTTATCTCCCCTATCACAACCATTGTTTAAATACAATTAGCCTAATCGATCCGGATCTTTTAACATTTGTTGAAGCTCAATGGTTCTCAAAATATTATAATTGGTGTCTTAGCATCTTAAATCACTGCAGTATTTCGATGTAGATTGTGGTATATAACTATAGAAACATAACCATCTAGCTGCTCATTGACGTAACTAACGACACTGGTATATATATCTATGCAACTATATAACGACACTGGTATATATATCTATGCAACTATATAACGACACTGGTATATATATCTATGAAACTATATAACGACACTGGTATATATATCTATGCAACTATATAACGACACTGGTATATATCTATGCAACTATATAACGACACTGGTATATATCTATGCAACTATATAACGACACTGGTATATACCCAAACCTCGATATAACGACACTGTCATACATCTATACAACGGTATAACGACACTGTTATATATCTAGACAGCTGTATATAATCATATATTTAGTCATGTATAGAGATGCTGCCACATTAGACAATGTAACGTACAAGTTGTGATGTTGATGCAACTACCAGATTACCCGTTCAATTTATCGCATGAATTATTCTACATCTCTGAGTGTCTTATGTTGTCTTGTGAATCATCAATGGACATCAGAGCCAGTTTCGCATATGTTGATGAACTATGGACTGCATCATTTATCAATGTTGATGAACTACCGATTGCATCATTTATCAATGTTGATGAACTATGAACTGCATCATTTATCAATGTTCATGAACTACCGATTGCATCATTTATCAATGTTGATGAACAATGAATGAACTATGAACTGCATCATTTATCAATGTTGATGAACAATGAATGAACTATGAACTGCATCATTTATCAATGTTGATGAACAATGAATGAACTATGAACTGCATCATTTATCAATGTTGATGAACTATGAACTGCATCATTTATCAATGTTGATGAACAATGAATGAACTATGAACTGCATCATTTATCAATGTTGATGAACAATGAATGAACTATGAACTGCATCATTTATCAATGTTGATTCGACTTAATGTATTTTACATTGCTCACTTTGTGCATAAACCTTGTCGCTAGCCATTGAAAAATATGGATAAAGGCCCGTCAATCACGATGAATGATAAAGTCATCAGTCCACAATATCCGCAGTGTATTGTGCACATATAGCGGAATTCGTACCCCTTATATTATGATTCTACATAATTTTTATTGTGACCGGACTCCAAATGTCTAGTGTTCACACTCCCCACTGTGATTACTGCGCCTTCCACACTGTATTGTGGTAAAAGTAAAGTAACACATATCATTTATTAATGCCGTAGGGGTGTGAGATGTTAGCGATCTCACATTTCAGAGGCTCTGCAAATGAGGGCGGTAGCCATCTCCTCTCCCTCGTAGTCTTTACATACATATGTATGTATGTATGTTGTATGTATGTATGTATGTATGTATGTATGTATGTATGTATGTATGTATGTATATCATGGATTCTAACGTTTCTACAACGTGATACCTAATAGTTCTACGCCTATTATCTCATGGATTCTCACGTTCCTACCATGCGACTCCTCATGGTCCATAACTTTTATTCTCATACTCCTCTCATGCAATATCTTCATTACCCCAGTCCTTTACGTTTTGCTTCAATGTCCAATTCATTATCCAACCGTGGAAATGTAATGTCAATCCCTGAAAGTAGACATATAGCTTACACTTCGCCGAAACTACCATGCAACTGATCTACTTTCATCATTTTAGAATACTCTATAAAACTTGACATTTACCAACATATGAACTGTCTCTATATAAAGGTGTCAAAATGACCAGTCTCTCTCGCTCTGTCTCTCTCTCTGTGTCTCTCTTTGTGTGACTCTCTTTGTCTCTGTGTCTCTCTTTGTGTGACTCTCTTTGTCTCTGTGTCTCTCTTTGTGTGACTTTCTTTGTCTCTGTGTCTCTCTTTGTGTGACTCTCTTTGTTTCTGTGTCTCCCTCTCTGTGTCTCTCTTTGTGTGATTCTTTTTCTCTGTGTCTCCCTCTCTGTGTCTCTCTTTGTGTGACTCTTTGTCTCTGTGTCTCCCTCTCTGTGTCTCTCTTTGTGTGACTGTCTCTGTGTCTCCCTCTCTGTGTCTCTCTTTGTGTGACTCTTTGTCTCTGTGTCTCCCTCTCTGTGTCTCTCTTTGTGTGACTCTGTGTCTCTGTGTCTCTCTCTGTGTCTCTCTTTGTGTGACTCTCTGTCTCTGTGTCTCCCTCTCTGTGTCTCTCTTTGTGTGACTCTCTCTCTCTGTCTCCCTCTCTGTGGTTCTCTCTGTGTATCTCTCCGTGTTTCTCTCTGTGTCTATATCTATGTCTTTCTCCCTCTCTCTCTCTCTCTCTCTCGTAATAGCGCTGTGTATCATATTCCCCACACCTCCATCACTATCACCAACATTTCTGGGTAACAGAGGCTGTTACTGATCTCCACAGGATTATATCCGCAGTACTGTATATCCGAAGTACTGTATATCCGAAGTACTGTATATCAGCTGCACTTTCTGCTATGCACAGTGTCTGGTTGTCCAACTATCTTGTATCTTATCTCTTTGATACTTTGGTCTCCTACTCCCTCCGATTTTCATGTTGTCACATTGTATTGTGAACTGGAGATCTCCCAAGACATGGATGTACACATGCTGTCCATGATCTTGAGAATCTGACACTAGAAGACGATGGGCAAGTTACACTGGACCGAGAAGTATACAGTGAGAACTTCACGTATTGTGAAGAAATTAGGCAACGTATACAGGACCGAGAACGTACAGTGAGAACTAAATATTGTAAAGAAGCTGGGCACCTTATACAGGACCAAGAACTTACAGTGAGAACTAAATGTTGTAAAGAAGCTGGGCACCTTATGTAGTACCGAGAACTTACAGTGAGAACTACGTATTGTGAAGGACACTTCATACAGTATAGGGAGAATATATACCAAAACTACACCTCTAATGAAGTGGCCAATAGAAATTGACTTTTTTCTGATGTTCATATCTCTAGTTTGATTTCAAGCATCCTCAGTATATTCTCCTATACCACAATCATCTAGAGATGCCAAAGGTCTAACTGCGGGTGTCACAAAAAGGGTCGGTTGTTACTAAAAATATCAAGTTTCCAATACAATATTTACTAATTCATTCTCCAGAAAAGTCCCGGGTACTGAACTCATACCAAGCCGAAGACGGATGTGTCGGGCCATTGGCGCAAATAAACGGCGACACAACACATTTCCATTCTCTGGACTACATTTTGCTGGAAATCTAGTAGGACCTTGGTCCTACTACAAGGGAGATCCAGCGGGAGTTTGAGAATGAAAGCTGAAGAAGTGAGAACTCATACAGCATCACTCATCTTGGCTGACTCTACGTATTAATAATCGCTTCGGGTATATTTTATGTCGTCAGCCAACAAAAAACACCGAAAAAAATCAAACGTACCAAGATCAGTAACAATGCATAGAATCGACGCGCACAATTAACATGAAGAAGGACTTGTTTTATAACTATAATAGCGACATTTTGTTCAGAACGGGAAATCCCGAAGAAATTTCCCCCTAACTGTGACGTATTAGTATGTTCTTCGCTAACATATTTATCTGCCGTGCAAAAATACTCTTAAGTGTTACCAAGCGACATACAGTTTGAGAAGCACTACCTCTGAAGAGTACATTAACTTTCACTTGTCTCCAGTGTCTGAAAGACCAGATAATGAGACAACAAGAGCAAGTACATGCAGATTTGTCTTATAACAAGTCTGATTAAATGTTCCTGGGATCGCTTCTTCAGACCAACTGCTTCGTAATTGGCGTAGGAGTAGTCAGAGAATTGAATTTACTAGGCATAAATAAACGTGTTTTGTCCGGGTCTGACACCGGATGAAAGAATAGCAATATTGTTTAGCTCCATGTCCTAAGAGTAGGCTAAAGATATAATGGGGTGGAGTTGGTTGTCTCACCCCATACATGGGCAAAGTGACTCAGAAGCCATGGTGATTTCGGATATGTTTTGCCGAAAGGCACAGCTATCGCAGGGAGGCTGTAAACCATGACACAACGTATTCCTTTCTCCGGACTACATCCTGCTAATTGCAGGAGTTTGAGATCGAATGCAGAAGAAGAAGAATGGACAGTTTAAAAAGGAATCCAATGAAACATGATAATAAATAGTAGGATTTAGTTTTGTATGAAATCGATGTTCGGTTCTGTGACTGAGGGGGAACAAGATTGTCTCAGATGACAAGGCCAAATCGATCAAATTAAGTTCCATCTAGATGAGCAGAAGGACCATTAAAACAAAGTAATTGCATACTATTGGACGTAAATATTGCTAAAAGTTGAATACAGTTATAGAAAGTGTTGATTGTTAATGCCGCCCAAAAAAAAATATTTCTAAAACGTTTTCGCAAAAATAAAATGGTGGGGTAATATGAGGTAACAATACCTTTACCTTCCATATATATCGTCGAAGGCGCCTAAGGAGAATTTTATTGTGCGGTTAGCTGTCCAATCTCATCGAGGATGATCTAAATGCCATGCTGAAGTTGGATGTGTCAGATCTAAAGGAGCAAATATCTCAACCAAGATGTATGCCTTAAAGCAGAACATTGTTTTTTTTTAGGATTACATCCTGCTAATCTGTAGGAGTTAGAGAACAAAAGTAGAAGAAATAGTGCCTAAAAAATGTAGTAACTTATGGACTATGTGGTCAACAGTGATACCACCAGGTGATTTCATGATATCCTGTGATTGGATGTCTGCTTACAAAATGGTGGAACAAAGTGTCCTACATGCACACTTAGTCCTACTCTGAGTAGGAGGTTCCTTTTCACAGTTTTGCAAACCTTTGAACTTTTTGGTATTCTCAGTGTGAAATAAAATCAGGGAGAAATTTCATCCACTTCAAATTCTTAAAAAAAATTTTTGGGAGAAAATGTCAGGAAGAAATTCCATCCTTTCCAGTTTCATATAGAAAATTTCAGGGAGAAATCCCCTGCTCTCCAATTTCATTTAGAAAATTTCAGAGAGAAATTCCATCCTCTCCAATTTCATATAGAAAATTTCAGGATGAAATTCCATCCACTCCAGATTGACATAGGAAACAAGAGCTATTCTACCCTAATTCCTGGAAATAGAATAAGGTAGATGAAGACTATGCTATAATTAAAATCAGTCTAGAGAGCGGTGTAGACGAAATGCACGGTGAAGAATTTCGCGAGATAGTTCTGTCAATAAGATGGATCAGAACAAAAAATAACCGAGTAAATAAAGAACTTTTATAAAAACTGGTCATGAAAGCAGCGGTAGTGTACAGTTAAATCGCTGACTTTATGGAAGTTCAGCCTACAGATCGCCAGAAAACTCGGGTTTAGTTCGAATCAGTCGTTATTTGTGGTTGCAAAGAAAAACTTTCTCTCGTGGTTAGTCATGCTGACCATTTGAGAAAAAGTAGTAAAAATTAACTTCTTGGCTTTAAGCGATAATACGCGGAGATAAGCAAACATATTACATTCATAAGGCGTTGCTAGGGAAATTCCTACAAACGACCTCTTGAGCACATAGCGAACGACATAACCACTACGCCAGCAAGATCCTTAATTTCTATTAGAAATTATGTGAATTCACAGAACGACCACCAAAAAGTTGTATTTGTAAACTTTATTTTTACAATTAAAGTCAAAATAATGATTGTTATTTTATATAAAGTGATCGATTGCCTGTCATAGCTTAGGAAATAGAATACAACACGGAGATTAAGAAGTGTTCTTAAATATGCTTAGAATGAATGAGAAAGCACTGCCACTACACGCAGTAAAATGGGTGTCAGATGGCAGAATAAAGAGGAATACCAAGAGAGTATTCACAGAACAACTAACAAAGTGGGTACGACTATAGGTCTCAGCAACATACGAGTACTACATATAGCAGTATAGCTTAGCTCAGTCTGGAGAGCGCTGGTGCCTGTCTAATACACAGTAAAAGTAAAGTAAAGTAACCCATAGCATTTATTAATGCCGTAGGGGTGTGAGATGTTAGCGATCTCACATTTCACAGGCTCTGCATATGAGGGCGGTAGCCATCTCCTCTCCCTCGCAGTCTTTACTTCCCGGATTAATCCGGTACCCATTTAAGGCTGAGTCGACCTGGGAGCCGTTGCGATCTGAAAACATTTCCGCCTCAACTGGGGAATGAACCCAGGACCACTCATATGCGAAGCCAGTGCGCTTACGCGGCTCCCTACACAGTATTAAGCTGTGAATGAACATAGTGACAGGTTCTGCGTAAGCTTTGCTGATTACCCCATTGTCATAATTAAATGGTCATCAACATTCTCTGTCCATCGACGTTTTATGATGCAGGGGGGGGTGGTGGAGTGAGGGGTCAATCTCTTTCTCATTCCGCTAACCTGTCCTTTCAATATTAATCTATCTAGCCGAATGTGTCCTTTCGTGTTTCCAAATATGTTAAGTCCTTTTTTGTGTGTGCTTGCTTTTAAAATCCAATCTCTCACTCTACCTCTATCTTTCTATGTTCTTGTCTTTGCGTACGTCCGTGTTCAATCACATCTCTACCCATAAATCCATGATGATTTCTGATATCGTTCCATTTCAAATTCTGATATATTTTATAACAGATCTCAGAGCACCTGTCTTACAGTCATTCATCACCACAGGAAATTACAATTTCTTGATAGTTGCAACTTTAAATACAGCTTCGTAATAGTTGCAACTTTAAATACAGCTGCTTAATAATTGAAAACTTAAATACAACTTCGTGATAGTTGCAACAGTAAACACAACTTCTAGATAGTAGCAACCTTTAACACAACTTCTTAATAGTTGCAATCTGAAATAAAACGCCTTGCTAGTTGCAACCTTAAATACAACTTTATAATAGTTTCAGCCTTAAATACAACTTCTTGATAGTTGCAACTGTAAATACAACTTTATAATTGTTGCAACGGTAAATAAAACTTCGTAATAGTTGCTACCTTAAATACAATTTCTTAATTGTTGCAACTAGAAATATATCCCTAAATTTAATTGAATCAATTTTCGTCACACTCTCCGACCCGCCCCATGTGAAAGAATGATATTTTCGCATGCTGTAACCACGTCAGATGGAACTTCAGTTATGAATATCGCCCCAGAAGAAAGCAAACACTGACCTCATTGGATGTTTAAACACGCATCTGGAAGATTGAAAACTGTTTGTTCTACCCGCTGTTTGTAAAATAATACTGATGAGAAGGACCAGGGATTTGTGTTCATCCGACTCCATTTTGTGTAACTCGTTCATGAAGAATTGTGATTTATGAAACACATACCATTTGTCGAAACGTTAATTGATGAAAATATAGAAACAGTTTATTTGTAGATGATTGTTCATGTTTATGATACACTTAAATGGTATTACTCGACTTTTGTTTATGATACACATAAATGGTATTACTCGACTTTTGTTTATGATACACTTAAATGGTATTACTCGACTTTTGTTTATGATACACTTAAATGGTATTACTCGACTTTTGTTTATGATACACTTAAATGGTATTACTCGACTTTTGTTTATGATACACTTAAATGGTATCGCTCGACTTATGTTTATGATACACTTACATGGTATTACTCGACGTATGTTTATGATACACTTAAATGGTATTACTCGACTTATGTTTATGATACACTTAAATGGTATTACTCGACTTATGGTTATGATACACTTAAATGGTATCATTCGACTTATGTTTATGATACACTTAAATGGTATTACTCGATTTATGTTTCAACGCCAATTCAAAGAATACACACGGCGTAGATGCTTGTTTTTCATTGCATTGTGATTTTCATTTAATTACCCAGCTCTTCGCAAGGAAATGGAATGTCGCCTGCTATCGAGAGTATCGCACATAGCACGTATCTCCATTTCTTCATCTCATATTTCTAATGTATATCTGACGAAAGAAATGTCTTTACAAATAAGACATTACGATCAAGAATCGAACTCGCATTCTTTTGTGTATAAGCCAAATACTGGGAAATGAGGCAAGGTAAAAAAAAAACAGCAGGAAAGGGAACTGGCCACCCCACCTAATAGTTGCTGCGGCTTAGTACATGAAGAGTTATCTTCATCCCCGACAGCAGATGCCATGGGACCTACCTTTACCTTTTAATTTATTATGGATTTTTCTAATAATTAACTTCCTTTGATTTCACTGGACAGATCGGTGTTCTACTCCTTAAACCTTTGATTTCACTGGACAGGTCGATGCTCTACTCCTTAAACCTTTGATTTCACTGGACAGATCGGTGCTCTACTCCTTAAACCTTTGATTTCACTGGACAGGTCGATGCTCTACTCCTTAAACCTTTGATTTCACTGGACAGATCGGTGCTCTACTCCTTAAACCTTTGATTTCACTGGACAGATCGGTGCTCTACTCCTTAAACCTTTGATTTCACTGGACAGATCGGTGCTCTACTCCTTAAACCTTTGATTTCACTGGACAGATCGGTGCTCTACTCCTTAAACCTTTGATTTCACTGGACAGATCGGTGCTCTACTCCTTAAACCTTTGATTTCACTAGAAGAGAAATCTTAATATTGGTCATAAGCAATGCACAATATTGCAAAAGGACTCGTATGTTGCAGCAGGAAAAAAGTAATTTTCATTGTCACTGACGTCATATCTCTCTCTGCTGCTCGCTGCCCCCCCCCAATCAACTTAATTTTCATAACATTTATTCTTCATTCATCCATCTAAAACGACTTCTTTCCCAACTCATCGTTGTCATCTGACCATCTGATCAAAAGTTATTCCATCTGATTTATCCCATGATTTTCATTGACTGTCGAGACAAAGTGTACACAAAGTGATCAATTAAAATCACTGTAAGTCAAAGAGTACCACATTTGAAGGATCAAGCGAATGCATCCATATCATTGTATGAGTATAACAGACAAACACACACGTTGTAAGAGGTGACTAAGGAAGTTATGGGTCACAGATTTAGTTGACCCTTCAAAAGAGTGTCAAAGTAATCCAGAAGGCATGCTGAAACGAATGAGTCGGACTTAAAAAACAAGGCGCGTATTTCTCAGACAAACCAGCATGTAATTTCATTGAAGTGATTAAGTGGTCTCGTTAAACTTGGAGAAATTAAGTAAACTTTTCTATCAATTTAAGTACGGGGTGATCTGTCTTACAGATTGAAGTAAAGATTACACTTACTTACAGATTGAAGTAAATATTACACTTCCTTACAAATTGAAGTAAATATTACACTTCCTTACAAATTGAAGTAAATATTACACTTCCTTACAAATTGAAGTAAATATTACACTTCCTTACAAATTGAAGTAAATATTACACTTCCTTACAAATTGAAGTACATATTACACTTCCTTACATATTGAAGTAAATATTACACTTGCTTACAAATTGAAGTAAATATTACACTTCCTTTCAAATTGAAGTAATTATTACACTTCCTTACAAATTGAAGTAAATATTACACTTCCTTACAAATTGAAGTAAATATTACACTTCCTTTCAAATTGAAGTAAAGAATGCTCTTCCTTGCCGATAGAAGCAAATCATGTACTTACGAAGTTACTTATGTTATACCGTACAGATTGAAGTAAGGAATGCACTTAATTATTGATTGAAATAAAGAATGCACCACCTTACCGATTGAAGTAAGAAATGCACTTTATTACCGATAATAGTAGCACAAATAATAACTTGTTACTTATTGACGTAAACAAGAGTTCTTGGATAAATCGTTCGATACGATTGTGAAAAATAATCTATTGATAAACTTTCTTAAGATTGTTTACAATATATCCATGGATAACGAAAGAGGGTCTGAAGTCCTGGCCGAATGCTCTCACACTTGTTATAAGTTAGAAAATAACAACAAAATCCGGCTCATTGAATTTAATAACGATAGAAACGATATATCACCCGGAAATGAAAACGTCACTTCCAAGATGAATTGAAGCTAAAACAAACATTTTATATTATTTTGTGTGAGAATTACATAAAAGAGAAAACTGTTTGTTGAAGAATTTAATCAGGAATTCCCAAAAGAAAATATAAATTACTTCATCTGGAACGGTTATAAACTTTCCAGCTCTTCTATAATTGACAGTGCGCATCGTTTCTCATCTCAAGATATATACCTGATTACTCTTAATGAATCTCTTCTATGGCTGCTAAACGTATATAATATATAATAATAATAAAGAAAAGGGAGACATAGAGAACTATACGAAGAACCAATACTAGAGAAGACATGCTAATGAACCTAAACAACACCCAAGATCTGAAAGACCTGGCAACACAACGACAGATATGGGAAGCTATGGTTTCTGCCATATGCGCCGCCAATGGCTCTGGAGGAACATAACATAACATAACAATAGTAATGATATATAATTCCTTCAAATATAATGTGGTTTTTTAAAACCAATTGTTGGATCTGTTATTTTTAAAAAGTGAAGATTTGTTTCCTATTTTCTAAAAATATATTTATGAAAATAATATATATATCTAAATATTTATATATATTTATAGGGCAGGCACAAACAACATTCAGAAAAATAAAAAAATATCTTCTGTAATATTATCTTGCCATTAGGGGCGAGAAAGAAAGTTATACAGTGCTATTATAACTCCTATACTAACATATGGAAGCGAGTCTTGGATAAATAACAAACTGAAAAGTTAGAAATTAGAGGCAACAGAGATGTGGTTCTACAGAAGAATGGTGAGAATACCATGGACTGCCAGAAAAACTAATGTAGATGTGATGAAAGAGTTAAATGCGAAACGGACATTAATCAATAATATAAGAAAAAGGCAATCTTCATTTTTTGCCACTTCATGAGACAGGCAGGTTTGGAGAACATAGTCACAACAGGCAAGATTTAAAGCAACAGAGACAGAGGGCGACAAAGTGAGAAAATATTAGACAGTTTGACAACTTGACACGGCAAGGAAACAACAACGATCTTGATACATAATACTGGAGACAGTAAGCTGTGGAGATCTATGTTCGCCTACGTCAGCCGGTATGTCACGTGATGATGATATTTATAAATTAAAATATATTTCTGATAAAAAAAATTTCTTTATACAAAT
This sequence comes from Meghimatium bilineatum, assembly GCA_034231615.1. Classification (NCBI taxonomy): domain Eukaryota; kingdom Metazoa; phylum Mollusca; class Gastropoda; order Stylommatophora; family Philomycidae; genus Meghimatium; species Meghimatium bilineatum. Next base: position 26,825,066 of record CM067314.1, on the reverse strand, counting down.
TATCCATTAAGAATTATATTTCCATGAACAAATGTATATGACATAATATATATATAAGACAGAGTTTAATCGCTGAAGAAATCGCCCAAGCGTTACCGTAAGATTCGAAAGGGTTGCAACAAGAAGCAATACTGTGACATGCCACGCTTATCATAGACGACAAATGAGTTTGGTCGTGTGGTTGACATTTGGAGAAATGAAAAATTATCTACACGGATGATTGAAGATGCCATCAAAGCTTTATCACAGAGAGTACACCCCAGTCATCATTATCATCTTAGTTGAGATAAAATGATTCATCGTCTATTCCTATAGACCCACAACAAGATGGGATGAATAAATGATGATGTTTGTAGTAGAGTCGATCCATAAAAAATGTAGATCGTCTAGAATATTGATATAAACTGAGTTTGAAATAAAATATATGTGCTCGAAATTACGTCATTGAAAATTGTATAATATCATGCTCCAATGTGCGGTGCGTCTCAGCAGATTGCTGTTACATGCAGAGTTAACTTGTATTCACTGACCAAGTAATAACGCTGTGCTACGAACCACTTTACCAAATGTGAGATGGACATGAGCAGTAGTGTGTTTTTTTTTTTTTTTTTAAATAAATACTGTTGCGTTAAGTAAGTCTCATCCGTACTAAACACGCATGATTTATGTGACTTAGTGTGACTAACAATTTAATTCAGCGCATGGCGACTTTATAGACAGCGTGTATATATAATTTAATGCACAAGCGTTTTAATTAACTCTCTTTAACCGTGCGTTATTTTGTTTATTTGTTATTTATTTATAAGTCTGTGTGAAAATGTACGATTTATGGCCAAAATGGTTAGTCCTGTTCTTCTGCCTCCGTTCTCTATCTCCTGCACATTAGCAGGATGTGTTTCGGAGAACAGAATGCAATATGCATAGTGTACAGGTTAGCTGCGATATTTGCACCAGAGATATCAGATTTCACCGTGTGGCGGTTCTTGGTAGCGGTGTCACTGTCTTATAAGTTATTATAACTTTATACCTTCATGTCAACGTATATATGGAGGCGGTTGTACAACTCAAATCACCCCCCCTTCCACTTAGGAAAGTGGAACATTGTATTTTTACTCTGTTCACTCTAAGAATGAAGTAGAAATGAAGAATGAATGTTCACTATAAGAATGACTCTGATTGGTTGTTGGAATCAGAACGCATTAATCGATTGTAAGTGTCCAATAATATTGTTTTCAAATTTCGTTTTTATATGTTTTAAATAGTTTTGGTTTTACATGTCATTATATCTTTAAAAATCACCTGCTGTCGCGGAGTAATTTGGGGGTGTGTTTTGACCCACTTCATTTTTAGAGTGAACAGAGTATAATAGCAGAAACAAGTAAAATGAAGGTAATCTTCCACCAAGCTGTTTCTCATGCCAGAAAACGTTATAAATATGTTCTTGATTAAGGCCTTGTGGTCGAAAGGTCGATTTGCGTGTATTATCACGGTTGTTAGCAAAATGTAATTGCTTCATAGTTATATCTAGGAAGCATATTTTACGAAAATGTAAGACTAGACACAAAAAGAAACAAGGTGCCAGAAAGCAATCCCAGTAACTTACTAGCTCTTACTGTTACTTCTTCACCCAAAGATCAAGATGGAAATCAAAATACAGATAATATCTACCATTTTTATACCAACAGTTTTCTACCAATGTCAAATATGGTCTTTATAATCTTCACATCAGAGGAAAATCATTACATGTGAAATGAAGTGTCTGAGAAAAGCTGCAATGGTTACTAAACTAGATAAAATAAGAAATGAAGAAATTAGGAAAAGAGTTGGTATAATATCATGTATTGAACATATTGAGAGACAGCAAGTAAAATGGTCCTGACACCTTATGAGAATGAGTCCAAACCAAATACCAATAAGAGAAATATAACAAAATAATATCCGGACATAAAGCAAAAGGTAGACCAAGAAAATGGTAGTTAGAAAACATCAAGATAGCCTTGAACAAACAAGAACTACTAAATGCAACCACGGCGACACATCTGGCCTGGAAACGATAGTTGAAGATCCACACCTACGCTTAAAGGTAAGTGTGGTTACTATCAACCATCATGCACCTGCGAATTGATAATAGACAATAGTTTCACAGTTTCGTAACGAGATGATTACAAACACAATAGCAGCAAATAGATAAGACATTTGAGAATCATAACAGTTTCATTATAATATATCCATTGAAAGATGGATCCACTTCATGGGTCCATACGATCCATTTCTTGTGTGCATAAGATCCATTTACCATCACACAAGCTGAACATAATGGTTGTTAAGTCTGTTATCTTCTACACAAGTTATCTTCTATAAGTTATAGAAGTCTGTTATCTTCTAGACAAGGCGTTACTGTTTGACTTCACTGTGCTAGGGTATTCTCACATGCACATTCTGCATTTCTCAACACCAGAAGTAATACTCTGAAAGTATTTTCCTATTTTCGTGTAATGTTCCCTGGAATCTTCACAAAAAAAGGTGATCTAAAATAAAAGTCATAATCCCCGATCGAACCGAGTCTTTTGATAATAGAACCCTTAGAACTCATCGGGAAACATTCTTTTAAAGTGATGCTATGTTAAGTTTTTATGATTTTCATTGGCCATTCGTGTATACTTTGCATCGAGAGCCAATAATAATTAGGGAAAAGTCAGATTGCGTCACTATGGAAGGATCATTCCCGATGTGGCAACGGGATAATGTCGTTGAGGGACTCGATCGAACCTGCTATCTAATGAGCACAAGGTAAATGACATACAACTATGACATTTGGAATTTTCGCCTACATTACGTGTTCAGTCGTGATTGGATCTCTAAGATGTACCACGATTGAGTCATGTCCTTAACCCTCGCACTATAACAGACGTGCCCGAACCAGACCTCTTTTTCATTTACCTATTTTGTAAATCTAACTAAGCACAAAATGCCAGTTTGTACAAGTGGGACCAGATCAGTTCGTGCCATAGCAATACTCACGTACATAGTTCAGGGACTTGTCGAAGTTGTTTGTCAAACAATGATACCACACAGGACAATTAGGAAACATCGAGATGGCAAATAGAAGGACCCACGAGTATTTAACGTACACTGTAGGATAGCCATTCTGACTAGTTGTAGGTTGAATTTGTTATTGGGGGGGGGGGGGGGGTAGACAAACAATGGGACGGTAAGCTACTTTATTGTAATTTGGAATCTAGTGAAATTATTTTAATTATATCGTATTACTTTGTTGGAAATAACTTTCATTTTCATTTTTAATATTATCGGAATTTCGGGGCTAAGGGGTCTGAATATTGTGTATGTGTATACCAAGACAAGGTTACGGTTGCTCAATGCAATGAAGTATATTCATTCCTTCATTCATTTTCCATTTGCGCTGACGTTAGCGCATAGGGCAGAGGTCAGATCTCTCCAATTCTGTCTGTTCAAAGCTTTTCTGTGCAGTTCCTGAATATTATGAATATTGGTTGTTTTACTTTCTTTAAGTAGTGTTCTTCTGAGTGTTTTTGTGTGTGTCTACCCCTTGCTCTTTTAATGAAGGATATAGTTTAACTTTATTTTCTTAGTAAAATATTAGAATTAACGTTTTGCAAAATTAGTGAAATTTTTGAATATTTTCTTTTCTAATCTTGGGGATAATTGATACGTACAATATTTGATGAAATGTGTATAGGTCATATCTATATACGTCGATACTGTGTAATCACTGAGGAGTCTTCGCTTTATCTTCTAGGTTTGTAGTTATATTGTCTAATATTTATGTAGACCTATGCATCCGTTTGTAGTTGCAGTTGCAAAGCAGTTGCAACTAGCACATTCACTAAACTAACTAATATCTGGAAATTTAAAGAACTATGATGAAATACCAAGCTAAAGCTATTAAACTCATGTAATGTCTCAGTCTGAACGTATGAAAGTGAATACTGGAAATCAACACTAGTAACAGACCAAACATTAAACAGTGTCGAAAAAAAATGTCTCCGGAAACTGATGAACGTGAAATGGAGCGATTTCTCCAAAAATAGTGATTTAAGAATCGTCATGTAAAGACGAAAATAAATGCACAGTTTCTGACAACATGTATGAAAACATAACTATTGAATGAAAAATAAGTCAAACAAATGAAATACTTTGGACATACTAAAATATATGACACATTGTTGAAGACCTTACTTGAAGGTAGAATTGAGGGGAGGTGAACAAGAGATATGCAGATATGTAAGTGAGAGGTAAAAATAATGATATGGAAATGATAAAGTATAGCAGAGTGCGCTACCAAGGCAAGAGAAAGAAAATGTTAAAAGACAGTTGAAGCTAATCTACGATATAAGGACGGAACGTGATGTCGAAGAAGCACTGAAAATGGTCATGTGCAATGCCAATCTGGTATTTTTTAGTCGCGGATGAGTTTCATTTTTGTTAATTTGCGAGAGGTAATATTATAATTGTATTTGTATTGTCCCTCTGGCAACAGATGTTTTTAAACTGTTTTTATTTCAATGCATCAATGCAACAAATTTTATTATTATTTCAAATAATTTTTTTAATAATTACATTCGCGTTTTGGTTCATCACAGACATCTTGCCTCGAATGTTCTGAATTAAAATTATTAGAATCAAGGTCTAAAAAATTGTGGGTTGACAACATTCGGATGCTGGCGATGAAGGAGAAACTCTCTACCTTATAATATAATAATAAAAAAAACTATAACCCACAAAGATTTCAGGGGTGCCACACTGATACATCAGCAGAAAAAAAACCTTCCATTTTTCAACACCTGTCCTCAGGCTATCTGACATATCTAGAAAGATAATTCAATAACTATTCCTTGATATTAGAAATTCAAGATTCTCTTTTCCTTCAACCCTCGACAGTTCCTAGTAATTGCTTAACAAAGATAGACAAAACGCACCAAATATGTTCTATAAGAAAGTACAAAACATTAGAAGTAAAAAAGACATCTATGAACCAACAGAAATAATCAATGATGAACACGGCAACATACTAAATTAGCCCTACGACATCATGGAAAGATGGAAAAACTACTTCAATCAACTGTTAAACTTAAATGAAAGAGAAGAGATCATAACAATAAATACAATAGAAGACCTAGAACCATACAAGCTGAAATCCGAAATTGAATACGCAGTTAAACATGCACCAAACAACAAATCACCAGGAATAGACGGCACACCTATGGAACTAATAAAAATGCTAACAGCGACAGGTATAAAGTGGTTACACAGATTGTTCAATGTGATATGGAAGACACAAAAGACACCGCAAGAGTGGAATACAGCAGTGATTGTTCCCATTTGGAAGAAAAAAGACAGTAAGAGGGACTGCACTAAGTATAGAGGCATATCACTCTTAAGCCAGATAAGAAACATCTTTAGCAAGATAATAGTAGAGAAGAGGGGTAAATGTTCCAGCATAGAGTAACAGCCCTAAACATGAGGTAGGTGGCTGGAGTAGCACAGGGCAAATGTCAAGATATACAAAAATAGGTAGATGTGTCACCAAAAAAAATAAAAAAACCTAACAACGAGATACAGAGACAAACGACGTTTCGACTAAAAAGCCTATTTGAAACGTCGGTTGTCTATGTATCGCGTTGTTAGGTGTTTTATGTTTTATTTTGGTGACACATCTACCTATTTTTGTTTGTCTTGATACTAGAGAAGAGGATAGGCATAAATATATAGCCACGGCTCAACAACACGCAAATGTGCTTTCGAAAAAATAAAAGCTGTACAGATGCAATTTTCGCACTCAAACAACTTTCAGAAAGAACGACGGAACCTAACAAAGATTTATATTTGGCTTTCGTAGACCAAGAGAAAGCTTTTGACAGAGTGGATAGAGCACAACTATGTATAACACTACAGACATATGGAGTTCCCAAACATCTGATAAACCTTTGTCAGAGCATATACGCCAATAGTCAATGTGCAGTATGAACGAGCACAGGACAAAAAGGGCTCCAGCGTATAGATAAATAGATAGATAGATAGATAGATTAGATAGATTAGATAGATAGATTATATTAGATAGATTAGATAGATAAAATAGATTAGATAGATTAGATAGATATGTAGATTAGATTAGATAGATTAAATAGATTAGATAGATAGATAGATTAGATTAAATAGATTCGATAGATATATAGATTAGATTAGATAGATTAGATAGATAGATCATATTAGATAGATTAGATAGATCGATTAAATAGATTAGATAGATTAGATAGATTAAATAGATTAGACAGATTAGACAGATTAGATAGATTAGATAGATAGATAGCTGTTAGATCGTCGTTCAGCCATAATAATATTAGGACCTTTTTATAACATTTCATTTCAAATGCGAATATTTTCTGTGTATTTTCTTATGATTTTATCCCTATTATTATTCTATCATTTCTCACTAAACGTATATTTTTTCTACTATTTAAAACACATATTTCTTTATCTACTTTTTCTTTCTGTTTCCTTGGAAATATTCTTTGAGATTTCGCGACACTACTACCAAAAATACTTGCTGTATTTTTTTCACAATAATTTTCCCCAAACATCTTTTTCTTTATCGTTGTATGTCAAATGTAGATCAGTTTATCACGCCCTTAACAGTTTCATCTACAAAATAGACACTTTCGCCCAATCTATTAAACGCCTTCCTTTCTAATAATCGCATTTTATTTTTTGTATTCTGTGCTCCTTTCACCTTCAGTTTTGAGCAACTCGATACATCGTTTCCTAGCCCCTATCCATACAAATTGCTTAGAATTACAAGCATAATTTGTGTCTACCTCAATGCCTCAGACAACCATTCTTTTTTCCCCTCTTCAAGCTCTCTAGAATGAAAATTTAAAGAAAATAATGAAAAAAACCCAACTATTAAGGCTCTTAAGAGTGGTCCATGGCCTACTAACCTTACCTCCAAGAAAAGCGTTTATCTGTGTATCCCTAAGTGGGCAATGATACCCAAACGGGATTTTTAATACCTTCTGATATTTTTTCCTCACAAGAAATGGGGAAAGGGTCAAACAGTAACAGACCACCTGTTCCAAAACATCATATTTGTTCAAATTCTTATATGAAAAATAAGCCGATTGAAAATTTATTCCCAGAAAGTGTACTTTCAGTTCCCTTGGCTATGTCAAATTTAAAAAAAATGTACTTAGTACTATTGCAACAGAATCTGACCATTCATAGATTAGAGATTGTAGCAGTCCATACCAAACTTGCCAGAATTTACACGCTAAGGAAGCTAAACAATTTTATAGTATAATCGTATGCAGCTTAAGATTATGGTGTCCAGAACAATCACAATTTGTTTTTCGATATTTGCTAATGTTTAGACTTCCATAATATTTTGGTTGTTTGTTTATCCAATGTTTAATTTGTCTTTTCAATTTTAGTGAATTGAATATGCGCATTTGCGAGTAGTGATTCAAATCTTAGAGATAGTACTTTTCGCTGGTACTGCGAAAATGATCAGGCTAATACATTTAAAAAAAACCAACCCGATTCCTTTGAAATCTTAAGTAGAGAGATACTAATTCTGTATGTTTAGGTAAAGGGTTTCATTTCTAATGTGCATCTTAAAACAACTCTGAATATAGCCGATTTCGTATTGAAGTAAGGGTAATGTTTTCTTCAAGGTTTATTTATTTCCAATTGCCATTTGAAATTGAGTCATTGGTGTTTACTGAGAGATTATCGACCATTTATTCTGTTAGCAAGGAGAGAAAATACTGAAGATGTGAGCTATTATCAGACAGGTTTAGTATGTTGCCAGATTGTATATGTCTGAAGTGCGGTTCACACTATCCGCTCTTTTCTGCCTGATACATTTGACTTAGCATGGTTTATGGGTCGTTTTGAAGAGAAATCATAATACAGCGAACATGATTTTAACCAGTTCAACTCACATGGCACATAATCGCCTCGCAACTTGAATCAATACGTCTTCCGTCTTCGACGACATGATGTTTCTTTAGTAATAAATGTCAAGAGAACAGAGGCCTTCGGAATGAAATGCTATAGAAGAGTCATGGGATAACATGGGAAGCAACAAAGATCAATGAAGACGTGCTAAGAAAATCAACTTTCAAGAAGTCTGGCTTTTAAACGTCATATTGAAAAGGAAATTGGTTTTTTTGGGCCATGTGAAGAGGACAAGATAGAAACAGTGTTTTTGGAGGGGGTGATAGAAGGTAGTAGAGGAAGAAGCCGACCAAGACGTCGCTGGACAAGAGATATTCAGAAATGCATGTACATGCCACTAAAGAAAGATGGACAACTTGTCAGAGACTGCTGTGATTTCAGGAGATTCATAAGAAAGACTACGTTTTGGAAAGAATGCCTCACATGACACACACAATAAATCTTTTGAAAGAACATTGGATCTAATCTATAGAAATTCATAAAAGAATAGATAAAGAACATTTGAAAGAACATTCAATCTGATATTGAGAAATTCTGTAAAGGAATGGATAAAGAACATTTGAAAGGACATTGGATCTAATCTTGAGAAATTCATTAAAGATATGGATACAGAACATTTGAAAGAACATTGGATCTAATCTATAGAAATGTATCAAATGAATGGATAAAGAACATTTGAGAGGTTGAAAAGATGTAGAGTACTGACTTCATTGTACATGGGTTACTCCATATACACCCCGTCTCTCTCAAAGAACGGACACACCGCCTGCTGAAAGTACTATTCATAACACGTAACCCCATAGCTTCAATCAATAATCTCCTGGAATCTTACTACGCCTGGGAGATCCCCAGAAATAACATTTATAACCCACAATTGTGGAGGGACATGTTTGCCTTCACCAGCAGATAGTGATTTAATAGATCATTAAAATAACGTTCACGCGAAAGTATAAAAAATCCAATATGGTGGTGGCCATTCTCTCCTGAAAGAAAATCATACCATCTGAAAGAAAATTTAACCAGAGCCTATTTCCCCTCAAGACGATCGGATTACACGATATTTAATGTCTCCACAAACAGAAGATCGAGTATCATGAATCTTCTTGAATCATAGCCTTAATCTCTTTGTCTTTCAATGTGGTCTAAAATTCTTCTTGGTGTTTTTTTATATAGTAAAGAAATCTAATTTAGTGTAACCGTGATATATAAATTAATAAACAAAACAACAACTGATTAAAAAGTATTTTATACCAACTCTCTGTTACTAATGTTAAACATGGACCTTGACAAATGGCAAAGACACTAGAAAAGGATCACAGTGTGTGAAATAAGCAAATGGCAAAGACACTAGAAAAAGATCACAGTGTGTGAAATTAGCAAATGGCAAAGATACTAGAAAAAGATCACAGTGTGTGAAATGAGCAAATGGCAAAGACACTAGAAAAAGATCACAGTGTGTGAAATGAGCAAATGGCAAAGATACTAGAAAAAGATCACAGTGTGTGAAATGAGCAAATGGCAAAGATACTAGAAAAAGATCACAGTGTGTGAAATGAGCAAATGGCAAAGACACTAGAAAAAGATCACAGTGTGTGAAATGAGCAAATGGCAAAGACACTAGAAAAAGATCACAGTGTGTGAAATGAGCAAATGGCAAAGACACTAGAAAAAGATCACAGTGTGTGAAATGAGATGATTGAGGTAAGCTATACATGTCAAAGTAGAGAACGACAGAGATATGAAGATATCGGGAAAGTAATAAAGACTATCTCAAGTTAAGACTACATCGAGAGACAGCAAACCAGACAGTTTGGTCACGCCATGAGAATTGAACCAATGCATCCAGCACTTAATGCATAGAACAACAGCAAACTGGGCTGCATGGTCTGAGGAAGAATTATGGATGAAGACATCCAAAGAAACATAAAGAGACACAAACTGGCAATGGCCAATGCAGCCCAAATGGCCAAAAGACGGACAACTCTGCTTTCCGCCACGAAGCTTAACAGCAAAAGTGAATATTCTTTCGATAGATAGATTTACATACAGACAGACCGACAGACAGATGACAGACAGAGAGACAGACAGATATATATATGGATGAATGGATGTATGATAGATGGATAGCGGATGATAGATAGATAGATAGATAGATAGATAGATAGATAGATAGATAGATAGATAGATAGATAGATAGATAGATAGATAGATAGATAGATAGATAGATAGATAGATGGATGGATGGATGGATGGATGGATGGATGGATGGATGGATGGATGGATGTGTGGATGGATAGATGGATAGATGTGTGGATGGATGAATGGATGTATGATAGATGGATAGTGGATGATAGATAGATAGATAGATAGATAGATAGATAGATAGATAGATAGATAGATAGATAGATAGATAGATAGATAGATAGATAGATAGATAGATAGATAGATAGATAGATAGATAGATAGATAGATAGATAGATAGATAGATAGCTAGATAGATGGATGGATGATGGATAGATGGATGTGTGGATGGATGGATGGATGAATGGATGTATGATAGATGGATAGTGAATGATAGATAGATAGATAGATAGATAGATAGATAGATAGATAGATAGATAGATAGATAGATGGATGGATGGATGGATGGATGGATGGATGGATGGATGGATGGATGGGTGGATGGATGGATGGATGTGTGGATGGATGGATGGATGGATGGATGTATTGATAGATAGATATAATAATGAGGTATTATGACAGAATGTTTGGTTAAAGACCTGTATACGTTTGGATAACTGTGGTAGAATATTCGCCTGTGTATACTTTCACATGGGATCTGGAACTTAGAACTCATTTCCTTTATTAGCGACGAGCTAGGAGCAGTTTTGGGTTTTAGGTGAACTATATTTTCTTCTGCGTTCGTTCTCTAAGTCCTGGTTTATCAGGATGTAGTCCGAGGAACAGAATACATTGTCTCATGGTATACAGCTTAGCAGCGATCTATGCGAATTACATCCTGACACATCCGACTTCAGCACCTCTTGAAATTCACTTTAACCCCATTAGGGATGAGATAACCAACTCCATCCCATAAACACATTGGTCTCTTCCTATGCTATTTATTGAAGGTAAACAGTGTTGCTATTCTTTGCTGTCCTTTGAGGCCCGGCAACACACGGGCGTTAAGTGAACTAGAAAATCGTATTTACATCAATAGACTAGAAAGATAACTGCAGTGTATCTACCACAGTCGTACCAGTACAGTCGTACCAGTACAGTTGTACCAGCACAGTTGTACCATCACGGTAGCAGCATCACAGTGGCACAATCTTAGTGGCACCATCACAGTTGCACAATCTTAGTGGCACCATCACAGTGGCACAATCTTAGTGGCACCATCACAGTGGCACAATCTTAGTGGCACCATCACAGTGGCACAATCTTAGTGGCACCATGACTGGCACAATCTTAGTGGCACAATCTTAGTGGCACAATCTTAATGGCACAATCTTAGTGGCACCATCACAGTGGCACAATCTTAGTAGCATCATTACAGTGGCACAATCTTAGTGGCACCATCACAGCGGCACAATCTTAGTAGCACCATCACAGTGGCACAATCTTAGTGGCACCATCACAGTGGCACAATCTTAGTGGCACCATCACAAGGCACAGTCTTAGTGGCACCATCACAAGGCACAGTCTTAGTGGCACCATCACAAGGCACAGTCTTAGTGGCACCATCACAAGGCACAGTCTTAGTGGCACCATCACTGTGGAACTATCACAGTTGCACCATCGCAGTTCAAACTTGTATATCATTTCATTTATCATAGTAGGTTTAGTCAAGTTAACAAAGTAGGTTTAGTCAAGTTAACAAAGTAGGTTTAGTCAAAATAACAAAGTAGTTTTAGTCAAAATAACAAAGTAGTTTTAGTCAAAATAACAAAGTAGTTTTAGTCAAGATAACAAAGTAGGTTTAGTCAAGTTAACAAAGTAGGTTTAGTCAAGTTAACAAAGTAGGTTTAGTCAAGGTAACAAAGTAGTTTTAGTCAAGTTAACAAAGTAGGTTTAGTCAAGTTAACAAAGTAGGTTTAGTCAAGGTAACAAAGTAGGTTTAGTCAAGTTAACAAAGTAGGTTTAGTCAATTTAACAAAGTAGGTTTAGTCAAGGTAACACAGCAGTTTTAGTCAAGATAACGAGTAATTTTAGTCAAAGTAACAAAGTAGTTTTACGTAAATTTAAAGTAAATTTTTTGGCCATAAAAAGAGACATAACAACATGGAAAAATTAATAGTGGAAGGTATGGTTTTTGATGGCTAGTGTTAAGGTCGCCCAAAACGACGATGGATGGAAACATCACAGATTTGTTATCATGCCCAGCAAGTCAACTCGCCAAGAATCGCGATGAGCTCCGAAGGTTTCTAAAGAAGACTACGCTCTGGAAAGAATATATCAATGCACATAAAGACGAAACCGATGCGATACACTCCTGTCATCCCAATAGAAACTCTAACTCATTGAGCAGATATGTGCTGGTACCTCTAGTGTTTCATGTGTAAAATTGCGAGCGTGATGCAGACCACATCACCCTTGGGCGTACCGTTGCTCAATGCAAAAATACGGGCCTAACACCATATTCCCAATGAATGACGTGGAGAAGTAAAAGTTTACTTTACTATAATTTCCTTTACTTTATTTTTTACTTTACTTTACTTTACTTTATTTTTACTCCACTTAATTTTACTTCACTATTTTTACTTTGTTTTGCTTTACTTTATTTCAATTTGTTTACTTTACTTTAAATTAATTTACTTTAGTTTAGTTTACCGTACTTTGCTCCATTTTTACTTTACTTTATATTACTTTACTTTAATTTACTTTACTCAACTTTACTTTACTTTACTCTACTTTACTCCGCTTTTCTTTACTTTTTGTTTACTTTACTCCATATACTCTACTTGACTTTAATTTATCCATAAAATATGATCATCTTGCCTGCAGGTGTAATCCCTAAATTCTACATTATTTTTATAATATTTCTGTCCACTACGATGTATCCGTCCACAAGGCGCATGTATATGTAATTACAAATGCCCTACCTGCCCATTACCATATTTCATTATAATAGTACTCCTGATACATGTCCCCTCTAAGACAAAAGCGCACGTGGGCAATATCTATCTCCGTGGGATGATACATTTCGAACACCACATTTTCTGGACGTTTCTACATTTTTTTCTACACTTTTTCTACGTACAAACAACGATAATCTTATTCAGCATGCTTTATTTACAATAGCTCTATTTTTTTATTATATGAACTATTACACACATTTATATACGTTAGTCGTGTGCGGCAAGTCCAAACTCGTTGCGCCAATAGATAAAAATGTGTGCGCTGATGCACGGTAGCGCAGCTTAATTAGAACAGTGCTCCTTATGTCACGCATTAGGAACATTCACTTCTCAGAAACGAGTATGTTAGAAGACAAATCAATTCATTAGCAAAAGTATGTCATATCTGATATCTCGCAGAAACCTACTGGTTATCTTTGTTTTGTTCTTAAAAATAATCCCCCAGTTACGCGCATTCACATTTTGCCAGCGTCGTGACCATTGAGATATATAAGACATAGGCCTACTGGTCGATGCCATCGGAAGTAAAGACAGAAGTACAGAAGATAAACAGGACTTTATTAGTTACACTTTTTATTATTATCGTGATTTTCATTGGTCGCTAGTTATAGACTTGTAGTTGCATGTCAAAGAAAGCCAAGGCCGACCAAGGAACGCACATAAATAATAAAAGAATCAACTTTTCATGTCATGTTTACTTTCTGTAGAGACATCTGTTCTGGAGCCCAATCGTGTACTGTCTCATTAGGAATAAGCCTTCTACAGTGATGTTATTTGATTTTTCCCGTGAATTTCATTGGCTGCCAATACATAACAGATAACTAAAAGAGGTTATAGGGTAGAGTTTGCTGTCCGATCGGATATAACATAAAATTGATCCGGAAGCCATGCTAAAGTTGGACGTGTCAGGTCAAAAGGCGCAGATATTACAGCACAGATATAACCATGATACAATGCATTCCGTTCTCCTGACTACATCCATTTTTTTCTTCTTCTTCTTTCGTTCACTTGAAACATGTCTATATCTGTAATTCTGTCTCCTTAATAAAACTCACTGTCTTTTGCAGTTCATACAGTGTCCCATAGAGCTTTGATTACAGTGTTGTTTCCTCTGGCCAATATACATCCATTTAATTTGAAGGCGTTTGAGAACGAACGCAGAAGAAGAAGCAGATGCACAGAGTGACCAATGAAAATCACAGAAATAAGAACTTTTGATTGATGAAACCGCTGAGTCTACAAGACTGTATAACTCCCGAAGGACTTCTTCTCTACCCCCTCACTCCTAAAATTCCTCCCCCTCCCCTTTACTCCACACCGAACCTGTGTCACAGGAGAAGGTGACCGCAACCCGCAGGTTGTCACACACAAAAAAGAACAGTTGGAATGTAATAAACACTAATCCAGGACGTGAATGTTTTAATAATTGTGTGTTTTAAATGTTAGACGAAACCTGGCCGGAAAATAGAGTAAAAGTCAGCTTGTAATTTGTGGCCTTCATAAAGTAGCAGAAAACTGGAGACGTGTGTTTTACATTGGGCAGAGACAAAGAAAGAATGGAGTTATGTTGCACACATAGTGTTTCAATGAGAAATGTGCACGAGGGTCAGTATGGTTTATAGAGTATATGGTACATTACAAGTATACGTAACCACATAGTCGAGTTATTTCCCTGTGTCTATTTAAAAAAATCTCATTCATCATTTAATAATTTAAATATTTATTTATTTTAGGGTTTGGGTTAGGGTTAGGATAGTTGCGTTTTACATGGTTGTGTAGAGTTTGCTGTCCGATCCGATATAACATCAAATTGATCAGGAAGCCATGCTAAAGTTAGACGTGTCAGGTCAAAAGGCGCAGATATTACAGCACAGATATAACCATGATACAATGCATTCCGTTCTCCTGACTACATCCATTTTTTCTTCTTCTTCTTTCGTTCACTTGAAACATGTCTATATCTGTAATTCTGTCTCCTTAATAAAACTCACTGTCTTTTGTAGTTCATACAGTGTCCCATTGAGCTTTGATTCCAGTGTTGTTTCCTCTGGCCAATATACATCCATTTAATTTGAAGGCGTCCAGAACAGATGTCTCTACAGAAAGTAAACATGACATGAAAAGTTGATTCTTTTATTATTTATGTGCGTTCCTTGGTCGGCCTTGGCTTTCTTTGACATGCAACTTCAACCCTAAAATAAATATTTCAATTATTAAATGATGAAAAGGAAAAATACAAAACATAGACAAAAGGAAATAACTGGACTATGTGGTTACGTCTACATGTACTGTACAGGGAATTACAAAGACATGGGGAAGTGCATGCAGAGACTGCACAAATGATCACCCTGATACCGATTGAGCACCGATGAGATATAACCAAACGCATGCACTGATTCTATTCATTTTTATATGTTCTCTATTTTCATAGTTCTTCAAGTGTATTTTTTCCCCTCATCTTCTTTATGTCTTCTAAACTTTTCATTTAACACGATGCAGTTTGGATAACGTAGTAGGCCTACTTTGTGCGATGGATTAATGAAATACGAAATATTGACCTCTGACCTAATCTCATCTCGTCCGTGTTATCTCTACATTTAACTTTCATATTGGAAATGTGTGCCGCTCTTGCTCGTAGTTTTGTTTGTTTTGTGTATGTAGTCTTGATAAAGGCCTTTCTGTCGAAATGTGCGTTATTAAGTCCAGAGATTAGCACACCTTTATTACACTATTCTAGGTTTGACGATGTATTCGCCTGGGTTCCGATTCATCTTAGCATTGTTTATTTAATAATCTTATTACAATATGGGAAATATAACTTCCCACAGAACTCCTGAGTGATCTCTTATGATATGCATGTCAGTAAAACGTTCTTTATCTGTATATATATATTTATGTGCATAATGTTTTAGCTCTATCAAAACAAAAACAATATTTAGTGGAAAATGAACAATATATATATATATATAAAACTTACAAATATAAAGATATTGGAAACGAAATAAATCCTATCTCTCGGAAACGAAATAAATCCTATCTCTCAGAAACGAAATAAATCCTTTATTTGGGAAACGAAATAAATCCTATCTCTCGGAAACGAAATAAATCCAATCTCAATACAAGATTACACTCAGAGACCGCAAAAGTGATGGTTTGTCTGCATCTTGAGAATGGCAGTGACACAGCGTCAATAAAGACCATAATGCTCGGTGCCTCTCCCGTGATTAAACAACTTAAATAGCCCACACAAATTTATTTATTTACTTTAATTATTACAGTAAGATAATCGCAGGTTCATTTCTCTTTTGAAAATGATCTGTCCTTGACGCCAAAACGATTCAGCGTAAGATTTTCGATTACATGAGCAAAATTCAATCGTGCTGAATAGCTGATCTATGAACTTTTAATAGCCAATGACTTGTTCCTTCAGCCGCTGGATTTAGACAAAATATGCGATAGATAGAGAGATAAATAGACAAACAGACAGAAAAACAGGCAGGCAGACAGATAGATAAATAGATAGGATAAATATAGACAGACAGACATACTCCTCGACAGACAGACATGCAGGCAGACATATAGGCAAACAAACAGATAGATTGGTAGGTAGGAAGGTAGGTAGGTAGGTCGTTAGGTAGGTAGGTAGGTAGTTAGGTAGATAGATCGAAATAATAATGGTTTTACTTTCGGAATCTAAGTACACGTTCAGTAAACCCACTTAGTGCTTATAAGATTAGTGGAAAATTCACAATCATACGTATTCTATGTTGAAAGACGCTTAATAAGCTCAACAAATTTAACCTCCGGCTAGTCTGGTCCTCAAGTTCATCAAGGGAATTCCGAAAGTAAACGCTACTATAGAAAAACCTCACAAAACAGCTTCGATTGCGACAAACTACGTTATGTAATACGATTGGTGTATCTGTTTTGAGCTAGTAGCACCCCGGAACGTTTATTGGCTGTTTTCACGCATGAATAGACCAATCATATTGCTCAACTGAACATATTACAACCAATGGAATTAGTAACCACTTCCTTATTAACTCTCTGAGTTTCAGAGGCAGCGCTGCAGGCACGGAAAAAACTGGAAATAAAATAAAATTATGTAGAACACGCTTCGCGAGTCGACTGGTAATTACTGTATATTGTATGAAAGCAGTATGTCGGTGTCTTTTGGTATACAATTATATTTATATTTTATTTCTGCGTTCATTCATAAACTTATGTAGATTAGTAGAATATATCCAAGAAAATGGAATACGTTGTGGAATGGTTTATTACTTAGCTGCGATATCTGCGCCTTTCGAACAAAATAATATGGCACACTTATATCCCCGCTGGTATCACAATATTTGAACAAGAAAGAACTTTGCGGACTATTTACCAAAGAAGAATCATCAGAAAAAAAGAGCACAATGATCACCAAAAAGGAAAATTCTGTGAGGATTTAAATTAAAAGATTTTTGGTTCAAAAACAAGGCTCTCTCTAGAAAATAACATATTTTGGTCACAGAAAAAATGATCAAATGGTCAACAAAATGAGATTGGCCTATAAAAAAAAACACCATATTGGAGGGAAGGATAAAGAGGCAACGAAAAAGAGCTAGGCCATTAGGACCTGAATATCAAAGAACACATGAACATGCCACTAAACAGAAGCCAGAAGACTGACTCAAGATTGCCTGAGTCTCGAAAGGTT
Source organism: Meghimatium bilineatum (assembly GCA_034231615.1). NCBI lineage: Eukaryota > Metazoa > Mollusca > Gastropoda > Stylommatophora > Philomycidae > Meghimatium > Meghimatium bilineatum. The sequence continues at coordinate 26,807,231 of CM067314.1, read as the reverse complement.
GTGGTGCCTGTTCTTGATATGAAACCTCATGTTGAATACATTTGTGATCATCTTTGTCTTTTGACCATAATTTATTTTAAATTAGATCACAAAAGTTTCGAACTATCTGGCAACCTTCATTTGGATTCCTATATAACCGCCATTTAAAAATATTTCTGCACTTAAGTATATTATCGATGGGGCCTTTGTTACCTCAAATATTTTATGGTAGTGTGTCCTGATATAACCTAATTGGACTTTGTCCGCTGGTTGAAAGGGGCACGCCTCTCCAAAAGAGAGGCAAACTCATTAACTACTACTATTTCTGCACTTTTTATCTAAAACTTTGGGGACTTTGTTACCTCAAATATTTTATGATAGTGTGACTTGATATATCCTAATTGGACTTTATTATCCGCTGGTTGAAAGAGCGTGCCTCTCCAAAAGAGAGGCAAACTCATTAACTACCTACCATTTCCACTCTTACATCACTGTAACTGGGGGCCGCTGTGACAGGAATACCAGAACCACAACCTCCAGTATTTTCTTTAAGGTTGTAAAGCTATGATATCATACTTTGGACTAACGTTCGTTGAAAGTGGCGTCCCTCACCATAATATGTGCACTTTATGGATATAAGACAAATTATATATATATATATATATATATAATATATATATAAATAAGATAAAATATATATATAAGACAAAATATGTATAATATAAATATATATAAGACACAATATATGTAAGACAATATATATAAGATGAAATATATATATATATATATATATAAGACACAATATATATATAGGACAAAATATATATAAGGCACAATATATGTAAGACAATATATATATGATACAATATATATAAGACAAAATATATATATATATAAGACAAAATATACATATAAGAAAAATATATAAGACACAATATGTAAGACAATATATATATGATACAATATATATAAGACAAAATATATATATATATAAGACAAAATATACATATAAGAAAAATATATAAGACACAATATATAAGACAATATATATATATATATAAGACACAATATGTAAGACAATATATTATAGACTGTAAGTTCACAATAAAAATAGACAACACTGACAGATAGACCCCGCATATACTCCTTTATTGTTTTTGATTAGCAATGGCCATAAAAAAATATCACAGATTAAAAATGTATATTAAGGGGCAAATAGAAAAATACAGTTACAACTATTAAAAAGCTATATCTTTCAGTGGCAACGTATGTTTGTGAGACGTGCGCAATGATGCCTGCAATGGAAAAGGAAATATTGGTATTGAAATTAAATGTTATAGAATAGATATCACGGACAGAAATAAGAATGAACGTAGAGATTGACAAGGATCTGAACATAGAAGAAGACTTGCCCCTGAAGACTATCAATAGACGTAAGCTAACATATTGCGGGCATATAAAGAGACAAAATGATGTATACGTTTAGTCGTGAATAAGAAAGTTCCGGGAAAGAGAACAAGAGACAGACCAAGGCTGCGACTAAGACTCTGAGAGTGACACTAGAAGAAGTATGACTGCCTGCACAGATCCGAGATGCTTACAGAGTGGCAGTGTGGACTTCATTCGGTAAAGAACACGTCACATAGATAGAACACTCGAATCTTAGATTGAAAAATTCGAACAAATAAACAATGCAGCTTCCACAATACTTCTTGCAGAGCACACTTTCTCGGACAAAAGACTACATTAGTCTTGTATTGTCTCAATCATAGTTCACCTTCCAAGAGAAGCATAAGAACTCAACAAACATCTATTGTATTATATACATTATACAAATTAACCTAAACTGATACAGTATTTCAATGCCATAATTGTATACATGCACTCGCAAAATATCTCAAACTTTTTTTAATGTTACATTTTCATAATATGTATGTCTTTATCTTTCATTTTTAGCCAGTATGACAATGGTTCAAAAGTATTGAAAATATCAAAATTATAATAATACTTTCTTTGTAAGCGTATTCTAAAATATCCAACAATGCTTTGTTGGGGTTTTTTTGTGCGTGACGAAATGTCAAACACTTACCGAAGAAATGTATTCACAAAGATAATAGAAATCACTCACAGAAATTAGTTCCAACCCTGATGTTACGTCTTTACTTGAGAAAGTGTGTTTAAGGATTTTTTTTGGGTTTTATTATTTTTCTGGGATTTTTTGGTTTGTTTTGTTTTATTGTAAGTTGTCATCGATTTTTTTTTGTTTATAAGTCGAGAATAATGTTGAGAATAAGCTCAATATTATGTTGAATGTTTTTATAATCATATAATTATTCTTTCTCTTTGTCTAATATATTCTCAATTTCTGTTTGTGTGAATTTGATGCGTATATATTTGACTGATCCCGCAAGGTTTCAATACGTATATTTTAGACTACTCTGGAAAGGTTTTGGTACGTATATTTTAGATTGAACGATAAAGATTTTGATATGTATATTTTAGACTAAACAAGAAAGGTTTTCATATGTATATTTTACACTGATCGAGGGGGTTTAAAAACAGCACACTGTTTTTATACCTTGTGTACATTGCAGACTGCTTGTGAACATTTGGAATAAATATAGAGCAGAAATCCAATTATACGAATTAATTGGGATCTGGTCGATTCGAATATTCCAAAATTCGGATAATTGGATATAGCTCAGGAATGAAGCAAAACAGTGTACATACATACATTTATACATTGAAATGAACGGAATTTTATTGATACAAGTACAGTAATATGTAAGCAACTGTGTATTGCAAATAAAATACATAGTAAAGGCACGTGCGCACTGCCCCGGAACCTATCTACCGCTTCCGCTAACACACTCCCTCTAATATTATTTCATCCAAATTCGATTCGGATAATTGGGGAATTCTTTCAATTTGGATTCGGATAATCGAATTTCGACTTCACTGACATTGTTGGAAATTGAACTCACTTCATTAGAATTGGGTAGGCGTGTTGTGATTACTAGACCACACATTCTTCTTCATCGTTCTTCAGTTGATCATCACCTTAATGCATTAATAGCTTCAATTCTCTGTTTATTTTTCTTCTGCGTTCCGCCTCAAACTCCTATTTTACTATTTTACTATTTTACTATTTTACTGTTCGTTAAGTTAGCACTAATAAATATATAGCATTTATAACCCTATATAGTTGTTAGTATATAGCACTAACAACCCATAGCATTTATTAATGCCGTAGGGGTGTCAGATGTTAGCGATCTCACATTTCAGAGGCTCTGCAAATGAGGGCGGTAGCCATCTCCTCTCCCTCGCAGTCTTTACTTCCCGGATTAATCCGGTACCCAATTACGGCTGGGTCGACCCGGGAGCTGAAAAACATTTCCGCCCCAGCTGGGGAATGAACCCAATACCACTCATATGCGAAGCCAGTGCGCTAACCACTGCGCTATGCGGCTCCCTAATACATTCTATGGTATCACCAGTAGAATATAGATAGCCACATAAAAGTTCGACCGAATTATGTTTGCAAGATACGATTACTAACCACTCAACCACTAAGCCGATGAAATTTAACAAGTACACGTAAATATTCTTCATCTTCAGCGTTCATTCTCAAATTCCCGTCGGATCTCTCTTGCAGCAAAACCATAGTCCTACTAGTATTCCAACAGGATGTAGTCCAGAGAATGGAAATGCCTTGTGTCGCCGTTTTATTTGTGCCTAACGCCCTACACATCCGACTTCGGCGGAACACATAAATATTTAATAATCAAACAAAATCTCTCGATATATGTGTTTGTAATTAAGATCAATAAACGTGGAAGAGAACTGACCCCTTAGCAACATCTTAATAAGAAAACTGTGTTTTTTCGTCATATAAAGAGACATAACAGCATGGAAAGATTAATAGCTGAAGGCAGAATTAACGGCAACAGGGAAAGAGGACGCCCAAGACAACGATTGGGTAGTGAGTGATATATCAGATTGTTTAAACATGTCTCTAGCTGCGGCAAGTAAACTCGCTCAAAATCACGAAGTGTTCAGAGAATCTATAATGAAGACCACGTTCGTTAAAGAATATGTCACATGATGATGATGAATTGAGAGAGAGAGAGAGAGAGAGAGAGAGAGTTATTAGGAGATATATTAAACCACTTATTGTGCATTGAAGTGAAACAGGAACAGTCAGCATAGTATGGAAGCATAAATATGATTTATTGAGTATATATTCTTCACATGAAGGTGACACTTGTATAGATAGACAGATGGACAGATAGACAGATAAATAGATACAGAAGAATAGATAAACAGATAAATAGATAGACAGATAAATAAATAGACAGATAAATAGATAGACAGATACATAGATAGACAGATAAATAGATAGACAGATAAATAGATACAGAAGAATAGATAAACAGATAAATAGATAGACAGATAAATAGATAGACATATAAATAGATAGACAGATAAATAGATAGATAAATAGATAGACAGATAAATAGACAGATAAAATATGAGATAAATAGATAGACATATAAATAGATACAGAAGAATAGATACACAGATGAATAGACAGATCAATAGATAGACAGATAAATAGATAGAGATATAAATAGATAGATAAATAGACAGATAAATATATAAGATAGATGGACAGATAAATAGACAGATGAATAGACAGATAAATAGATAGACAGGTGAATAGATAGACAAAGGAACAGACAGACACCTATGCAAGCTGGCAGCCAGACAGACAGATATGTGAGTAAGTAGATTTGTAAGTATGCAGTAGTACTATAACTTACTCAGGACGATGCTATCAACCCGTGAATATTTGGCAGTAATTATTTTCTAGAAAATATTTTACTTTCAAGAGGTTAACATAACTACATTTTGAATAGTTGCCTGCTTTCGAGTGTGAACCCGGTACATTTGCCGCTCGAGGAAAACTGTACCGCTACAGAAATTGACATATACGAGAAGATCGCCTATATACGAAAGAAATGATTTATGGCTTGTGTCACGTTGTCGACCAGATCACATTTGTAAATAAGAGCTATTATGACAAATCTTGCTCACGTGACACAATCTCAAAAATAATTTCATTTTTTTTTTGCAGATTACTCTCAGACCAGATGACAATCACGCCACACAACGGAAATGCAAGATTGCATGGCTTAAGATAGTCGATTAAACTGTCATTTATACGTCTTTGAGATTAGTAACTGCAAGACGGCTAATACAACGAGTTATTCCATCACGTGAACTCAGGCATGGATTAAAGTAGGTGAAACATGCACGAATATCATAGGAAATTATCGGATGTTTCCGTATTGACGACCCTTCTTCAGAGGGTATCTAATACCGTCTGTTCCTTGTCGTGCTGAAGATATCGCCCTACAAGGTTTCTATTTCTAAGAAAAGCCTGATTCTAGTAGCCGATTATAACGGCGATACACTGAAAGGCCCGGATTATTATGAGAACATCTGCACGGTCATAGTTGTGTCATGAGAATCACGCCAGTCAACTATGATTTCCTAAATTTGCGCTGGTACCCATTTCATGATTCTGGTTACAATCGGGTGTCGTTTGTTCACGATCGACTTATAATGGTTTCGTGAAGAAAAGGTTAATAACCAAATGTTGTATTCATTATAAGATATTCTACGCCAAATAGTGGTATTACCATCAATTAGAGAATAGCTACACTGTTTAGCATGCATGTATGTCGTAGGAGACTATTAAGGAGGTATTTAGAGTAGAGCCATCCCATCGAAGTGACCCAGTATCCATGCTGAAGTCGGATATGTTATACTGAATGTCCAGACATTGCAGCTAATCTGTAACCCATGACACAATGCAGTCCGTTCTTCGGATTAAATCCTACTAACATGCAGGAGTTCGAGAACGAACGAAGATTTTTTACATGATACTGCTGTTCAACAAATGTTCTATTTCTCCTTATACAAGTGTGTTTCAAATGACATCTTTATAAATGTATAATATTCTAATATAAAATAATGCCTTGTAATGTAAATATTGTTATTAAGGATGTCATGAGCGTCCTGCACGTGTAATCTTGGTTCAGGTAAACAATGTCACTTCATAATGGAAGTTTTAAAATGGCTGTGCGATTTTTGACATGCCGAAACAGCGTTCTGTTACCCGAACTTGAACAGTCTTGTGGTACAACCAATAGAAATTCAATGGCGAATGATGGTCAAGTATCTATCTCTCGATAAACCCGTAACTGTCTGTCTCGTAGAGGTACCACATTGGGTGCATCAACATACGGTCTACATTTATATTTTCAGCGCTGTGGACTAAAGGTAGCATTGGCAGCAACATGCCGTCGGGGATGAAGATATCTCTTCATGTACTGAACCGCAGCAACTATTAATTGGGATAGCCAGTTCCCTTCCTCGTTGTCTTTACTTTCCCTAACTAAAGCGTCAGGTGTGTTTACTTTCCCTAACTAAAGCGTCAGGTGCCCATTTACAGCTGGGTAGAATGGAAGAGTGATCGTATTAGGTGCAAAATCAGCACCCTAATAATTTTTTTTTCCTGCTCGGAAGTGGGTTTCGAACTTGGCACGCTGTAATCCGGTGATATTAAGTAAGCTCACTATCAAATAAGCTACTGCGCTCAACACGATGTGGGCAAGTGAACGAAAAATCTTGTTCTGTCCAGTCTTCAAAGTTGTTTGTTCAGGCTTTACTTTAATCTCATATTTTTCTTCCACCCTCGGTGGTTAAATGTTGCATCTTTTCTGACAAAGAATCGACGGTCCAGTTAAGTGATATATGATTTTAAATCCAGCAAGCGGTATGTGTGGAGTAGCAAATCGGAAAAGATGGTTGTGTCTGTGGTAAGCTATTCACGGCCGGGTCTGAAATATTGAATAGTAACCCCTTGAGTCGATGCAACCCTTGAATCATTCATACTGTTGTACAGTACCATACAGTTTCTGCAATGTTGCTGGGGGCTGACTTTCAAGTGAGATTAATTCGTTTGTAGTCAGAACATCACAAGACTCCAAGCACACTCATAAGTGTTCTGGTATCCTCTTAGATGATACTTAGATCTACCATTAAAGGATGACTGATTAAATGATGACTGATTAAATGATGACTGATTAAATTATGACTGATTAAATGATGATTGATTAAATGATGACTGATTAAATGATGACTGATTAAATGATGACTGATTAAATGATGACTGATTAAATGATGACTGATTAAATGATGACTGATTAAATGATGACTGATTAAATTATGACTGATTAAATGATGACTGATTAAATGATGACTGATTAAATGATGACTGATTAAATGATGACATTAAATGATGACTGATTAAATGATGACTGATTAAATGATGACTGATTAAATGATGACTGATTAAATGATAACATTAAATGATGACTGATTAAATGATGACTGACAGTTGGCTGACAAACATTAAGTGTACATTGGCGATCATTTGGGAAAACTCCACATTTCAACCGCAGTTCCTTTATTATGGAGATAGAAATAGAGTCATGTCTCACAGTCATTTTATTTTCCCGTGTTCTTTCTCTAATAGAGTTCAAAATATCCGTACGATCCATTGCTCTATCGCAAGACACATTAACAACGCTAGGCAGCCGATCCTCTCTTTCTTTGACTTGAACACCCGCATGACCAGAAACGAAAATATACGGAACACAAATCAGGCTAGATAAAGAGGGACATCGTATAATGCACGAGTATATATCCTAAAGTAATGGTTCTTATATTAACCATATTTACAGTTGTGTTGTACATTTTTAACATTCATCATCGTTCTCTTGTGCCGTCTCCGCAACTAAGGAACTACGGTTGGTTGCAATGAACCTCCAACATCCTCCACCACTTGCTTTGGTTGCACACTCTGCTAGAATATAACCTGTGCTTATCATGAAGTGTTCTTCTTCTTTTATCTCTGCCTACTTCTTGCTAGTCTCCCCTAGGTTCTAATTTCAAGTTCGTCAACAAGGTGACATGCCTTTTAAGATGGTCAAAAATACCTTATTTTTGATTTTTATTTAGTTTAATAGTTATTTTTTCATATGAAGTGTTGTCAGATCCACTTTGTTAATTTTCTTTTCTTTTCGTAAATGTTCCTATTCTTCATTATATCCGCATCAATTTAAAAAGTATCAATTGTAGTGCCTTCCAGTGCGTTTATTGTCCATGTTTATGATCCATATATTAATGTATAATAGATTTAACATTTTCTAAATCGATTTTTTCGTGTCTTTGTGATTTGTTTAGATATTAATATTTCTCTCGTTTCAGTATTCATCAATATAGAAAAGCGTATTTAAAGTTTTCATTTGAAGCACGTCCCATTTTATTTTACTTTCTTTTCGCTTTATACCTCTTCATGCTTTGCAGCGTCGGGGTAGAAGAGTTCTCTGGAGCCGGCCTTTCTGTTTCTGTAAGCTTCATATATTTTTATATTCGTTCACTTTTATTTCTGCAATCAATCTTGTGCATAGTCTGCCCCTGCTGTGTATCCGACGAGTCTGTATAGCAATAATTATTTAAGGGACACTGTCTAATGGTAGTCTGGAAGCACAAGAAAGCCACTTGATCTGTTGTCTTCGTATATAATCTTGGATTGCCATTGTGTTTCATTCATCGATTGTTTTCATTTCTAATTCTGTCTCTTATAGTTACTTCAAGAATTCTACATAGAAAAGTAATTTCTATTATTGACAATTTATTTGACAGTGAACAGGATAAAACACATTCCATTCTCTGAACTGTAATCTGTTAATCGATCAGAACTTTGAAAGCGGCATCAAAAATACACAAAAATGTTCTGTGAATCACCTACAATACTTCTAAAATAAACATTAAATTTACATTAATTTCCCTCAATTTCCAACAGTCGATTTCTGACATCACAATAACGATCTGTCCGCGAATGAAGATAACTGTACTTAGCTTCAACTTGACGTGTTCTCCATATGTCATATTAACTAACCTAGTTATACTAACAGGTTCTCCATACAAGCTATGAAAGATCACTCCACGAGAGAGTCATCGCGAAATGAACATACTCCGTACTTAAGTTGTCTGGTTTAGCCACAGCGAACTTTTGTATTGGCTGTGGTTTAAATGGTCTTTTATGAATGAAGGTATTTCATTAATGATGGTATTTCATGAATGATGGTATTTCATGAATGAAATCTTGAGAAGTGCGAAGAGTTCTGAATGGGATCATACATTAGTTTTGAAAAGTCATTACTGTGAGGACGCCAACGATACAAAATGTCAATGTAGTGAATTAACCAAGTTACACAGTAATGGCATATTGAATGATGATATGAAATCAGGTACATTCTCAGTAAGGAGTAGGTTTTAAGTTTCTTTAAATTTCATTAGCCTGTTTTCGCTTCTAATTTCTTCATTTTTATGAGAAATAATCTCTTTATGAGAAATGATATTTTTATGATAAATGATCTTCTTATGATAAATTATCTTGTATGGGAAATGATATTTTAATGAGAAATGATCTATTTATGAGAAATTATCTGTTTATGAGAAATGATTTTTCGTGAAAAATCATTAAGGGAAGTATTCTACCAGATTTTTGGCTAACATTCTAGAACTAAAATTCATTTTCAGAGATGCTAAAGACGTGGGGGGGGGGGGGGGGGTTGGTGTGGCCGGAGGGCTTATACACCCCTCATTAACCATTCCAGGTGTGCCGGGTCAATGAAAAATGCAGGTTTAAAACCGTATTACCCGATACGCTTCAATGACGTGAAACAATGAAAACGTTACTTGAATTATTTTAATTTATCTACGGGCGTGTATGAATGAAATCAATCTATGGAGTTGCTTTCGGGGATTTACGCTAATACTTTGGAAAGGGAATGTGTGGATGCACGCTGAAGTTGATCACAGATTTATTGATATAAGGATATTCTACATAATTTAATTATTATCAGGTTGAAATCCATCAGATTATAATCCTCGTCAGGTAGCATATCCTGGACAAGCTGTAGCGGTCGTCACAACCTTTCGATACGGTGATAGATTTTGAGCCAATAATCCTGCTTCTGTTAGTGTCATGATCAGGTGTATTGATATTGTCATCGATCTTCTTCGTGGTCTACTTCTTTTTCACCCCCCGCCCATCAACAGCATGGTTTATATGTTGTCGTGTCATTTGTTATGGCCAAATTATTGTAATGTCAGGTGAGAGCTTGTTTTAAATAACCAGATTTATAGAGAGGTAAAAGGTAATGGAAGGTCCCATAGCAGCACCCTGCCGTCGGGGATGAAGATAACTCTTCATGTACTAAGCCGCAGCAACTATTAGGTCGGGTGACCAGTTCCCTTCCTTGCTGTCTTTACATCTATGGTTTCTGCCCTATGCGCCGCCTATGGCCCTGGAGGAACATAGCATAACAGTCGCAGTACGGACGTGTCATCAATTGTTGTGTAACCGCAGTACAGACGTGTCATCAATTGTTGCGTAGCCACAGCATATATGTGTTAAAGTGTTGTGTAGTGCCAATTGGTATAGATAGTCGCAGTATAGACATGTCTCTATGGTGAACTGGAGAAGGGTACAATATCTAAAAGTGGCCAAAAGGAGCTCTACAAGGATGCATTAAAGACCTCACTAAAACCTTTGGGGAGCACGGTAGCCTAGTTGATTGCTTGCTTGATGTTACTGGATTATAGCGTGCAGGTTCGAAACCACGTCCGGACAAACAAAAAAGCTGGGTTTTATTTCTTGCTTAACACGAACACTCCTCCAGCAGCAGCAAAGACGTGTCATCGATTGTTGTGTAGAAGCAGCATAGATGCGTCATCGATTGTTGTGTAGTAGTATAGATGGGTGAGTATAGTATCAGTATAGACACGTCTAAATTGTTTAGTAGCAGCATAACCGCGTCATCAATTGTTGTGTAGTATGAGAAGCATATAGCCACCTAAAACAAGCAGCTCTGTGCATGACAAACATTGGATTAGATGCAAAGTAAATGATCTAAAAAAGAGAAAGAATATATTCGATAAATTGTTACACTTCACACGCACAACAATCATGGGTTAAAATTTCATGACGGCGCTTGATGCTGGTTCGTGGTTGGAACAGAACTTGAGGAAGATTATAATTAACAAACAAAGATATCAATAAAACAGCGGCAACAGCGTCAAGATTTTTAACAAGTCAGAACAAACAAAAATACACGTCAGAGGAAAACAAAAATGATGTCCACGATGGAAAGAAATAAAGGATGCATAAAGTCAAAAATAAAATTGTTTGAAAAAGAATTGATGTGAAACCAGTTGGAAGTCTTTGTTTTCTTTTCTTTCCCTCCACGGCCCTCTCTGACACAGCTTCCAGAACTGGTCAACAATATTGAGTTGAAAATTCTATATTTGTACTTTACATTGTTCTCGAATCATGGGGAAATTGAAATTCAATAATGGATGGTGTGTGAATAAGAGACATGGGTGAAGTTAAGGAAAACTCATGATATAGACATTTGCGAACATTTCGTGATAGTATATGGTAAATAGTAAATCATTTAGTAACTTCTCAAATAGATTACTGTTTATGTTCCTTCAGCACCGTATATGCAACATTGTTCAGACGCCGAATACGCAGCATTGGTCAGACTCTGAATACGCAGCATTGATCAGAAACAATATCTCTTCAGTTCAAGCGATGTGATGTTGTCGTGGGTAATTCTTGTATGCTGTTGATACCAATAGCCATACCTTCTATGGTAGCTGTTCTGCACAGCCGCGTAGTCTTTCTATTTTTCTTTTGCCATCTGGTACCCAATTTAGTGTTTGTTGTTGCAGTCTGTTTTATTTTATTCTAAATCTATCTATCTATTGTCATTTCCGCTGGTGCCGTGAAGCGCCGTGGGGGGATTTCATTTCATTAATGAATTTTGTCTTTGGCCGTTTAGTTACACTGGCCATAGTAAGCCAGTGTCTATTTAATGTTTCTTTGATTGTCTTTGAACATCTTGGTCTTCCTCATGTCTTGTAGCGCCGTCATCTTCTGCTGTATGCACAAAGGGCTGGTTGCGCAGCTTTCATTCTCATGACGGGACCAAACCATCCGGTTTGGTTCCTCTCGATATAGTCTTGACTTGAGATAGTCTTTACTTCTTTCCTGATATCTTCATTTCTCCGGCGGTCTCTTCTCGTGACATTTATAGCTTTCCTAAACCATCTCCTCTCGCAAACTGTGATCTTTTTCCCTTGTGTATTCGTCAATAGCCATGTTGTACCCATGCAGATTAATGTGTTTTTAAGTATTAATGACATCTGGTATGTCACAGTATTTGCTTTTTGGCACCTTGTTTCAAACTATATGTCTGATATAGGTCCATCATTTTTTTCTTATTATTATTATTGAAAGGTATTGTTGTATGGTGCAGTCTATTGCTTGTTTGACTTGAATTCTTTCGAATCATTTTTGTTTGAAGAGTTTTTTAAGACCTTTATTTCCAAATTAAATTAATGGGTTTTTTTCCCATTGCTTTTGTTATTCTTAAGCTTTCACGCGTATTATATTATTGGTAAACTTCACAACCATATGTTAATACGCATATTACATTATTGTTGAACTTGCTAACCATATGTAATACGCATATTACATTATTGTTTAACTTGCTAACCATATGTTAATACCCATATTACATTATTGTTGAACTTGCTAACCATATGTAATACGCATATTACATTATTGTTGTACTTGCTAACCATATGTAATACGCATATTACATTATTGTTGAACTTGCTAACCATATGTAATACGCATATTACATTATTGTTAAACAGTTCTAGTTTGGTATATTTACCTATTCTTCTTGAGTTACAGATATTTGTTTTGGTGTTAAATGCACTTGATGCAAGCCGTAACTATGGTAGATATCTCTTTTGTTTTCTCAATCTTGCAAAATATATGTAAAGATGAAAATTGCACACAAGCAGTGCACACGAAGTACAGCAACTTGCAATGATATACTCATTACGGAAGGAAATTACTAGAGCACTTTTCACTAACTTTTTCCAAATTCAAAATGACATATCTCAGAAAATATATATAACGCATATAACTGAAATTGTGTGTGTGAATTTGAAATGGTATAGGCCCTTTGAATTAAATTTTTCATTAAAATGCTGCCAGTGGTTTCAATTTTCCTTTATTGAGATATATATTAAAATATCTACTTGTCAACTCACATCTCACACACATTTTTAAGATGTTTACAGTCAATTATACGACATCGTTTACACATGATTGGTTTATCATACAATTCGCAAGATTTAAGCGTGAAATTGCACCATTTTGCACTCATAATCATAGGACACGCGGTGCTTAAGATTGCATCCGGTGTAATGTCTGAAGTAGTAAAATTTCTTTTCTCGTTACACAATAATTAGTATGCAGACAAAAATCACAGAATTTCATTCGTTTATAAAAACTTAACATGATGCACAAATATAAAGTGTTGGCTATATTTATTGGGTTTAACCACATATAACATTAAATGCAAAATAATGGCTTTACTATCTTAAAACGGTTAATCAGATAATTACATTTGTTTGAGGACAAAGCTGATGAAACGTGCTATACAGCCCCATGTGCCATCTTTGGAGAACAAAAGGGACTAGCTGGCTAAGATCATGAAAAAAAACAACAACTAAGGCAGGTTACTGATTGAGTATATATTATAATTAGAAAATAAATATGGATGCCAGAAAATGGAAGATAGAAAAATTCAGCGCTTGTCAAGCATTGATTCTTTTCTTCCTTTTTCTTTTCACTTTATACCCACCCCTTTATGTCTTGTAGAATCAGGGATAGAAAAGTTCTTTAGAGATGGTTTTTTTTGTGTTTTTCATATATGTTTGTTTTTATTGACTCTCATTTCTGTAATCCGCCGTTTGCAAGGTCTACCCCAGGCATTTATCTGTGTCTGCATAGTCTTTTTCGATAAGTGCTGAGAAACTCTCCATATTTCGTACGAGCGTTTTCATTCTACACTGTCGATTTACTAGCCCAGTCACAATATTGTTTCAGCGTCTCCAAATGGTTAAAACGTGTTCTATCACATTCAGAAAAGAAATCACATATTCCATCTAGAAAACACTGAAAACACCGAACTTTGATACGGAGCACAAATACAAAGAAGTAAGTAAACAATAGGAACAACATTGGGAGAATCGATGGAGGACTATGCGTGTTGGTGCATCTAACGCAGTACTCCTGCGGACCTGACAGGTTTTAGAGTTATGGATACAGATCCTTTTGCACATTCTAACCATAAAACTTATTTCATATTTCTCAATATTACATTTCGTATGTTATTACACAATATAAAATATAATTTGTTGACCAGAACGGAGACTCTGAAAATAAATAAATAAGGAAGGGCACATGAATGAAAATACTCAAGTGTCCATGAAATCGATCTCTAAGGAGAGGGATGATTGAGAATGTCCGGGATAGGAGACTTCATAAAAGGGGAAGAGATTCGTGACAGAGGACGTGTCAGAGAGACAATGAACGAAAACAAACGATGAATTGAATAAATCAACGATGAAGTGTCCTCGTTAATCAAAATGGTAAGACGGGGAACTGGAGAGAGAGGGAGAGAGAGAGAGAGAGGGAGAGAGAATAATAGCTAGTTTAATATGTTTGACTAATATGTTTGACTAATATGTTTGACTAATATGTTTGACTAATATGTTTGACTAATATGTTTGACTAACAGCCATAGGACTATGGCTACATCCTTTTCATGGCAGTATATTATTTTGTTTCGTTATATTTACCCATTTTATTTGTATTTATTTAATTTTCTGATATATTCTGTTGCTGTTTTTTGACAAGGAGCTTTGGCCGCAACGTCGAATATGTCTTTATTTTTCATTTAGTTTGATCATTTATACTTTTCAATACGTGTACAGGATCATTTGTTACAATTTCCTAAATAGTTGCAGTGTATTTATTACGGCTTGTGGTAACATTTTGCATTTATTTATCATATTTATTATGTGATTAAAACAGCCCGTCGCAGACCCTGATGACAGTAGCCATATAGGCCTACGTCTGTCGTTGCATTGCAGACCCTGATGACAGTAGACATATAGGCCTACGTCTGTCGTTGCATTGCAGACCCTGATGACAGTAGCCATATAGGCCTACGTCTGTCGTTGCATTGCAGACCCTGATGACAGTAGACATATAGGCCTACGTCTGTCGTTGCATTGCAGACCCTGATGACAGTAGCCATATAGGCCTACGTCTGTCGTTGCATTGCAGACCCTGATGACAGTAGCCATATAGGCCTACGTCTGTCGTTGCATTGCAGACCCTGATGACAGTAGACATATAGGCCTACGTCTTTCGTTGCATTGCAGACCCTGATGACAGTAGCCATATAGGCCTACGTCTGTCGTTGCATTGCAGACCCTGATGACAGTAGACATATAGGCCTACGTCTGTCGTTGCATTGCAGACCCTGACGACAGTAGCCATATGCATCCGTTGTTGCATCTTAATAAAGTATACTGCACACGTAGAAATGACTAAAAGTCCAATTCAAGTAAAGAAACCCGTACCAGATTTGAGACGTGTTAGTCGGAGTATATTCGTTTAAGAGGGGGTTACCAATGTTTACCCCTACCCTCTAAACAAGGCGACAGTACGCTAAGACGTTTATCACTCATAATACGCCAGGTTAAAACAGATTCAAAACAGGTTACCAAATGTTTCTATATAGCATGAATCTGTTTCAATATAAACTTTCTACCAAATGTTTCTATATAGCATGATTCTGTTTCAATATAAACTTTCGACCAAATCTTTCTATATAGCATGATTCTGTTTCAATATAAATTTTCCTAACAAACATCTTGAAATAAAAACAAACAATAAGTAAACATACCAAACTGCGACTATTTCACTACAATATAACTTCTATATAAACGAATGGTTGCGAAAGCTGAAAAATAACATACAAAAAAAAAAAACACTGACGAATCAATGAAATTCGTTTAAAAATAAATGTCTTAGAAAACTCTTAAATATTTAGCCAGAAAGAGTTCAAGTCAAAACAAACATGTAAGAGAAGACACAAAACAGCAACATGGGGCTACAACAAAAAGGAGAAAATGATGGATATAAATATATTGGAAATATACTTGAATGTAGCATAATTCGCGTAGTTCGGGTCAAAAAATAAATAGTAGCATATCCTATTTAGTACGCAGATATTAAGCCAGACGTTTTTTGGCCGTGGTGATTTTCTAAGCAATGTAAATACGTTCAGCAGTTTGCCATAGTTTTGTGAACGTTTCGTGTGCACAATTGCATGTGACGAATTCGAACTTGGTTCCTTGGCCGTCACAGACGAGCACTGTACCACATCGTCACAGAAAAGAACAACAATAACTTGTTATTCTCTTTGAGATAAAAGTGTTGTATAAGCTCCGTGAGGATATTACATTTATATCTTATACCGAAAACGGCTATGCTGTGCCTAAAGGTGAAAATAA
Source organism: Meghimatium bilineatum (assembly GCA_034231615.1). NCBI lineage: Eukaryota > Metazoa > Mollusca > Gastropoda > Stylommatophora > Philomycidae > Meghimatium > Meghimatium bilineatum. The sequence goes on along the minus strand of CM067314.1, from coordinate 26,790,659 downwards.
CGCAGCTGTGCCGCAAAACTAGCAGCGCAGCGTACTTATCCTCTCCGTCACAATTCACATGATTATTCATGCTGATTATTTGAGAACGAACGTAGAAGAAGAACTGTTAGAACAGCCTGACAATCAAATAAAATGGCTTGGGCAACCATATATAAACAGCTGGCCTTATCTAGTCCAGCCCTCTTCTAGCCAGGCTTGTCCATAGAAATGTTATTCCCATGCGATTCCCATGGGAAACGTCCCATGGGATGGGATGGGATGGGACAGCACATATTTGTATTTCCCATGGCCAGATTGTTGTTGAGTAAGTTACGAAAACGGATGTCACCAGCTCTCGTTATAAACTCTGTGTACATCAGATTAGCATGTAAGATGAACATTGTGGAAATGGTTCACGGATTACCCGAATTAACTGAATTAGTAGAAGCAGTCGATCAGCGGGAAATTGATAATGTGCTGAATGAGCAGAGTGACTCAGAAATTGGTCTAATAAAATGAGAGTGTCAGAATGATACTGAATTGTCATAAAGTTAATAAATTTTGTCGTTTTGCATGTCTCTTTGTATATGTAGTCCTATTTAGTAGACACTAAACCTAAACTTTCATAAATTTCATAATTTTATTTTAAATGTATTCCATATTAATATTATAATAGTAATCCCATGGGATGGGATGCGCAGGCATAAATTGCCATGGGATGGGATGGGATGGGACAGAAAAATATGTCCCATGGACCATGCTGCTTCTAGCTAAATATTGTACAATTAAATACTTTATAGTAAGCCCCATATAGTAAAGCCCATATAGTAAGCACCACATAGTAAAGCCCACCAAAAGAAATATCAATGAAGTTGTTCTAAAAACCAGAGTGTAAACATTAATGAGGGTATGCACTCGTAATGTCATTTAAATTTGTAAGAAACGAAACTAACGATAATATATCAGTTTGCGTGCTGGTCGAGAGTTCATGTCTGGACAATGTGAGTGGACAGTTTAATAAATTACAACGTGGAACAAGGAGCTCAGCCGTAAAAAACAACACAACTAGCAAATTAAACAAGATAGAGAAGCAGGAATTAGATCACTAAACATCTGAATTAGAACCGATTCAGTGAAGAAAAAAAACAATGAGATTTGAACATTATGAACGTTGTAAATAGCTGAATTACTAATTAGGTACGCTGAAATTTTTTGTTGTGAAAGACAAAAAAGAATATTCTTTGAACCAATGTCGTCTACAGAACAGACTTACGCAGAAAATAAAGAAATCTTTATTGTTTATGTTTTTTAAATAATTGTCTTGCATTTCGTTGGTCACTATTTATATAATTGGTTATGCGTGCCAAAAAAAAGCCTAGGCCGACCAATAAACGCACGGAAATAATCACAAATCAGGATTTCAGTTTATGATTACATTTTTATACATAGGTCATTGCTGGAGCACGGTCAAAATTGTATCAATATCAGGGACATCGCGGGTAATCGGCAAGCAACTTTGATCAATGTGTTTTTCTTCACATACATGTATCGATACAAACAGCCGAAGTAGCACAGTGTATTTATTCTCTTCAAATACATGTATCGATACAATTAGCCCCAATGTGTTTATTCTCTGCTTAAACAGGTAGTGATACAATCAGCCCCTGAGTGAAGATACACTTTGAAGGCCTTCATAGTCTATTTGTAGTTTTTATACTGGTCTCCTTCTAGCACGTCTATGGAGACACACAATGTCATCATCATCATATGTGTGTCACATCTGAGACATTCAAGTCGCTACCATTAGATCATGCCAATAGTGGCTTTTAACTCACTGCTATTAGATCATGTCAATAGTGGCTTATAACTCACTGCTATTAGATCATGCCAATAGTGGCTTATAACTCACTGCTATTAGATCATGCCAATAGTGGCTTATAACTCACTGCTATTAGATCATGCCAATAGTGGCTTATAACTCACTGCCATTAGATCATGCCAATAGTGGCTTTTAACTCACTGCTATTAGATCATGCCAATAGTGGCTTATAACTCACTGCTATTAGATCATGCCAATAGTGGCTTATAACTCACTGCCATTTGATCATGCCAATAGTGGCTTATAACTCACTGCCATTTGATCATATTGATGATGATGTTCGTCCGTCGTGATCGACGATGACCAAAAACTCAACCATAATAATAATAACAATAAATAATAAAATAATAAAGTTAATAGTGCGTTTTTAAATGACTAGCAAGTCCAATGCGCGCACAAAATGTTCTTTTACAGAATTGACAACAATAGAAGGTATCTGTGTGAGGTTGAGATGTTTTTTCTTTTCTACGTGTCCGCTTCTGTCTTGCAGTTTCTTGTCTGAATTCTTCTGCCGCTAGTGCTCCCGTTCTAATGCTGTAACGCCAAGCCGTTCTATCCTGAGCGAGGCTCTCCCAAGCGCCTACGTCAATGTTAAGATGTTTCAAGGATGACTTGAGCGTGTCTTTGAAACGCTTTTTCTGTCCACCAGCTTTTCGAAATCCTGCCTTGAGTTCTCCATAATATATTTGTTTTGGCAATCGCGAGTTCTCCATACGCACAAGATGGCCTGCCCAGCGTGCCTGCGCCTTCATAAGTATTGTGTGGATGCTTATTGAGGTTGATTTTTCCAAGACCTCGTAGTCTGGTACTTTGTCCCACCAATGGATGTTTAGTAATTTACGTAGGCAGGTAAGATGGAAATGATTTAACTTTCTTGCATGTCTAGCATACACTGTCCACGTTTCGCAGGCGTATAGTAAGGTTGGTATAACAGCAGCATGATATACTTGTAGTTTGGTGGTTGTTCTTATACCTCTTCTGTCCCATACATTTTTGCGTAATCCGCCAAATACAGCACTAGCTTTTGCCAGTCTCTTGTTAATTTCCACATCAATGTTGACATCGCGAGAGAGAGTGCTTCCAAGGTAAGTAAAATTGTCGACTACCTGCAGTTTTTCCTTATTGACGATGATGGAAGTAGCAGTATGTTGGCTATTTGATGTTGCTTGGTGCATGACTTCTGTTTTTTGTGTGTTAATAGTGAGACCAAAGTTGTTGCAGGCCTTTGAGAAGCGGTCTATGGTGCTCTGCATGTTTACGACAGAGTCAGCATACAATGCACAGTCGTCAGCATAAAGTAATTCTCTAACAGTACTAGATTTAGTTTTCCTGTTTGCTTTTAGACGACGTAAATTGAAAAGACCACCATCCGTTCTGTAATTGATCATTATGCCTGCTGTTTCATTAGTATGGTGTGTTTCCGTTAACATGGCTGTAAATAACAGGCTGAAAAGAGTAGGGGCCAGCACACATCCCTGCTTTACACCATTTGTGACAGGGAATGCAGGAGATACTCCTCCGTCGCAGATAACACTAGCCATCATACCGTCATGAAATTGTCGTATCACAGTGACAAGTTTTGGGGGGCATCCGAACTTTGTAAGCACCTTCCACAGTCCTTCTCTGTTAACGGTATCGAATGCTTTAGTTAAGTCCACAAATGTTGCTAAGAGTTCACATTACACTGACAATATTACACTGATCATATTACACTGACAATATTACACTGATCATATTACACTGACAATAGAAGACGGATATCTCCTGAAAATCTTTCTGTATCTTCATCAAGTATATTTTGGTCTTTAAGATTTAACTAACACCAAAATCATATGTAAACTATTTAGTATTCTATACTTGGGACTAAAGCCATGAGCTTATGGACTGCCGAATCAACAATTGTATTTTATCATACAAAGATGTGTCTTGAATCTATTTTCACTTTTAATTCTTTAGTACTTTTACAAGAACACGAAATATGTATTTGTACTTACATTCGCATCACTACTTACACCCTGATATGTATTTGTACATCATATATGTTTCACACTTGACTAGATCAACGTTATGTTCCCTCTCTATTGTGTGTTCTTTGGTTTCTTAAAGGCATCAAATTCTCTTTATTGTGTGTTCTTTTGTTTCCTTAAAAACATCAAATTCTCTTTATTGTGTGTTCTTTTGTTTCATTAAAAACATCAAATTCTCTCTATTGTGTGTTCCTTGGTTTCTTCAAAACATCAAACCCACTTCTTTAAAAAAATGAGTAAAACTACATATCTTTGTGTTTTCATCTGCGCGTAACAGTACGAAGACAATGTGCGACAGTTTCAAGATTGAAATATCCACACATTGTGTTTAACAGAAAGGAAATTACTAAAACGTTCTGCTTGTTAAAAAAAAGTGCATATCAGATGCTATTATATACCACACACCAAAAATATTTCTATTCAAATATTAAACAGTTTTAAGTTCTCGAGAGATATACAAAACGTGAACGGGAAATGAGAACGTACTCTAGAATATAATTTGAAACGAATTTGAAGTTGTTATACTGACATAAAATGATCGATGTAATAATACTTATCAAGTAAAGCTATGAAACGTATTTAGTCCATGTGGCTTAATTCAACTGAAACATCGTTTAGCAAAGTGTATGAGATTGAGGGGGGGGGGGGGGGAATGAAGTTTAAAGGGTGGATGCACAGTTTTTACTACACATTTTAGTTTTACTACAGTTTACCATTCATTCGTGTCTGGGGCATTTTTTCTGATAGGTATTTATATTGTTTCGTTAAATCTAATACATTTGTTTGACGATATCGAATATTACTTCCATTATTTGCTTCATTTTTTTCCGGCAAATTACAGGCTAATTATTCAGTATACACTCTTGAATCACATTCTCTGTTTCACATGCGCATGCTTGCACAATAACTACATGTGCAACTATCGTCTGCCAAGCATATTGATCGCATAACTGGATGTTGTAATGCCATAACCCAAGTTTTTCAAATAACATATCTCATTTATATTCCGAACCACTTTAAGTTGTGACTTACTTATTGACTTGTCCTTCTCTGTGACCTTTCTCTGAGTATTCATTCATATTTACCAGGCTCACAAATTTTATACGACGTTCTTAAGAATGATTATACCACGCAATCTTGAGCAATATTTCTATCATCGCAAATGTCGCGTACCGCCTTTGATTGCGCTAATCCAATTGATCTAAACCACTGCGCTAACAAAATCAAAGATTTAACCAAATTTTTCCAAAAATCAAATGTTTACCTGTGATGATTAAATTCGTAGATATAGAATTGATATTGCATGTAAGGATAGATCTAAAGGACAGAGTATTGGAACTGATCCTTGATCTTTCAGCGCGGAGTCGCTGGAATCTTTGATTTTTTATTTATTTATAAACATGATCAAGAAATATGGCAGAAATCGTGGAAGATGAATGGAAGAACATATATTTTGTTTGAATAATCGGACATGATTGAGAGACAATAAATCATAACGGGAATTGGGGCAGAAGGAACAAGCCAGATGTTTCAATATTCAAACGTGTTATCTTCGATAAACTGCCAAAACAGTCATGAAAGCAGTGGTTCTCAGCCGTTTCTGGCTTCTTTCAACAGAGTTGCCAGATCGTTAAAGTTGATTATAATCAAATCTCAAGTAACATATGTCGAAAAACTGCTAAATTTCTAACCTATTAATCATTTTCAAACCGACCAAAATACACAAATTACCAAAACAGAAATTTCTGGCATAGGACCTCATAAAAGGACAAAATAAGTAAAGTTTTCCATTAAATATCCAGTTTCTGGCAACACTGCACATTAGGAACAATACTACATTTCCTTCCTTGCCCCTCCCCCCCCCCCCCTTTTTCCTCTTGCTCTCACCATGTAGAATTATTTTTTAAATCGTCTAATCTCATCAAGACCTGCTATTATACCATTGGTAGCCTATCTTTTACGTTTTTCACTGCAGCTGATGCGTTTAAATTAAATGAAACAATAGTTTTTACATTTATGAAACATTTTCTGATTCAAATCAGCGGTTTTAAAAAAAAATTATGCAAATCAGAACCGGATATAAAGTATTAATTCTTTTCGTTCACTGTCATCAAGTCACAGCCATCATTCCTATCGCGTGCGTTCCCCAGTAGCATCAACATAAGTTTGACATTGGCATCTCAAACTATTGCAGAGTGTCCCCTGAAGCTCCAGGAGATTAAGACAAAACGTACGTGGACATATAACACATTAGAAAAACGTATATCGACCCAAATAAGCTCCCGGCCTCTGAGATCAAGTTTAACAAAGATTTATAACCAATATATATTTCGTTTCCAATACATTAATGTATGGTTCAGAAACATGGATAATGAGAAACTCTAGAAGCCAGAAATAACTCCTGTGATGTGTATATTTCCATGTATGTATAATACAGTATAAACTGCGCATGAATAATTGACAAAATCAGTAATGAGTAAAGTTTCAATTTCTAGACCACAAAAGTTGAATGTGAAAGTTGAATGTGACAATTGAATGTGAATGTTGAATGTGAATATTGAATGTGAAAGTTGAATGTGAAAGGTGAATGTGAAAGTTGAATGTGAAAGTTGAATGAAATTACACATAATATTAAAAAGGTACAATCTGACGACTTCTCCCCATTATAAACCTATATTTCTTCCTTCCTATGTAAAGTTATTTATCTTTTTTATGTGAGAACGCTCTGTACAGCTTGTTCTATGTTCTATGTGTTGGATGTACAGCTTGTTCTATGTTCTATGTGTTGGATGTACAGCTTGTTCTATGTTCTATGTTCTATGTGTTGGAATCACTATCTTTCCAAAATCTAGACTGAATTTGTTCAAGCTGAAACAGAAGAATGAGAAGACATTTTTGACGCTCTCACGTAACATTTTTATTCTCTCTCAGAGTTCCGTAATTTAATTTCCGTTTAACAACTATAATTCCTGTTATTATTTGTAACAAACAGGGAGATCTCTGTGCATGTTCGCTAACCTAGAACATTCATAAATCGAATAATAACCTGCTTTCACGGCAGAGAAACAAGGGGAAGGGGGAGGGTAGATGACCTCTACCTCAATACTTTCCGTGTTTTTACTACTTCCGCTGAACCGAGGTCATGTGTAACCATATCGCTAGTATACTAAGACAGCCGTACGAGAGAATGTGTTCTCATACACGGTGGTTACCAAGCTCAAAGCTAAACCTCGGTCACACATTCTCCACTTTTTTACCGCTGTCTTGCGTTGCTATCGACTAGCCACACACGTTATCGCAATGGGTTATGATGATGCTACCCTGACCGTTCGATGTGCGTTCTGTACCAATCCGCTACAGACCCGGGTGGATTACATGTGAGGAAACCCAACTACAATTAATCCAAACCTCTACTCCTTTTGAACTCTTATTTTTATTCCTCTTTCGAGTACAGGTGACACACAGGTTACACACAGGTAGCAAAAGGTGACACACAGATGCATACATTCTAAGGTATAACTCCTTCAAAGTTTAATATTCACATTAGATCATATAATGGCTTGAAGACTCACTCAATTCACAGAAACTTTGCTATTTTTAAGAAACAAGTTGCCCGCTAATAAAGAAAATAGACAAAAGAAATGGAGGAATGAAGATAATGTCCTTTTTTGTTAAGATATATTGCAAGAACACACGCAAAGAAAGAGTTCAGAAGGACAGACTGGAAACACTGATAAAGATGTAAGATGTATACACACGTTATTATGAGATTTCTAAAGATGCAGATCTGTTTCAAAGTTCAAGTTGAATTAGTAAAAGACATAAAAGAATGCACATATTGTGATTCTTCTTCTGCGTTCGTTAGCACACTCTCCGTTAGCAGGGTTATCTGTCGAAGACGGATGTATCGGGTACGGGCGTAAATAATACGGCGACATAACTAATTTCTATTATCTGGACTACTTCCTGGTGGACGTCTAGTAGGATAAGTCTCCTGCTGCAAGACAGATTTGGTGGGAGTTTGAGAATGAACGCTGAAGAAGATGGTTAACATGGTGAATGTTTGTGTATGGTTTACAGCCTGACTGCGATGTTTGCTCCTTTCAGTGCTATACATCTGACTTTAGCATTGATTGTGGGGCACCTTCACCTTCTATGAGAAGGGAAAACTATCAATATATTCCACAAACAGCCTTAATCGTCTCATGCTGTATACATGGCGGCTCACAGTGTTTATATTCTTTGCTAATCTATTAGCCTTATGAACCCAGGATAATTATTGGTTGGTTGTTGATCCAGCGGTCCATGGGTTCATGCCCTTTGACCCAATGCCATTGTAAGATATATGGATGTGTTTGTGAACTGTTGTTTTGTTCAATATAATGTGTTCCATTAATCTGGCCCTGGAGGGATCAGGAAATTTATTGACACGTATGTATGTGAAAAGGATTGTTAAATTATTATAAGGCCGGTCTCACAACCAGTGAAGAATTTACGTATAAGCTAAACAAGCCATAGCTTAGGGACCCCACTTTCTTTAGGACCTCAAAAAAATTATATATGGCACTGATATATAATATCTGGACTTATAAATGACCCCATATCTCAAATAGCTTAGGGCCTTATCAAGTCTAAATCCGGCGCTGTTTACACCTACGACTGATCTGTTTCAAGTCGCTTTTCAACTAAAAATTACTACTTCCACCATGTACACGTCGTTGTTACTGATTTGGCGGCTAAATTGTTTTTATTACCACAGACAAAATTATAGCATATACATTAAGTTTTGAAATTGCTTGTATTCTGGAGATATTTCGCGGTATTATTAATATTCTTCTGTTGCATATAATTTCGAAAGAATATATTATCTTACCAATTTCCTTATCCAGACAAAGTGAGAATTTCATGGCTGCAAGAACATCGCCGGATTGAGCTATAAGGATATCTCTAAATTTAACTTCAAGTCAATCTTCTTTCTTAGCACAACGACATATAAACATTTAGCCATAATGAGATCTCAAGATTTATCTAATAGGACATCTCCAGATATAGCTACACAAACATCTCCAGGTTTCGCTACACAGACATATCCAGATATAGCTACACAGACATCTCCATGTATAGCTACACAGACATCTCCAGATATAGCTACACAGACATATCCAGATATAGCTACACAGACATCTCCAGATATAGCTACACAGACATATCCAGATATAGCTACACAGACATCTCCAGATATAGCTACACAGACATCTCCAGATATAGCTACACAGACATCTCCAGATATAGCTACACAGACATCTCCAGATATAGCTACACAGACATCTCCAGATATAGCTACACAGACATCTCCAGATATAGCTACACAGACATATCCAGGTATAGCTACACAGACATTTCCAGATATAGCTACACAGACATCTCCAGATATAGCTACACAGACATATCCAGGTATAGCTACACAGACATCTCCAGATATAGCTACACAGACATCTCCAGATATAGCTACACAGACATATCCAGGTATAGCTACACAGACATATCCAGGTATAGCTACACAGACATCTCCAGATATAGCTACACAGACATTTCCAGATATAGCTACACAGACATTTCCAGATATAGCTACACAGACATCTCCAGATATAGCTACACAGACATCATCAGAATAGAATGAATACGTTGGGTATCAATCACAGAAAGTGAAGTTTACATTTCGTCTTTGGCATATCCTTCTGAATGCAGATTTACCTGAGATAAATCCAGACAGAGATAAATCATCCGAAAATTATAGATAAAATATCAGTCAAAATTAGATCACCAAGAAATCATATGTCAATCATCTGAAAGTCAATCATCCGTCAGAGATAAATCATCCGAGATTCATAGATAGATCAGCACTCAAAAATAAATCATCAATGTATCCGAGATAAATCACCCGATAGTAGGAGATAAACGATCAGTGAGAGATAAATGACCTGAAAGTAGGAGATAAACGATCAGTGAGAGATAAATGACCTGATAGTAGGAGATAAACGATCAGTGAGAGATAAATGACCTGATAGTAGGAGATAACCAATCAGTGAGAGATAAATCACCCGATAGTAGGAGATAAACAATCAGTGAGCGATAAATCACCTGATAGTAGGAGATAAACGATCAGTGAGAGATAGATCACCCGAGAGTCACAGATAAACTATCAGTCTCAGATAACCCAACAGACAGAGGAAACACCAGATAGATAAATTACCCGATAGTAGGAGATAAACGATCAGTGAGAGATAAATCACCTAAGGAGTTAAATCAAGCATCAGGAAATATAGGTGCTGTGGTAACACAAGGCAAATCAGAGTACGAGCGAAAATAGGTGTATTAAAGAGTTATAAATAGTAAAGGCGACAACGGATAAAATGGGATATCCTCATCCACATTTCGTCTCATAGAAGATATACAAATACTAAAATATAAACGATATTTCGATTAAAAACCTTCATAATAAAGGTAAAACAGTGAACAATTACCAGATGATATGTCTAGTTATCTCATCATCTACTGTACCTTGGATATACTGACAAAAGATAAAATATGACACTTGTTAATCAAGACATGCGTTTCTTCATTGTATTTGACTCTGATGAAGGCTATTTTCGTTGAAACGTCTGCCCATCTGTTTCGGTGCCAGCATATACGTTTTAGTATTTATAACACATGGATGCTCATATTCCATTCATGCTTAAATCAAGATATACAAAAATAGGTAGATGTGTTACCAAAATAAAACATGAAACAACCTAACAACCAGATACAGGGACAGACGACGTTTCGACTAAACAGCCTTCATCAGGACAAACAAATGACCACAATAAAAACACATCTTTTATGGAGACAAATAGGGTTATAATAAGGAAGAGAGGAGGACAATAGCAGATAGATAATGGAGAAAGCAAAGATGTGGCAGCATGACAGTAGAGAAGAAGGTATGGGGAGAAGATAGTAGTAAGTAGGGAGGGGAAAGTAGACTGAAGAAAGTGAGTAGACGCATGCTTGAGAAAAATAAAATCTCGGGCTAAAGCAACGAGCTGAGTTGAGAAATGCAATCTCGGGTTAAAGCAACGAGCTGAGTTGAGAAATGCAATCTCGGGCTAAAGCAACGAGCTGAGTTGAGAAATGCAATCTCGGGTTAAAGCAACGAGCTGAGTTGAGAAATGCAATCTCGAGCTAAAGAAACGAGCTGAGTTGAGAAATGCAATCTCGGGTTAAAGCACCGAGCAGAGTTGAGAAATGCAATCTCGGGCTAAAGCAACGAGCTGAGTTGAGAAATGCAATCTCGAGCTAAAGCAACGAGCTGAGTTGAGAAATGCAATATCGGGCTAAAGCAACGAGCTGAGTTGAGAAATGCAATCTCGAGCTAAAGCAACGAGCTGAGTTGAGAAATGCAATCTCGGGCTAAAGCAACGAGCTGAGTTGAGAAATGCAATCTCGGGCTAAAGCAACGAGTTGAGTTGAGAAATGTAATCTCGAGCTAAAGGAACGAGCTGAGTTGAGAAATGCAATCTCGGGCTTAAGCAACGAGCTGAGATGAGAAATGCAATATCGGGCTAAAGCAACGAGCTGATTTGAGACATGCAATCTGGGGCTAAAGCAACGAGCTGAGTTGAGAAATGCAATCTCGGGCTAAAGGAACGAGCTGAGTTGAGAAATGCAATCTCGGGCTAAAGCAACGAGCTGAGTTGAGAAATGCAATCTCGGGCTAAAGCAACGAGCTGAGTTAAGAAAAGCAATCTCAGGCTAAGGCAACGAGCTGAGTTGAGAAATGCAATCTCGGGCTAAAGCAACAAGCTCAGTTAAGAAATGGAATCTCGGGCTAAAGCAACGAGCTGAGTTAAGAAATGCAATCTCGAGCTAAAGGAACGAGCTGATTTGAGACATGCAATCTCGGGCTAAAGCAACGAGCTGAGTTGAGAAATTCAATCTCGGGCTAAAGGAACGAGCTGAGTTGAGAAATGCAATCTCGAGCTAAAGCAACGAGCTGAGTTGAGAAATACAATCTCGGGCTAAAGCAACGAGCTGAATTGAGAAATGCAATCTCGAGCTAAAGGAACGAGCTGATTTGAGACATGCAATCTTGTGCTAAAGCAACGAGCTGAGTTGAGAAATGCAATCTCAAGCTAAAGGAACGAGCTGATTTGAGACATGCAATCTTGGGCTAAAGCAACGAGCTGAGTTGAGAAATGCAATCTCGGGCTAAAGCAACGAGCTGAGTTAAGAAAAGCAATCTCAGGCTAAGGCAACGAGCTGAGTTGAGAAATGCAATCTCGGGCTAAAGCAACAAGCTCAGTTAAGAAATGGAATCTCGGGCTAAAGCAACGAGCTGAGTTAAGAAATGCAATCTCGAGCTAAAGGAACGAGCTGATTTGAGACATGCAATCTCGGGCTAAAGCAACGAGCTGAGTTGAGAAATTCAATCTCGGGCTAAAGGAACGAGCTGAGTTGAGAAATGCAATCTCGAGCTAAAGCAACGAGCTGAGTTGAGAAATGCAATCTCGGGCTTAAGCAACGAGCTGAGATGAGAAATGCAATATCGGGCTAAAGCAACGAGCTGAGTTAAGAAATGCAATCTCGGGCTAAAGCAACGAGCTGAGTTGAGAAATGCAATCACGGGCTAAAGCAACGAGCTGAGTTAAGAAAAGCAATCTCAGGCTAAGGCAACGAGCTGAGTTGAGAAATGCAATCTCGGGCTAAAGCAACAAGCTCAGTTAAGAAATGCAATCTCGGGCTAAAGCAACGAGCTGAGTTAAGAAATGCAATCTCGGGCTAAAGCAACGAGCTGAGTTGAGAAATTCAATCTCGGGCTAAAGCAACAAGCTCAGTTAAGAAATGCAATCTCGGGCTAAAGCAACGAGCTGAGTTGAGAAATTCAATCTCGGGCTAAAGGAACGAGCTGAGTTGAGAAATGCAATCTCGGGCTAAAGGAACGAGCTGATTTGAGACATGCAATCTTGGGCTAAAGCAACGTGCTGAGTTGAGAAATGCAATCTCAAGCTAAAGGAACGAGCTGATTTGAGACATGCAATCTTGGGCTAAAGCAACGAGCTGAGTTGAGAAATGCAATCTCGGGCTAAAGCAACGAGCTGAGTTGAGAAATGATCCCTCTACTGTACATCAAGTATCTCTGACAACAAACAAAATACTATCAGAATTCATACTAATCCTCTTCTTTGTATCTATATAACCCATCTCTTGGTACAACCTTCTAAGCCTTATATTTATTTCTGTACATTAGATATATTTTTTAATAAACCTAAATGACCTCACAAATCACCGATACAATTCAATTCAAGTAGGAAGCAAGAGAGAATATATTAAAAATTCTTGAGACAAACGGGAATTGAACCTGGTCCATTTTAACGGTATCTAATCGCCTTGCAACTGGAATAAACGTTTTCCATACTTGACTAACCGCATCTTCAAAAGAAAAATTCAAACTGTGTACTCAAGTCACTGCAGTTAGTCAAGTACGGAAAAACAGTTTCTCGAGTTACAAGGCGATTCGGTGCCGTTATAATGGACCTGGCTAAATTAATGTTAGTCTCAAGAACATGACTGATTGCGTGTTCTACTACAACCAATTATAAGATACAGATTCATTGGTTCGGAACGGTAAACAAGCGGATATGTGTTTTTCAAAGAAATGAAACCTTGTCAATCAAATCGATTTGTTTCCACATTTCATCCCATAGCCGACATACTTAATCCGGCTATTTTGTAAATGTCCGATGTTAAGTAAACTTTGTGAACACAATAACAGCGTCATAATCTATTTACTGACTGGAGATGAATGGTTTGTCAGATAAATCGAAGATGTGATATGTGTTTAATTGCAAAGATGGATAAAATATGTTTAATTGCACAAATAGATAAAATATGTTTAATTGCACAAATGGATAAAATATGTTTAATTGCACAAATGGATAAAATATGTTTAATTGCACAGATGGATAAAATATGTTTAATTGCACAGATGGATAAAATATGTTTAATTGCACAGATGGATAAAATATGTTTAATTGCACAGATGGATAAAATATGTTTAATTGCACAACTATTTAAAATATAGTATCATTGTGTGTATGTAGTGTGTCCATTAAATTACCCTGCACTGAATTTGAAATAAAATATATAGGGTGTTAAATTAATAACTACGTTGTTGTGAATGGTGATATCATATGGATGTGAGAGCTGGAAAAGCTCTTTATCTTCAGAAAAGAAATTACTAAGTTTCGAGAACAAATGTCTTCGTAGGATAACTAACACCCATTGGAGTGAATTCAAATCGAATGATAAAATCAGAGAAGAGACACATCAAAATTTCATCACAGATGTTATCAGAAAACGCCGTTGGTCCTACATCGGGCATGTCCTACGCGCAGACACCAACATAATACACCACCAATCTCTTGAATGGATACCTACAGGCAAAAAGAGCAAGGGGTAGACCAAAAGAAACACTCAGAAGAACAATACTTAGAGAAAGTAAAACAACTAATATTCATACTATTCGAGAACTGCACAGAATAGCTATGAACAGACAGAATTGGAGAGATCTGACATCTGCCCTATGCGCTAACTTCAGCGCTAAAGGAAAATGAATGAATAAATGAATGCTGTGAATATATTGCTGTTCAAACTTGTGAAGTCTCCGCCTGTAACTTATACTGCTGTTGTGTGTCTTATTTTGGGTAGTTTTTCAACTTACATCTCTATTCACAAAATGTGTTGGGAATATCCGCCGCGGTTTAGTTAGAAGAAGATAAAATACCGAAACATCTGCACTTAGCTGTAATATTGTGAAATACAGCTAAGCTGAGTTCGAACCATGACGTAACCATAACGTTACGTTTTACTGCAATTCAAATCAGTTCCATGTTACTAAATGGACACCATGTACTTGCTGAATACGTCATTAAAAGTTGTGCACATCCATTGTCCAGTATATAACTTGATTCAGCAGATTGCTGCTAGCTCGAGAGTTAATTTGTATTCGTTGTCCAAGAATGTTGCTAAAAACTGAACAAAGAATATGTGCAGCGCTACAAGTGTATAAGATTATTATAACATTAATCTAGAAGTTTCCTGATACACAAGTTTCTCATGGTAATGATGTTAGATATTTGATAAACATGTTTTGGAATAGGAGAAATGTTGGAGATAAACATCGATCTGAATACCCTACGATTTCGGAATAAGTATGTATCGATGCCGAAAATAAAATTACCCGCGGTCCATGTGACGTTTCACGACATGTCCTAAGAATTATACTGGACGTTACCGACATCTTCTGTAGAGATAATTTCATTGTACTACGGGACGTTTATGCCACGAGACACTTGTGCTAGGGGACGTTTATGCAACGAGACACTTGTTCTACGGGACGTTTATGCAACGAGACACTTGTTCTACGGACGTTTATGCAACGAGACACTTGTTCTAAGGGACGTTTATGCAACGAGACACTTGTTATAAGGGACGTTTATGCAACGAGACACTTGTTATAAGGGACGTTTATGCAACGAGACACTTGTTCTACGGGACGTTTATGCAACGAGACACTTGTTCTAAGGGACGTTTATGCAACGAGACACTTGTTATAAGGGACGTTTATGCAACGAGACACTTGTTCTACGGGACGTTTATGCTACGAAACACTTGTGATACGGGACGTGACCCAAAACGCTATCGACATGAACAGTAATTTTTTTGTTGAACAAGACAACATTAACAAATTAAACAGAAATGAAACAGCACAGACACCAGAACACAAACTACAGAATTGTACCAATTTCGATGTTCGCAAAACGACAATCTGGACCACAGGAGCTTCTGTAAAATAGTTGTGGGAACCCAAGATAATCTAATAAAAAACGCTCTATACATAACAAAGTATCTTCACAGAAGATGGACGATCCGATAGAAACAAGATGTCAAAAGGCAAATGTTATGACATACCAGCTGTCACTTTTGTTATTGCATCTAAAAATCAACATGAACGTAAATAAACAACTGACATCTACACATAAGAGAAAGATCGGAATTTGCAAAATGAAATTCTGAGGAAGGCTATTGGAGTCACCAGACTCGATTAAATGCGCAGTGAGAACATCAGAAAGATAATAGGTATCACATCAAGCATCGAATGTATAGAGAAACAACAGATAAAATGGTTTGGACATCTTATGAGGATGAACGATCAACTTCCTATAAGAACTTATAACAAGATGGAATGAGGATACAGAGCCAAGGTAAGACCTAGGAAAAGGTGGATAGACAACATCAAGACCATCCTGAATAAACATGACTGCACCGCAACCAGAGTAGTACACCCGACTCTGAAACGCAGACTACATCTCCTTCACAAACCTATACGGTCAACGGCGAGTGTGGAGGGCTACAACAACACCACCTTGGGATAGACAATTGACCACAGAAGTTGTGTACTACGACACTCAAGACAGTAGAAAGTTGTGTACTACGACACCTTATATCACAGAAGTTGTGTACTACGACACCTTATATCACAGAAGTTGTGTACTACGACACCTTAGATCACAGAAGTTGTGTACTACGACACATTAGACAGTAGAAAGGTATGAAGTATGACGCTTAGCACACACATCATGGTGGCTCAGTCGACTAAGCCAAATGTTGTGCCAAGCAAGTATCGATATGCGTATTAGAACCCAGACAACATTGTCTGTGAGTGCGTGATTTACCCAACCACACTCTCGCGATAATGTAAATGTGCTGTGTCGCCGTTTTATTTGCCCAAATACCCGGACACATCCGTCTTCAGCGGTAGTAAAATACGATATGGGGATTATTTAACAATACCAGAAAGAAACAATAATTATTTTTTGTGAACACAGATGACAGTGAGGTCTGGAGGACACAGGTACAACAGGTAAGATAGAAGGCAAGAGAGCCGAAGGACGACATCGCAAGAAAATGTTAGTTTAACATCGTTCATAGTACAAAGCTCTAGAGCAGTGTTTCTCAACGTGGGGCCTACGACGCACAGGGGCGGGGGTTTTTTATTGTTCAGGGGGGTAATTTTGAAAGAAAAAACTGATTTTGTACTAGAGTATTACCTGTCTATTTATTATATACTTAGAACATTTACTTACTGTTTTTTTCTTTATAATTTCCTAGTAATTTATTCCTAAAACCTAAGTCTTGTGTACTGAACAAGTTGTAATTATGCTTAATTTAGGGAATAATTCAAGTTTTGAATATAAAAATATATGTATATGTTACATTGGGGGCATCAGAATTTTAGAAAGACTTAGGTGGGTCATTGCAATAAAAAAAAGTTGGGAAACACTGCTCTATCGATAAATAATTGTGGGAGGTTCATAACACTTTCAGTCAGCACAGCACAAGATGATGATAATGATAATGCAGACGTCACCAGATGATGATTATGTCATAAACATTCATTTATTAAAAAAATCACATAGATAAAAACAACGGCATAACGACTTACCTGTCTATGTAGCCCAAATAAAAACAAATAACTGCAGGAAAAATGTGCCGAAATGTTCAGAAAAGAAATATCAAAAGTTCTTCGATTAATTTGTCTGGTCTGTTGTGATGTGATTCAAAAACGTTACTGAAAATTCTACAGTCCTTCAATGTTAGTTCGGAATTCTTGACGTTATTTCAGTCACTCTTGCTTCTTGTTTTTCTTGATTGTAAAATTATTGTAGACCTAAAACCTACGCCCTTCTTGGTATGTGTTTTCTGTCCAGATCTAAACATGAATGAGCTTACTTGAAACAGAATTTGGACTTTTTATATTTGATTTCATTTCAGGCAACCCCCGCGCGCGCTGAGGAGTAAGCACGTGATAGGATGGGGTAAATCCATAGCTCCGTTCCGATTGGCGGGAGTATTATCACGTGACAATAATATAAGAAAAAAAAGTAAACTACCCAACATCTGTTCTGTGGTGTTTCATTGGTTGCCATTTTGGCTCTTCCACCCACGGAGATTTACTAGTTTTCCTAAATAGTACCACTGATTACAAAATGAATAAATTTATCAGCGTGATAGTAGACATGTTGATTTATATTAATAGTAACTAATTCAATGTGAGACCGTTAGTTTCGCAACATCATTACGCAACCGTTTTTTCGTTCCATTGAGCGTGTTTTGCTAAATTCTGGACATGCAGAAATGTGCGCGCAATACCTATAACATATTACAGATCATTACGCTGTCTTTATTATTTGTCTATATGATTATTTTTAGAATTATAGTTTTATTGGGGTATCCGACGGTACTGGCGGAAGGTTTATAGTGTAGAACATCGCATAGTCAGTGTATTAGTATGACTAGACTAACCACCATGCTATTTTGAGTTTAATTTCCACGGCATAAAAGATCATACAAATTATTTTTTATTATTTATCAAGCAGCAGTACTATCTATCATTCTGTAAATTTGTATTATAATATCGTTTCATTTCGTTAAACACAGAAATAAAACTGGAAGTGGAAACGTGTCCGATTTATCGACAGTTCTCTAGGGCCAGGATGAGGTGAAGCCAAGTCATTAGATAAGTCACAAATTAATGAACAAAATACGTTGCAAATATGAACATTAAATAATTTTAAAGTGAAATTGTTCATTGATTGTAATAATTGATTAATTATGAACCAGCTCGATAGATTACGAAATGGAGATATCAGGGAAAGAATAGGTATAATACCTTGTACAAATTACATAGAGAGAACAGATCAAGTGGTTTGGCTACATTTTGAGAATGCATCGCGAAAAGTTGCCCTTACAGGCATATAACCAAATGAGATCAGGGTACAAAGGCAGAGGAAGACCACGGAAAAGATGGATAGAAAACGCCAAGGACATCATGAACAGACACGGATATAGCACAACCGAGGCCACACATCTGACTTTAGAACGCAAGCTCGAGCTCCAATCACCCCTACGCTTAACGGCAAGAATGGATGACAAACCACCTGGGGAAAGACAATAGACAAAATGAACCAGCATCAATGAACAATTGATATTCCCATGT
Organism: Meghimatium bilineatum; assembly: GCA_034231615.1. NCBI lineage: Eukaryota > Metazoa > Mollusca > Gastropoda > Stylommatophora > Philomycidae > Meghimatium > Meghimatium bilineatum. The sequence continues at coordinate 26,771,677 of CM067314.1, read as the reverse complement.
GATCTTCTTCTATTCAATCGATCATTTATTCAAGAATGTTCTACGTCCCGTATCCAGCTTAGTTGCTGGGTGTGGATCGTCTGGACTTTCCAGAGAGGACATGCTTTCTCCAGTCTCTTCTGGCATCTCATTTCTATTATTCTTTGTATAGGTAGATTTATTCTTCTGTCATCATTTTCTCTCCCAGCATCCTCTCCCAGCATCCTCTTTCAACATCCTCTTTCAACATTCTCTTTCAACATCCTCTTTCAACATCCTCTTTCAACATTCTCTTTCAACATCCTCTTTCAGCATCCTCTTTCAAAATTCTCTTTCAATATCCTCTTTCAACATCCTCTTTCAACATCCTCTTTCAACATCCTCTTTCAACATCCTCTTCCAGCATCCTCTTTCAACATCCTCTTCCAGCATCCTCTTTCAACATCCTCTTCTAGCATCCTCTTTCAACATCCTCTTTCAACATCCTCTTCCAGCATCCTCTTTCAACATCCTCTTCCAGCATCCTCTTTCAGCATCCTCTTTCAACATCCTCTTCTAGCATCCTCTTTCAACATCCTCTTTCAACATCCTCTTTCAACATCCTCTTTCAACATCCTCTTCCAGCATCCTCTTTCAGCATCCTCTTTCAACATCCTCTTCTAGCATCCTCTTTCAACATCCTCTTTCAACATCCTCTTTCAACATCCTCTTTCAACATCCTCTTCCAGCATCCTCTTTCAACATCCTCTTTCAACATCCTCTTTCAACATCATATTCGTTGATTTGCAGTGTGTTGATGACTGCTCTAATTATCCATATCTGTTCTCATAAATTTACCACCACTATAGCTTTACCAGCCAATGATTGTGACTTGGGAGTAGACGTCATATGTCGCACTGATAGAAATTTGTTCAACCTTCGGAGGCTTGCAACAAAAACAAACAGCAAATCATACACATCCAGGGATATCATATTTGCTGCTGAAGGTACTCTAAATGTCAATTCTGAGGCTGGTCAACAATGTATTATAGACAGATTCTCAAAACCCTGTACCAACTTTGGACTTACTATTACCGCTGCATGTATCGGAATGTGAATATCGGCTTTCGAACTGAAATTTTATAGGGAAATATTAAGAATTTCCAGGACAGAAAAGATAAGGAACATTGAGGTTTTGAGTATGCTGAATATAGATGAAGGATGGCTGGTGAATACACTTTTATATGTGCAAGTGAAATATTTCGGACATGTAAAGAACATTATGTTATGGAAAACACATATTAGAGGACAGAATTCCTGGAAGTAGAAGAAATGGTAGAACTAGAAGGAGATAGATTACATCAAGGAGTGTATGAAGATATCAGGCGGGCAGATTGGCCCCAGGATAGAGTCGGCTTTAGGACATCAATAGAAAATACTTTTCAATAGTTTTCCTTATATTGTCCTATTTATTGTCTATTTTCTTTTCTAGATTTTCCCTTGTGTATTGTAAAATGTATTCTGCTATTACATTTTTACATTTATTCCTTACATCTACTAGGTAGTTTTGTTGTATACCTGTTTATTTTAGTGCTGATGTGTATATCTGTGAATCTTGACTTTTTTATATTCTATCTTTTTTAAGTTTAACATGTATTGTTCACAGCAGTGGATATCTTCTCCTGGATATATTTTAGTATTCTTGACACTATTTCTAAACTTGTCTCCTCTTCTTGTCTACAAGACTTTTCCATGTAAATAATCTTCTACTGTCATGTTCAACGATTGTATTACATATTGTCATGTTGTTCTCTTCATACAAATGTATAGGTCTATCTCCTCTGTCCTTTTTTTTTTTTGTACATCGTCCAAATTCTCCTGCAATGTTCTTGTGTCTTCCTTTCCCTGTTTTTGCATTTATGTCTCCCATGACTATTAAAATGTCTGTAGATTTTACTGGTTTGAGTAGTTGTTGTAAGTCTTCGTAATAAATTTCTATGTTCTTCTTCAGTGTAGTCTGTAGTTGGTGCATATCTTTGTACAATGGCTAGGTCAAAATGGTTTGCATTGACCATTAGCATCATCATTCTGTCGTTGTATTTCCAGTACCGACTGATGTATTTTTGTATTAATTCTTGATCGGTATTCCTACCCCCCGTTCATGATAATCTCCTACAAAATGTATAAAACTAAAATTGTCCTTTCTTGTGTACCCAGTATCGTTCCATCTCGTCTCGGCTACTCCTATAATATCTACATTTATTGCTTCTAATATTAAGCATTCTAGCTTCCTTGACTGGTGTAGTCTTCTAATACTCCATGTGGTTATTCTAATATATTGTTTTCTAACCTTTAGATGGTGTTGAATGTTGCGTGGTTTTCTGTGTACATAGTAAGGTCCCGGTCGTTTTCACGGTAGCCCACCAACATTCATTGATATGACCCGTACAATGTGAACTACCAACTCAGTAATGAACATAATTCTAATTGAATTGTAAAAGTAGATGTACCAAATGTTTATCATTACTTGTGATGGATGAACAACAAGATAAACCAATCAATGAATCATATCTCGTATTACATGTGACTTCCGCATCACGTGGACAGTATATCAATGTAGTGCTTTGAACTTTGTTGAGAAGAATGTCTCACTCTTTTCTGTTCATTCGCTATCTTCCGTAGGAACCTGAGGGTGTCTGATATGATCCCTGAGTGTTGATGATTGCTTTACCAGCTGAGTGGAAGCCGTGATGATTGCTTTATCAGCTGAGTGGAAGCCGTGCTGATTGCTTTATCAGTTGAGTGGGAGCCGTGATGATTACTTTGTCAGCTGAGTGGGAGCCATGATGATTACTTTTTCAGCTGAGTGGGAGCCGTGATAATTACGTTATCAGATGAGTGGGAGCCGTGATGATTACATTATCAGCTGATTGGGAGCCGTGATGATTTCTTTATCAGCTGAGTGGGAGCCGTGATGATTACTTTGTCAGCTGAGTGGGAGCCGTGATTATTACTTTGTCAGCTGATTGGGAGCCATGATGATTACTTTGTCAGCTGAGTGGGAGCCGTGATGATTACTTTATCAGCTGAGTGGGAGCCGATGTTGCTTTTTATATTTACATTCGTTTTCATGCTGGATGATGTTTTTGGATAGGAAGCAGATATTCCACAAATATTGTATCCTTCTATCTATCTATCTCTCTATCTATCTATCTATCTATCTATCTATCTATCTATCTATCTATCTATCTATCTATCTATCTATCTATCTATCTATCTATCTATCTATCTATCTATCTATCTGTCTGTCTGTCTGTCTGTCTGTCTGTCCGTCCGTCCGTCCGTCCGTCCGTCCGTCCGTCCGTCCGTCCGTCCGTCCGTCCGTCCGTCCGTCCGTCCGTCCGTCCGTCCGTCCGTCCGTCCGTCCGTCCGTCCGTCCGTCCGTCCGTCCGTCCGTCCGTCCGTCCGTCCGTCCGTCCGTCCGTCCGTCCGTCCGTCCGTCCGTCCGTCCGTCTATCTATCAATTTATCTATCTATCTATGTATACATCTATCTGATATATGTATTCTTTCTTTCGTTCTGTCTGTCTATGTTTATTTCTGTCTGTCTATCTATCTACATATTTATATATCCACATATTCATCGCATTTTCTCTTCTCTTGCTGTTAGGATTCTCGAGGCATGCATAAATGTATTTATTGTGATTCTGTGATATTTAAAGTTTTCTTTTATGGATGAAACTACCAGGGCTCCAGCAAGCCCGGTATAGGATTTGAGTGTTCCCATAAATCTCCTCTAGATATTGTGAAGGAATCTGAGAAAAATAAGAGGTTCACCAAAGATTTGAATAACGACAAATTGTAGGGCAGAAGTAAAAATCCTCCATCAAAGACAACAACAATAGTTACGATGTGTAAATGGATCTTCTTGCATCAGCAATAAAACAAACACAAAATATAAAGAAGATAAGTAGGGTAATGATCTAGGTAAGTGTAATGACAATGAGTCTGACATAAAACTAAACACTATTCCTAAAATGTTTTCTCTGAAGCAACCATACGTAATATGTCAAGTTTGTGATGCAATCTCTGAAGCAACCATACGTAATATGTCAAGTTTGTGATGCAATCTCTGAAGCAACCATACGTAATATGTCAAGTTTGTGATGCAATCTCTGAAGCAACCATACGTAATACCTTCAGTTTATGGAAGAGACAGATCTTTAGATATACATATTTCATGCGAACATAGAAAGAAAGGTACAACATTCTTATTTATGTCCTACTATACAAAGTGTTGATCATCTTTTTGTCCTATTATACTTATTTCTACGCATGCGGTTGTATCTGTGGGTCTCAACAATGACCCATTAGATAAACCACCCATGGAACAGAAAATCTTAGTACATAGCATTCTGTTATATTGAGGCTCTCTTATGGAAGCTTTGTAGCATGTCATCTACATAGTTATAGATCCCCTCTGAGTAGAAGATTCCTTCAATAGGCATTACACTAAGCCGAAAGCTGAAGTCTCATGGGTATGAAAGAGATTTCATAAAAACCACCTAACTGCACATAGGAAGTAAGAGCTAACCGCTCTCAATTCCTGGGGTTCTCAAATAAACAACAATTACTTATTTCTGTCTTATTATACTAATATCTATTCTACTATACTTATTTCTGTACTACTATACGTATTTCTATTCTATTATACTTATTTATATTCTACTATACTTATTTCTTTACTACTATACGTATTTCTATTCTATTATATTTATTCTCTACTACTATATATTTTATATTTTGTTACACTTATTTCTGTCCTATTATACATATTTCTGTGCTACTATACTTATTTATGTAGTGCTATACGTATTTCTTTCATACTATACTTATTTATGTCCTACTATACTTATTTATGTCCTAATATAGTCATTTCTATTATATTATGCTTATTTATGTCCTACTCTACTTATTTATGTCCTACTCTACTTATTTATGTCCTACTCTACTTATTTATGTCCTACTCTACTTATTTATGTCCTACTCTACTTATTTATGTCCTACTCTAATTATTTATGTCCTACTCTACTTATTTATGTCCTACTCTACTTATTTATGTTCTACTCTACTTATTTATGTCCTACTCTAATTATTTATGTCCTACTCTACTTATTTATGTCCTACTCTACTTATTTATGTCCTACTCTACTTATTTATGTCCTACTCTAATTATTTATGTCCTACTCTACTTATTTATGTCCTACTCTACTTATTTATGTCCTACTCTACTTATTTATGTTCTACTCTACTTATTTATGTCCTACTCTACTTATTTATGTCCTACTCTACTTATTTATGTCCTACTCTACTTATTTATGTCCCACTCTACTTATTTATGTTATACTCTACTTATGTATGTCCTACTCTACTTATGTATGTCCTACTCTACTTATTTATGTCCTACTCTACTTATTTATGTCCTACTCTACTTATTTATGTCCTACTCTACTTATTTATGTTATACTCTACTTATGTATGTCCTACTATACGTGTTTCTGTAGTACTATACTTATTTATGGCCTGCTATACTTATTTATGTCCTACTCTACTTATTTATGTCCTACTCTACTTATTTATGTCCTACTATACATATTTATGTCCTACTATACTTAGTTATGTCTTACTGTACTTATTTATGTCATTCTATACGTATTTCTGTAGTACTATACTTTTTTATGGCCTACTGTACGTATTTCTGTAGTAATATACGTATTTATGTAGTAATATACGTATTTATTTCCTAGTATACGAATTTCTGTAGTACTATACTTATTTATATCCTACTATACTTATGTATGTCCTACTATACTTATTTATGTCCTACTATACTAATCACTTTAAGGATTCTTCATAAAATGCGCTAATAGTTTTTGTAAACTTTTTCCACTTTCCCACTCTCTAAATGTTGACCATGTTCCCACTCTCTAAATGTTGACCATGTTCCCACTCTCTAAATGTTGACCATGTTCCCACTCTCTAAATGTTGACCATGTTCCCACTCTCTAAATGTTGACCATGTTCCCACTCTCTAAATGTTGACCATGTTCCCACTCTCTAAATGTTGACCATGTTCCCAAACTCTAATTGTTGACCATGTTCCCAAACTCTAGTTGTTGACCATGTTCCCAAACTCTAGTTGTTGACGTGATGTATGAATGAAAATAATCCTGTGTAATATATCTTTGATAATTGAGGTGAGATAGTTCTTAGAAGTTATATAAAACCAATTCTGATGTATGGAACTGAATATTTAACACTGCAGAATAGGGAAACGTTATATTGATGTAGTAGTTATTCCTCTAGGGCCAAAGACGGCACATAGGGCGGGTGTCATAGATTTCCATGTCTCTCGCTTCATTGCAATTTGCTTTAGATCTTCATTGTTTCTGATACCGATAGTGAAACGTTCTCTTGTAATAGTTCTACGTAAAGTTTCTTTTGGTCTCCCTCGTTTTCTCTTTCCTTTTGGTGACCACATCAAAACTTGACAGGGTAGTCTTTCAGTATCCATTTGTAGCGCGTGTCCGATGTAATTCCAGCGACGCTTTTTAATATAGACATTGATGTAGTAGAGATATTGATGTTTTAGAGATATTGATGTATTAGAGATATTGATGCAGTAGAGATATTGATGTATTAGAGATGTGAATTTACAGAAGAATGTTATGAACGTCATGAACAGATAAAAAATGCAGTGAAGATATCCTGAATGAAGTTATAATAGAGAACTGCTTACCCGCATCTGAAGGAGACAGTCCACATTGTTCGGAAACAAAATGAGAAGAGGAAAAATAAAAGGCAGTAGAACAACAAGCAAGTCGAAGAGCAAGAGGGGGGTAGGGAAGACGAAGAGAACATGCTGGATAAGCTAGTATTGTGGCATGGGAGAACTTCGTCATCGGAAATGACTGAAACCACACGAAATAGGAGGCTGTGGAAAGACATAATAAAAAACACGGCACGGACTATAAGGAAATATGATTGACAGCACACGAAATAGAATGCTTTGGAAAGACATGATAACCAATGTCACACGGCATGAACCATAATAATAAGAAGAATGTATAAGCAAAACTCTCTTCCAGGCAACGATGTAAGTACATTTCCTTATGGAATACACGAAACAAACTCACAATATATATGATTATTTCAAATTTAAATAACACATGATGATGATGACCGCTGTAGTGAAGATAATAACTGAGAGTAGTTACATTTAGATATTGTATGTCCTGGGGATATCTAAACTATTTAAATATTTCACAGATTTGAGAAGTGGTCAATTTTAAATAATACAATACATTAAATATTGATGAAACTTCTAGTTAACCTCAAACCGTTATGTTTTTTTATTTAAATTACAAATCAACAAAAGTCCCTAAAATTTTAACAAAAATAGAATAAACGTTTCTTGAGAATGAAACAAATAAAACTTGTAGAATTATTCTCGAATTTAAATTGCGCGTATTCATAACCTGTGCAATTTTTCAGCGAAAACAAACTGTCGTTTCACGAATCGAGCACCTACACTTACAATAAACAGACACTATAGATCACAAATCGAATTACACTTTTCATCAAATTGCTCAAAAAGTTCACATTTTTCCGGACAGTCATGGTGAAAATGTTCTATGGACAATTTATTTCACTCCAAGATATGTTTAAGTTCTTAACTTGTCAGTTATTGACGCTTAGTTTATCTATTGATTTTCAGTTAAATATGAAGTCAATTTATTCAGTTGTAGAATTTCAACAAGTGCGGTAGCACCGATGACAATATTGTTCAGGGTTGCCATATACGAGTTTTTTGAACTATTTAGGGTCAAATGTATAAATATGGCTACACGCTGGTCACACTTTATAGCTTACACAAATTAATTTAAAAAGAATAAAACGAGCTTTAAATCTGTGAAATCCATTTACAAGATTCTCTCCAATTTCTACGATTGTTCTGAAGTTGATGCTTATTAACATGATGTAGTCATGAGAGAAAATACGAGCATTTGAAAAAAATTCTTACATAAACATCCTCAGAATACCATGGACCAAACAGATCAAGAATATAGCCATCCTGAGATATGAATATAAAAGATAACTGACAGCATGGTTTATTTCCAGAAAACTACAGTATTTGGCCATATCAAACGCCATGATGGCATAGAAAAGACAATAATGGATGAGATGATGCTAGGTAGACGAATAAGAGGCAGACCAAGAAGAAGATGGAAGAAAGATATCAAAGACCACCTGAACATGACAGTTACAGAAGCAGGAAGACTGACTCAAGATAAAGTTTCGAACGGATGTGATGATTGCTTTATCCTGTTCAGGATATGCTACCAGATGATGATGATAACTCCTCAGAATGGAAAACGCTGTGTTATGGTTTACAACTTTGCTGCGCTTTATGCGCAATTCCGATACATTCGATTAAAGCGTGACTTCTGGTGACCATTTTATCCGCTATAGAATGGGACAATCAAATCCACTAATAAATCTCCTTAGTTGCTTCTTGTGAAGTCTATGTCAGGTAACAGTGTCGTCATTATTTTTACGCAAAACATACATATTAAGATAAGTTACGCTCTTTTCACCATACAAAATAAACAAAATCGACGTTTTGACCACAAGATCTTTATCAAGAATACATTCACAACAAAAAAAAAAGACCAGCAAGAATGGGACTATTGACATTAACTTTCACATCGCAAAGCTAACCATAGATGTAACAAAAAATCTGTATTTATATTTATACTCAGGGTTATATTTATATTTTGCCCTGCCATGCAAACGTGAGCATCAATAGTGTTGTTCTTATTCGTCATCTTTTGTTGCGAATGTCCTCTTGCTAAAGGTCTTTTGGACAAAACGTCGATATGCGTGTATGTATGTGTGTGTGTGCTATTATATATGTCTAGAGTGATAAGCACGTTCTTATTACCATGTTCTAGATTTCCAGATATAAAACTCGTGAATATAGTGGAATAACTCATGAATAGGGGAAATAACTCATGAAAAGGGGAAATAAACTAGTGAATAGGGAAAATAACTCATGAAAAGGGGAAATGACTAGTGAATAGGGTACATAGCTCGTGAATAAGGGAAAAGCACAGTTGCTATTTATTTGGTTAAGTATAACGTACCTCTTATTGTGAGGTTCGTTTCTTTCAACCACGAACGTTAGACTATGTTGGTTATATCAGATATTTTCAACCAATAAAATTAGTGGAGTCGCGGTTCGAGTAATGCAGTCACCACAACCTAGTTGTTTGTTTTATTAGAGTTGCTACTCGCTCGAACCTCAGCAAAATTATCCTGCATTCTGTCTTTTTATCTGACTTTTTATCTGTCTTTTTATCTGACTTTAACAATAATTTTTAGAGAAACAATTCTACCAATCCCAGTGATAGTGCTGGAGAGTCAAGTCTTTCAAGCAATTCTACGAATGAAAGTATTATTGCTAGAGATTCCATTCATTGAAGCAATTCTACCAATGCCAGTATTACTGCTGAAGAGGATTCTATCACTAAGAAGCAATTCTATCACCATCAGTATTAATGCTGGAGATTCAAGTCTTTGAAGCAATTCAACCAATGTAAGTATTAATGCTGAAGAGTCAAGTCTTTGAAGCAATTCTACGAGTGAAAGTATTATTGCCGGAGAGTCAAGTCGTTCAAGCAATTCTACGAATGAAAGTATTATTGCTGGAGAGTCAAGTCTTTCAAGCAATTCTACGAATGAAAGTATTATTGCTAGAGATTCCATTCATTGAAGCAATTCTACCAATGCCAGTATTACTGCTGAAGAGGATTCTATCACTAAGAAGCAATTCTATCACCATCAGTATTAATGCTGGAGATTCAAGTCTTTGAAGCAATTCAACCAATGTAAGTATTAATGCTGAAGAGTCAAGTCTTTGAAGCAATTCTATTAATTTAAGTATTAGTGCTGTAGAGACAAGTCTTTGAAGCAATTCTACCAATGTCAGTATTACTGCTGGAGAGTCAAGTCTTTGAATCAATTCTACCAATGTAAGTATTACTGCTGGAGAGTAAAGTCTTTGAATCAATTCTACCTATGTAAGTATTAGTGCTGGAGCGTCAAGTCTTTGAAGCAATTCTACCAATGTAAGTATTAGAGCTTGAGAGTGAAGTCATTTAATCAATTCTAAATTTACCAATGTTAATGCTGGAGAGTCCAGTTTTTGAATCAATTCTACCAATGCAAGTATTACTGCTGTAGATACCTATCATTTAATGCTTTCATTAATTTCAACAGGAAACTATAGCTGCCTGAATATATTTTCGGATTCAATACAGCTGCATAAATGAGAAGAAAATCATTTATTTCATGGATAAATATTTGAATGGTATCCATGAAACGAATAATATGGCAACCCTGATGTCCACCCTAGATCCTAAACACGCTATATTCATGTTAAAACTTTAGCTTTAATTCCATAAAATCCTACGTAGAAATTACTGCATAGGAATTACTATATAGAAATTACTAAAATTACTACATAGAAATTACCAAATACAAAAATCAAAAGAGAAGTCCCTACAAAGAAACTTCTTCATATAAATTACTACACAGAAATTACTGCATAGACATTACTATATAGAAATCCATACATAGAAACTCTCACATAGAAACTCCTACATATTTTGATAAATTTCTGCTTTTTAAGTCCACATCATCAACATCGAACTGAGAAGTCATCGAAATGAGAAGTCATCGAACTGAGAAGTCATCGAACTGAGAAGTCATCGAACTGAGAAGTCATCGAACTGAGAAGTCATCAAACTGAGAAGTCATCGAACTGAGAAGTCATCGAACTGAGAAGTCATCGAACTGAGAAGTCATCGAACTGAGAAGTCATCAGTGTTGTAGGTGTACGAAAATAGAAACAAAAATCTCGCCCTGCGTATCTGTTCTCATGTTTGAGTATGGACCACAAGTCGTGTCCAGTCGTTGACATTATGAACTCATATGTTCCATTGTCCATCTATACTTCTTCCACCCTCAAATGCAAGACATGTAAAGTAGTACTGGAAGCGTGCGGTGTGTAATCGATGCTTGTAGATGTTCTTAGTTGATTAGTTAGTTAAAAGTGCGTCCTCACTGCGCATCGAACCAACGGTTCATCAGTGCTTGTTTCCCCTGAAGATATTGCGCAGAGTGTAGCGATTTACCACACCTACTCTGTGTTGATATACAAGTCTTCTAACGCATGTGGTTGCGTCTGTGGGTCTCACCAATGGCCAACAAGACAAACCACCCATGCAACAGAAGACCTTAGTGGATGACAGGCCGTTATATTGAGGTTGTCTTCTTAGAGAAGCTTCATGGCACGTCATCTATACAATTATGCTTTTATTTTGTTGTTGAAATGTGTTTCATGTTTACTTGAATATATATGTATGCACCCTCTGTGGTTAGGAGGGAGCCAGAGATGTACTGTGCAGCACTGAGGAGGAGGAAACTGAAAGTACTATTTTGTCCTATGGCTGAAACCCATCATAGAGGCACAGTGACTCAGGACGCGACAATCCTTTTGACTTGAACATTTTGTTGCATGCCTGGAGCAATAGAGAAGTTCAGCATAGCCAGTAGTCAATTGGTGGCGGGGAATGAGCACAGTGAACTCTATCTTGGCTACAGTGGCTAGGAGCAGTGCATAGGTTGAAACCTACCTTCCTGGAGGTGTGATAGTTATTATCTGGCTGTCCCGGGGTGGACCGAAAATCCACAGACTTCCCAGCAATATAATGCCATGTAATGGCATTAGGTCAAAGGGCATGAGCCCATGGACCGCTGGATCAGCAACCAACCAACCAACTAACAAGTCTTCTACGGTTACCTGCATAACGTTGTTGTTTAGCCTCGCCTCTCTTGACATGCTGTTGAAGTATACTGCTCAAGGTTGCAGATTCACAAACATTTGTTACATCGGCCACTCGTCCTATATCGCTAAAAGCATTGAGAACATCAGCTCGGTCCCAACGCTTGCCATACCAGCAAGTCTGTCTGCGCATTCATCTCATCGAACACCAGCAAATCAAAACATTAAGTTAAAATTGATTCTTGTCTGATTAGACCGATTTCCAGATTCCAACAACTGGCCGAGTGCCCAGCCAGGTTCGTATTAATCTGTACTAACCAGTGTTGTCAAAATGTTGTAATTTTATGGCCAAATATCGCAATTTATACGTGTCACTGCCAATGAAGTTAATGTTTGGTCATTTTTTTCAATTATTGGTAAATTTGAAAACGTATTGAGATTAATTTTATCCCCTTTGGCTATATTTTACATGAAATATTAATAGATAAAAATTCATTTTTAACAATTTGGCAGCCCTGATAAGAATATTTATTTCTTACACGTGCACTGTGTTTTTATGTTCTGTAGAAGTAATACGCAATATTCTTATGTAAAATTTGTTTTCAAAAGACTTCATATGTCTTCTTCTATCATGCCTGCTGCAAGTGCCCATCTCTCACATCAAGAGAACAATAGGTATTATTAAAGATTTATATAAATTCCTCTTCACTTACTTATTCTATTTTTATATATGGTGTTCAATACAGATATTGTATCGATACCATCTTAAGTTAGTCTAGGTTTCATTTGTCTGTTAGTGTTTCCCTCTTGCCTCGTAAGTAAGTAAAGTAACCCATAGCATTTATTAATGCCGTAGGGGTGTGAGATGTTAATGAGGGCGGTAGCCATCTCTTCTCCCTCGCAGTCTTTACTTCCCGGATTAATCCGGTACCAATTTAAGGCAGGGTCGACATGAGAGCCGTTGCGATCTGAAAGACATTTCCACCTCAACTGGGGAATGAACTCAGGACCACTTATATGCGACGCCAGTGCGCAAACCACTTCGCTATGCGGTTCGCATAATGGCATATATAAAAGCCTCGTATAAGACTATAAATATTTACATTATTTGAAATCTAGTAACAAAAAAAATCTTTAGAACTATATCTGATTAGAGAAAGAACATTGTCAGTAGCAACCTATAGCTGTGAAATATGGACACTATTAAATTAGTGGCAAAGAGAATAGCTGCATTAGAAATGTGATTCTACAGACAAATTATGATAATGTTAATATCATCATTAAGTGCCGCCACAGTAACGAAGGTTGGCTGTAACGAATATCCAACATCGCCTGTCTCTTGCATTAGTGGTGCATTCAGCTAAACTTTAACTTGTCCCTCTCGTGATGTTTCTCTTCCACTTGTATCTCTGCCTACCCCATGCTCGATGTCACGGACAATATAAAAGATCACGAAATGGTAAAAACATTCAACGTTGAAGATGATTGGCTCTCAAACAACAATATAATAAGAAGGATTAGATGATTTTTGGTCACACGATGATTAGTTTAGGTTTTTTTAGGTTTTTTTTAAGGTTTTCTTTTAGTTTTTTCTTTAGGTTTTTTAAAAGTTTTTTTTAGGTTTTTTAGGTGTTTTTTAGGGTTTTTTAAAGGTTTTTTTTTTTGAAGTAATATTAGGTCTACTACCATTCTATATGGAAGGATAGATTGCAAAATTGATAGAAGTTGATGGTTATTGTCCGGAGTTTTGATTTAATGAGTAAAACATAGAAACAAGTTGAGAACAATTTTAAGTCATGTTGATACAATGTATTATGTTCTGATGTTTTATGTTCACAGATGCAGTAGCAATAGAATGATGGAAGAATATTATTTTTTATAAATTCTGTCAGATCAGAATCGAACCAATATAAACAGAAGAGTAATGTTTACGCAGGAAGACGGACACTGAACAGGTACAGGACGGGGGTGGATATTAGTGAAGAATTTGAACGTGAGATATAGTGATCTAGGAATTTAGGAGGTACCATATACACAAAACTCCAACTTTCAGAGGTGTGCACTGCATTAAGAGGGGAAAATTCTCAGACAGTTGGAGATCTCCCTGGCGTAGTGGTTAAGCTGTTGTTCAAGAGGTCATGGGTTCGAATCCCGCTCGTGTCATCTTGTTTATAAGATGGATTTGTTTCGGAGATCCCTGTGGATTATCACTTGAAGCTACGGAGTTACGTGCTATGAGTGGTACTCTCGTCAGGCGGCGTGCCGCTTCGTTGAGACGGACGGAGTACATATGGGAAACCGAGTACAGTGAAGTCAATCTTCTACGGCTTTTAAACCCTTTTTTAATGCTCAGAGAGTACCAGGGTTCAAACCTTGCCACAGGCAATTGTGCATCTAGACCTTTTAAAAAGCAATGACAATCTACTAAACGTATGCATATTGCCAAAAAAATCCCTACAACCAAAAAATTTTGAATATCATATGCTACCAAATGATTTTCTAGGAAATATAAATACGTTCATTAGATTACCAGTTCTCTCTGAACAGTTCGAATGCACAATTTTCTGTGGTAATGGTTTTCCTAAATGATTTTTAATGGTTTTCCTAAATGATTTTTAATGGTTTTCTAAATGATTTTTAATGGTTTTCCGAAATGATTTTTAATGGTTTTCCGAAATGATTTTTCTAAACAACTGTAACCAAATATTTCCAGGAAACTACAAAATTACATTTTAATTCCCCCCCCCCTTTCCATTAATTGAAGGCATGTATGGACTCTGAAACGCATGCGGTTGAGTTTCTGGGTCCAACCAAATGCCCACTAGACAAACCACCCATGCAACAGAAAACCTTAGTAGATGACATACCGGTATATTGAGGCTCTCTTATGGAAGCTTTGTAGCATGCCATCCATACAACTATAAACCGCCTCTCAGTAGTAGGCTCCTTCAATAGGCATTGCACTAAGCCGAAAGCTGAAATGTCCTAGGTATGAATTAAAACTCATGAAAACCACCCCGCCACATAGGAAGTAATAGCTAATCGCTCGCAATTCCTAGGGTTCTCAAACAAACAAACAGACTCGAACTCTGTCCTACTATCGACATCCAGTAAACATATTACTACCGCCGCCATAGCTAATATCACTAGTAATGAAACATAATAAGCATAATCTTCAGAAATTAGAAATAATACGCTGTAAGTTAACAATGAAAAATGTTGGGAACGTCAATGAATACATGTCAAAATTGTATACACTTTGAGACACGCATATTATGAAAAGCAAACACAGGAACAGAGGTGTACAGGGAATAGATGTTGCAGATAGTACACTGAACGAGGCGATGGTTGGTTGTTATAATGATTGATGATATCATGTGTAATATTGCGCTTTGAATGATTGAGTTTTTGTGTGGTATTTCGGCTAAGTTGATGATCAGGCAGATGTGAAACAGAAGTTAAAAGGAGAATAGGAATGGCTAAAAGTACCTTCAATGACATGAGGAAAATATTAACATCTAAACAAATTACAAATAAGATAAAAATGAGAATTATAAAATGCTATATCTATATACTCTATATTAATGTATGGCTCAGAAACATGGACACTAAATAAACAATTAGAAGACATAATTGATGCCTTTGAGATGTGGGTATATAGGAGAATAGGGAGACCATCATGGAAAGAGAAGAAAACAAATAAAGAGGTGCTAAAGACAGTTAATATGAAGAAAGAACTACTAAGAGAAATAAAGATCAGGCAAATAAAATATTTTGGTCACATTAAAAAACATACACCTTATTGAAGATCTTACTTGAGGGTAAAGTCAAAGGGATGTGAGCAAGAGGTAGGCAGAGATACAAATAGGAGAGTAACATCACACGATGGACAGGTTACAGTCTAGCAGAATGCACCACCAAGACAAGAGACAGGGGATGTTGGAGATACGTTGCAGCCAACCTTCGTTTCGGAGACGGCACTTAATGATAATGATGTTGAACATAGATTAGTCAAACCGCTATATGTAGTATATGTGGCCACCCCTGGATATAGGTGTGTGGGTAAAATAGGAATCAACATCAACCTTTCCTAAGAAAATGGAACGTAACATTTTGTGCTAGGAAAACAGTTCCTAGCATATTATATTCAGCACGTAACAATCAACCCGGTGTATTTTTTTCTGTAGTGATTTTTTTATGTCTATAAAAACGTTCAATATCTTGACATTGATTTTCTGCAATTACCTGCGGCAGGGTTTGAACCTGGTATCTTGACCATATGAGACAAGAATTTACCACTATGCCACGGCGACTCCAGTATAAGGATACACATAACATATTGGTTAGATACCCCCGCCTCAACTCATTACTATTTTCCTTAAAAAATATATAAAAAATGACTCACAATCCAAGTGAGTTTTTTTTTAAAATTCTGCTCCCCTTTTCCATTACATAATTCGTATCAAAGGTAATGTACGATTCAATTTATCATGTCTCCATAGACAAATAATAGACATTTACTATCGTACTCTCGAAGTATATACACTTTGCAAGACAGAAAAGTGCATGATCAGAACTGAATGTGTCACTTTTCTCAACAACTCGCAGAGTATTATATGGATCTACTGTCCAGGTCATGCTAGAGTCAGGGGGAACGAAAGAGCCGATGTGTTGGCTGGTAAAGCCTTGATGAACGTAACCGAGATAAGAAGAGACATGATTGAATTGGATAGAGCAGTCATGGATACCTTACGAGAAGACGAAGATAAGGTGGAACGAGACAATGTACATATTCAGAGAATGGTAGAAATGGCAGTGACTAGAGGCGATGGGAGAAAGTGCTCCCTCTCCGGAAAGATCAGAAGAACACGTAATCAGCAACTGACTGGGACACTGAGCTTATACACTTTTAGATGGCTGATGGAACGGCAAGCAGAGCATATATGGCTATTCCCCCAGTGCTGTCACGCTTGTTCCTAATCAAGAATCAATCGAAACATGTACTATGTCCATAGACATTCTGACGTATATAGGCAATAAATATGTCAGGTTCAGGCACGCCTAAAATAAAACCTGATAAGAGGTGTATTAGGTAACTACAAGCTTCAGCAGTGGCCTCTAATGTAGAAACTTCCTTGCTAAATTCAGTCTTTCAATAACACAGTATCTTCATATGTGGCTAATTATGTTAGATGATATTTCATACCCAACTCTGTTTCGGAGTGGTACAGCGCGCGTCGCCGGAGACCACTGTGCCAGGTTCATAACCTTACTACAAGCAACTGTGATTGCGAACCATTCAAAATTCTATAGCAACCTACTGAGCGTATTTATTTTGCCTAGAAATTCGCTACTGTAAAATAATTTTGGCTTTATCTCTACGTCCTGAATAAAATACGTTATCAACGTTTAATGACTAGATGTTGTTTTTAGAATTCAATATTGTTTTATATGAATGTTCTATTAAAATGTTCTATATAAATGTTTCTTTTGGAGATCTTTAATTCCGTATTTTTAGGCATCTCCTTCACTAGAAACGACTACAAGAATACGCGTTTACCTGCGTAATCACGCGACTATTGCGACTTATGCAAAGGATGTTGTGGAAATCCTTAAAGGGAATTGAACGGTCGATTTCAGACCATTTCAAAGAAAGCGGTTCCGTATCACCTATTGCACTTGAATCAGTCGCGCTATTATGAACATAATCACGTGATCTTATTTTCGCTTCCAATGAATGTGAGCCATAAAATTGCAGATTTACGTGCCATGAGCAGTACTCACGACTAGCGGAGTATCGAGAAGATTAGATGGAGTATATATTCACTGGGAGTTGCGCTTATAAACCTTGTTATAGGGGTGTTACAATCGTTGACAATCGAAAGCTTGTTTGGAAGGGATGCAGGGATCGATAGTTTATCCCCGGCGCTACATACACCTACTTCACCATTGCTTTCAGTAAATTATCGTGCTTTTCTGCTGAGAGTAGTGGAGTAAGTATCGGGAAAATCCGTGTATAATATAGTCAATTCACTACCTCCATACTTTTGTCATGTCTTTAACAGTACATTCGCCATTATTCTGAACATCATCGCTCCTAGCAACCATATTCTCTACAGCAACGTCCTCATCATCATCCACGATATCAGCAATCATCTTTGAACAACCAATTTTTGTTACTACAATGTTCACACAAAAATCATCCTCTGTTTGCAATAATAGGGATTTGTTCACACAAAAATCATCCTGTTTGAAGTAATAGGGATTTGTTCACACAAAAATCATCCTCTGTTTGCAGTAATAAGGATTTGTTCACACAAAAATCATCCTCTGCAATAATAGGGATTTGATCACACAAAAATCATCCTCTGTTTGCAATAATAGGGATTTCACGGAACAAAGCTAAATAACAGAAAATCAATGCAAGCTAAAACATTGACAGAACTATAATAACCCTAGTAATTCTAATAGTTCAAGAGGTAATTTACACCTGGACCAAAAAACCTGTATGATGTGTAAAATACATATCGATTTATCATTTACCTGTGTTCGGGGAAACACAATTCACCTTTGACAGTTTAGAAATAGAACCTCCCGTAAGTTACTGGATTCCTAAAGGGGAGGAACAAATAGTAACATTTTGAATAGTAACATTTTAACTTGACATGCATGTCATAATAAGCAACTAAGGAAGCATGTTGTAGTTGTAGTATGGCTGGTTGTCCTATACTATAGTGCCGGCGTTCTCCACCGCTGTTCACGAGCACAATGG
Source organism: Meghimatium bilineatum (assembly GCA_034231615.1). Taxonomy (NCBI): domain Eukaryota; kingdom Metazoa; phylum Mollusca; class Gastropoda; order Stylommatophora; family Philomycidae; genus Meghimatium; species Meghimatium bilineatum. The sequence goes on along the minus strand of CM067314.1, from coordinate 26,753,040 downwards.
TGCTTTCGTAGTGAGAGGGCCTATATGGTGTTCGGAACATGAGAGTTAAAAAGTACCCAGCAATAACAATCATGAGTTTTCTTTACAATTCAAATTCTTTACAATTATGTTGTACAAACTAACACAGTGCTACCATCTACTATTATAAAATGGCACAGTGCTACCATCTACTATTACAAACTGGCACAGTGCTACCATCTACTATTACAAACTGGCACAGTGCTACCATCTACTATTACAAACAGACACAGTGCTACCATCTACTATTACAAACTGACACAGTGCTACCATCTACTATTACAAACTGACACAATGTTACCATCTACTATTACAAACTGACACAGTGCTACCATCTACTATTACAAACGGACACAAACAATGTTACCATCTACTATTACAAACTGACACAAACAATGTTACCATCTACTATTACAAACTGACACAAACAATATTACCATCTACTATTACAAACTGACACAAACAATGTTACCATCTACTTTACAAACTGACACAGTGCTACATATACTATTACAAACTAACACAGTGTTACATTTACTATTACAAACTGACACAAACAATGTTACAATCTACTATTACAGGAGAAGGGAATAGGGGATGCGTACGCTGCGAAAAGAAGGTTATATAGCCAGTTCTCATTTTTACTTTTACTTTCAATGTCCCTGTCATCATACTGTATTTATGGCTATCGTGCATTCAGTATAACACGTGGAAGGTGCTCGCTGTCTGAAAACTTAGAGAACCCCTGTCATATATAGTAAAAGTGACTCAGAAGTTATGGAGAAGTACAATGTATACCTTTGTGTAAATGTGTGGGGATTGTGGAGGAGATATGAAGAGTGTGGCAAATTTTACCAGTACTTCATATATTACCAAATACTCCAACTCTTAGAGGCATGCAATATTTTAATATAAACGTTATACTTAGTACACCAACTCTGAAAGGTATGCAATGTTTTGATAAAAACCTTATATTCAGTACTCCAACTCTTAAAATGCATAATGTGCTTTCATAGAAACCTTATGCTAAGAATTCCAACTCTGAAACTCCTGCAATGCTTTGATAGAAACCTTCTTCTCGTGGTGATTTAAACATAACTTTATAGATGGAAAGTTGTTGAGCTATAACATGTTGTGGTTAGATATATCTCACAGACCCACATTCAGTAGAAGAATTCTTCTGTGGATATATCACAAGATGTATATATATTTTATCCTTCTAAAGTGACATTATTTTACTTTTCCTGCTATTTTCATTGGCTGTCTACACAAAATATACCCACAGTGGACGAATTAAAATCAAGGTTAAATTCAAATGAAATCACTTTGGAAGGATGATTCCCCATAAGTCCTAATGTGCTATATTTGTCGTATATCTGTCAATGGTATATTTGTCGATGTTAAAATGGTCGATGTTATACCTAAAAATGTTATATTTGTCGATTCTATATTTGTCATATATCTGTGGTATATTTGTCGATGTTAAAATGGTCGATGTTATACCTAAAAATGTTATATTTGTCAATTCTATATTTGTCGTATATCTATGGTATACTAGTCGATGTTAAAATGGTCGATGTTATACCTAAAAATGTTATATTTGTCGATTCTATATTTGTCGATGTTATATCTGTCGATGTTATATTTGTAGATGTTATATTTATAGATGTTATATTCGTTTGATGTCATTATTTGTCGATGTCATTATTTGTTGATGGTATCTTTGTGGGTGTAATGTTTCCCTAAACATGTTTTCTCTCTCCCAATATTTAAAAAAATTATCTTTTAGATAGCAGACGCTAGTTGCAAACTGCCGCAAATGTTCTTGTGTGTTCGTTGTTCTTAAATTAAGAACCTTTTTTGTTTAGGATTTTTCTTTGACAAGGAATGTTTCAATGTATTTTTTGGCTGTCATGATTTTCAAGACTTTTATACGCAATGTATATGTGTATATATATGCACTGTATGTGTGTGTATGAATGCACTGTATGTGTATATATATGCACTGATGATGTGTATACATGCATTGTATATGTGTATATATGTGGTCTTGTGTTGAAGCATGCATTTAGCAAACGAAATATAGAGTGTCCATCTTCGTCTATGTAACGTACACTTGTCATATGGTTGCCATCACATCCATTCTGTAAGCCTCTTTGTTCTGTTCAAGATGCCTTGCTTATTCTAGTATGTTATTCAAAAGTATTTTTCTATTATATAGCCATCGACGTCTTAGTTGGATCCCTGGTCTCTTTCTTTGAGTCTTTCCCTCCATAAATTGAGGGGGAGGGGACGGTAAATAAAAATTATTTAAACAATTAAGGGGGGGGGGGTAATCTGAAATAGTTTGACAGTTATTTACAAGGGGGGGGGGAGCCGTTTAACAAACGTTGACGTAAACATAATACTGTTTTAAAAAAACCAATTTAAACAGTTTAAATTTTAAATATCTTTTTAAAAGCTGAAGAAAAAAATACAATTTTTGAAGGAAGTTGGGTAATATGTTAAAAAATAAATATAAATACACAAGGGGCGGGGGTTTTCTACATTCTTGCGAGATGTTATCAAGGGGAGAGGGAGCAGGGGGCGAGGGTTTCTACATTCTTTTAGATGTTAACAAGGGGAGAGGGAGCAGGGGGCGAGGGTTTCTACATTCTTTTAGATGTTAACAAGGGGAGAGGGAGCAGGGGGTGGGGGTTTCTACATTCTTGCTTGATGTTAACAAGGGGAGAGGGAGCAGGTGTCAGTTTTTGTTAACAAGAGGAGAAGCAGCACAGGGTCAAATCTTGACACATAATTATTGACGTAATATTTATGGACATTCCCTTTTCATTAAGATTTCCTAGCATTTCAAGATGTCTCAGAGCACCTATAGGAACATTTCTCAGAGCACACATAGGAACATTTCTCAGAGCACCTATAGGAACATTTCTCAGAGCACACATAGGAACATTTCTCAGAGCACCTATAGGAACATTTCTCAGAGCACACATAGGAACATTTCTCAGAGCACCTATAGGAACATTTCTCAGAGCACACATAGGAACATTTCTCAGAGCACCTATAGGAACATTTCTCAGAGCACACATAGGAACATTTCTCAGAGCACACATAGGAACATTTCTCAGAGCACACATAGGAACATTTCTCAGAGCACACATAGGAACATTTCTCAGAGCACCTATAGGAACATTATTCAGAGCACCTATATGAAAATGTCTCAGAGCACCTATATGAATATTTAATTGCGAAGGGAAGTTTTCTGGAAGTAATTATTGACATGTTAGTGTTAAATTGGACGGACAGCTAGTGTCACATTCGTGACGGCATGGATTTCAAATTGACGTAGGGACTGAATTTTGATTTGTGACAAGTGTACTTAGAAAATATATCATGTACACACGATTGCGAATTCTATTATTAAAGTCATACTATGCGCGCTTTAGACCAAAACATCAGACACAAACGTCAGAAATGTATTAATTACATCATATTAAACATTGACACTATTTCAAGAAACGCTACACAGAAAGATTACAATTTAGACAAAGACAAATATGCCATCAAATATGCAGCAAAGTCAAACAGACAATGTCTATAACGGTTCGAACAACTAATGTTATCACGTATACGCAATGCAGGTGTCATATTCCAGAAGCTCATATTACTACGCCACTTCACTTTCACAACTCGATTGTTCCCTCGTTGTCTGGTTTCATCAAATGCACGCGCACGTCTCGAGGGTCAGAGAGCTCGAATCTAAACAACTAAATTTGCTTCGTCTGAACGAATGTACCAGGGTGTCTCCGTGACTTAATTTGAACATCTGACCAGTGCGGACATCGTGTACTAGAGACTGTCACCGGATATTTTAATGTTTTGCCGTTTATCTGGTTAAAAAAAATGTGTGCAGATTTGGTTTTTTTCTTGTCACAAATCTGTTATTTTTTTCTAGCAATCTCTGATATATATATAAAGGCAATCTTCTTTTTTTTGGCTACTTCATGAGACAGGTCGGTTTAGAGAACATAATCACAACAGGCAAGATTGAAGGCACCAGAGACAGAGGGCGACAACGTGAGAAAATATTAGACAGTTTGACAACCTGACACGGCAAAGAATCAACAACGACTTTGATACATAATACTGTGGACAGAGAGCTGTGGAGAGCCATGACCGCCTATACCACCCGGCATGGCACCTGATGATGATATATATATATATAATCGAATTATAATCGATTTCACAATATCTATATATTGCCTTATCGATTTGTAATCGATTTTATTATATCTATTGTTTGTCTTATCGATTTATAATTGCTTTAATTATATTTATATATTGTCTTATCGATTTATAATCGATTTATATACAGTTTTTGTTGTAAAGCGTCCCAGGATTGAATGACGATTTTTGGTCTTCCACAATATCACGCTGTTTCCACTCTCATATTATATTTTCATTAAGAAATCTAATTACTCTTTAAAAACCCATTTTCTTCATTTAAATTCGTTCTCAAATGCACGCACCTTGAAAGCCAAAAACACAACATTTTATTTCGTATTTCGATCAGACATACATTGAATATCAAAAGCTACAGCACTATTTTTAAGAGAATTTTTGCTTGAATTTCACTATACGAAACCAACATTTCACCAACATGTCTGTATCAATATTGTGACAAACAAACATATAATAACAATTAGAACGTGAACACGAACATAAAATAACTACCTAACCAGGAACAAATCAGAAGAAGTTGGCATTCCACGCTTCATAACAGGAAATAAAAACGTCCCAGCCACATGTACACATAGTTCAATATTAGCAACACATCCATGCGTACATGTGTACATGTGTACAGGCTTCAAGAATGTCTCAAATAAGAAATTATGAGGCACAAAAGCTAGCCCAAAGATTCAACGCTGGAAGAGAAACTCTAGGTCTTTGTAGGAATTACAAAACAAAGACAAGTGTACAAAACACAGACAAGTGTAGAAAACACAGACAAGTGTACAAAACACAGACAATTTTACAAAACACAGACAAGTTTACAAAACACAGACAAGTGTACAAAACACAGACAAGTGTACAAAACACAGACAAGTGTACAAAACACAGACAAGTTTATAAAACACAGACAAGTTTACAAAAGAGACAACATTTGAGACATAGGCTTATTCAAGACCGAGCGAAAGAAAATAAAACAGAAAGACAACTGTCTTTTAACGGAAGGAAAGAGAACTTGAGACCATCTGAGATGTTGATAGTTATAGATATCAAAGTTCTTTTGAATACCACGCTAGAAAAAGCTGGTCATCTTGAAACTTGACAGTGGAGGAACAAATAGTGACAATGTCACTTACCATGTATGTCCTTAGAGTTAACGTTAGGGGTTTTTAAAGTGGAGTTGCCGGTCCTATTACATAGTGGATTAAAGTAAAGTCGAGCATGTTCAATTCGAACATGCTCAAGTCGACAATGTCAGACCGAACACCGTCTTGAGTTTAAGATGCGCACGCCCACGCGAGTTTAAGATGCGCACGCCCACTCAAGTTTAAGATGTGCACGCGAGTTTAAGATGTGCACGCGCACGCAAGTTTAAGATGCGCACGCGAGTTTAAGATGTGCACGCGAGTTTAAGATGTGCACGCGAGTTTAAGATGTGCACGCGAGTTTAAGATGTGCACGCGAGTTTAAGATGTGCACGCGAGTTTAAGATGCGCACGCGAGTTTAAGATGTGCACGCGAGTTTAAGATGTGCACGCGCATGCAAGTTTAAGATGCGCACGCGAGTTTAAGATGCACACGCGAGTTTAAGATGCGCACGCGAGTTTAAGATGCGCACGCGAGTTTAAGATGTGCACGCGCACGCACGTTTAAGATGCGCACGCGAGTTTATGATGCGCTCGCGCACGTGAGTTTAAGATGCGCTCGCGCACGTAGTTTAAGATTCGCACGCGCACGCGAGTTTAAGATGCGAACGCGCACGCGAGTTTAAGATGCACACTTGCACGCGAGTTTAAGATGCGCACGCCCGTAGTTTATCGCAGTTAAGCTGTGAATCTTTCGTCAGCGCATGCCCTCTTTCTGACTACATCCACCACCAAAGACAAATATGTCGGTCCATTGGCGCAACTCAAACGGTCATAAAACGCATTTCTATTCTCTGGACTACATCCTGCTGAAAATCTGGTATTACCATTGTCCAGCTACAGGAGAGAACCAGCGGGAGTTTGAGAATGTGTCCAGCTACAGGAGAGAACCAGCGTGAGTTTGAGAATGTGTCCAGCTACAGGAGAGAACCAGCGGGAGTTTGAGAATGTGTCCAGCTACAGGAGAGAACCAGCGGGAGTTTGAGAATGTGTCCAGCTACAGGAGAGAACCAGCGGGAGTTTGAGAATGAGCGCTGGAATACATTCAATTAATCTGCAGAAATTTAAGAACGATCAAAGAAGCAAAAGACACAGAAACATTGAAAAAAACCTAAACTGAAGATATAGAAACATTGAAAGAAACATAAACAGAAGATATAGAAACATTGAAAGAAACATAAACAGAAATATATAGAAACATTGAAAGAAACATAAACAGAAGATATGGAAACATTGAAAGAAACATAAACAGAAGATATACAAACATTGAAAGAAACATGCATAGAAGATATAGAAACAATGAAATAACACAACGTTTTTTAATTATTTTGCTGTGCTTATTTCTCCTTACTTAATAAATACTTGCAGCTGAAAAATTTGATTTCGTCAATTTAGGATTAAGTAAGATTGAATCTTTACCTATTTTACTAATAACGTACATATGACATAGGCCCTATGATACATAATTTTACTTTAATTTTGTCATTCAATTCTTAAAGCACAATATTCTCACCCCCCCCCCTTCCAACCCCACCAGAATGGGAACCGCTCCTTTTCGATCATCACTAACGAAGAAATGATATTATTCGATTTCAATCAGCATTGGAAATATCAATTTACGTGAAAATCTGTAACAAGACACCAATTGTAAGTTTAAAATCTGTAACAAGACACCAGCTGTAAGTTTCAATAAATCTGTATGAAGACACCAGCTGTAATTTTAAAATCTGTAACAAGACACCAGCTGTAAGTTTAAAATCTGTAACAAGACACCAGCTGTAAGTTTAAAATCTGTAACAAGACACCAGCTGTAATTTTAAATAAATCTGTAACAAGACACCAGCTGTAAGTTTCAATAAATCTGTAACAAGACACCAGCTGTAAGTTTCAATAAATCTGTAACAAGACACCAGCTGTAAGTTTCAATAAATCTGTAACAAGACACCATTTGTAATTGTAACTAAATCTGTAACATGACACCAGTTGTAAGTTTAAAATCTGTAACAAGGCACCAGCTATAAGTTTAAAATCTGTAACAAGGCACCAGCTGTAAGTTTAAAATAAATCTGATTAGAACAAGCATATTTCCAGTAGCAATTTACGGCTGTGAAACATGGACACAATAAAAGAGTGTCAAAGATAATTACTGTCTTGGAAATGAGATGCTTCAGAAGGATTATGAGAATACCATGGACGACAAAATAGACGAATCAAGTTGTGATAAGAACAATACGTGATAGGCGAATCACAAAATGATTGAACAATAGGTGATAGGCGAATCAAGATGTGATAACAACATTAAGCGTTGCAGATTGTTGACTTTTAACCAATATTACAATTAGAAAGTTGATATTTTGTGGCGATATAAAGATAATAAATTCAATGAAAAATTAATATTAGAAAGTAAAGTCTCTGGTGATAGGGATAACGGCCGCCCATGTCGACGATGGATAAAAGACATCTCAAATTGTTTAAACATATCCGTGACTGCGGTATGTTAACTCCTTGAGAATCGTGACGTGTTCAAAAGAAGCATACAGAAGAATACGTTCTTGTAAGAATATATTACATAAACGAGCCTTCAATTACACAACTTTATCATCAAAGAAACGTTTCTTCAATGAGTCTCTCTCTTGTATTTACTCTGCAAGTTACTCACGTTATGTTCCAAGGAGAAATGTATCTAAGTCTAGGAACTATCTCTTATCAATATCTTTAGAATATTCTTATCGAGAGCATGACATTTGTATCTCTGGTTTAAATTATAGCGACCACAGCGATGAACTTAGCATTTGTATTACACAATCTTGTACATCAAAACACAAAATTCATTTCATCTGGTAGTTAAAATCGGCTGGTATGAACACCCTCCACCGCTATCTTTAATTGATATTACTAGCTAAACTATGCGTTTTCATTTCTGGTCACATTCACCAATTATTTATATAGTGTGTGGTTAGAATATTGTGTCCTCCGGTTTCTTAGAACATGTAATTGTATAAAAACATCTTCTATCTTGCCCTTCTCTGTTATTCTCACTATTATGTTACTGATACACGCTTGTACACTGGGCTATCCAAACATGAATATAATTCAAACACTAGCAAATATTATTGTATTACATCAGAGCCATAGATACGACTTTTTCTTAAAATAAAAAGCTAACCACTTCTATTTTACAAAAATTGTGGCGACAATTTTTCAGACAACAACTAAGACGATGTTTTACCATCAGATTTGCTAGTTTCGTAATACTAAATATCATGCTCTGTTTTATTAAAGAGAGAGGTTTGAATCCCTAAAACCTAATTTATATATAAGACCTTGTAATAGATAAAAGGATTATTGGACTAGGAAATCATGGATTACTGGACTAGAAAGTCATGGATTACTAGACAAGAAAATCATGGATTACTCGACTAAGAAATCATGGATTACTCGACTAGAAAATAATAAATTCTTGAGACTATTTTGTACTAATATACATTTATGTTGTTAATTGTGTCCCACAGAATTTGGAATCGTACTGGGACAATCATGATCTCAACACCCGAACACTCACTACTGAGCCACCATGATATCCATTTTCATTTCTATTTATTTACAAAGGTACAGTCCGGCGCTGTGGCCGAAGGGTAGTAGGCTAGTTTCAGATTGCCATGATATTTTTTTAAATTTCATCTTTATTAAGACGGACATCAAAATTGAATATAATTTATAAAAGTAAGCTCTTTAATTCGGTGAAGTTCAATCTATAGAGATAGTGCTAGCATTTATTGTGTGAGAACTGGAGAGTCAGTGCTAGCATTTATTGTGTGAGAACTGGAGAGTCAGTGCTAGAATTTATTGTGTGAGAACTGGATCGTCAGTACTCGCATTTATTGTGTGAGAACTGGAGAGTTAGTGCTGATTTTAAATATTGCCTAGACAATCACTACAACGAAACATTGATGTGTTGAACGCTACATCCTAAACAGGATAGGCCTAGGTTGCGAAAATTATGACAATTGATTCCAAATTAATTTCTCTGCATTTTTTTTCCTATCGTAGTAAAAGGCTTTTCAATCGGAACGTCCACATTTGTTTATCTGCTTTCATATTTAAAACTGTATTTTAACTTATTTCGTGTTTAACTATAAATTGTTCATGTAATCTGATGTTCCATAGTTATACTGTAACTAATCGACTTTGTATTTATGTTTCATCCATTTATTTGGCCAAACATTGTTGCATGACGCATCCTAGTTTGTTACTTTTTCGTATCTTCTATAGCTGATGAAAAGTTGTACATCAAAGCATAAAATGTGCCCATTGTTTTCTCATGTTCATCTTTTATTCAGTATATTTTTATTTATGATTGCCAAGTCACAGAAGAGCATTAATCATTTAGAAAACAGCAATCACATTTAACGCATGTAAACAATATGTAGAATACATTTGTCCATCATTTAGACTCGACACACATCGCATTGCATCGATAGCGCTAGCGGGTCAGACACGGAGAATGAAGCAAAAAGGCATTCTTCTTTTTAATATGTGTAGGTCTGTCGATAATTCAGTCATCAATTCTGAAGTAAGAGGATTGTGTATTCATACATACATCTGAATTATTACTACTCACTGTTTATGTTAGATTACCAACTTTAGTGCTACCTTCATCTGAGATATTATATTATTTATTATCACCATCATCGCCTAAAATCGTTAGGGTTTCCATATATTTTATGTATAGTTCTTCAGCGTCGAATACAGTCAGAACTACATATGACAGAATCTAGAGCTCTCTGAGCTGCAAAACAACTAAACTCATTAAATACCCATTGCGACATCAAAAAGTTGAGTATCAACAAACCAAAATCAAAAACATTGAAGACATGCAGAAATCAATCCTCACAAGACATATACAAAGACGGCTCAAAACCCAACTCAGTAAAGGGATTTAATTATCTAGGCAACGTGTTCTCGGAAGGCGAGAGACTAGATAGAGAAAGAGAGACAGGATGTCAGAAAGCAAACTTATCCCCAGACTAAAAGTATCCAGAATAACCAAGAAAGCAAGTAATAGCAAACCAGAATCCAAAACACCATTCAATGATTTATCAAAACAGTCCTTTTTAGGACTAACTTTTAATCCCCCCTCCACCCACTATTTAATGTCCTTTTCAGGACAGACCAGAACCCAGGTCATTCCCTCAGTCCCTAAAAGAGATACTACAATAAGCACAAAATACATGGAGAGATATTACAATAAGCACAAAATACATGGAGAGATATTACAATAAGCTGATCATTATCTGAGATGCAAGACACATAATCACAAATAATGACAGATATAAAATACAAGTTTGACAATATAGACAGCTAAATAAATTACAAACACGATCAAAATGAACATTATAAAATGTGTCATCTATTATACACAGTATATTAATGTATAGCTCAGAAACATGGACAGTGAACAAACAACGCGAAGAAAAAAATTGATGCCTTTGGGGTGTGGATATATAGAAGAATATTTAGGGAGCCGCGTAGCGCACTGGTTAGTGCACTGGCTTCGCATATGAGTGATCCTGCTGTCATTCCTCAGTTGAGTCGGAAATGTTTTTCAGATCGCAACTGCTCCCAGGTCGACCCAGCCTTAAATGGGTACCTGATTAATCCGGGAAGTAAAGACTGCGAGAGAGAGAGAGAGAGAGAGAGAGAGAGAGAGAGGGGAGATGGCTTCCGCCCTCATTTACAGAGTCACTGAAATGTGAGACGCTAACATCTCACACCCCTACGGCATTAATAAATGATATGGGTTACTTTACTTTACTTTACTTTACTTTACTTTACTTTACTTTACTTTACTTTACTTTTTACTTTACTTTACTTTACTTTACTACTATATAGAAGAATAGAGGGAATTTTGAGGAAAAAGACGAAAACGAACAAAAACGTTCTATAAACAGTTATTATGGAAAAAAAATCCATATTGAAGGGAAAATAAAGATTAAACAAAGTATTTTAGACATATTAAAAAACATGATACCTTTTTGAAGACCTTTTATTTGAAGGCAGGGTCGAGGGGAGACGAGTAGGAGGCAGGAGGTAGGCAGGGATAAGGTGAAGGAGAAACAACATGAGATGGACAGTTTACAGTTTAATAGAGTGCACTACCAAATCAGGATACAGGATGTGGCAGGTCCGTTGCAACCAACCTTCGTTGTAGAGACGGCACTGCATAAAGATGCTGATGGTTTTCTCCTTACGAAACAATGAAAGGGTAACGTCATACTGTGTTTCTTGTTGACATAAGTAAAATGTAAAGTAACCCATATCATTTATTAATGCCGTAGGGGTGTGAGATGTTAGCGATCTCACATTTCAGTGGCTCTGCAAATGAGGGCGGTAGCCATCTCCTCTCCCTCGCAGTCTTTACTTGTTGACATATTACATTATCAAACATTTGATTGAACAGTTTTTGGCATGCCTACGTCAACGTTTCAATTACTGCATTTATGACCAATTATTTAGCAAATGTAGATTTTCATAATTTCAGGCTCCACTGACGCTGCGTCCCAAGATTCCAAAATATGGTTCCCAAAACAATAAAGAATAATATTTTTGTAAACGTTACAAATAGAATTAGTGCTTTCTTTTAGTGATTTCCCATATATTTTTATAATACATTTTTGTCACAATAATTTAACAGCAATGTTTCTAGGGGTGAAACCATTCCCTAGTTACGATAGCATCAAACATGCTAGTCGTATTTGATGCATGATTGATTGACATTTAACGGCTGGCTGGCCTTGGCTTTAATGATTTGACGCTATAATTACGGGATCACCATGGCATAGTGGTTAAGACATTTGTCATGTGTTAATAAAGTCGCGGGTTTGATAGCAGTAACTGACGTCTCGTTAGGCAGCGTATTCCAGAGATCTCTGATATCATCGTTTGAAGTCACAGTTACTTAGTAATTTATAGAGCAGTGGCACGTACAGTGCTGTTATAGTGCAGAGGTACTTTCAGTGCTGTTATAGTGCAGAGGTACTTTCAGTGCTGTTATAGTGCAGAGGTACTTCCAGTGCTGATATAGAGCAATGGTACGTCCAGGGCTGTTATAGTGTAGGGGTACTTCCAGTGCTGTTATAGTGCAGAGGTACTTGTAAATGCTGTTATAGTGCAGAGGAACTTCCAAGTGCTGTTATAGTGCAGAGGAACTTCCAAATGCTGTTATAGTGCAGAGGTACTTCCAAATGCTGTTATAGTGAAGAGGTACTTCCAGTGCTGTTATAGTGCAGAGGTACTTCCAAGTGCTGTTATAGTGCAGAGGTACTTCCAGTGCTGTTATAGTGCAGAGGAACTTCCAAGTGCTGTTATAGTGCAGAGGAACTTCCAAATGCTGTTATAGTGCAGAGGTACTTCCAAATGCTGTTATAGTGCAGCAGTACTTTCAGTGCTGTTATACGTTGGTGAAACATAGTCCGTATGTACACGACATGCGAGGAAACTCAACCACTACCGTACAATTTGTTTCAGGAAGGTGATGAACATTGAATTTCATGACACAATTCGTGATACCGTTCTCCTTGATGGAGCTGATATTACCAGTATTAACACTATTCTGATGCAGTCACATATTAGTTGGATATGTCATGTTGTACAGTACTTTTGCCCCAAAAGGGCAATGTTGCCCCCAAGACAAGAGTGCGTATGGGCAAAAATGCATCTCTATGGGTGGATACATTTCAAGCACTACTTGTTTCTAGGCTGCTTCTTCCTTGTCTACATATTTTCTACCTTATCCAAACCTTTTCTACCTTATCCACATCATTTTTAACTTATCCATACCTTTTCTACTTTGTCTACACATTTTCTACCCTGTCTACACCTCTTCTACGTTGTCTACACATTTTCTACCCTGTCTACACCTCTTCTACGCTGTCTACACATTTTCTACCCTGTCTACACCTCTTCTACGTTGTCTACACATTTTCTGCATAAATACGTCAATCTTCTTCAGCATACTCTATTTACACCGGCTATTTGTTTATTATATGAACGTTCTAACCGCTTAGGTCTGTCTTTACCTTGCGGCGTCAGAGGTAGAAGAGTTCTCTGGAGATTACCTTCTTGTGTGCTATTTATAAGCCTGTTCCTGTGGTTTCTTGTATGTCTGTGGTCCTTCTTTTACATGGTCTGCCTCTGACTTTATAGCCGTGATGTCTATGTGTCATGGCCGTCTGTGGCATGATGTCTGTTGGTATTCTGGAAGTGTGTGAAAATCACTTGATCTGTTATCTTTTGATGAACGTTTACTCATATTTATGTACGTAATTTTTGTGTGCCAAGTCCAAAGACTAAACGCTAATAGATAAAAATGTGTGCGCTAACGGACGGTGGCGCAGCTTAGTAGGAACAGTGATCATAGGTTATTCATGCCTCGTGCTCAATAAATATCACTGTCAGAGAGATTAAGGACAGGCTTAAGATGAACATTCGTCATTCATATGTGTAGATATACTGTTGTATTCTGTCATTTTTCTATTTGTTTCGTTTCGTTGATATACCGTGGTACTCTGACAATTTTCTTTTTTCGCTCAGTCCTTCCAGTTTTTGTTCATTACTTATACTCTTCCAGACTTCCGGATTTATCCCGTCTATCTAATATTATGTGAACATGTACAGTACCGATTTTTACTCGTCGTGTGTTATGTTGTTCTTGATAAAGACCATTTGGTGGAAACGTCAATTTAGTGTTACCATATGTTACCAGCGAATAGCAAGATTTTATTGCAGTGACCAGAATGTTACCAGCATTAAGATGAGCAGTGACATTGAAATGCGTAGCCACAGGAGAAAGAAATCTATTACTCATGGTATGAAGATATTGACAGTAACAGTCACCTAAGTAGTGTATGCTGCATGTAATGACCCCCGGATATGACATGATATGACATGATATGCCATGATATGCCATGATATGCCATGATATGACATGATATGACATGATATGACATGATATGACATGATATGACATGATAAGACATGATAAGACATGATAAGGTGCTAGATCCAATAAGGTGAGCGGATCGCGTACCGGCGCGGGCGGGGCGTGGTCCCGATACCGGCGGTGCGGCGGTGGGGCGGGCGGCCGACCCAGAAAACTGGAAAAGGGGTGGGTAGTAGTGGGATTTTCCCTTTAGTTTTCGTGATAAAGAAAACGGCTATGGAAAGTTACAATGAATGAGGTCAGTATAACCAGGTCATACGGTGGTGGGGTCATATATACCTCTACCATATGTAGATCTAGGTCAATTCCTTAGAAGGCATAGCATAACGTGTGTGCCACTTGTATTTAAAAGTCAAATTCTGACCAGCAAAACACCATAAAATTTTACGATACAAGGTCGATTAGCCATCTGGTGGGGCACGGAAACTTACAGTGAATGATGTCAGCATAACCCGATTACACTGTCGGGGTCATCCATAACACTACTCTATTTAGATCTGGTTCAAACTGTTCGATGACATAACACAGATGCATACTTTTCCACAAAGAAAATGGATGGAAACTTACAATGAATGAGGTCAGCATAACCAGATCATACGGTGGGGGTCATATATACCGCTACCATATTTAAATTTAGGACAATTCCTTAGCAGGAATAGCACTGCCGTGTGTGCCACTTGTGTTTAAAATTAAAATTCCCACCAGCAAAACACCATAAAACTTTACGATACAAGGTCAATTAACCATCTGTTAGGGCACGGAAACTTACAGTGAATGATGTCCGCATAATCCGATTACGTTGTCGGGGTCATCCATAACACTACTCTATTTAGATCTGGTTCAAACTGTACAATGATATAACACAGATGCATACTTTTCCACAAAGAAAATGGATGGAAACTTACAATGAATGAGGTCAGCATAACCGGGTTAAAAGGTGGGGGTGTCATATATACCTCTACCATATTTAGATCTAGGTCAATTCGTTGAAACTCAAATTATGTTCCGAAAAACATTGTAAAGCATGAGGCTACAAGG
This sequence comes from Meghimatium bilineatum, assembly GCA_034231615.1. Classification (NCBI taxonomy): domain Eukaryota; kingdom Metazoa; phylum Mollusca; class Gastropoda; order Stylommatophora; family Philomycidae; genus Meghimatium; species Meghimatium bilineatum. The sequence goes on along the minus strand of CM067314.1, from coordinate 26,737,608 downwards.
TCAATTAGCCATCTATTAGCTCACTGGCTATTTCAATATATGCTAATTAGCGTACTTTTCCACAAAGAAAACGATACGGGAATCTTAGCACGAACGATGTCAGCATAATCCGATCACGCAACCAGTATATGAAAGTGAACACCCTTTATCTATCTTAGCTGTCTCTGTATATAATCACTATAAGCATGTTTGGTGTCCGAATGTAGGGATTTCGTTTTGTGATCATGCTATATTATTATTAATGATATTAATATACTGATACAAATGTTATTTAAATTATTAGTTTGAATTTCAAACAGTATTTCACAAAATATTTCCAACTATATGAAATAGTTTAAAACGAAAAATAAATCCCTGTATACACTCCAGCAATAAACCCCACAGGTAGGGTTTAACGGCTTAATTACTGGCTCGAGACGACGTACGCGTGTCAATCGATAATCACCAAGCGTGACGGCTTGACCACAGTGTAAAATGTATTAGAGCAACACAGACAATGACAAAATAATTGGGGGTAATTATAAGAAACATTTATATATGCATGAAGCATACATAAGCGTGAACATGTCGCATTCATAACATTCCTTGAATAACTGAAAATGGTTAAAAATTAGTCTTTCTATTAAACAATGAAAATTTAAAAAAAAACTGGTCTGTTAAATGCTTACAATACGGCCACCCGGTAGAGCTTAACACCTTCTGTTATGACTATCGTCTCTGGCATCTTTATTACCGTAATTTTGACTATTTGTAAAATCTCACTATACAACACGATTTAGCAATGTGGTATGAGTGTTCTCAAACTCCCTAAGTCTTCTTACATATACAGTTAAATATACCTTGGTGTAAGAGTTAGAAATTGTACCAAATTAATACAATTTCATTATTACAGGCCCTCAATATAATATATATATATATATATTATATATATATATATATATATATATATATATATATATATATATATATATATATATATATATATATATATATATATATATATATATATATATATATATATATATATATTGGGGTTTCTTTCCGTTCTTCCTAGCTTCCTGACTTCGGCCTTTTCTTTGTTTATCTTCATGTTAAAGGTTTGGTAGTTTGATGTAATCTGGGTGTTTATCTTTGTATGTGTTCTTATGACGCTGGTAGTATGGTTTGATTGTTATATTGTTTTCTTCAGTTGTTTTTGTTGCTTTGGTGCTGTGATCTAAGTATGTTATATATTAGATGGCCACACACACACACACATACTTACAGATATTATCAAAGCTCTGTAGTGTGTTTAAATCTTTACAAAAGATACATTTGACATATATGCACATTCTCAAACGCCCCCTTACAGTTGAGTGATTCCAAGTTGTTATCAAACACGGTTCGGGGTTGCCACACAATTGAGTTATTAATAAACAATCTTTTTTAATGTCTTTAAAGAAAGGAGCGCATTAATCATAATATGACTAAGGGTTAGTACTAATGTACTGGATGTTCTGTAAACGCAATGAATCACAAGAAATGCGTGGTCTTTGTTCAGGGCCACTAATTGTCAGCATAGAACACCTGTTCAAACTAATTACGTGTCATGGTCGGGGCAGAAAAGCTTAGACCTTGACCGTGTCACTCTGAGAGCGCGTTAGTAGTAATTCTGGTTTAACTGGTTGAAACCACCCTTAGCTGGTTATTTCAGAAATCCACATAGTTGAAACCAAGAAATTTTCGCTTAGTCACCCTTCAGCGTGCTATAAATACCGGCGCAGCACTAATGATCGTCACTATTAAAATCATCAGCTTGTTGATAACACAACGACTTTTGCATTCTTCATTGAACCAGATCGTCGGAAACTATTCGTACGAAAATGGTGAGTTATATGTGTTAGTATTGGTTTTTCACTTTACTCTTCATATTTTTATAATTATATAGCTCTGTTTATTTATCCTTGTGTTTTATTTTATTGTAAGTTTTTAATTTGTACAATTAATCAGTAGGCGCTCATAGTAACCTTATTAATTATTCAGTATTTATATCTATGTTATGTATGTCGATAACTCCTACCGCTATGTGTTCTACACTTGAATTTTAGTGTTATAATTATAGACATGTGTTTCATTTTAAGTTAATTTTACATTAATTGGTATGGTTTTTGGAGTACTCTTATTACTTATTCAGAATTTACTATGTGTTATACTGTATTAGTCTGGGATATACACGTTTATTTTTTGTTGTTAGCATTATAGGTCTTTGTTTTAGTTTAAGTTATTTTTACATTAATAGTTAGCACTTCATTAACTTAATTCAGTTTTATGCTTATGATATATAACACTGTTATGTATATCAGTAATATCTACCCCTGTGTGTTCTACGCGAGCCCGCAATAGGGTCTAAGCACTCTCTCTTTATATATATATATATATATATATATATATATATATATATATATATATATATATATATATATTATATATATATATATATATATATATATATATATATATATATATATATATATATATATATATATATATATATATATATATATATATATATATACTATATCTACTGCACAGCTGGTTGATGACCTGTATTATATTTTTCCACAGACCACTATCACAACAACAAAACATCTGTGTGTCGTCTGCAATAAGGGTTTCGCTAGAGCCTCTGTACTTAAACTTCATGTAGACAGCATGCACAGTGGAAAACGCTATCCTTGTGGGATGTGCGACCAAGTTTATACATTTCCACCAAATCTAAATCGTCATATCAAGCGAGCACATACAACCCCCAAGGTACCGGTGAACACACGGCCTAGCCCATCAAACCCAGTTGAACTTGTGGTATCCACACCACTAGATACCACTTTAGCAATCCCAGCTGATACTGTGACATCTAGACAAACAACTCCACCACTACAACATATCGAGCCATCACCACCAACCACAAAACGACCAGCTGAACCAGAGGTCGGCCTGGTTAAAAAACTTAAAATAGATGAACTTGTCGGCCTACCAGCTGATATTCACCAACTTTATAAAGACAATTGGAACACAATTAAGACGCATTCACGCGTATTGACAAAGATGGCACACTACACAATATTCCATTCACCTACAGAACCACACATAAATAACTGGCATGACACCCTAGTAGCAATTCACAACGCCCAAACCCGGCGATACAAAATTAGTATAACAAAACATATCATTCTCCGCCATAAGGAGACACAAGAACCCAGATTTTTTCATGGCTCTACCAACAATGCTTCTGTTCTGGAGAGCCCTGTAATCATAAACAATCGCAGTGACCTGGATCGCTTCATAACTACTATTAATGAGCTCGACAATACCAAAGTCGGCCTTAGTGTGCGACCCGACACCAAGTACGATCTAGAAAATATTTGTGCTACTGAATTTTATCTATATTTTCTTTCTAATCACACACTAGGCTGTTCTATCGACTCGCTCCCACCACATATCACAAATAATAAATCTATCTTTACATTACAAACCAACTATAAAACAGGCACACCTTACAACGACAACCTCTGTTTCTTTCGCTGTTTAGCTCTACATCGCCAACATAACATCACAGCACTCAGTACACCGACACATAGTTTACTGGCCGATTGGTACACTTACCAAGACACTGAACCACAGACCGACTTTCATGGTGTGACACTTGACATCCTGCCAAGCTTAGAAGACTGCTATCAAGTTAACATTGAGGTGTACGAGTTTAACGAGCTAAATATCCTTATACCCATACTACGTAGCGGCAGCACATTTCCCAATACTATGTACCTCCTCCAACATAAAGAGCACTTTATGTACATCAGTAATATTGACGGCGCTAGCCACTCCTTCGGATGTCCCAAATGTGGGAAAGTCTGGCGAGATAACTTTATGCTCACCCGCCACGAGAAAACCTGTACAGGTGGTAGCAGCACTGGCGTCTACCCTGGTGGGTTCTACACACCACACGAAACCATCTTTGAGGTAATGGCAAAACTTTTACCAGTCGAGGATGATGATGATGAACCAGTGTATATCTACCCTTACAGAGCCACTTTTGACTTTGAATGCTATTTCGACTCGGCCGACTGTGAAAAAAAGTCAACGAGTAACACGACATATATTGCAAAACATATCCCTATGTCGTGTTCTGTAGCATCCAATGTTTGTGGTATGACAGACCCAGTCTGTTTCGTCAGCACAGGCGATCCTCAAGCGCTGGTCAATCGCGTGTTGAAGTATTTAGAAAAAATTGCTGAAACCGCTGGTAAACGGTTAAGAAAACTGTTTAAATCAGAACGCCAGGCCTTGCTGATGGGTGGGCATTGTAAAGAGTTGGCTAGACTCGAGGGTTATCTCGCCCAACTGCCTGTGATTGGGTTTAACTCGGGAAAATATGATGTCAATTTGATCAAACCATATTTCGCCCGTTATTTTCTGAGCCACCCCAGTGAAAATGGAACATTCAACTTCGCTGTAAAGCGAAATAACAACTTTATGTGCATAGCCACTGACACATTGAAATTTTTAGATGTTGTCAATTACCTGGCGCCAGGCTTTAGTTACAGTAAGTATCTGGCGGCTTACAAAGTAGTCGAGCAGAAAGGTTTTTTCTGCTACGAGTATGTAACAGACCTGGCGCAGTTGAAGGAAACACGCTTACCACCACACGCGGCATTCTACTCAAAGCTTAAAAGCTCCAACATATCTGTTGAAGAGTATGAGTACTGCCAAAAAATCTGGCGAGTCAATAAAATGAAGACGTTGCAGGATTTTCTAGAGTGGTACAACAACAAAGATGTTGTTCCCATGTTGGCTGCTTTGGCCAGCCAGGTTTCATTCTATGCTGACCTAGGTATTGACATGTTCAAAGATGCCATCTCTGTGCCTGGAATCACCCTCAGGTACCTGTTTAAAACTCTACCACGCGGTATCGTATTTACGTTGTGTGCCAAATATGAAAAGGAACTACACAACATCATACGACACAATATTACCGGTGGTCCTTCAATTATTTTTCATAGGTACCATGAGGTGGATAAAACCAACATTCGTGGTGGAAAGTTGGTTAAGAGCATTAAGGGGTATGACGCTAATGCTCTTTATTTGTGGGCATTAATGCAGGAAATGCCCACCGATTATACAATCACCCGGACCAAGGAGGATGGTTTTAAGCAACACAGACGGAGTCTGTACACCATACAATGTAGGGAGTGGCTAGCATGGATGGAACACACTAATAACATAGAGTTAATAACTCAATTCAACGGCAAGGAAATGCGGTTGAGTGAGCGTAACATTCCAGTGGATGGCTATTGTGTAAAGAAACGCACCGCCTACCAATTTCATGGGTGCATGTTCCATGGACACCCCAACTGTCCCATCACCGCAGGCCATGTCATCAACCCAGTCAACAAAAAACCACTGGCTGCGTTGTATGCCAAAACACGTGAGATTCGGGCTATTCTGTCTGTCGCGTGTTCGGGCCTGCTGGTCGAGTGTTGGGAATGTGAATAGCAGGCCTTAAAAAAGAAAGAGAAAGACATTAGAGACTTTCTAGCTGCTACATTCACTCGGCGTAAACCATCCTACGCAAAATACACGAAACCCACCCAAGAACAAATTCTTGCAGCGGTTGTCGATGGGTCGTGTTTTGGACTTGTGGAATGTGACATTCACGTCCCAGACACTTTAAAACCACATTTTTCAGAAATGACACCCATCTTTAAGAATATTGATGTCAGTCGGGCAGATATTGGTCCACTGATGGTGAAATACGCTGAAGAGCACAATCTATTGACCACACCCCGTCGCACGCTTATTGGGAGCTATGTTGGTAACAAAATCCTGTTGGCCACACCCCTGCTAAAGTGGTATCTGGAGCATGGTCTAGTGGTTACATACATTTACCAGATTATAGAGTATGAACCTGTAGCATGCTTCAGTCACTTTGGTGATACTGTTACCAGTGCTCGTCGTGAGGGTGATCTATCACCAGCCGCATCTATTACAAGTGATACTATGAAATTACTTGGGAATGCGGCTTATGGAAAAACCCTCACCAATAAAGCGAAACATACTAAAGTGGTGTATGTGGACCCTACAGCTACCGACACCCTGGTCAATAGCCCCTACTTTAAGAAGATGGTCGAGGTTGGTCCTGATCTATACGAGGTTGAGTCACGGTATCAGCACACGAAATGGGACCTGCCCATTCAGATTGGTTTTTTCGTTTACCAATACGCCAAGCTTAGGATGCTTGAGTTTTACTATGACTTCCTCGATAGATTCGTGGACAGGAGTGATTTTGAGGTGACAGAGATGGATACGGACTCTCTTTATTTAGCCCTAGCAGCTGACAGTCTGCATGACGTCATTAAACCTAGTATGAGGGCTGAATATCGCCGAGTCTACGATCAGTGGTTCCCTAGAGAAACCTGTCATGCTCATATAGACCTCTTGCTCGATCCGCCTAAAGACTGCCCCCAGTGCGTCGAGGCGAGGCTATTCGATAAACGAAAGCCCGGCCTATTCAAGCTCGAGTATGGTGGTATAGGGATGATCTCGTTATGTAGCAAGACTTATCATTGTTATGGACCCTACGACAAGACATCGACAAAGGGTTTAAGCAAGACGCAAAATAAATTTGACGCAAAGACATTTTCTGACGTTCTGACAACTAGACAGAGTAGTGGTGGTAAGAATATGGGTTTTAAGACGACAGGGACAGCTGTGTATACTTACGAACAACACAGAGACTCACTTTCTTACTTTTATATTAAACGACAGGTACAGCCAGATAACGTCTCAACAACACCTCTTTCTATATAACCTTTCTCAAATTCGTACTTGGTGTCGGTATTTTTATATAATTTCATATTGTATTGATTATGACTTTAGAAATTTGTATGCACTTTGCCTACTTATATGGTCTTTATAAGTGTTTACGGTCTTTTCATAATTGTATGCTTTTTAGGACATTGTACATTTTTATTCACTAATTTTATGCTGTATAAATGATACATACTTGAAATATTTTATGAAAATCCATTTTTCATAATTGTATACCTTGGTACATACCAAAATAAAAATATATAAAAGTACGTAAATAAAAGTATTTCCTATGTTTAAACCTTTTTGTTTGTTTTATATTTGTGTGTTTTTAAATGTATATGTCTCCCGAGTCTAACACCCACCACTTAATGGCTTCTTGTCTGTTTTCTGACCCCCTAAACCCCGCTTGCCATCTTGCTCTTGTCTGATCTTAATTTCTTGCCCTGTGGATAACTTCTGGTGTTTAGCTGGTGTTCTCAGGCTTTGGATAACGTATAAGTTCTTGACCTGTGAATACACATGTCCCTTTGGTTTGACACATGCTTCTTTGTAACAAGTTAACAAAACACACAGAACTCACAACAAACAAACGAGAACCAGAAAATAATTTCCAGAAACATTTTTTTCAGATATATATAAAACATTTTTATTTATCATTCACGTACATTTTCCAAAATAAATACTAAAAAAAAGAATGTTCACTGTATAATTCACTGTTGATAAAGCGGTGCCATAACGCTGTGTGTTCTTTGTCTCTTGGCTGGTTTGGGTGTGGTGATTTTCTTTTCTGGTGCTGATACAGATGGTTCAGGTACATAGACAGGTTCGTAGTCGGGTGTGAGATACATCTCTAGGTTACCACAACCATATGTGAATGAATCCTCATAGGGGTTTAAAACTGCAGCTGATGATTCGTCATACGTATTTGAAACGGCAGCCGATGAATCGTCATATGTATTTGAAACTGGCATATTTGAAGCTTGTTTTGTAGGAAAAACACGGGAAATTCTATCAAATTCATTCAGAATAACATCACGTAGATCTACTAGATGGACAAAGTCTTGTCGACTCATCGTGATACCTGTTTTGGTAGGATACTTTATGTGTGTATTACCATAGTATCGGCGAATCTGGATAAGAGGTTTCTTGAAGGATGATACGGCCACAGCATTAACACCAGCTCCTAATGGTTTTATCATATCGCCAGTTCTGGAAAAGTATGTAACTGATGAAGCCATCTTCTTTATACAATAGGAATTGAAAATAGCGCTTCTAGACTGGTAGTGCGTTGTGAAGATTTAGAACAAGTGAGCTTCTTATTTATACACACAGCGGAGTCCAGTGCACCCCACGCGCGCGCGGCGGTCGGCGGCGATCTGATTGGTTGCTTGTGGGTCATGATTCATGGATGAATTTATCGTTGTATGACATTTCTAGGTCACAGGTGTTGTAATATTTTTATTTATGATGACACATGGCGTGGGTACGCCGTGGTATCTAGGTCACAGATGTTGCAAAAGCGATCTTTATTTGAACTGGTTTTAGCCTTGAACATGACTCGTGGATGAACCCACGCCAGTATGACATTTCTAGGTCACAGGTGCTGGCAGATTTATGACACATGGCGTGGGTACGCCGTGGTATCTAGGTCACAGATGTTGTAAGCGTGCTCTTTGTTTGAGTTGATTCCCAACTAGTGCATATACAAGGTTATCATTTTTCCATTGCTTGATGGTGAAAGGTCGCAACACAGTGGCCATGGATGCACCGCGTGCTTTCAACATTAAGAAATACACAACGTATAAGCCACAAGTAGAACTCAACAAATCTTGTAATACTCTCGGGTTGTAAACATAAGGGCTATCTGAATTTCTTTCTAGAAATTTGGTAATCTCTGAATGTCTGGGTGGTAAGCCAAATGAATCGAAATATGTAAATGTTCCAACACCATCGTAATATAGTGCCACCCAATGTTCACCCGGTCTATAACTGGGGTCTGTATTGACAACTAAAGCTGATGTCAGAGTTGGATCAATGTAGATTGGTAACTTATCTAGTGGTACGACTCGCACTAAACCGAGGCGACGAATCCAGATATCCCGCTTTAACAGGTCATAGATTTGGTTAGTGTTCATTCTCTCAAGCTAAAAAATCTGTAAGAATTGATCTGGTCTTGGATACCTCCAAAACACTATCAACTTCAAAGTAGATTAATACTTGAATGGCCGATGCTGTCACGGTGGCAAATTTAAGTTCAATGGCCAGTGGACCCGTCTTCGCCATCTCAAATTGATCACCATCAAGCAAGCTAGGGGTCAGATCAAAGGCGTACAGATTATAACCATGCTTAAAACCTCTAAAGTCAATGGTATTCCCAGCGTCCTTGCCTACGAAACCGAGGGCTGTCAGGCTCCCAAAGAAGGCTCTGATGTACTGATCGTTGGTATAATTAACAGTTAGTGGTTTACCACTCACATTGCGCCCATCTACCATCAGGCTTAAATACGTCAGATCAAAATGATGAAAATTGAATGGATTTTTCTTCAGGTGTCCATTAAACGCTCCAGCGTCAACGAAACCGATAACGACTCTTGTGGGTGTTTGCGATAAGAATAAATTGTCTTGGACGTGTGATAGCATCCCATTAGGAATGGAAAAAGTTTTCAAACCAACCCGTTTTATCGGGTACTTGGCATTACCTCGCATTAAGGCTTTCTCGTGAGCCATTGAGATGGCTGGATTCAGTTTGACTTTTCTAAGTATTAGCGCTGCGTGGGTAATAACACTTTTGTACCCACTCGTCACATCGGTAGCCATCAGGTTGAAAACATCTTTAGCGGGTGTTAGCTTGATCTTTACATCCACACCATTCAACATATATCTGTCTTGGGCGAAAATATCAGCATGTAATTTACCCATCATATCCATTTCCTGACTCAGGGCTGCCAGCTGGCGGCGAATTTTGAAGCCGTTATTCGTATCCCCTTGAGTATCGTCATGCGTTCGCGGCGTATCTCTGTAGTAGAGGGCGGCAGACAGATACCCCTTTTTAGCATCATCGCCGTAGTTCAGAGTCGCTTCAATATAAGCGCGGTAAGGGTACGTGTTTTCGCTAGCCGTGATAAGCGTATCATTCAATGAGACGTCGACTTGAGAAAATAAACTGTGCATGTAATAATTCACAGGCCCAACTTCAACATTGGGTGGTAGATTATCACCGTTGGGTAGCGTCACTTTGGTTCTTACGTGTAAATATGTATTGAAAAGATCCAAGTAATCTTCACTATTCCCCAAAATAACAAATTCGATGGGCGCCCCCGGCGCTAAGGCGGCCAGGGGATGAATTTCCACATATTGTCCATCATCTACAGCCGTTTGGGTTGGTGGTACACTAAACAAATCAAGGCCAGAATGAAGACATTCACAAGAGTTGGGGTGAATGAGAGCCATTATCCGAATATATCTCGAGTCTTGTTCTTCTTGGAATGAACTCGTCGGCGTTTAGCGGCTGGTTTTATGCGTTTTCGACAGGGTTCACCCGGTTGGGCTGGTCGTTTTCGGCGTATAAGACCACTACCCGATTGGGTAACGTGGTTGACAGCACCAGCCAATAGGCGCTGTCCAGCTTCTTTGGCTCTATCTCGCATAGATTCACGAATATTTGCACCACCTAAAGCATCCTGAGCCACTTGTAAACCAGATGTCACACCTTCCCTAAGTAAGGCTTTACCACCTGTTTTTAACCATGGTAGCACCATTCTACCCAGACCACTAAAAAAACTACCTAGTCCGTGTCCTTTTTGATGTCTACCCCCGACAAATACAGGTAGACCATTCCCAGCTTGATTACAGAAAAACTCTTCATATAGTTTGGGGTTTCTGTGGATTGTGGCGTGTCTAACCATTGTTTAATCAAAATCGAAACGCTTACGTGACCGAAAGTGAAGTGTCACCGTTGACGTCCCAGCGGTAAATGCGATCTTCTTGCCTTGGTCTGTGGTTAAAAGGATTTCGACGGTGTCAAACGAGAACCGACTCAGCGGTGCGTAGTGTGGTTTGTCATAGATTCGAAACACTGAGGTAGCCGTCTTGTCCAATATGGGTACAGACCGTAATAGTGGAACCATTGCATCACCCACTGACCGGGCAGATACAATGTCTGCGTACACGTAGACATTTTTCATGTCACGATCCATATCAACCATATCATGACTTGTGCGATCAGTGTCTTCATATGTCAGACGTGTTTTTGACAGTGCTAAAATGTTTTTCAGCGTCTCACTCAATACAAGCTCAGTTCCCTCATCGAGAATCTTAATCGTGGCTCTCTTTGAGGCTTTATTGTAATATATTTTCGCAATACGACCACCACTGGTTAGCTTAGAGTTGAGTTCGTAGATAAAATCTTCGGGTGACTCATACAAACCAGCTGGAATAGTTATTACACCGTTCAGGTTATTGGATGGTGGGTGGACGTACGACAACCACACCTCATCATCGAGAACGTTGAAATATGTGTTTGGAAACTGAATTTCAGCTAAACCAACTTCATATTGCGTGTTCATCTCTATAGTTTGTGGCATTTTGACAAAATAATGACTGGGGTTATTGTCAGGATAAATATTCATTGAAGAATTGCTGGGTAAGGTAACGTAAAAACTCATCCTAGCTTTGGGTTAGGTAGCATGTACCCCAAACAACTACTCAGTAAGGCAATCCAAAATTTAGCGTCAGGTGCGTCGAGGTCGGTTCGAGACAGATTAAATAATGAAACACCAATCACCACATATATAATAATCATTTGACAGAGGAAAACAATTTCTAAACGTGGTACCAGCTTGCCGAATAAGACCCAGAGTGATGAGCGACTTCCCGTTCTTTCTTCTTCTTCTGGTCGTAACACTGCTTCAACTTGATCAATTTCCATTAGTACCGTGTAATGTCTTTGACCGACACCCAGGAATTGAATGATGCATTATACCCGAACCACTTGACTAAATACTGTTTCCGCGTTCCAGTACCGCGCTCTTCTAGGACAGTTTCGATTCGAAAAGTTGTTTTGTCACCTACTTTTTGCAGTTCCTCTTTATAAAATGACCCTTGCACTTCTTCACCCGCATCATCTTTGATCGTATAAGTTACAGGGGTTGTCGGTTGTATCTGACTGACGGTAAACAGTTCTTCTGTCCAGGTCGGTGTATACCCTTTCTTAAAAGCTTGTCGGCCTAGACCGATGCGCACCCTATCACCAACATTAAAATATACTTTTCTGGCTGTTGGTTTATCCCCATATAGAGTATTCCACACTTGTGTTTGATTATCAGTATTAACTTCTACTGGTGCCATCTGAATGCTCCTATGAAATGAATAATTGTAATTTCGAATCAATGATTTTATCACATCGACATAACGAGGTTTGTTGCTTTTAGTGAAATAGCGCCACATTTTTTCCTTCAATGTACGATTGAACCGTTCCACAATAGCTGCTTTAACATCCTCATTTTCAGATGTGAAGAAATGCACATTATTGTCTTTAAGAAACTTTAGAAATGTTTTATTGGTAAATTCTGAACCTTTGTCAGTTTGAAAATTTATAGGTTTCCTTTGCTTGAAAATATCACTCACAGCTTCGACTAAAGCTTTTCCCGTTTTGTTCTTGATCGGAACAGCCCAGGCAAATTTACTAAACACATCAATACACGTCACCAAATACGAATATCCATCGTTTTATTTTCTTAACTTTGTTAAGTCAATTAAATCAGCTTGAAATTGTTGGTCTATACCACCTGTTATGATAGCACGTCTCTTGAAACGGCGCCGAGAAGGTTTATGCAAAGTGTACGTATCCTGATGACTTAACCAATCTTTGACTTGTTTTGATTTAAGTTTGGTGGTACGTTGTAAGCCACTAACACCACCATACGCACCAGCTTTTTTAGGATTGTAGTAATGACGAGCCAACATTTCGTCTACCATGTTTCCCAAATGGGTGTTTTGGTAGGCGTAGGAATTTTACTTTTCCGTTTCTTCCTGAGATTGCGTTTAGGTGGGTCAGGCGTCACTTCGACCTTGTCTGGAATTTTCTCAGTTGATTCTTCTGTTTTATGTACAGGTTCTACAGGAAACATAGGCGTCGGTTTGTTAGCTAGTGGTTCCACAGGCACCATCGGCGGTGGTTTGATGTCTAATAGGCCGAGTGATCTGTTTTTGTATTGTTCAAGGCGTGTCAAATACTGTTGTAATGTTTGTTGGTAGAGTCTAGCTTTATCAGCGTTAGATAAATCAATACGATCCAAAACCACTCGCATTTGTTCATCCAGGTCCCTCATGTTATCTGTTAAACTATCAGGTGGTGTGTACGTAGATTTGCTCTGCAGAGTTTCAAATAAACGCGGATCGATCAGCAACATTTTCTTGGCCATCATACACCCAACAGGCTACCCAAGACACTCAGGACAGGTTTCAGTAAAACACCAATGAAACCCCCTTGCTGTAGAATATGTTTTCGTCTTTTCACAGTAGTCTTTTTACGAGCGAGTACTCTAAGATTAGTCTTGTGCCGCTGTAGTAGCTTCTTCTGACGCGTCGTAAGCCGAACATGCCCTTTTAAGATATTGTGGGAACATTCACACAGGGTACGTATGAGTTCTGGTGATGCCGTTTTTATTATACTCTTAACGGCAGCTGGTTTCGCCCGACACAGGACTTTTAACATTGGACCGTGACGTTTCAATTTATCACCCATATTTTTATTTTGGTACGTATACAACCTGATTTTCGCCTGGAAAAATATGACTCCGCAATCTCAAATGATCAGGTGTTGCCTGTCTGAGATCTACCAGCAAATAACCATGCGCGCTCGCTGTTGCGTCATTAAAACTATCCTGCACGTAGCTGTTGCGACCAGGGTACATTTGCTTGGCCAAATGTATAATCTGCGAGCCGTCACGTGGGTTCTTGAAAAGCACAATGTAGTGTGAGTTGAGGCTAATTGTTCTGTGTTCTTTGTTTTTACAAAACAAATTCTGCACAATATACAACACGCTCAGACTCCGATGATGACTTCCTTTAGTGAATAATTTAGTAACGCGATCATCCGTTTCACTCATCAAATCATCAATAACCAACAGTCTTGGCTTATCACCATTCCATTGCTCCACGTCTGGTAGTCCTTCAATAAATTTAACACCAGGCATGGTCTCATACGCAGCCTGCCAAGCACCATAACACCAGATAAGTTCCTCTGGTATCGGATCCACCATCTCATGCACATATTTTAAGAAATTTTGCACAAAAATAGTTTTTCCGCACCCGGTCGGACCCGCAATCATAGCTGTAAAAGGATGTTTCCACCTCGTATCCATTTCTGTTAATGGTCATTTTTGTCGTATGGTACATATATTTATATAACACACATACACATTCACACACACAGCGCACCATAGCTATAATTTTCAACACAAATTTGAACGGAAAACACCACCCAGCATATAGACCCATATATACTACTCACCAGTTTTCTGGGTCGGGGACCTCGCCGCCCGCCCCACCGCCGCACCGCCGGTATCGGGACCACGCCCCGCCCGCGCCGGTACGCGATCCGCTCACCTTATTGGATCTAGCACCTTATCATGTCTTATCATGTCTTATCATGTCATATCATGTCATATCATGTCATATCATGTCATATCATGGCATATCATGGCATATCATGGCATATCATGTCATATCATGTCATATCCGGGGGTCATTACATGCAGCATACACTACTCACCTAGTCTCTGGTTATAGTCATTACTATCTTGGATTTTTATGTTGTTAAATATCTGCAATGTAGTCTATATCTATATATTTTCTTTTCTTTGCTTTTCTTGATGGAATGAATGATTATCGGTTTTCAGGCTGTGCACGTTTCGTTGCTTGATGTTTACTCCATTTGTGTGATAATACTATTATTTTTAATGTCTATTTTCTTATTGTCCAGTATATTTTTGTGATAAGCAACTGTGTTACAAACAATCACAATGTGATAAACATTTACACTTTCAAACACACTCAAACTTCCACAAACACTATAAAAAAACAACTTTCACAAACACTATAAAAATAAACTTCCACAAACACTATAAAAAAACAACTTTCACAAACACTATAAAAAAAACAAAACTTTCACAAACATCAAACTTTCACAAACATCAACCTTTCACAAACACTCAAACTTTCACAAACATCAAACTTTCACAAACACTCTAACTTTCACAAACACTCAAACTTTCACAAACACTCAAACTTTCAAAAAAATCACAAACATCAAACTTTCACAAAAAATCACAAACATCAAACTTTCACAAAAAATCACAAACATCAAACTTTCACAAAAAATCACAAACATCAAACTTTCACAAAAAATCACAAACATCAAACTTTCACAAAAAATCACAAACATCAAACTTTCACAAAAAATCACAAACATCAAACTTTCACAAAAAATCACAAACATCAAACTTTCACAAAAAATCACAAACATCAAACTTTCACAAACACTCAAACTTTCATAAATTGTCACAAACACTCAAACTTTAACACTGTGTCACAAACACTGAAATCCAACTAATGTAGCAGACAAGACAGATTTTACTCATTTGAAAGAATTTTATTCCAATTTATATAACAAAGACAGATTGACACCAAGAACATATATAAATACGAGTATATACCAGAACAAAACATATACAATTTGCAGTGGGCAACAATTTATTTTTATTTTACCAGAAACTATTTCAATCAAGCTACAGATAAAGAGCGAGAGATAAATTTGAATCAAGGCAGTAGACAAGCAAAAAAAATATACCTCTGAGTACACAATTGTTTAACTTGGTTACAATAATTATAGCAGTGGTCATGGAACCGGGGTAAATTATCTCAAAATGGGTAGAAATTAACATTTTTGGGGAACGAAGGTAATGTATATATATATATATATATATAAACTATTTTATATCAATTAAGACACAATTATGTTTTTTTTAAAATCCTTTTATTTGCTAGTTTGTTTACTTCATCTGCCTAAGATGGATGTGTTGAGTCATTGGGACCAATAAAATGGCGACATAAAACATTTTCATTTTTGAACCACATTCTGCTGGAAGTCTAGTAGGACCATTGTCCTGCTACAATAGAGATCGAGTGGGAGTTTAAGAATGAATGTTAAAGAAGTTTACTTCGGGCCAAACATGTAGATTAGAAGATTATAGATAGGGGCCTATGTCTTTTTCACATGAATGGGTAATATTTCTGCATACAAATATACAAGTGATAATAAAATATCTGACCTGTATTATCAATGAATTAACTTCAGTAAAACTTATCAGGCACTTGCTCACAGCATGTTCAGATTTCTATTAAATATGAAAATATTTGCCTCCACATCTTCTTGTGCCAATTTTTTGGACAATATCACGACATATTTTTACTTGTAGAAAAATGGAACACATTAAATGGAGCAAAGTAACAACTAATAAATGCATGGAGGTACTACTATATGCTATTGGATTGAAGGAGTGAAACAAAAACACTGGAAAATCATTTAAGAATAGAAGAAGAACATACCAAATTGTTCTATTCTACAAGCAGTGATTAGCTGAAACTTTGCATAGATTAATTCTGTTAGAAGATTATGAGAAGTAAAGGATGTTTGCCTCGTTGTCATCACACTGTGTGAATGGGTCGTATTGGCCATGGTCACCAGTGTCTCTTTATTATGTCTGATTGTCTCTACCAATCTAGATCTTGGTCTTTCTCGTAGCCCCATCTTCTGCTCTTGCATACATGAAAGGCTGGTTGTAACTGGTAATATGCAAGCTATACGGAAAGTTGGTTTTGTTATTTTGTTGCAGATATATGTTTGAAATTTGTATAACTTTATTTGATGCCATTGCCCATCTGACTTCTTCTTAGCAATCTTCATTTCTGCTTATAAAAGTGTCTATGAAAGTCAAATGTTTGACTATACTGATGGGGGGGGGGGGGCTAATTTTGCTGTGGTATGTACTATGATTAGTAGAAAGATATTAATTAGGAAACTGTTGTCAGTTGAGCTTGGATTGGGTCAGTTGCATCTGTGGGAGATAAGATCTTCAGATGCTATGTGAACAAGTTTCATAGTTCGTCATCAGATCTGATAAGTTCATGTGTTTCCTAGACCCAAATGTGGAGCAAAGAATCACACCACTATTTATCTTCCATGCATGTTATAACTGAGGAGGTTAATGAGTGGAATTAGCTGTCCCATCCTATATAGAGTCAAAAGTCATCAAGAAGCTATGCTGAAGTCGGAAGTGTCAGGTCAAAAAGGGAAGATATCATAGCAGAACTGTAAACCATGTCACAATGCATTCCATTCTCCAGACCACATCCTGCTTATCTGCAGAAGTTTGAGAATGAACACAGCAAATGATCATCATAATTGTACACATGGAACATCTATAAGAGTTCTGATCTTTCCCTGTGTATATTCATTCACAATCTTGCATCAAATCTGAGCCCATGGACTGCTGGATCTGCAACCAACCAACCATTCACTCACAATGACATAAATAAAAGTAGAAAAATAGTTCAGGATTAAAGGTTTCAAATGGTTCAGGATCAAATGTTAAAAATAGTTCAGAATCAAATGTTAAAAATAATTCAGGATCAAATGTTAAAAATAGTTCGGATCAAATGTTAAAAATAGTTCAGAATCAAATGTTAAAAATAGTTCAGGATCAATTGTTAAAAATAGTTCAGGATTAAAGGTTAAAAATAGTTCAGGATCAAAAGTTAAAAATAGTTCAGGATCAAATGTTAAAAATAGTTCAGGATTAAAGGTTAAAAATAGTTCAAGATAAAGGTTAAAAATAGTTCAGGATCAAATGTTAAAAATAGTTCAGGATTAAAGGTTAAAAATAGTTCAAGATTAAAGGTTAAAAATAGTTCAGGATCAATGCTTAAAAAAACCATTCTGGATCAAAGACTAAAAAGACATAAAGGAATGACTTCACAGTACTCTAGATTCTTGAAATGTACTCAATACTTCTCATTCTCTCAATAAAGTGGCACATCAACTGCCAAGAGTACCAATCATAGCACTTAACTCCGTATCTCCAATCAATAATCTCCATGTAAACACTATGGCCCAGAATCAAACACACTACCTCTTGAATACGTGACAAATGACTTAACCACTATGCCACGATGATCGACCAAAGGAAAAATATGGGACAGACAAAAAATTTCTGACAGAAAATTGATATTAGAAAGATAAAATGTTAGAGGGACAGACATTATTAGAAGACAGAAAATGACAGTGGTAGGCACATACAGAAAAATGCCAGAGACAGAAATGTTGTAGATGAACAATGATACTTTGGTATGATTTTTATGTTTACAAAAAAATTATTAATATTATTGTTATTGTTAGGATTATAAGAATTACAATCAAGTTTAACATATTCAATGTAATGGCAAATAACATGTAAAATATTGCATATAACAAAATAAACAAAGAAATGAAACATTAACAATCATAGGCCTACATTTAATTATTGAAAATTGAAGCTGAATTCATTTTTTTTTAAAATGACAATGAACGTATTACAAAAAAAATACATATAATTTACAAAATGCAATATAATAAGGCTTTAGTGAATAGATCTTCATAGTTGCCACAACATTATGTTTGAAAAATGGGATAAGAATTGAAACTTGTTAATGCTTTGTCATTAGTGATGGGAACTATAGGTCTAGGAAAAGTGGTTTAAAAATCTGTAGTTTATAATGTAAGGTTGAGGGGGAAGAAGAGGAGGGAAAATGAAAGTATGGATTGCTATTAAAGACTGGGCATGATTAAGTTCCTCGACACTCAAACAAGGCACTGAGAACAGAAAGTCACGGCAGGATTTTTGTGATGTTTATAAAGTAGCACCTCTACCACCACCATGATGATGATGATGGATGTGAAGCATATGAGATTATTAAGAATTGTGTGGTCTAATTTTCATGCATTTCTATGTCTTTCCAATCCTAATTGAGATGAGTCTTCAAATCTTCTTCTTTTTTCTTATTCTTCTTCAACACTTAGATCACTTGTTATGTTAGATCATCTAAGATTGGCTTCAGAATCTGTCTGTTCTAGATCCAGAAGGAGCTACAAAATGACTCGTATTTCGTTGTATCTCATGACAGACACAATTTTGTGAGAGTTGTTTTGTAAAAGACTGAAAACAGAAAATACCATGAACAACTTATAGAGAAAGATTTTGAAAACTAAATTATATGAGTGATATTGGAATCACATGGAAGGAAAAAATAAAGGACAGATTAGGCTAGAGAATATTTGACCGTGGCCTAAGCTCATATGATGGCCAGGAGCTCAATGGTTGAGCCACTTTGAAGGCTGAATCAGTTTGTATTTAGGGTCAGGGATAGGATTAAATCAAAGAGTGAAGATGATTTGTTTCATAACTTTGGATATTCTTTCAC
This sequence comes from Meghimatium bilineatum, assembly GCA_034231615.1. Classification (NCBI taxonomy): domain Eukaryota; kingdom Metazoa; phylum Mollusca; class Gastropoda; order Stylommatophora; family Philomycidae; genus Meghimatium; species Meghimatium bilineatum. Next base: position 26,718,240 of record CM067314.1, on the reverse strand, counting down.
TGAGAAAGGGACGAGATCCAAATTTTGTTAATTTTGAGAACAGTAAACAGGTCAGTATACCTGTCTAAACAATGCACACAAAATAGATGACACAAACTTTTATCTAAGAAACAAGATGTTCATCACAGAAAAGTCACAACAGGTTTAACTCTGTTATTTACAAGTAGCACAGCTGAATTACATTTCATCATATTTGAACACATAATCAAAGTGGCAATTTATGACTGTAAATCTATCAATCAATCAATGAACTGCCATGCCAAGTGGCCCAGGCAATCATGTTTCACCACAACTCTGTCTCTTGTGTTGTTAATAAGTTCAGTTGGTGACGTTTTTTGAGCCACAGTAACAAATCAACAAGAAATGTTCTCTCTGTTCTTTCTGTTTCATCTCCCCCTGATCTTTCTTGTGGTTACTAAACAGATAAGAAGGAGAATAGGGCAGGCAAAAACAACATTCAGAAAAATGAAAAATATATTGTGCAATATGACCTTGTCATTAGAGGTGAGAAAGTTCTGAGTGCTATATAACTCCTATACTAACATATGGGTGCGAGTCTTGGACACTAAACAAACTGGAAAGTGGGAAATTAGAGGCAACAGAGATGTGGTTCTACAAAAGAATGCTGAGAATACCATGGACTACCAGAAAAACTAATGTGGAAGTGTTGAAAGAGTAAAATGCGAGACAGAGCTTAAACAATAATATAAGAAAAAAGACAACATTCATTTTTTGGCTACTTCTTGAGACAGGGAGGTTTGGAGAACAGGCAAAATTGAAGGCAACAGAGACAGAGGGTGACAATGTGAGAAAATATTAGACAGTTTGACAACCTGGCATGGCAGGAAAACAACAATGATCTTGATACATAATACTGGAGACAGAGAGCTGTGGAGATCCATGATCACCTACGCCGCCAGCCGGCATGGCACCTGATTATGATGACGACTAAATATTAAAGTTTGACTTTTCTCATCACTTGCCCAAAAAATCTTGACTGTCTGCTTCTGTTTCCTATAATTTTATCTTTTTACTCCAGGATCTTTGAGAACTTTTACATTACTTTTCATCATGATCAAAAATCCCATCTCAGTTGCCTCCAGCAGCCTAACTTCAGCACTTTTATTTACCGTCCATGCTTCGCATCCATAATGAAGGATTGACAAATAAACATTCTTGTACTCGAGACTGTAATTAAACACTTAGGAATGTCAATCATGCACACTTAATAAAGCAGTGACAAAAATAATTGCATATTTTTACCATGGACATTTATGAATGGTAATCAAGAGTGTAAAAAATATTAAATGTGTAAAAGGATTGTAATTACTTTCCTGTTAAGTGGGTCCACCATTTCTGTTTTCAGTGTACACATGAACACCAAAATTGCACTATATAAAACGATCATCATACCATCACTATGCTTCCAATGTAAACATGGACACTAACAAAAGACAAAAGAAAACTTGTTACAATAGAAATAACTTGTCTATGTAGAATCCTCGGAGTAACAATAAGAGACAGAAACAACAACGAAAACATCAGAAGACTAACAAACACAATGTCAATCCTGGATTATATCAGAAGACAACAGATTAAGTGGTTTTCACATACTTCCAGACTACCATCAGGTAGTACCCCTAAAAAACCATTGCTATACAGACATGATTGAAGCCAGGGGCAGACCATGCAAAAGATGGATTACAGAAATAAAAGTCAACGAGAACAAACATATATGAAACACACAAAAATGTCATCTCCAGAGAACTCTTCTACTCCTGACACTGCAAGGCATAAAACAGTATAAAGCACAAATTAAACAGAAAAAAGATCATATGTACTACAATATCATACTTTTTAGACATACTTTTTTTACCGGCAGCCCCAGTTTTGGAGATCACAGGTTCAATTCCCAGTTCAACCGGAAATATTTTTAAATTACCAACAGCTCCTAGATTGACTCAGCCTAAGGAAATGGGTACCAGATCTTCTGGGAAAGTAAAGGTGGTGGGCTTCATACAGACCAGATCATCTCCAGGTATGCATACCATTGGTCAATGAAAAATAATGGCCTAACAATGTATTCCGCAATATGCCAGATTAGCATTGAAAAGCGAACACTTTATTTTTATTTACATGTGAATATCACGTCATTTGTGATTTCACGCTTGGTTATATCCTACCTTTAAAAAATAGCCATAAAAAAATAGTGGAGGATGCAGTTTTGGAAATCCAGTCATCACAAACTCTAATTGATTTCTCATTTAGTTAAGTAAAATGTACCTCTTCTGGTGAGGTACAATCAACTCAACCACAGATGTTAGTCCAGTTTGGTTATATCAGAGTATTATTAAACATAAAAAAATTGTGGAAGTTATGGTTCAAGTAAACCAGCCACCATGACCTCGTATTGGCTAACCTGTCCTATCACAAAAAAACTAGAAATCACTCGAAAAATGTAGTTCCAATCAACATAGCGGCTAGGACTAAGTCATTTTTTAGAGGGCTTGTCTGAGATTGCGGCATACAATAATGGAACAAATCAATTTTACACATTTCTTTGCTTACAAATTGACAAGGAAGAGTACTTACACTAACACACCTAAATACATATTTCCTAACAAAGCACACAAAAATCACACATAAAATACACTCAATATAAGGCTATGGTGAAGAAGTTGCCAATAAATAAATGCAGGTTTGGAAACAGATATGAACCTTCCTTTATTTAATGCTGATTATTTGGTTAGGGTTAGGGTTAGTAATCCCTGATTATTTGTCAAAAACAGATGCAGAGATTTAAGGAGAAAAATTAAGTTTACACTGTGCACAATTCTTAATTAATAACTTATATTGGATATTAACTCCTCTCGTCCACTAAGCCAATAAAATCTGCATTTTTGAGGCCCGAAATGCCAAAAGCCACTTAAATCTACATTTGGATATGAATTTTCTATCTTGAATTATAAACATCACGATGTCCGTAAAATTAAACAAACTGTTCCTATTTGTGTTACTTCCGCTCCAGAGATAACTGATTTTGAAAGGCATGCTTCGTTAAAAATTATAAAGTTTGTATTTGAACACTAATTTCATATAAACAATATGTTTGCATTTACATTTTGTGTAACTTATTGCTACGTGTATTTGAAATAATGAAATCTAGACAACCTCAATGTTTTACAGCTAGCTAGGTTTTTTAAATGTTCCAAATACGTTAGGTAATGATTCCGATATTAGATAAGATGACAATTGTAGGCCTAATATTGAAGTATTATTATCTCACTTTGATGGAAATTCTAATTCAGAGTTGCGTGTGGATGAAGCTGAGAGGGCATTTCCAATGCAATATATATGACTATCATTATTATTTACATTCAAAAACATGAATTTTGGAGTATTACATTTGGATGTGAATACTCAGACCTTTATATAAGGCATAGTAATTTGTATTATATATATCTAAGGTTATGTAAGTAAGGCCTGTGTACTGAAATGATGGCCTAAAGAATATAACATTTTATGGAAAATGTGTATTTTGTATGCATTTGATGATATCAAAACAATATGGCATTTATAAGTAATTCAGTATATATAAATACTTGTATACATTACAAAATAGTTCAGGATATATGCAGATGTGTTTTATTTCAAAATAAATAGATTATGATTCAGTTTTCTAGGATACAAGCTTGAGTATAATTGAGTCTTATTGCCTATCCATTTCTGAACATTGTGATGTCAAAATTGCTCATGTGGACAGAATAGTGAAGGAAGAAATTGTAAATATTCAAATACTACCATAAATGACTAAAAATGTCCCAAAATGTGCTCCGGCATAGCAGGAAAACTTTACGGCAGGTTACAGCGACACAGAGTTAATTAATAACTTACATTAGATATTACTTAATTAAAGATAATTGGGTACTAGCTCGGCAAATGGGTTTACCATCCAACTTTTTTATAAAAATCTGTGTAATTTTGGGATGTCACTGATTGCTGGCTGACTTGTAGATACACAATGCCTAACGTAATCATAAGTTTGTTAGAGATGACATACGTCTGTTACATTTGCGAGGACTGTTGTTGGATGCATAGGTGTGCACACTACCTACTGAGAGGCCTCCCCTCCATTTGCACACCATCTACTGAGAACAACACCCATACAACCCTTCTAATTTAAATATCTCAACCTCCAACCACTGATGGGTAATTATAGCCAGGTGAAATAATCCATGAAAGTTTATTTTGTTTGTTTTGATTTCCGCTAAAAATGTAAGCCCGTTCAACAGGATTGAACCGATAATTGAATCATATCCTATACAGAACATCAATATTCAACATTTGTTGAATTTGTAGACACAATTACTACATCCAATAGCATTGCAAGTACAATGTGGGTGATTGGCTATTATGTGGGTGATTGGCTACTATGTGGGTGATCTGCCATTAAAATCACGAGGAAATTAAACTTAATTACTTTTGTGACATAGGATTACTAGCTAACTACTCTACCACCAAGCTGATAATTTTAGTAAACAAAAAAACAACCATGTAAATATGAAGAAAGAGATTAAAAAATGGAAAAGGAATAAAATATGGGAAAAGATCTGATGAATGATCTTTGAAAAGTGAACACAGGATAAAATATTACACACAAAATAGTTTTTAAAAGAACATTAAAAAGAAAGAAATGTTAATTTACTGAAGTCGGATATATATGGCCATGTGGGTAAACAAAAAATGGTAAAACCGTTTCTGTTTTCTCAAGTTAACCTGCTGGAAATCTAATAAGAGCATTGTTCAACCTGCAGGAAATCTAATAAAATCATTGTTTTTGTTTCCCTGCTGTATCAAGTTGTCAAACCAATATTTTCTCACGTTGTCGCCCTCTGTCTCTGTTGCCTTCAATCTTGCCTGTTGTGACTGTTCTCCAAACCTGCCTGCCTCATGAAGTGGCAAAAAAAGTGAAGATTGTCTTTGTCTTATATTATTGATTAAGTTCAGTTTCACATTTAACTCTTTCAACACATCCACATTAGTTTTTCTGGCAGTCCATGGTATTCTCAGCATTCTTCTATAGAACCACATCTCTATTGCCTCTAATTTCCCATTTGTTTATTGTCCAAGACTTGCATCCATATGTTAGTATAGAAGATATATAGCACTGCAGAACTCTTCCTCACCTCTAATAAAAAGGTAATATTACACAACACATTAATCCCTCCATAGCACATCTTTCTATAACTAATGTCTATATCTAAGAAACTTTTCAAGATCCTCAAATTTCCATATCTAACAAACTTTTCAAGATCCCCAAATTTCCATATCTAACAAACTTTTCAAGATCCCCAAATTTCCATATCTAAGAAACTTTTCAAGATCCCCAAAATCTAACAAACTTTTCAAGATCCCCAATTAAATGTATTCTTTACTTGTAATGTATATGGTGAATCTCTGTTATTACATACATATTTAATTTAAGAAAAGCAGCAAACAGAACAAGAGGAGATCAAGTGAGGAATGAAGAGATTACAAGAATTGTTGGAATCTGTGGTTAACCCTTTAGCCCCTATGAGATTTCCCAATTGTCAATCCCTGAGGCATATATTGAAAAAAACAGACTGAAATGGTTCAGCCACTTAATGAGCATGAACCCTTATTAGCCAGCGGCAAGAGCATACAACATGAAAATGGAAACAGCAAGATAGAGAGGAAGACCAAAAAGAAGGTGGAGTTACCAACATTCTGAGACATCACAATATTACTGCATATCAAATGACAAAACGTGTCATAGCCCAAAAACCGATTATAATTCAGTCCCTCAACACCTTACAGCAAAATCAGAGAAAATATGATACAGAAACATAAATATTCATTGGTCCGGACCAAGTTGTTACAATAGAAATTGTCTGTATCAAGATTACTATAGGAAAGTCTTTTATCATTTAATTATAATAGCAATAGAAGTGGCCAAACTGAAACCTGCCCGTTATGTAGTCCAGTAGTTCTCAAAAATTTTTGATCGTGGCCACCTTATGGGACAAATGTTCTCCAATGCACCTGGTGCTTAAAAAAAGGTAATTGACTTCCTGTACAAGTGACAAAGACTTCCTGTACAAGTGGAAAACACTTTCTCTACAAGTGGCAAAGACTCTGTACAACTTTAAAACTTAATCGCTACAGTTTTTGGTCTTTATCATTCAAGTGCTTCCCTTAATATGCCCCCCCTCCTTGCCTTCAAAATGGATCTGTGTATCCCCCTCCCAATTTCATCATGTTTCTCTGTAGTCCCCCCCCCTCCCCCCACAAATCCCTATGGTCCCAGGGGAACTATGCGGGCCCATGTTAAGAACCAATGATATAAGCCTATGTTGTGATCAAAATTGGTCAACAATTATACCACCAACTATTTGTTTGATCAGATGTGGCCAATCCATTCATTGTGGATTCACTGTGGACATTCACATCCATTCAGATGTGGATGTACAGTAGAATAGGGAGAGCTTCATGGAAAGAGAAGAAAACAAAAAGGTATAAGACAGAATTGATGTCTTTAAGTTGTGAAGATGTAGAAGAATAGCGAGAACTTCACAGAAAGAGATGAAAATACACAACAAGGTTCTAACAAACACAGAGTAGGACAAAATAACTATTCAAGGAATTAAATAGCTAATAAATTCTATATTTTGGAAATATTAAAAGACATGACACCCTGTTCTGGACTTTACTTGAGAGTCGTGTCTGGGGAAAATGAGCAAGAGATAGGCAGAGATACAAGTTGGAAGGAAACACCACAGGATAGACAGCATATAGTCTAGCAGAGTGGACATATTAAACGGCATGACCCCCCCCCCCCCCCTGTTCAAGACTTTATTTGAGAGTAGTGTCTAGAGAAAGTAGTTGTAACCTTCGATAAGTTACCTACCATGTTGTTCCGACAGGCCGATGTTGTGCTTGAACTAGTTACGGGCACGGCGTGGGTGGGCGGAACAACAAAGAAACCTGTTGCAAGGGCCAGAATTGTGCCCTGATGTCGATGTCTGTTTTGGTGGCATTGGAGTGGAAACACCATCAAGTCGAATGGCTGCTGGAACAGAGGACGGAGCACTTATGGGACTGCCCCACGTGCTGTGAGGCCAGTTTTATAATCAAGAAAGTGAGCAAGAGATAGGTAGAGATACAAGTTGGAAGAAAACACCACAGGATGGACAGCATATACCGGTAGTCTAGAAGAGTGCATTACCAAGCAAGAGACAGAGAACGGTTAAGGTCCATTGTAGTCAACATTTGCTACAGAAACGGCACCTGATGATGATGAGACTAATCAGGACTGTTATTGTGTAATTTTTTTATTTCTTTTAGTCACTACATGTCTTGTCTCAAAGTCTTACTTTGTTATTTTCTTTCAAATTATTTCTATCGATGATTACGAGATGAAGGACAATGGATATTGCACCTTTGTTCTTTTGTGGCAGACTTCTATATTTTCTATAATTGCATATTAGCCAACAAATCGGGACAGAAAAATGAGATAGTTGACCCAGAAGTGTATGATGCGTTCCTGGCAAAATTCGATCATCCTGAGATACTGTGACACTGGAATGCCTCCCTCCCTTCAGGAACTAGGAATGTATCAATACTCCCCCAATGAAATCATGCTTTTGATACAACAAACCATATACAGCGCATTCTGTTATAACATATTTCCCAATATAACAACAATTTTTAAAATCCCGTTATATTTATTCTATATTGTTTGTACTGTATATAGCAAATTTCTGTTATTACATATTTTGTCAGTCCAGACCAAGTTGTTATAATGGAATTCCACTGTATGAATGTTGGTATCGCCTCAATTACTCAAATGAGCACCTGTGCATTTGTCAGAATGGCTATGGCTGTTAAGAGCTACCTGCTCAGAGCTAAAGAGATGATTTTATCTCAAGAGCTACCTGCTCACAGCGAAAGGGATGATTTCATCTCAAGAGCTACCTGCTCACAGCGAAAGGGATGATTTCATCTCAAGAGCTTCCTGCTCACAGCGAAAGGGATGATTTTATCTTTATCATCAACACCTCCAGTCCTGTCAGTAGAATGTGGATGATCGGCATTTGAACAATGAGCATGATCGAGCCAGTTGTATTTGCGGTACTGGCCCATTACTAATCTACCACCGGGCAGACAATCATAGCTTGATTTGTCTAGCACTTGTTTTACTTAGTATTCAAATTATCCCCTCTTACAGTACTGTAAGATCACTAAATATCATGGGATAAGGAAAATTACAGATAATATATTACAACAATATACAAGTGGGAGAGAAACATCATGAGATGGACACGTTACAGTCTAGCAGAGTGCACCACACAGGCAAGAGACAGGTGATGTTGGAGGTCCATTGCAGCCAACCTTTGTTGCAGAGACAGAACTTATTATGATAATGATTACAATGAATCGACAAAAAATAATAATGAATGAATTAAAAGTAAAACAAATTAGTAGAATATCCTACTCAGGATGTAGTCATTAATTTTTTTCATTGGTGTGATCTTCTGGGCAATATAAATATGTTCAGTAGTTTGCGATACTTTCTGAACAGTCTGGATACGCAATTATCTGCTGCAGGATTTGAACCCGGTACATTGACATTAAAGACGTGCTCTGTACCATGCCACAACAAAACCAAACACAATAATGCAAACAAATAAGGTGACGATTAAAAATTAAACTAAACGAACAATACATTATGTGTGCGGGTCTGTGGATATGACCATAAAATTCAAGACAGCGGCAAAAAGATCAAACCTCTTTGAGATTGATGATCGGCGTGTAATTACGGGAACCTGTTCTCTCATACGGCTGGTTTGCTAGTGATATAATTACAGATGACGACCGTTCACTGGAAGTGGGGAAAACACTGAATATATTTGGTTATCACCGTGGAAGTCGGATGTGTTGGGACAATTTAGTCAGTTAGTTAGTTATTCCTATAGGGCCAAAGACGGCACATAGGGCAGATGTCATAGATTTCCATGTCTTGCATTTTATTACAATTTGTCTTAGATCTTCATTGTTTCTGATACCGATGGTGAAGAGCTCTCTTGTAATAGTTCTACATAAGGTCTCTCTTGGTCTTCCTCGTTGGGACAATGGCATTAAAAAAAAAAGTAACGTACAGAATTCTATTTCTCTGGACTATATCCTCCTGGAATCCTAGTAGAATCACTGTCCTGCTACAAGAGAGATTCATGGACTACATCCTGCTGGAATCCTAGTAGATCCAGTGTACTGCTACAAGAGAGATTCATGGACTACATCCTGCTGGAATCCTAGTAGAATAATCATTGTCCTGTTACAAAATAGATCTCTAGACTACACCCTGGAGAAATCCAGGTAGAACCACTGTACTGCCACAAGAGATTTCTGGACTTTCGTCCTGCTGGAATCCTAGTAGATCAACTGCCCTGCTACAAGAGAGATCCAGCAGGAGTTTGAGAATGAAAACAAAACCACATTATTAAAACAAGGGGACACAATCAACAGAGATTTTAAAAAAATAAAACAAATTAAAAAATGAACACAGAAAGACAACAAACTAAAAAAAAAACACAGTCAAATCCGATTTTAATTGCCTCCTCCAAACCAGACTATTTCAGTGTACAGTTTCTTTATGTCATGGCACATATTCCTGAGTTCTGAGAACCCTCATATTAACCAAAATCAGTAGCAAAAAAAGCATAATTTATAAAAGTAGGTACTTGCATCATTGAATAGATTATTCAGAAAACAAAACAACAAATGTAACCAGTTCAGATCTCATGCTTATAATGATATGAAAAAATAAATTTCAAAACAAGAGAATTCTTAAAGGAGTCACAATTACACAAATTGTCATGATTAATATAAAATTTCGGACTGAAACACAGCAGTAATATATTCATGGAATTAATATACACAAGTTTGATGTGTGCTGAACAAAATATCAGAATAAAATATATCATGATTAAGTGATCTTATGTAGAGATTAATTGTACTCATAAATTATATCTGGTATTACAGATCAGTGGTATTACAGATCAGTGGTATTACAGATCAGTGGTTACAGATCAGTGGTATTACAGATCAGTGGTTACAGATCAGTGATATTACAGAACAGTGGTTACAGAACAGTGGTTACAGATCAGTGATATTACAGATCAGTGATATTACAGATCAGTGATATTACAGATCAGTGGTATTACAGAACAGTGGTTACAGATCAGTGATATTACAGATCAGTGGTTACAGAACAGTGGTATTACAGATCAACATGGGATCATACAAAAATTTGCGCTCATGTTATGATCAGATATTAAGACAAAACACAATGGCAGCTTCACATTGCACAGCACAACTATATATATTTATTATTTTATAATAACATTTACATCAAAACTTATGCCGTTATTTGTCATTTAGGATGTCACAAATAGGATAGCTGATCCAGTAGTTCTTGGGTTAACAGTCCTGAAACATCATAAACTCTGATGGTATGAGCACATGATATGGCATTACTCAAAGAAAAAAGATGTTCTACAAAGTACTGTGGAGGGTGGAAGAAGACAGATGTGAGAAGGTTGGTTAATATCCAGGACTGGATATGATGTGAAGTTTTCAAAACCATCCATGAGGATAGTAGAGGATAGAGATGTGGGGAGATCTTTCTGCACCAGATGTTTCAATGTGACACCCGTACCACCCTAATGGGTTATGTCTCAATGTGACACCTGTATGACCATAATGGGTTACGTCTCAATGTGACACCCGTACCACCCTAGCGGGTTATGTCTCAATGTGACACCCGTATGACCCTAATGGGTTATGTTCCAATGTGACACCCGTACCACCCTAGCAGGTTATGTTTCAATGTGACACCCATATGACCCTAACGGGTTATGTCTCAAATTGACACCTGTACCACCCTGACAGGTTATGGGTTTGATTTTTATTATTATTATTAATAAATCCATGGGTTTACGTCATGTGACCCTAAGTTGATTGTTGATCCAAGGTTGGTTGTGGATCCATCAAAAAATAATTTGGTAATTTTATCTGAGCATTATAAATGTGTATAGGTGAGAGTTTATGCCTATGTTAACAGTGACACAAACAGGAAGTTTAATTTTAAAAAAAAATCTGCCCAAGTGTTACCTGGACTCGAAACAGGAGCACAGAATTGTAACACTGTTTAAGTTTCATGCATGTCATAAGAGGCAGCTACGGATGTTATAGGGTGTTGGCTGTCCCATCCCTTAAAGGGTCATGGTGACCCAGAAGCCATGCTGAAGTCAGAAGTGTCTGGCCAAATGCTGCCAATATCAAAGGAAAGCTGTAAATCTTGAGACAATGTATTCCATTCTGCAGACCACAACTTATTAACTTGTAGGAGTTTGAGAACGAAGGCAGAAGAAGAAGAAAAAGGGTAAAGTATGTTTGACAATGACTAAGTTTAAGGATGGTGCCCAGTGTACTGTATGGGTAACAGGTTGCAGTGTGGTTGGGTAACTGTTGAGTGACCGGTTGCAATGTAATGTGTGGGTGAAAGGTTGCAATGTACTGTGTGGGTAACAGGTTGCAATGTAATGTATGGGTGAAAGGTTGCAATGTACTGTGTGGGTAACAGGTTGCAATGTACTGTGTGGGTAACAGGTTGCAATGTACTGTGTGGGTAACAGGTTGCAATGTAATGTATGGGTGAAAGTTTGCAATGTACTGTGTGGGTAACAGGTTGCAATGTACTGTGTGGGTAACATGTTGCAATGTACTGTGTGGGTAACAGGTTGCAATGTACTGTGTGGGTAACAGGTTGCAATGTACTGTGTGGGTAACAGGTTGCAATGTACTGTGTGGGTAACAGGTTGCAATGTACTGTGTGGGTAACAGGTTGCAATGTACTGTGTGGGTAACAGGTTGCAATGTACTGTGTGGGTAACAGGTAATGTATTGCAGCTCTACTAGCAATATGGCTACAGACTTCCCACTGTTCAGTTAAAGTTGTAAAAACACTGAACATATTAGTTATCACTGCTGAAGTCAGTAGTGCTGGGCCATTGGTGCAAATATAACAGTGACACAGATCATTTCTGCTCTCTAGACTAGATAATTCTGATAATTTTGTTTGGACCATCCAGCTACGAGAAAGTTGGGACCGTCCAGCTACAAGAAAGTTGGGACCGTCCAGCTACAAGAAAGTTGGGACCGTCCAGCTACAAGAAAGTTGGGACCATCCAGCTACAAGAAAGTTGGGACCGTCCAGCTACACGAAAGTTGGGACCGTCCAGCTACAAGAAAGTTGGGACCGTCCAGCTACACGAAAGTTGGGACCGTCCAGCTACAAGAAAGTTGGGACCGTCCAGCTACAAGAAAGTTGGGACCGTCCAGCTACACGAAAGTTGGGACCGTCCAGCTACACGAAAGTTGGGACCGTCCAGCTACAAAAAAGTTGGGACCGTCCAGCTACACGAAAGTTGGGACCGTCCAGCTACAAGAAAGACTCAAGGGAGTTTGAGAATGAATGCACCGAAGTGAACATATTGTTAACTCTTGCACGACTAATATTCTCTCTCCCCCCTCTCCCTCTTTTGTGTGTGCATGTGTGTGTCATGATGTTCGTTCTCACACTGCCACTAGAACTCTCCTGTAGCAGGATGGTCCAACAAGATTACCAGCAGGATGTCTGAAAATGGAAATTTGTTGTGTTGGTCTTATTTTCGCCAATGCCCTGACACATCAAATTTTGGTTTTCTAACCATAACAAATGCATAAAGGAGGCCTAATGTTAACCTTAGACGGGATAAAACCTGCATACTCAATATTTAGTAGCTAATTGGTATTCTTTGACATGCCTAAAAGAAATATAAATAAATGAAAATGACAAAATGGCAGATCAATGATGTACATAAAATATTATGCAGTTCATGTTGCACATTTTGTGAACTTTTCAAACCAAACATGAAAAAAAAATGAAGCTTTTATTCATAACTGATTTTCAGATTTGGCATGATGTTCTGCGAGTCACCTGGCATATATATATATATATAAATTAAAGGACAAGCTGCATTAATGGTTATTACAAATTAATACCAAAAACATGACAATATCTGGAATAAATATGACAGATTGTTTCATGTTTTAGCAGAAAAATCAGATAAGTACATAAGAAGTATAGGGTTCATGTCTGGGACGTATAACAAAGTTATAAGTTAGTTTTTGTGATGTGAAAGGGGGGGGGGGTTGAATTGGTGTTAGAATTCTGGCATTGTGGAATAGGATGTGTAGTTGTTGTGAGGAGGGTGGTTTCATGGGTGACAAAATTAGGGGTAGTTTTACCTAGCGTAACATAAAGTAATAGACATCTGCAATTGCATTATCCATTGTGGTTTAGCATCGTCTCGTCTGCTAGATTTGCTTGTCAAGTGGCGCCACGGAAGATGCGCAAATTATAACAAAGATTTACATGGCTCTGCGCATAACATTACAAAAGTTGGACTGTTATGACATGATTTAGTCACATCTGCTGATCATGTACCCAAGTATCTCGGATATAAATATTTTAACGGATTATAATAAAACTGAGTGATTTATGTATCAGAGTAGAGAAGTGGTGTATCTTTGAACACTCTATCACGTTCTTGGAAGAGATAGTTTCAATATAACAACTAAGGATATCATATACTATGACATATGAACATATACTATGGCATATGAACATATACTATGACATTTGAACATATACTATGACATATGAACATATACTATGACATTTGAACATATACTATGACATATGAACATATACTATGACATATGAACATATACTATGGCATATGAACATATACTATGGCATATGAACATATACTATGACATTTGAACATATACTATGACATATGAACATATACTATGACATATGAACATATACTATGACATTTGAACATATACTATGACATTTGAACATATACTATGACATATGAACATATACTATGACATTTGAACATATACTATGACATATGAACATATACTATGACATATGAACATATACTATGACATATGAACATATACTATGACATATGAACAGTGTTTATGAATTGAAAGAAGCACTGACTATTGGACTATCTATGTAGTAAGTTTCTGGTGTCAATAAGAAAATATTTACTGAAGAGAATTACTTTAATATTTGTGCCTTGTTGTATGCGTGTTGGATGATATGACAAAGCAGATACGAAAGAATAGCCACAGTTACAAGAAGCAGTTCGATATCCGTGCAGCTATTTTGAATGCAATAAAGAACCTATGCCGGTAGGAGAATGCAAGGTGTATTTCTTCTGTCTATGGTTAGAATGCAGGATCTGTGAGTGATGTGTGCAGTTTCAAGAGACGTGGCATTTAGGAATGAAAAGAGTTATCAACCAACACACAACAGGAACTGTCAGTTACCACACGCTTCAGGCTGCTCTATTGCACAAGTCCTTAAGTCGGGAGGGTTCAAACCCCTTAGATAAATCACCCTTCCCTTACTGAAGACATATCTTTGGCCTGGCTCTATACATGACTAATATTGGATTAGATGTACAGTAATTCAATTCAGCAGAAAAAAAAACCTACAAGGAAAAGCTATACAGAACAAAATTAAATTCATCACATGGTCCTTTATGGCTATGTCGAGTGTCGTGGACAGTGGCAAAAAGGTCAAGCAAGTTTGACCATTGTTAACTTTGAGATTGGTGATAAATGTGTAGTACGGAAGCCAGTTCTCTCGTGTCACCGGCCTACTAGGGATATAGTTATAGGCATCCACTGCGGATGTGGAAGTGGGGGAAACACTTAATTCTTTTGTTAAAACCACCACTAAAGTCAGATGTGTTGGGTCACTGATACACATCAAATGGTGGCAAACTCATTCAATTTCTCTAGACCACATTCAGCAGGAAATCTATGACCACTGTCATAATACAAAAAAGATCCAGTGGGAGTATAAGAACAAATGAGGGAAAAAAATGTCATTGTAAACTCTGTGGGAGAAAACTAAAAGACTTTGGAACCAGTCACATGATGAAGAATTATGTAAATGAGACAGAGAAACAAGAGAAAGGTCTGGAATGTCATAACAATTTAGCTAGGAAAACAAAGAAATGCAAAGCATGTGGACAATACTAAATGAAAGTAATATAGATAAATACATAGTATTCCTCTGTCAAGGAACAAAGGAATCAATAACAAATGTTAGTAAACATAGCACATGAATGATAAATTGTGTGTTCTTAAGGAAGGTACTACCATATATAGTATATAGAACTACAAAATGTGGCTTGGGATTAATATTTTTTGTACTTGTCCTCAATTCACCTGCAAAGCATGAAATTTAACTGTTATCTCTCTTAGGTACCATAAAGGGGTTTACGCCTTTAGTATTAAATCTAGCTAGATGACTTAACTCTATATAAACGAGTATTTAGTGCACAGAAGGAGATAACAATTCAATCTCATGAGTCTCTGGAAGACTTGGGGGTGGAAATAGCCATATTTTATACATATTGGCTCATACAATAAGTATGTGTGATATGCAATGTACAATGTAAGAATACCTTACTGGTGTAGAATGTAATTGTATCTTACAGGTGTTGTAGACATAATTGCATCTTACAGGTGTTGTAGACATAATTGCATCTTACAGGTGTTGTAGACATAATTGCATCTTATAGGTGTTCTAGACATAATTGCATCTTACAGGTGTTGTAGACATAATTGCATCTTACAGGTGTTGTAGACATAATTGCATCTTACAGGTGTTGTAGACATAATTGCATCTTATAGGTGTTCTAGACATAATTGCATCTTACAGGTGTTGTAGACATAATTGCATCTTACAGGTGTTGTAGACATAATTGCATCTTATAGGTGTTCTAGACATAATTGCATCTTACAGGTGTTGTAGACATAATTGCATCTTATAGGTGTTCTAGACATAATTGCATCTTACAGGTGTTGTAGACATAATTGCATCTTACAGGCGTTGTAGACATAATTGCATCTTACAGGTGTTGTAGACATAATTGCATCTTATAGGTGTTCTAGACATAATTGCATCTTACAGGTGTTGTAGACATAATTGCATCTTACAGGTGTTGTAGACATAATTGCATCTTACAGGTGTTCTAGACATAATTGCATCTTACAGGTGTTCTAGACATAATTGCATCTTACAGGCGTTGTAGACATAATTGCATCTTACAGGTGTTGTAGACATAATTGCATCTTACAGGCGTTGTAGACATAATTGCATCTTACAGGTGTTGTAGACATAATTGCATCTTATAGGTGTTCTAGACATAATTGCATCTTACAGGTGTTGTAGACATAATTGCATCTTACAGGCGTTGTAGACATAATTGCATCTTACAGGTGTTCTAGACATAATTGCATCTTATAGGCGTTGTAGTTATAATTGCATATTACCGATTAACATATAATGCAAGTGGATCTTACAGGTATGTAAGTGCATCTTCACCGTGTAAGTGATGAAGTGTGTAAACTGTTGGTGGGCCAGATTAATCTTCTTTCATGTGGTATGGAGTCAATATGCATTTTATTTTAAGTTTTGGAGCTCCAAATAGTGTTTTCTGATCTGGCGGGTGGGAGGGGCGGAAGAACAGTGCACATAATGCTTTTAAATCAACCTGGAGCTGGAGGCCCAGAAAAAATGATTTTGTGGTCCAAATTTCTTTCATGTGGGCTGTATTTGATGTAGTATTAGTGTAACCCCAGCATAAGAAATAGCAAATTTAAAGACTAGCAATGGACTGGGAGTTTGGTTGTTAAACTGTCTCTATCTTACCTGACACTGCAAACAAGTTTAGAAAAGTCTGAGAGTGTAGATCTTACCAGTAGGTTTAATTAGGAGTGTAGTTTTTATCATTGGATTCGATTAACAGGAGAGTGTCAAGATTTGTTTACCGTACTAGATGTAGATTAATTAAAGGAGAAAGTGGAGATGTGGTCGAATTAATTGAGGGAGAAAGTGGAGATATTGTCTACTAGATGTAGATTGAGAAAGTGGAGGTGTGGTCTACTAGATGTAGATTGAGAAAGTGGAGGTGTGGTCTACTAGATGTAGAAAGTGGAGGTGTGGTCTACTAGATGTAAATTAATTGAGGGAGAAAGTGGAGGTGTGGTCTACTAGATGTAAATTAATTGAGGGAGAAAGTGGAGGTGTGGTCTACTAGATGTAGATTGAGAAAGTGGAGGTGTGGTCTACTAGATGTAAATTAATTGAGGGAGAAAGTGGACATGTGGTCTACTAGATTTAGATTAATTGAGCAAGTGGAGATGGGATCTACTAGATGTAGATTACTTGAGGGAGTGAGTGGAGATGTGGTCTATTATATGTAGATTACTTGAGGGAGTGAGTGGAGATGTGGTCTATTATATGTAGATTACTTGAGGGAGTGAGTAGAGGTGAGTGCTCAAATGTTTTTCTCTCACCCCACTCTTGAATACCTCTAATACTAAACTATTTTTATATTTTCATATTGAATCTGTCCCACACATTGCGTAACATTTTCTGAAATGGAGTACATAATAACGACAGTCATACATATTGTAAGAGGCAACTAAGTGAGCTTGGGTGTGGTTTTGGCTTTGCAGTTTCATAGGGTCAAACAGACCCAAACAACATATTGAATTCAATGTGTAAGGCTGAAAGGTGCAAACGTTGCAACCCAGCTGTAAACCATGACACAATGCATTCTCTTCCATTGGTTACATCCTGTGTGTCCGTAGGAGTTTGAGATTTAACACAGAAGAAGAAGAAGAAGAAAAAGAAATTACTACATCAAGTATCTTCAGTACTCAAGCTACTACAGCACTATTATCAAATTTCAATCATCGTAAGCTGCAAAGTGAAGCACTTGTAAAACAAATAAATCATCAATATCTCCTGATTCCTAAAATCAATATCTGCTAGAAACTTCAGCATAAAATCAAACTCTGGCACAGCCATTTTGTTTTAACCAATACCTTTTTCTTCGAGCATGTGACACTTAATATCAAACAAGAAAAAAATAAACAAGAAGATTTGATTTTGATTTATCTGTGAACAACAGAACCATGCTTTCCTAGATCATGACAGGATGTCTAACCGGTTATCTTTGAACAATAAGAATAGCCTTTCCTAGATCATGATTCAATGATGTCTAACCGGTTTCCTTTTCTTAAAATTTTTACACCTCCATTGACGACTTCCCCTTGTGTTTTCTTGAAAGAGACTTCTACCGTTGAACCTTTGAATTCTGCACGGAGTCTGGCAGAGGAAAAATTAAATTGATATTAATGTACGTATCCTTGATAAAACTATGATTTTTAACTACACATTTGAATTCAGAGCACTTACATATCAGTTCTTGAGGTTACACAGAGCACTTACATATCAGTTCTTGAGGTTACAAAGAGCACTTACATATCAGTTCTGGAGGTTACACAGAGCACTTACATATCAGTTCTTGAGGTTACACAGAGCACTTACATATCAGTTCTGGAGGTTACACAGAGCACTTACATATCAGTTCTTGAGGTTAGAGCACTTACATATCAGTTCTTGAGGTTACACAGAGCACTTACATATCAGTTCTGGAGGTTACACAGAGCACTTATCAGTTCTGGAGGTTATACAGGGCCATTTACATATCAGTTCTGAATTTGATTTATAGCACTTACATAGAACTTATGGAAATGATAAAGTTCTAGAGGTGATACAGAGCACTTGTATAATACCTCACAGAGGTGATTCAAGAGCACTTGTATACCTTACAGAGGTGATTCAAGAGCACTTGTATACAGCACTTGTATACAGAATTCAGAGCACTTGTGAGCAGAGGTGATTCAAGAGCACTTGTATAATACCTCACAGAGGTGATTCTTAACTATTTCCTAACTAAAAAAGTTGGGGTATCCATTTCTCATGTAGATTAACTGAAAAGTCAAACCATACAAGCATTTCAATGCGGTACATTTTGTTGAAAATCCAACCCACAACCCAATGAGATATATCAAACTGTGGTCCAACATGGCTCAGCACCAAATGTAGAACCCTGTAAACAGTGGTCCAACATGCCTCAGTATCAAATATAGAGGCATGCAAACAGTGGTCCAACATGGCTCAGCACAACATGTAGAGCCCTACATACAGTGGTCCAACATTTGCTCAACATAGCCCTGTAAACAGTTCTCCAACATGGCTCAGCAACACATGTAGAGCCCAACAAACAGTGGTCCAACATGATTAGCAGCAAATGTAGAGCCCTACAAAGTGGTCCAACATGGCTAAGCACCACATGTACAGCCCTACAAACAGTGGCCCAACATGGCTAAACACCACATGTAGAGCTCTACAAACAGTGGTCCAACATGGCTAAGCACCACATGTAGAGCTCTACAAACAGTGGTCCAACATGGCTAAGCACCACATGTAGAGCTCTACAAACAGTGGTCCAACATGACTCAGCACATGTACAGCCCTGCAAACAGTGGTCCAACATGGCTCAGCACCAAATATAGAACCCTGCAAACAGTGGTCCAACATGGTTCAGCACCATCTCTGATATCTAATAAACATTATTTTATTTGACTGGTAACCAATCAGATGTTACTTACTGTGGCAGGATTTGAACTTCTGGTGGCTTTCCTACACTGTTCTGCACCACCATCTGTGTTTTGGTCACTGCTTCGATCACATGATTCGTACTGAAGATAAAATCACCCTTTTTGGAGGCCACAACACCATTCTCCTTCAGAAGACAAGACATAATATTGTTATATTGACACAACATAGACAGGTGTTTGTTGAAGGCAGTACCACATAACATATATACCTGTCCACTTGAATAAATTTTTTTAATAAATAAAAAAATCTGTTTTTTGTTACTGCATGTTTTCCTGTGAAGGAATGCAGGGAGGATTTCTATGGGCTGTGGATACAACGGCTGCTTGTCCATAACAGATGCTGTGACATGTACATAAGGATTTTGCTTGTACATTTTCTCCACTCCACATGAATACCTGTACAAAAGGACTACATAATTATTTTTAAAGAAAACCTCTTAGAAACAGAAACAACCTTAAGAAACAACAAAGAATACATGAGAATACCATTATAACCGTATTTTTTTCATTGACCAACAGTATATATGCATACAGATTATGTGGTTAACAACATATAAATATGTGACAGAATATGGTATCTGACTCACCCCGAACCTCCTTAGTCACCTCTTATGATATTGCTGCTGTTTCTCCATCACAAGTAATGATGAGCATTTGTTAAATCCATTTAGAAAATTCAGTTAAGAGTTATGCCCTAGTCAATAAGTTTATGGATGGCTAATAAGATCTATGCTGGACACAAAGATGGCTAATACAATCTATGCTGGACACAAAGGTTCGTTAACAGGCTGAGCAGGATATGATCTGTCCGTGTCTTTCTAGCCAATCTCTGTTGTCGATATACTGTACTTTTCTTTTTTTACAAAGTTACTGCACCTTTTTTATTATAGAGTGGAATGTAGCTGTTTCGTGCAGGGATTTTCCCAATGTTTATGTCAAAACCTTTCAGTGATATGACTGACTATACATGCCAGGTTGAAGTGTTACTATTGTTTGCCCTCTTTCAGGCTGACAACAACACATTGACGTGATCTCTGAGTTGTTGAAATGTCCGGATAAATCAACTATGCTTCTTCTCCAACATTCATTCTCAAACTCCAGCTGGATCTCTATTGAAGCGGAACAATGATCCTACAAAATTTCCAGCAGGATGTAAGTCCTGATAACAGAAATGTGTTATGTCGCCATTTTATTTGCTCCAATGGCCCTACACATCTGTCTTTGGCTCAACCAATTATTCAAACTGTAGGGATAAAGATAGCTCAAGCAGAAGCATACCTATGTATTCTTATTTAAGCATGATATAATTTATCAAAGAAATATCATACTGTGATGATACAATGTGATATAAAGCATGCCCACACAATTATTCTGCAAACACCTAAGCAACTGATTGCATTTTATTTGTGTAAATAGCCTGCAAAAATTGTAGACATTCCAAAAACACTCAATTAGATCAACAGTATGCATCCAATGAGCCTGCTGGTGTTTATCACGATTATGTTGGAGTGAAACATGGAAAATAAGCAAGTTGATGTATGAAAGTATTGGGGAGGTCATCTGTAATACAATTATAGAGGACTATAGGGATTATACTGTAGATTTATGTTGCTAATATACAATATGATAATATTACAATGTCTGGATTTGTGGAGAAGGGATACAGAGAGCATCTATGATGACCAAGGTACTAAGTTCGATCCCCGCCACAGACACTTGAGCATCCGGACCATGAATAAAAAGGAAGCAGATAAAGTGGTTTGGCCACATTATAAGAACGAGAATGCTTCACGAAAAGTTGCCCATACAGACACATAACCAAATGAGATCAGGGTACAAAGCCATAAGACCACGAAAAAGATGGATAGAAACCATCAGGGACATCCTGAACAAACACGGTCATAGCACAGCTAAGGCCACACATCTGGCGTAAGAACACAAGCTCGAGTCCCAATCAACCCTAAGCTTAGCAAGAGTAGATAAAAAAACCACCTGGGGAAAGACAATAGACCGTTCAGAAATCAATGGCAAACTACTGAACGTATTTATATTGCCTAGAAAATCACTACAGCCAAAAATGCTGGATTGACGGCTACATCCTGAATAGGATATGCTACCAAATTTTAATATACAATAAGGGTGATGACATCCAAATGGGGGGGGGGGTTATGGATCTGATTATGAATAAGAGAGCAACATTATAATTTGGTTTAAGGACTGCCCAGAAAGAAACAGCCAGATCAAACATCATTCAAGTAGTCACACCATGTTCTACAAGTTCAAGAACCTTTCAGACCAACATACAGCTAATTAGCCATCTACAAACTAATAGACAAGAACATAGCTCTAACTGAATTTCCAAAAGTAGATGTAGCAAATGGTCATCCTCACTTGTCCTGGACAAACAACATGATCCTCACTTGTCATGGACAAACAACATGTATGTCCATGGGATAGGATTATGTATATCATATTGTTTCACATCCAAAATAAGATCAAAGAATGATAACACTGTCTGACATGTATGTCACTCGAAGTGACTAAGGATTATTGACAATAGGATTTGCTACTCTATCCTGCAGAAAATGAAAGCTAAAAATTGCAGAAAATGGAATGTGACTGGCCAAAACTGAATGTATCACAACAAGAGGGCATCACTAGAAGTTAGCAACTAGTCTGATCATAAAAGTGAATGAAATATACCTCATCAACTGTTATGCCTTAAGAGTTTTACAGAAGATGAGATTTGAGCACAGGATCATAAGCAACATACCTATATATAAATCTATCTATCTCATTGAGACCCTATCTTACAGATAGATTCCATTTATACATAATTCTATCTACCTCATTTAGAACCCATTGCTGTCAACTCATTTTTCATAAATCCGTATTATTAACAATATATTTCTGTATTTCAATTTTTTTAAACATTTGTATGCAGCACCAAAAAAAAAAAAAGAAATAAACAACCCCACCCCAATATGTTCAAAATGTCGGCATTCGTAGTAATTACTGAAGATATAACATAAAAAGACCTTTAAAAAAACACCATGTTGTTGGGGGAGGGGGGGGGTGTGGTGGCTGGGGACATGGGGCGTCGAATCTGTATCCATACTAGTTGACATGTATAAGACTATGTTACAGGTACATTGCATTTATACATAATCCTATCTACCTCATTTGATAGGTGTCAATTAGGACAGATTTTTCGTATTGATATGGATTTCGGACCAAAA
Source organism: Meghimatium bilineatum (assembly GCA_034231615.1). Taxonomy (NCBI): domain Eukaryota; kingdom Metazoa; phylum Mollusca; class Gastropoda; order Stylommatophora; family Philomycidae; genus Meghimatium; species Meghimatium bilineatum. The sequence continues at coordinate 26,695,309 of CM067314.1, read as the reverse complement.
ATAAATCCCCCAAAAAACCCCGAAAAATTTATTGTTTTAATTTTTCAAAAACAATTTCATCTGGTGATACATCTTGAGCAACTACTGTTAATGTGGATGGATGGTTTGCATGTATTGCTGCAGTGGAGTGGTGGTGGGGGGATTTTTTGGTGTCTTCAGAGGTGTTTTTTTAGTGCTAAAGAGAGGTTTTTATTGAAATACAGAAATAATTTGGTTTTTTTAAACAGATTTATGGGAAAATAAGTCGACATCTATAAGATTGAGACCCTGTGTTAACCTACACACTCCATTTATGTTAATAATACTGAAGCATACAAAAAAATCTGGCAACAACAAAATCTTAAAAGAACTGATTCACGTTCATTCCAAAATAACAAACAAGCAAATAGTTAACCGAAAAATTATTTAACACCATGCAGCCATTGTATTTGTATATATGCCCCTATAAAACACTCAGAAAAACATTGACAAGCACAATAAAAGCTTCATCAATTTGCCATTTATCTATTGAGATTGCTAAATGAACTTTTAACAGTTTTAACACGCTTCAGAGCAACATGATAGTTAACACTTGTTTCAAAATTGCATGTCAAAACAATGAGAAAATGAAATTTGAAACTTGATACACAAAATGTGCAGTTCTGCATTTAAAAAAAATTATGTCGCTGTTAACGAGATTGATTCCACACGTGTTAAAACATGGTTTACAGCTTGGTTGCAATATCTGTGCATTTTAGCCTAACACATTCAACTTCAGTATGGCATTTTAAATCATTCTCATCTGCAACCTTGTGGGTTAGCCAATCCCAGCACCTAACCCTCTTTAATCATCTCTTAAGACAAACACACACAGCAGGTAACAATTCTTGGTGAACCTCTTGGATCCTGACAACATGAGCTGTGCTGTGTAGTATATTTATATCTTACGCAAAAATACAAATTCTTTCACTGTTCTTCAGTTTCTAAGTGAAAACATGAGCCCACCATTACTCCACAACACAAAGGCTGCTGCCACTCCGACTTTAGTGGACTTGAACTGCTTTCTATTGGGTCACCCATATATAGATTCTCTCTACGGATTGCCTTACTGGGTACTCATCTACACTTGACCTCCTAACCTCAGCCATGTTATCCATTTATGCCTAGTCTGTATCTGTCATCCTTTACATCTACACTGTCGACCACAAGTAGGTAATCATTGTCATCCACTGTGGATTGTGTGAGTATGACATCTGTCATATCAACATACCCCTACTATATCAACATACCCCTACTATATCAACATACCCCTACTATATCAACATACCCCTACTATATCAACATACCCCTACTATATCAACATACCCCTACTATATCAACATACCCCTACTATATCAACATACCCCTACTATATCAACATACCCCTACTATATCAACATACCTTTACTATACATGATACTAATTAATCAATTGATATCTGATAATAATGAGAAGATAATGATGGCAACATACTCTATCCAGGACTTACGATCTATCCAGGACTTAAGATCTATTCAGGACTTAACGATCTATCCAGGACTTAAGATCTATCCAGGACTTAAGATCTATTCAGGACTTAACGATCTATCCAGGACTTAAGATCTATTCAGGACTTAACGATCTATCCAGGACTTAAGATCTATTCAGGACTTAATGATCTATCCAGGACTTACGATCTATCCAGGACTTAACGATCTATCCAGGACTTAAGATCTATTCAGAACTTAACGATCTATCCAGGACTTAACGATCTATCCAGGACTTAATGATCAATCTCATACTCTATCCTTGAACCATTGAGTAAATAAGACGGCAACATGACACATTTCCATTCTCTGGGCTACATCCTGCTGGAAATCTAGTAGGACCATTGTCCTGCTACAAGAGAGATCAGGCGGGAATTCGAGAATAAATGCAAAACAAAATAAAATTTAATGTATAGAATCTAAGTATAAACATGATTAGCATGCTGGCATACCATACAATATAAACTTAGCATGCTGGCCAAACACACTTTACAAACATATTACATTTTTCTCTCCATGCACCTCAAAAATTTAAACAAACATAGGCAGCACTTGAAGAAAAGCATGACATTTAGACCAGAAACATACATGATTTTATTTTTCATCCTTATAAATTAAGAGCAATATAGCTTGTATATCCTGTTTCTCCAGAGCATTATTTCATATTCAGAAGGTTCTTGTTCTCAACGGTGCCTATCGCTTTGAGAGTCTGTGTAAAAAGTATTATTATATAGAGAATATTCTGCAGGACTTCCCTAACAAGATGGCTTCACCAGATAAGCATGTCATCTACTTGTGGTTCATTCCTGCATGGTGGCTGGCTGATCTGATGGGCTACTACTGAGACCAGACATTCCGCATGCAGGCAGTACAGGATTGAAACAGATGCACACTACTCTCATATAAACTTCTGAGAAGGCCACTAAATGACTCTAAAAGCACATTAACTTTGTGCACCCAAGAAACAGGTAAATTTATGCCTAGCTCATAGGCTCTACCTCTTATTTTACATTAGTTTCAATGTTAACGCACAATGCATACAAGTCAAAAACTAAGCTTTGATTTCATACAACTGCTTATGAAGTGGCCTATATAAACATCTGCATTATGTATAGCATCATGCTTCCACAAAGACTAATGGTCCTATTAGAGGGCACTCTGGCATTTAAGAGTTAATATGTTTTCTGTGTATTCTTCAACAGAGGTTCTTTGCATCGCCTGTACAATTTTAAAATATTGTTTAATCCATTTTTAAAAAAATTAACATCGAATAAGCAATACTGCAATGAAATATCAAACTTTATCAAAACGCAAAAACTAACAACAGCAAATGAAGACAAAAAAGTCAATTAAACTTTCAGTCCTTACAATAAACTGTGAACACAAAAAAAAAACACACAGCAAAAGTGAAATCAAATTCTGTGAAACATCAGACATCATAAAGTAAAACTTATCCACTCACAAACTCATTTCCTATATCACCACCATCTCCTCCTTCATCATTATCTTCTTCTCCATCTGCAACTTCCTTCAGAAAAAATACAAGTGACAATTTTTGGGCATAAAACAAACATGTTAGTTGTATTCACCATTTTTTTAGTAAACACACAACAAATATTTTCTAAATTAAAAAGTGTCATTAATTTCATTAATGTTTAAAAGTATACATTAACAAACACTTTCTAACAAGCAGTGAGACAACAAGTGTTATTAATTGATTGGTTAGCGTATGAGTTGGGACTTGTAATCAGTATTTTTTCACAAGACAATAGAAGTGTCATTAATTTTCTGATAATTCAGACAATCACACACATTTTCCACAAGCAATGAGACAATAAAGTGTCATTAATTTAATAATCATTTAGACAATCACAAATATTTTCCAACACACAATCACATTAAGAAGGTGTCATGTGTTATTTAATTTGCTGAGTGGTGGCTGAATATGAACATTCACTGACACACCACACCCTAAAAGATAAATGATGATGAAGACGTTGACGACAACGATGAAGACAACAACTGCCACTAACAACAACAATAATAATAATAGTAATAATATTAAAACCAATAACCTGTGAGGGTCGTAGGGGTATCACACTGAGACATTCGGTACATAAAGATCTTCACACATTTCTATCCTCTACCTTCATGATGAGTTTAGAAACTTCACACCCTACCAAACCAAGATGTTATCCAGGTATGTCTTCCTCAGGCCTCCTCATCTTATTACGCTCCCTTCCCCCCATCAAATTTAAGTAGGAAGCCAGAGGATAATATTTTTTAAAAATTCTTGAGACTAACGGGAATTGAACCAGTCCGTTCTACGGCACCAAATCGCCTAGCAACAATTGCACACGCGTTTTTCAGTACTTCCCCCCATCACAACTTGACGAACATCTTTCGTCATCGAGGAATATCTCATCAAGTGCTTGAACCACTGGATTTTACAAAATTTCATGGTTGTTAATGGTGATTCTTGTTGACCCGCTATTAAATTAATCATTAGGACGTCCGGTAAAATGTAATAAGATAACATCTGTGTTTTGCTTTTGGTCATTTCATTGTGGGAGAGTTGAAGAGGAGTTGATCACCACCATATTAAAACCAGCCATCTTAACTGTCATTTTGAGACAAGGTATAATGTGGCTTGGAAGAAGATGAGGTGGACAAAAGAAGACATGGATGGACAACATCCAGGACTGGATATGGCATGAAGTCTCCAAACTCATCATGATGGTAGAAGACAGAGATGCTTGAAGATCTTTCTGCACCAAATGTCTCAATGTGATACCCCCATGACACCAATAGGTTATGGTTTGTATTATTATTATCATTATTATTAATATTATTATGCATTAATTATATCACACACAAACACATTGGTCTTATGTTCTGGGCAACAGATATCCAACATTCTGGGCAACAGATATCCAACATTTTGGGCAACAGATATCCAACATTCTGGGAAACAGATATCCAACACACGTCTATATATCATTTGTTTTCATATTCCTGGATTCTTCTCTCTAAAAATAACAGTCTGGTTGTAGTTCATTTTCTTTATTTTATACACACTCACTACGTTTACAACAACAACAACAACAACAACAACAACAACAATCAGGATCATAGGAGTGTCACATTGGAGACATCACAAAAAGCCCACAAACATCTTTTGTACTTACGTAAAACACAGGTTTTTAGGACGTTCCACTTAGACACGATGGACTATCACTAAAACTATGGGGTTATGATATGCAAACAAGAAAACATACAAATTACAATACACAAAAAAACTGTGTCTTGAACAATCATTCCCAGATCGTTGATGCTGTCAATCTAAGATTTTCGTTTACCACCAACTCTTCTTCCACCCTCAAGAGTTTTAGAAAATGAACCATATTTCATGACTTGTTCAAACAATGTGATCTTATATTGTGTTGATGCTTATATTTGTGTATCTAGACTATATGTGTTTGTGATGTATAAGCTCTCCATCTATCCAAAAGATTATAACCTGTCAGGGTCATAGGAGTACAATATTGGATGCATTGAAACACAGAGATGTCCAGCTTCAGGAATACAGATAAGTGTGAAAAAAATCTTTGTTGTTGCTTTCCTATGATTTCCTTTTACCATCAGCCTCCACCTTCAAAATAATCCTTGCAGCTTAGACGTCATTGAATATTTCTGTATTTACCTACATATATATATATATATAATAGGTGGATGACCTATTTAGTCGGCATACTTGATTAAACATTTTCATGTAGGAAGAAAGGGGGGGGGGGGGACTTCAGGAGTATTTTCACAGCTCAGAGGTCAATTCATATGGCAATTTAGATATAATCGTCGCATTTCAACCCCCATTGTTTTGTAGGAAAAATTTGAATCATTGACGCACCACATAGGACTGGGAAACTCACCTTCAGTAAACACGACAGTGCATTGACTAAAGGCACCATGGGTAACAGCATAATCACTGTTAACACTGGCACTCCAGATTGCTGGCATAATCTAGTGCTTTTGAAGCTGTTCTGGGAGACATTGCCAAGTATTGGGCCTCCAGAAACATCTCTGTAGCCAACAGACAGCGTGTTTTCATAGTCAATGATTGACAAATTTGATACTGTTTTCTATATAGTCTTTATTTCAGATTTCACTACAACATACTCTTCTGTAACGTCATAATTTGTTGTGTACGAAATTCAGCATGAAATTATTATCAAGATCTTGAAAACAAACAAACATACAACAAAAATGAAAAACTAGTTTTGCTTGGAGCCAATGGGAGTTGAATTGCGACCATTGTAACAGCTATTTAAATCAGCCTCATGAACTAGTAAAGATGGCTCAGATTTGGCATATGGGACTGTACCTTCTCCACCCCTAATTTCTAACATTTACAATTAGCACAGTTGTCTTTATACAGAATTAGGGGTCAAAAGTCAGAATTTAGGAAATATTTTGGACTGAAATATGTCTTGTAGAAATTGAATGGTATAGTTCACATACACGGAAATCAGTACATCTGACAATTGAGACATGCACGTATGCTGGAAGGTATATACTGTTTTCAGTAAGGTGTGTGTTGACATTTGTATTATAAAAAGGGTAATTTGTTCGTTTTCATGTACAATTCCTCATTTTCATGTGCAATTCCTCATTTTCATGTGCAATTCCTCGTTCACATGTACAATTCCTCGTTTTAATGTACAATTTCTCATTTTCAAGAGATTTTTGGTGGTGATAGTTACACCAATCTTTTGAGTCTCTTAGTGCTAAGTCATGTGTGATTTCCTGGGGAAAGGTTGGGGATTGGGGTGTTTGTGGTTCACCCCCACCTCCCTATCTGCAAGCTTGTACATCACAAACACATATATTCTAGACATACAAATATGAGCACCAAAACAGACATTCTATAAAACAATGAGACAATACGTGCTGAGACAATACATGTTACGTGTTAGTAATGTCTTGAGGATTATGCAAATCTATTACATAATGAATATCTTATCTTTCATAAAAGGATAAGATAGACAATTTACCTTATAGAATTAAATGAAAATTGTATCAAATTACCTTATGTATGTGAAATATGCAGAGGTTATCCTTGAAAGGTGAGACGGAAATCTTGTAGATCATATTGAGTGGAATTCTATATTTGAGGGCTAAAGACTTTGGGTCCAACACAAGCACTGCCTGGGTACTGAGGACTAACAATTTGCTGACCATCTGTCAAGGGAAGATAATCATGAATTAGGTACTTCTGCTCACTGCACACACAAAGGCAACAATTAATTATTATCTCCCTTTCATATCATTTAAAGTGTTGGGCCATTTGTACAAATAAAATGACGACTCAACGCATTTCCATTCTCTGGACTGCATCTTGCTGGAAATCTAGCTGGACCATTGTCCTAATCCTGATCCTGCTACAAGGGAGATCCAGAGGGAGTTTGAGAATGAATGCTGAAGAAGAATTAAAATAAATGGGCTATGAACATTTTTATCTAGTTGTGTGTCCGGACTGCATCACTTATTTTAGCTGGTGTGATTGATTAAACCCTTATTTCGTCACTGTACCTATACTTTGTGTCCGTTCCTAGCTACTGAAAAGCATGGATCAGTCAACTTGTGTCACCAGTTTCAAGGAAATATATCTGAAGGAAAGTTTCAATAGGGTTAAAATGAGTTAGACCAATAACTCTAAATCAATGGTGCCCTTTTTGGCATGGTGATCCACATTCAGGTTCGTTAAGTTGGGATAGGTCCACACCTTGTGGCCTATACGTCAAAAATGTTGTTTTAGACCCGTAACAGATAAAAAGTATCACCCCAATATCACATCAAAAGCTTTTCTCACCGTGTGCACTTAATGCCCAATCAGCAAAGAGTGCCGAACGATGCTCTTGTCTCATGCATAATTTTGGTTAATGTTGCTAATGTTGATTCGCAGTATCACAGACTTTTATGTAAATTTCCTTTTTATCACTGATTAATGTTCTAGTTGACTTCTAGTGTTCGATACATTGTAGCATGATATCTTGAAAGCTCTGAGGTCAATGATACATTGTGGTGTGATATCTTGATAGCTCTGAGATCAATGATACATTGTAGCATGATATCTTGAAAGCTCTGAGGTCAATGATACATTGTGGTGTGATATCTTGATAGCTCTGAGGTCAATGATAAATTGTGGTGTGATATCTTGATAGCTCTGAGATCAATGATACATTGTAGCATGATATCTTGAAAGCTCTGAGGTCAATGATACATTGTGGTGTGATATCTTGATAGCTCTGAGATCAATGATACATTGCAGCATGATATCTTGAAAGCTCTGAGGTCAATGATACATTGTGGTGTGATATCTTGATAGCTCTGAGATCAATGATACATTGCAGCATGATATCTTGAAAGCTCTGAGGTCAATGATACATTGTGGTGTGATAGGCTTATCTTGAAAGCTCTGAAGTCAATGCATATAATAATTTTAATTCAGTCTGTGGCAGAACAGTAAAAGTCACATGGCAGGCCTATCTGCTAGATGGGCCTTTTTGCACACCCCAGCCCCCAAATCTCTTTAAAAAAAACACCCAGTAAAGTCCCCAACAATACACAGGAGAGAACCAGGTTCAAATCCTATTAACTACTTTCTAATATTACCAATAATTTATTGAAGTTTCCTCATAACATTATTTAGTAAACACAACATTTTAACACATATCCTACCTTGCCATCTGCTCTGTTCACTTTATTCACATTGTCTGCAAACACAACATAAGCATCCTGTGTAGACTTGTACAACTTCTGCCACTTAATGTTGGAACTCATGTCCACATAGTCTCCCTTGAATGGAACTGCAACACTGTTTTCACAATGGTAGGAAATATATAAGCATTATTTGTGTGTTGAATATAAAAATAGCATTACACATACATTTGCCAGCATCTTAACCCCTTAGCTGCAGAGGCATTCTTAAGAATAATATGAAAAACCACCGCCATTTTACGGAGATCCACTTCTTCTTAGTTTCCCAGGGAAAAAACTGTCTGGATGCTTATAATAAAGCATTCAGATTGTTTCCCTGGGAATCTAAGAAGTAGAAGATCTCTGCACAAAGGCAGCAACCCCTCATCGTATCCTTAAGGATACCTCTGCAGTTAAGGGGATAATAAAATTATTTTGCAAGGAACAGTCGAGGGTGGATTGAGAAGAGGCGAACAAAGAAAATCCTGGATCGATAACATCAGAGTGTGGTCAAGGCATAATTTTTCTACACTCTTCCAAATGACTGAGGGATAGAGATGTCTGGAGAGCTTTAGATGCTGATATCTCCAGTGTGGTACCACTACAACCATGACAGATTTTGGACCTTTATTATCTGAAACCTATCACATCTAAACTATTAAAAGGTTAAAACAACACCCAGAGCATACTTCCTGCCTATCTAAAAACCCACACCAACACTTCCATGAATGTCTTCATGGACATTGTAATATATTTTGGTATATTTAAGGGGAGGTCACTACAATTTTCTTGAGCAATCTACTTCTTCAACTGAAACCTACCCATATTGTTTTGGATCTATTTCCTACATGAAAAATTGGTACAAATGTACTAATTATAACAATATCCAGTGTGTGTATCATTGGTTGTCACTTCACATGTAGGGTCAAAGTGATTTAACCGATAAAAGTTTATTTACATGTGCAAATATTATTCTTATATCTTTACAAACAAAAAGTTATCGCGTTTACCAGACACTCACCATAAATAATGCAAATTTCCCCAAAATAATCCAGGCGCAGTGGAGAAATTGCGTAATTTTAACCCCGAGCCCTAAAGGTTAATATCCCACACTTAAAAATTATAATCAGCAAAACTGCAGTGGATCAGTTGTTAAACTTAGAAAATACACTGAGAGATTACAAATATATTAACAAATATTAACAAGCGGATCATTACCAATATTTTGGACACATAATTACAAAGGATGGGCAGATGTTAAACAGCAGATAAAAGAAGAATAGGAATGATTAAAATTACTTTGAATGAGGAAAATATTGACATCTAAACAAATTACAACAAACTAAAAATCATAATTATACAATACTACATCTATTCTACATTAATATATGGATCCGAAAAATGGATAATAAATAAAAACAACTGAAGGAAAGACAGAATTGGTGCCTTTTAGATGTGGATATATAGAAGAATATGGACACTGTTTTCTTTACTGAACGAAAAGAAAACAAACACAGAGATTCCGACACCAATGTGTATAAAAAAGGATTATTAAAGGAAATAAATAACAATAGTTATATTATAACCCTAAGTAACATATATATATTGGGGTCTTTGTTACCTCTAATATTTTATGGTAGTGTGTCCTGATATAACCTAATTGGACTGTGTCCGCTGGTTGAAAGGGGCATGCCTCTCCAAAAGAGAGGCAAACTCATTAACTACCAATAAATAACAAACATATATTTTGGATATATTTAAAAAATAAGACACCATCCACATGAACTAACTGAACTGAACTACTTTTTGCTAACGTTTAAGTGAAGAACTGCAAGATCACATAAACCTACTCAACAAAAGCTGCCTCAATAACAACATGAAGATCAACACAGAAAAAAACAAGTAATGTCTATACGCAGAGAACCCAATACAATCAACATAATGACAATGATTAATTACTGAAAACAAAACGTGCCATGACTCAAAACCCAATCATGATTCAATTCTGCGACATCTTACAGCAATAGCAGAGAAAAGACAATAGATAGAATAGATAGAGAAAAGATATGACACTTTGTTGAAGATCTTACTTGAATGTAGAGCTTTCTTATATTCCCTATTCTTCTATTATATTCACTTGTCAACGGCATCACTTCTGTTTTCTTGTTCATTATCCACATTTCTGCACCATATATTAATATAGTTGTAACGCTACGCACACAGAAGGTAACGCAGGTCTGCATCTTGAGTGACTCTATGAGTATGATTAAGAAGGTACAAGTGGGTCTCGTTCGCGAACAGTAGATTGAGGCCTTGAGAAATGCGAGCTTGAAAGCGGTTACATTTATTTTCGTGCGGGGACATGTGGGTGTTCGAGGCAATGAAAGAGCGGATCAACTGGCATCATGTGCAATTGTGGCACAGGGCAATGGGACAATGGATCGCGCTGACGTTTTAAACTCCTTAAGAGATATAACACGCGAGAGTGAGACTAATGTGGATGATGATTCCTTTTCAATGGCTAGGATTAAAGATCAGGGATTGAAATGCGGTGTTGCTAGAGGTGAACATTTTGGAGGGCGCAGAAGAATGATGGTCAACCAGCATAGGACCGGTACTGTCAGCAGAAGTGTGATGGCGGATACACTCAAGGAGAGATCGGAGCAACTATGGATGTATCCAGTTTGCAGTGATGATGATCCGACGACTAACTAACTAACTAACTAACTAATATTAATATAGAGTAGATGTAACATTTTAGAATTCTTATTTTTAGTTTGTATTTGTTTAGATGTCAATATTTTTCTCATGACATTGAAATTACTTTTAACCATTCCTATTCTCAGACATTCAGTCCTAATTACTTTAAAAAAAAATTTTTTTATTAGCCCAAGCCACTTAACATCGGCCAAAAAAATCATGAACAAGTTACTGATGAATATTTCATAACATACCTGGCTGGATATGTTTCTTTCTTGCCTCTGAATAAGTTACTAGCCACCATCTTTTCTCGTAGTCTATTTTTCTTAGCTTCATCAAGTTTGTTTCGGTACTTGGCACACTGTTAAATAAAGTTGAAATAAAAACTAAATAAATAAATCAAGTACAGAAGACCCAGGTTTTGAGTTCACTCGTTAGTCATGGTTTGAAATAATAAATCAAGTACAGCTGACCCAGGTTTTGAGTTCACTCGTTAGTCATGGTTTGAAATAAAAATTACCTCGTGGGTCACCCAGCAACCAGGAAGTGAGGTATCTGGGCTTATGCTCTGGGAAGTTTGAGAAATTGTGCGTCGCTATTAAGACAGTGCGGTAGGTGACACTAATCAGGCAGTTTCTGTACATCCATTAACTCGATAGCTGAGAACTTATGAGAAACTGTGTGCTATGAAGATGGTTCATAACCCAGCTTACATTACCTATACCTGTTACATTTTAACTACAGAAAGCTGCTGAAAAAGCTACTTAAGTAAACTCATTATGCAGGTAAGCCACTTTTATACTGTTTTCTGGATACACTGTGGCAGGAGAGGAAATAAAGAGTTGAAGTTGACAGAAATAGGTGTATATGGCACAATGAAGAAACTGTTTTAAAGTATGTATTTAGGGAGAAGATTATTCAGGGACTATACAGTAACTCTTAGTGGGTACTTCAACATAACCAAACTATGTCTTCTGTATTTTATTTCTTCTTCGTTCACTCTGAAACTCCCGCTGGATTTCTCTTGCAACAGGACAATGATTCTACAAGATTTCCAATTTGATGTAATCCAGAGAATGGAAATGCGTTGTGTCACTGTTTTATTTGCGCCAATGGCCGACACGTCAACCTTCAGCGGAGTGTTTGTTTCAAACTCTTGCTGGTTAGAAGGGTGTAGTCAATTTTACAACTGTGATTTACATCTTGCCTGCGATGTCTGTGCTCGTTGATCTGATGATGAGGAAATAATCTCTTTAGCCGTGAGCAGGTAGCTTTACAATCCATCACCTTTCTGACATAAGCACAGGTTTTTGCCAGTTTATGTAGCTGTGGCAACACCCGGACACATATAAAGTTGTCTCCAAGTTATGGTTTTGTATGGGGGGGATGGGGGTTTATATATAGATGTGTGTTTAGTCCATGTAGAGAGGTATTCCAGTGTATATATATATATATATATATATATATATATATATATATATATATATATATATATATATATATATATATATATATATATATATATATATATATATATATATATATATTGTTTTTTTATATCCCAAATATCTAAGTTTATATTTGAAATTAAAACAACATCTCAAATATCTAAGTTTATATTTGAAATTAAAACCATATCTCAAATATCTAAGTTTATATTTGAAATTAAAACCACATCTCAAATATCTAAGTTTATATTTGAAATTAAAACCACATGATTGCAGTTACTGAAAGAGCTACGTGGCTCACAAACCATGGACAGCTCATCCACTAAAAGTAAAAAACATGATATTATATATGTATATGTGTGTATGTGTATATGTGTGTATGTGTGTATGTGTATATGTGTGTATTTCACTGTGTTCATTCTCATACTCCTTCAGGTTAGCATGACGTAGTCCGGAGAATACAATGAGTTATATTATAGCTTACAGTTTGGCTGTGATATCTGCAACTAATGGACCACCACAGCTGAATTCAGCATGGTTTTTTGGGACACTTTGACCATGTATGGGATGGGCAATACAGAAATTTCTCTTATATAAATCCTATTTAGAAGGTCATTAAGAACCTATTAGGAACGTTGACCACCCAAAAGATGACTACCACTAACCTGACAGAGCTGAGCAAGTTATTATCTTCTGCATCAGACTGGACACAGGAGAATAAACAGCTACTTTAGACTAAGACTGGTTCCATTACCTCTGTGTCCATGTGGTCAGTCAGCACAGACCACAAAACATAAAAACTAAACCAGTTAAGGCAGGAACATTGTCCCACAAAAATAGATATCCACAGAAGGCTGTATGGAAGTACAGAGAAGCTATCAAATACAGCATCATTTATTAAGAAAACAGACTTGCTGGGTAGACATGTTAAACTGTGAACCAGAAGAAAATTCCCTCACAAATCCTGGAGATTAAAAAAAACATGCACACACACACACAGACAGACACAAAGACAGAGACAAGAGAACATAAGAGGACATTAATAATATAGTTTATTAACGTCGCTATTCTAGCAATTTGTGACAGTTCCCTTACCCTCCAGCGATGAAAGATTTTTTTCAGTAAGTCTGATGTTTCTCTGAACCTATTTGGAGATTTGGGCCAATCTTCACAGTTAACAACTGGTGTCATTGAAGGCAGATTTTTTCTGAGGTTTAAGAGGTAACGTCTTTTCTGTAGAGAAAACATGATTCATCAACATTAAACATTATTTCCTATGAGATTTGAATTGGACATTGCATTGCTAGATTGAGAACATGCAACAACAAATATAAAAATCACATATATGGTCTGGTATTTGCAACACTGATATGTGCCACTGTGGAAAATCTTCAGAAAACACATAAAACAGAAATTAAAAACCCTTTATCAATTTTTTGGTATTATTTCTCCTCAGGTCCGCATCAATGTTCCCTCTAATTTTCTTCTCACATGAGCAAATCTCTAGATGTGTGAGCAGTAAATATTTTCATGTGGTGGGTACTACTACAATTTTTTTTTAAGTCGTTAACTAAATTTTTATGTTTTATATTTGTATGATATCACTCTTCCAGATGATTAGGAAACCAGCATTGGTTTCAGCATAAGGAACATTCCACTAATGATTACTTCTCTCCATTCCAGTAGCCATCGAAGAGTATATGCAATCAGCAGAAATCAAGTCCCAGTCAGATGATTAAACTGTCTTAGATCTTTCCAGAGAGAATACACTTTGCCCTCCCCCCTCTTGTTCTGAAACAAGAGAGATCCAGTGGGAGTTTGAGAATTACACAAACAAATATCAACCATATCACTCTCTGCCAATAAGTGTGTTTTTTCCTTACCTGTGACCCCTGCATGACCACAGCAATGTACTGCATAATACTTTGGACAACTGTGATCAGAAACGTGACCCATTCCCAATTTATCATGCATCTATCTATCTTATGCAGCATGCTTTGAGAGTCTGAGAGTCTCTTTTAATGTCAGTTCACATTTCTATCACTGCAAAAAATAGTTCTGCCATGACTACTTTTATCTTCTCCACTCTTAAAATTCATGTTGATGCGAAGTAGGCATACAATTTATCAAGTAAATTTAAATAGGAAGCCAGAAGACAATTTATCATACAATTTATCAAGTAAATTTAAATAGGAAGCCAGAGGACAATTTATCATACAATTTATCAAGCACTTTTTGTCAATATTTTTAAAACAAAAAAAAAAGCCCTATTATGATGATGTACACTGCTTTCAACCATATATTTTAGTCCAATTTGGTGCTATAAGAACTCTTTAAAATGTATTCATAAATCAAAAATAATGGAGACAGCAGTTCAGATGATTCTTCTAACACAACTCCCAAGGATAGCATTCTAACAGTTTTTCAGACTGCTATTTGATTCGCTATACGAGGCGTGTTCAAATGAAAACGGGACTTGTGGATTTATTTAAAAAGTATCATACGCAATTTAATATTTTCAACGGAATTGAACAAAGCAACCACTTGTGAATAAGAATGCACCTGGGTTCATCAGAAAAAATCTCCGTATGCATTTAGGCAAGCATCCCACTGTTTAGGTAGACGTCGAATGCCGTCCGAGAAAAAGTTGCGTGGCTGTTCTCTGAACCATGTGGTCACCGCTGTCTTCACGTCTGCGTCGCTGTTGAATCGCTGTCCCTTTAGTGCTTTCTTCAACGGTCCGAACAAATGGAAATCACACGGGGATAAATCGGGACTATAGGCTGGGTGATGAAGAACTTCCCAATTCTTCTTTGCCAATGTTTCCTGCACAATTTTTGCGACGTGCGGACGAGCGTTGTCGTGGAGAAGAATCACACCTTGAGAAAGTCTGCCTGGTCGCTTAGCCTTGATGGCCTTATGCAGCTTGTCTAAAGTGTCTTCTTCTGTTGCAACAATATGCGCCTGACCTGGCCGTGCAAGATCTGCCGTTAACTCACGTCCGTCTTTAAACATACGCACCCACTCCATCACTCTGGTCCTCGACAAACATTTGTCACCATATGCTGCCTTCATTCTCCGATGAATGTCTACTGCTTGACATCCTTCAAATGAAAGAAACTGGATCACAGCACGCTGATTCACTTTGGACGGGTTCGGAATCACACCCGCCATATTGTTAACAGTCTTCTGCAGCACATATGCATGCTGGGAAGATGAACACGTGACCGTATGTAAATTATTGGATACTCATTACTAGTGCAAAATGTCATCAATATCAGTGCGCTCTATCACGCGTGGTGTAACAAGTCCCGTTTTCATTTGAACACGCCTCGTATTTCGAGTTCACTTATATTTCACTGCTCATGTGTACTGAACCTATTCATCTAATATTACTTTCTACATGCCACCTTGCAATCTCTATAACCATTCTGAATGAACATCCTGAAAAGGAGGGGAAAAAACACAAATGATGAAGAATACTCTTAATACATCAAAAATAACTCTAAATCTATAAGTTATCACATTTTCTCCTCCCTTTAACTTACCAAGGCTGTGATCATGAAACGAGATATTTTTGGACCAGCGATCCTCCTGAACTTGGGCCGATACTGCCGTCTTACCGTCCAGCCTCGATAATATTTATAGATAACTCCGTTAGCCCACAACACTCTCTTCTGATGTTTCATATCGGCAAGCAGTTTTCGAGCCTGGCAAGCATAACACAGAAAAATTATGTGAGAATGCAAAACAACTAAGTTGAAACAATCTTTTTAAAACATCTAGCATCTGGAGAAGCGCATTAGCCTGGTTGATAGTGAGCTTGCTTACTTTGCTTTCGATAGGCTCAAAACTATGTCCTTGCCTGAAACAGCCACTTCTCCAGTTGACACAGCTGTAAATGGATACTCGATGCATGAGTTAGGGAAGGTAAACTCAGCAAAGTACGTGAGTCTTAGTATATGAAGAGTTATCTTCATCCCCAACAGCAGATTGTTGTCATGTGACCTACCTTTTCCTTCAATATCTAACACTTATAAAGATAATATTCAGAAACGCAAACAGTTAACAGAATATTGTGGTTTTTTTTAAATTTTAACAACCTTTGTTGTAGTGTTAACTGTGCAACAAGAAAGAGGATCACTTGGGAAAGAGTGGGCTTGGGTAATAACCGTTACTTGTTCACTCTGGTTCTGTGTAGGTGAAGTTCTATACTTATAAATGAGAAATGATCAATACAAATTATAAAAGGAAGAATAATTGTACACTCATCTTCCATTCAGAGATGTCAGTTTTCACTCTTAGACAGCCCATAGTTATTACAGATGTTTGTAATTGTGATAGACTTCCATATAAAGTGTTTAGAATATATGGTTCTGGTTGGGAGGAGTACCTGTATAGCTTATTTAGAATATATGGTTCTGGTTGGGAGGAGTTCTCGCATAGCTTGTTTAGAATATATGGTTCTGGTTGGGAGGAGTTCTCGCATAGCTTGTTTAGAATATATGGTTCTGGTTGGGAGGAGTTCTCGCATAGCTTGTTTAGAATATATGGTTCTGGTTGGGAGGAGTTCTCGCATAGCTTGTTTAGAATATATGGTTCTGGTTGGGAGGAGTTCTCGCATAGCTTGTTTAGAATATATGGTTCTGGTTGGGAGGAGTTCTCGCATAGCTTGTTTAGAATATATAGTTCTGGTTGGGAGGAGTTCTTGTCTAGCTTGATGAGAACCTATACATTTAAAATTGGATGTACTATTTTTAATAGGTTTTACCTGGCATGAGAACTAGATTGGTTGATATGACCTTCTCATTCTAAATTAACAGTATCTCAATCTTTTGCTCAAGTTCAGTGTTGAGCTATCCAGGAAATAGGCACGGTTTATTACCTGCAAAATCTTCACTAGTCATAGGTTCACAGTATGTGCATACAGTTTTCATGGATTCTCATTTTGTGGTACATTCAATATGTCTGTTTCACATCTTACATTTCCTCTAATTTTTATAAATTATGTTTGATGGATGAGCAATGAAAGAAAAATATATCTATATAGTCATACCATCTACTTCTAGTAGATGTGGGCAATATACAAAGACAGAAATGGATGGAAAGATCTGAAAACGCTCTTACTCTGGAACCTCTGCACTCTTGCACGCACTGTAATAAATCTTTCCTGGCACTAATCGGACTTCTTGGGCATCTACGAACTTACAAACCCAAATCAAATTACACAACCACCAACTTTTGTTTTTTCTTCATGTTCACCACATTTATTACAATTTTATTTTCATGCCGTCCGCATCTTCGATTGTGAAGGTGGAACATCATCATCAGAACTATACTCTTGCATGGTGCATGTCTGGTAAGACATACATAATTTTTAAAATAATAAAATAATGAAACAATAAAGAAATAAAGCTACTAAACAAAGTATTGAATGATTTGGAGAGAAAAAATGAGACTAGCATGGATGGAATTCACTGACACAACTATATCAGTTATAACTAGGAAAACTAATCAGATAAACATATGTATGTGTTGACTTGTGACCCAAAAAAAAACTTTCTACAAAATTACCAACAATGGTAAAATCTAAAAAAAAAAAATACACAATCAATGTAGGCAGACATACTTCCCCCTACAAATAAACTCACACATATACAACTAAATTAGTACAGTACATAGATGTCAATTTCCAGTAAGTAGCCGTATTTTGTAAGGTTTTTAGTCTCAACTGGTTGACATCTATGACAGTACATATTCTTGAAACCCAAAAATAATGTATACAACTTAAAATACACATTCAACAAATTCATTACTGCAACAGTAATCTGGCATCTTCATATACATTCTGTCCATACATTTCTAGAAAACTCAGAAAATTACAATCAGTTCATCAGAATGAAGTCACACATTAAAAAAAATGTAAAATAAATGTCAATATTTCATCAATCACACTAAGTACTTCAAAATAGCAAAAACATTTGACAAACACACATCATGCTGCCTATATCTGGTATGCAAAATACAAGACTTGAAGAAGGTAAAATACTGCTACTAAAAGCATTTGGAATTACCCCCTGGTGTGTTAGAGAATAGAGCTTGGGGAGGGACTGTTGTATGTGCAATCATTGAGCTATGGGAACCATCAGCACATATAAACTCTTTACTGTGTATTTGGGAGAGACAGCATCTATGGGTTTTCCCAGGGTGCAGCAACATCAATTAACAAAAGTAAACTAAACTACCGGTAATCCAATTGTGGATCAAAGTTATCCAAATACCAATCCAAAGTTGGATGTGCCTGGCAGAAAGTCAGATATCACAGTCAAGCAGTAAACTATGGCACAAAACATTTCATTCTATAGACTACATCCTGTTAAAGTGCAGGAGTTTGAGAACAAATACCACATAAATTTAACTGGTAAATACTAAAAAAAATCAGATATAGTAGATAATAAAAAAAGGTGGCTGCTTTGAGGACAAGTAACAAAAATTGTACAGGATGTGTCCCACTGTTCCTAATACCTTCTACATAATATGCATGCCAGATATAGACATATACAGTTAGTTTGTTAGTGTTTGTGCCAACACTGGGAACAACAGATGTGACACTTATGCAGACCTTCCAGCCAAGGTATGTTTTCCGGATGGTGGTAGCGCAATCATTGAGGTACTTCTCATGCTTGAGCTGTGCCAGCAAGCATCGGGCCTGTAGCATAGGTAATAGTTTCAAAAAAATGTCATAGAAATCATTTCATGTCAAACACAACTGGCAAATGTGTTCAAAAATATACAATGGGAAGACAATATCACAAATGATTATTCATAATCCGTAAAATTCATATTTCATAAAAATCAATAAACCAAAAAACGTATGAAAGTTCAGAATTGTAAGGGTACTGCATTATGTGTATGTTCGTCCATCACAAGTGATGATGACCATTTGTTACATCCGCTATTGAAAATTCAGTTAGAGTTATGTCCTTGATTATGAGTTCGTAGATGGCTAATGAGCTCTATTCGAGCTATAAATGTCCTTGGACAGTTCGGACATGGAATGACGACAGTAGACGGATTTTAGTCTATCAGTGAATTTCTAACTACTCTCCGCTGTTGAGCTGCTGCATTTCACCTCTTTTCACAAGATGATGCACTCTTTTTGACTGTAGAGCGCCATGTAGATCTATTATGTGCAAGTTCTTCCCAAGTGTCTTGGTCTATTTCAAACGCTTTCAGTGAGGTCTTTAACGAGTCCTTGCAGCACTTCTTTTGGCCACCTTGAGATCATTTACCCTTCTCCAGCTCACCATAGAGAAGTATCTTTGGCAGGAAATGGTCTGGCAGACGTATCAGATGATATGCACAACGAATCTGTGTCTGCATCAGGAAAGTGTCAATGCTAGGCAGGGATAGTCCAATTTTGTAAAAGACAGTGGTATCTGGAATATTGTACTCAAACTCAGCATTGCGATTGAGTAGCTTATCATACTCTAAATAGGGCAAATTTAATCATCTATAAAACTATACATCAAATCCTATTTCTTTCACTGTGTATAAAACTATACATCAAATCCTATTTCTTTCACTGTGTATGAAACTATACATCAAATCCTATTTCTTTCACTGTGTATAAAACTATACATCAAATCCTATTTCTTTCACTGTGTATAAAACTATACATCAAATCCTATTTCTTTCACTGTGTATGAAACTATACATCAAATCCTATTTCTTTCACTGTGTATGAAATTATACATCAAATCCTATTTCTTTCACTGTGTATGAAACTATACATCAAATCCTATTTCTTTCACTGTGTATGAAACTATACATCAAATCCTATTTCTTTCACTGTGTATGAAACTATATATCAAATCCTATTTCTTTCACTGTGTATAAAACTATACATCAAATCCTATTTCTTTCACTGTGTATGAAACTATACATCAAATCCTATTTCTTTCACTGTGTATGAAATTATACATCAAATCCTATTTCTTTCACTGTGTATAAAACTATACATCAAATCCTATTTCTTTCACTGTGTATGAAACTATACATCAAATCATATTTCTTTCACTGTGTATAAAACTATACATCAGCCTTTAATCATATATTAAACTAAAGAAGTGATATAATATGTTTTAACCATATGAGATTAAAAGTGTATATTTTGTCAATTGTCAGTGTTTAGTCATATTTAGTCATAGTGTCAATTGTCAGTGTTTAGTCATATTTAGTCATAGTGTCAATTGTCAGTGTTTAGTCATATTTAGTCATAGTGTCAATTGTCAGTGTTTAGTCATATTTAGTCATAGTGTCAATTGTCAGTGTTTAGTCATATTTAGTCATAGTGTCAATTGTCAGTGTTTAGTCATATTTAGTTATAGTGTCAATTGTCAGTGTTTAGTCATATTTAGTCATAGTGTCAATTGTCATATATATTTAGTAACACTATTCTAAATTTAGTTGTTTTATATATTTTAATCTCAAGGGATGGAAGTCAAACACAGATGTATTATTAACACATGAGGATAAGAAATTGATGTCCATGACAACATATCTCTGTATCTTTGATGTGGGTGTTTCAAATGAAAACATTAATGGTATGATGTGGATAAACCATGGCATCTTCTTGTACGAGATACACTAAAAGATATTAACGTGATCTGGAGCCAGCTGAGATGTGGTTTTTGAGAAGAATGAATAGTCAAAGGGAGGCGAGCAAGAGGTAGGCAGAGTTACAAGTGGGAGAGTAACATCACATGATGGACAGGTTACAGTCTAGCAGAATGCACCACCAAGACAAGAGACATGGGATGTTGGAGATCCGTTGCAGCCAACCTTCATTGAGGAGACGAAATTAATGATGATGATGATGATGAATATTCCATGGACAGCCAAGAATACGAATGTATACATCCAGATATTCTGCAGTAAAAAAGAAAAATTATAGCAAAAAATTAAAAGCAGTCAAGATGTTTAGGGCATGTGATGAGAAAATCACAACTTAAACATTTAGTAACCACCGGAAAGATCAAGGGAAGAAAAGACAAGAGAAATTTCTGGATGGATTGTCACTGTGACACAAAAAGATGTCACCAAATAAACTTATTAACAACACAAGAGACAGAGAGTTGTGGAGTTAATGACAAGTAATCAGAGATGAACAACATTGTTATCCATTTTTTTATGAGTGATGGGGTGAAAGCTATAGAAGCTCATCAGATACTGAAGGTCCATACTGGTAGTGTGTGCCTGTCAATACAACAAGTGTTTGATCCCAGCACCTGGGAGACTATAGCACTTGACCGCTCAGCCTGGCACACTCAGATCACTGCTGTCATCACGAAATATGAAAAGGAAAGAACACTGCGGGCAATCCACAAGCATAAGAAGCGGAAGAACAGATCCGAAGGTTCTCCTACCCCTTGACCTTCAGAATTCCTGCATGCACTGCAATAGAACTTTCCGTGCACGAACCAGACTCATCGGACATCTGCGGGCTCATAAGCCAAATTAGATAATTGCCAGTTTATTGTTATTATTTTATTTTTTTCATCGCATTCATTTGTTTTTCATGCCATGCTAATCTTCGTTTGCGAACGAGGAACATCATCACAACAAGTGTATGAGTGGAGTATGTGAGTTCTGTGACTGACTGCCAATGACTGGGTAGGCACACTGGGTACTGACCACAGAGTTAAATGCAGCAAGCGAGCGTCATGTGCAGGAAAGTTATGCTATCTTTTGGAACAAATTAGGTTTTATTTTCTAGTACTTCACGTCAAGGGGGAACACTCTCACAGTGCTGTGTATACAGATCTTCTCAAGAATCATCATTAGCCTGCAATCAAATCCGAAAGGCGTGGATATCTAAATAAAAGCCTCCTTTTGAAACATGACAATATTTGAGCTCATACCGTCTATACAACGGCTTGAACCATCAAGGACCTCCACTTTCGGTGCCTACCACATCAACAGTACACACTAGACATAACACTAAAGGATTTCCACCTGTTTGGAAGACTAAGAAAGTCATTGGGAGGAAAACATTTCTGATGAAAAGAGTACAAGCGGTGGTACATGAGTACTTGGACAAAACAAGAGATATGATCTTTTACTAGATAATTATAATTTAAAAAAAAGAGTATACCAAGATTATTTTTGCTTCAGGAATTCAAGTATCTTATAGGCGCTGGAGGACGTGTATTGAAAACAAAGGTGCCTACGTTGCAAGAAACACAATTGTGTTTTCCTTTTTAGAATATATTCACAAAATACAATATTTAAGATTTTCATTTGAAGCACCCTTGCATATCTACTTTTTCCAAACAAACTGTCAACTGTGTAAGATTGTCAAATATTATATTAAGATTGTTAGATTGTGCGTAGAAGGCTGTTAGATTGATAGTGTTACATATAAGACTTATAGATTGTGTGCCAAGTATCACATATACAATATGGATGGGACAGTGCTAATACATACACGATTGTTAAACACAGTGATATTGTCACATACATGGCTGTTAGATTTAGTGACAGTGCCACATATATGGCTGCTAGATTGTGTGATAGTGCCACTAACATGACTGTTAGATTGTGAGATAGTGCTACATACATGGCTGTTAGATTGTGAAATAGTGCCACATATATGAATGTCCGATTGTATGATAGTGCCACATACATGGCTGCTAGATTGTGTGATAGTACCACTAACATGGATGTCAGATTGTATGATAGTGCCACATACATGGCTGCTAGATTGTGTGATAGTACCACTAACATGGCTGTCAGATTGTATGATAGTGCCTTATACATGGCTGCTAGATTGTGTGATAGTATCACTAACATAGCCATTAGATTGAGTGATATATAAGTGTTACTTCCCTATATCTCTTGTTAACACCTGACACTTTGAATTATACACCTACTTTTATTTTAACAGAGGTAAAATAAAACACAAATGGAAAGCGATTGAAAAATATTTAAAAAATATTTAAAAAACCAGCATAAGCAGTAACATAATTAAAACAGTAAACAGCAGTAACATCCACTCTATCTCAACACCATACATCAAACAGCAGTAACATCCAACTCTATCTCAACACCATACATCAAACAGCAGTAACATCCAACTCTATCTGAACAACATCAGTCAATCAGCAGCTGCACAGTATTTGATAAACATTTGTGACAATGTTTATACAAACTCAAATTCAACATTCACAATGCAAATATAACATTCCAATATCCCCCCAAGATTTGTTGGGACCTGAAAGAGAAGCAAAGAATAGTGACGCTGTCGTACGGGGCAACTAAATAGGTTTGGGATGGGGGGGGGGATGGTGGGGGTGGCTGCCCCATCTCATAAATGGGGAAAAGTGACTAAACACCATGCTGAACTTGGATATGTCAGGCCAAAAGGCGCAGATATCACAGAAAACCTGTAAACAATGACACAAGATTCCGTTCTCTAGATTACAAGCTGCGAATCTGCAGGAGTCTGAGAACGAGCACAGAAGAAGAAGAAATACAAGTCAGTTAAATGGAAAACTTGATACAATTAATTTTTATGCACTCAGGTAACCCACCCACCACCGATCCCATTTAGGTGTGCAGCTTCTTTAAGCTGATAGTGTTAGCAGCAGATCACTTACACTGTATATCTGCTAATGATCTCAAGTTTGTCTTCAAATAAGAATGTCTGGAAACCCATTTTCAGCTGGGTAACTAGGGAAAAGTCTTAACAGGAACTGAACACAGTTACTAGCACACAAATCAAGCACACTGCTGGTGATCTATGTTGACTATTCTATCCCATGGTATTAAAATGTTGAATACTCTATCCCATGGTATTAAAATGTTGAATACTCTATCCCATGGTATTAAAATGTTGTCTACTCTATCCCATGGTATTAAAATGTTGTCTACTCTATCCCATGGTAATAAAATGTTGTCTACTCTATCCCATGGTATTAAAATGTTGAATACTCTATCCCATGGTATTAAAATGTTGTCTACTCTATCCCATGGTATTAAAATGTTGTCTTCTCTATCCCATGGTATTAAAATGTTGTCTACTCTATCCCATCATATTAAAATGTTGTCTACTCTATCCCATGGTATTAAAATGTCTACTCTATCCCATGGTATTAAAATGTTGTCTACTCTATCCCATGGTATTAAAATGTTGAATACTCTATCCCATGGTATTAAAATGTTGTCTACTCTATCCCATGGTATTAAAATGTTGTCTACTCTATCCCATGGTATTAAAATGTTGTCTACTCTATCCCATCATATTAAAATGTTGTCTACTCTATCCCATGGTATTAAAATGTTGTCTACTCTATCCCATGGTATTAAAATGTTGTCTACTCTATCCCATGGTATTAAAATGTTGTCTACTCTATCCCATCATATTAAAATGTTGTCTACTCTATCCCATCATATTAAAATGTTGTCTACTCTATCCCATGGTATTAAAATGTTGTCTACTCTATCCCATGGTATTAAAATGTTGTCTACTCTATCCCATGGTATTAAAATGTTGTCTACTCTATCCCATGGTATTAAAATGTTGTCTACTCTATCCCATGGTATTAAAATGTTGAATACTCTATCCCATGGTATTAAAATGTTGTCTACTCTATCCCATGGTATTAAAATGTTGAATACTCTATCCCATGGTATTAAAATGTTGTCTACTCTATCCCATCATATTAAAATGTTGTCTACTCTATCCCATGGTATTAAAATGTTGTCTACTCTATCCCATGGTATTAAAATGTTGTCTACTCTATCCCATCATATTAAAATGTTGAATACTCTATCCCATGGTATTAAAATGTTGTCTACTCTATCCCATGGTATTAAAATGTTGTCTATCCCATCATATTAAAATGTTGTCTACTCTATCCCATCATATTAAAATGTTGTCTACTCTATCCCATGATATTAAAATGTTGTCTACTCTATCCCATGGTATTAAAATGTTGTCTACTCTATCCCATAGTATTAAAATGTTGAATACTCTATCCCATGGTATTAAAATGTTGTCTACTCTATCCCATGGTATTAAAATGTTGAATACTCTATCCCATGGTATTAAAATGTTGTCTACTCTATCCCATAGTATTAAAATGTTGATTACTCTATCCCATAGTATTGATATTTTGAATACTCTATCCCATAGTATTAAAATGTTGTCTACTCAATCCCATGGTATTGATATCTATCTTCTGTAAAACCGTAACCCCTCAGGGTCATAGAAGTAACAAATTGAATGCATCAACTGAGTGCTCCAGTGATTTTTATCTTCAGCAATTCAGACAAGTGAGGTAAAATATTGTGCAATTCAGTTCTTTATGTCTGTCCATGCCTTTATTTGTACACCTCTGCTTCTTCCACCTTTGACCGTTCCCTTCAGTACTGTTCTTTTTACAAGGAATCATGTCTGCATACATGTCCAAACCATGCTAGTTTAAATTATTGTTATACTGACTACCAGACCCCAAGTTATTGTTATACTGACTACCAGATTCCAAGTTATTGTTATACTGACTACCAGATTCCAAGTTACTGTTATACTGACTATCAGATTCCAAGTTATTGTTATACTGACTACCAGACCCCAAGTTATTGTTATACTGACTACCAGATCTCCCAAGTTATTGTTATACTGACTACCAGACCCCAAGTTATTGTTATACTGACTACCAGACCCCAAGTTATTGTTATACTGACTACCAGATCTCTCAAGTTATTGTTATACTGACTACATGACTCCAAGTTATTGCTATAATAACTACCAGATCAGGTATGTGATACTTATTTAACTAGTGAACTAATTATGCAAATTCCAGCTGTCAACTTCAACAAAAATGCTGCTTCAAATTATTTGACATAGCTTCAAAATATTATTACAATAGTGAACTTCCATGCAATTTGCATCAATGAAGTAATCACAGATTAATGATATAACAAATTACAATAAACATGCTATTATGAAGCATTAAAACAATCAACAAAATAGAGTGAACACAAAATTAATAATTGAAAAGAAATATATTATTACATGTGTTGTTCTTTGGACCAGTAGCTAATTGTGAAGTCAGACCAAATCAAGGAAACTACTTAAATGCACTAAGCAATGAACAGCCTAAGAATTCCCCATTAGTCACTAATTTAGATGCCACCGGGAGTAAGAGGAAGAGGGACACCTAGAGAAACTCTACAAAGAACCATTAATAGAGAAGGCATGTCAATGAAACTAAACAACACTCAAGAACTGAAAGACCTGGAAATACCATTGTAAACCATGACAATACATTCCATTCTGCGAATTAATTCTGCTAATCTGCAGTAGTTTGAGAATGAACGAAGAAGAAGAAAGACGGCAGGAGTATGAAAATTAATTGAATGCAGACAAAGAAGACATCACTAAAAAGGAAGATATATTCAATCAATCAAGTGCCATGCTGATTGGCGTAGTCGATCATGTTTCTCCACGACTCTCTGTCTCTTGTGTTGTCAATAAGCTCGGTTGGTGAGCTTCTACCATGCCACGATACAAGCCCATCTAGTAAATTTTCTCTTTGTCGACCCCTATCTCTTCTCCCTTTGATCTTTCCAGTGGTTATTAAGTGTTCAAGATGTGTTCTTCTCAGTACATGACCTAGAAACCTTGACTGTCTGTCTCGTTTGATATGATTGATCTTTTTACGCCAGCATCAATGAGAACCTCTGCATTAGTTTTCTTGGCTGTCCATGGTATTTTCATCATTCTTCTCAGAAGACATATTAGGCTCTCAAAATACCACAGTATTATAATAACAATAATAATAAAACACATAACCCGTTAGGGTCATAGGAGTGCCACACTGGATACATCAGCACAAAAAACTCTCCAAACGACGCTATCCTGTTATTCGGAGGAGTGTAGAAAAAAATCACTCCAGACTATTCCTTGATGTTATCATCCTAGGATTTTCACCTCCTTCCTTCCACCCTCGATTGTTCGGTGCAAAATAATTAATTTTAGAAAGTGAGACGTGTCTCATTACATATCCAAATCGAACTAGTTTATGCCATTTCACCATTACCAAAGTTGGTTCTTGTTATCCTGTAAGTTTGTTTATTTGCTGCCGGACAAATATATTTATCTTGTCTTCTATATAGCTAATTCTTAACGAACGTCTGTAGCACTTGTATTAAATAGACTGAATTCTTCTTTCTATGTCTGCACTGAGTGTCCAACTTTCACATCCATATAAAAGTATACTTAGTACTGGCGACCAATACCACAGTGCTTATCCACTGATACTAACACAAGATCTTCCTACAGGGAAACAAAATACATCCAAACGCAACTGGCTACTGCTTCAAAGTGCAATAACTATTGTCCTAACATCAAACAAACAATCATCAAACATCATCAAACAAACATGCCTGGTCTTTCTCAAGTTTTAATAGTCTATAACAATAGTTCTTAACATGTGTAATGTGGTCTTTCGGGGCCATGGAGATTTGCGGGGGGGGGGGGGGGGTGCCTTTCAATGAGAACAAATTTGAAATTGAGGAGGGTCACAAACATGCCTGGAAAAGGGAGGGAGAGGGGGTCATTGAAAGTTAACTCTTGTGAAAAATTCAGTAAATCAGTGGGAAAAAATCAGCTTTTACATCTGTGTGGGTATGGATGCAAAATTGTCCCAAATGGCCACATTCATGAAAAAGTCAAGAATTGCTGATGAACATAATGTTAACACAGTCAGTTCACAAATCCTTATAAAATAAATCAATTTAGAAACCCAATAATGGACAAACTATATTCGCTTGGAGTATTTTACTGAATAATATTTCATTTGTATGTTCAATCAATGATTTCTCTAAACAACTAACAACTAGAAAATACAGTTAGATGGCTACATTGCGTGGGAACAGGAGTCTTCAGACAGGGGCAGGGTAACAGTAATAAGAGAAAGGTAAACCGAGTTTTGAACCAGCGAATCAATCAAGTGTCATGCCGAGTGGTGTAGATGATTATGTTTCTCCACAAACTCCCTGTCTCTTGTGTTGTTAATAATTTCAGTTGGTGACTTCTTTTTGTGCCACAGTGACAACTCATCCAGAAATGTGTCTCTTTGTCTTCCTCTGTCTCTTCTCTTCTCCCCTGAATCTTTCCTAGAGTTACTAAATGTTCAAGTTTTGCTCTTCCCATCACATGTCCTAAATATCTTGATTGTCGGATTCTAATTTCTACTATAATTTGTCTTTCTTACTCCAGCATCTCTGAGGACTTCTACATTAGTTTTCGTGGCTGTCATAGCACATGAGTATCCATAAATACTCAGCTGCCTAGTTAGTGGTTGATGAGAAATCGCCAGACAACTGTCTACTGTACTAAATACTCAGTTGCCTAGTTAGTGGTTGACCACAAATCGCCAGACTACTGCCAACTGTACTTGCTCACATGCAATGGCGCCATTCCTCAACATTTCGTGAGCATGAGACATAGTGCCCTGGTTCTTGGTGACAGAGTGAACCACATGAATAATTTTATTTCAAAACATCTCCCGTGTGTTGATGAGGCCCGAAAGGGGAGCAAAGAATAGCAACACTGTTTACCTTCCATGCATGTTGTACGAGGCGACTAAGGAGGTTATGGGATGGAGTTGGCTGCCCCATCCCATATAGGGTCAGTCACCCAAAGCCATGCTGAAGTCAGTCCGAAAGGCGCAGATATCGCAGCAATGCTGTAAACCATGACACAACGCATTTCTCCAGATTACATTCTGCTGATCTGCAGGAGTTTGAGAACGAACGCAGAAGAAGATTTCAAAACATAGAGTTGAATAGAAAGCAGGGTATGCTGGTCAGCAGGCAAATTACTTAACATTATACTTCTACAGTTCCCAAGGGAAACAGTCGTTTAGGAGAACATTGATTAAAAGTATGGTGGGCTCAAGAAAAAGTATGGCGGACACAAGAAAAAGTATGGTGGGCACAAGAAAAAGACACAACAAATGTTTCTGGGGTGGTTAGATGATCTTATCGTAGATTCAGTGATGAAATATGCTCTATGAATTACCCTTATCGTAGATTCAGTGATGAAATATGCTCTATGAATTACCCTTATCGTAGATTCAGTGATGAAATATGCTCTATGAATTACCCTTATCGTAGATTCAGTGATGAAATATGCTCTATGAATTACCCTTATCGTAGATTCAGTGATGAAATATGCTCTATGAATTACCCTTATCGTAGATTCAGTGATGAAATATGCTCTATGAATTACCCTTATCGTAGATTCAGTGATGAAATATGCTCTATGAATTACCCTTATCGTAGATTCAGTGATGAAATATGCTCTATGAATTACCCTTATCGTAGATTCAGTGATGAAATATGCTCTATGAATTACCCTTATCGTAGATTCAGTGATGAAATATGCTCTATGAATTACCCTTATCGTAGATTCAGTGATGAAATATGCTCTATGAATTACCCTTATCGTAGATTCAGTGATGAAATATGCTCTATGAATTACCCTTATCGTAGATTCAGTGATGAAATATGCTCTATGAATTACCCTTATCGTAGATTCAGTGATGAAATATGCTCTATGAATTACCCTTATCGTAGATTCAGTGATGAAATATGCTCTATGAATTACCCTTATCGTAGATTCAGTGATGAAATATGCTCTATGAATTACCCTTATCGTAGATTCAGTGATGAAATATGCTCTATGAATTACCCTTATCGTAGATTCAGTGATGAAATATGCTCTATGAATTACCCTTATCGTAGATTCAGTGATGAAATATGCTGTATGAATTACCCTTATCGTAGATTCAGTGATGAAATATGCTCTATGAATTACCCTTATCGTAGATTCAGTGATGAAATATGCTCTATGAATTACCCTTATCGTAGATTCAGTGATGAAATATGCTCTATGAATTACCCTTATCGTAGATTCAGTGATGAAATATGCTCTATGAATTACCCTTATCGTAGATTCAGTGATGAAATATGCTCTATGAATTACCCTTATCGTAGATTCAGTGATGAAATATGCTCTATGAATTACCCTTATCGTAGATTCAGTGATGAAATATGCTCTATGAATTACCCTTATCGTAGATTCAGTGATGAAATATGCTCTATGAATTACCCTTATCGTAGATTCAGTGATGAAATATGCTCTATGAATTACCCTTATCGTAGATTCAGTGATGAAATATGCTCTATGAATTACCCTTATCGTAGATTCAGTGATGAAATATGCTCTATGAATTACCCTTATCGTAGATTCAGTGATGAAATATGCTCTATGAATTACCCTTATCGTAGATTCAGTGATGAAATATGCTCTATGAATTACCCTTATCGTAGATTCAGTGATGAAATATGCTCTATGAATTACCCTTATCGTAGATTCAGTGATGAAATATGCTCTATGAATTACCCTTATCGTAGATTCAGTGATGAAATATGCTCTATGAATTACCCTTATCGTAGATTCAGTGATGAAATATGCTCTATGAATTACCCTTATCGTAGATTCAGTGATGAAATATGCTCTATGAATTACCCTTATCGTAGATTCAGTGATGAAATATGCTCTATGAATTACCCTTATCGTAGATTCAGTGATGAAATATGCTCTATGAATTACCCTTATCGTAGATTCAGTGATGAAATATGCTCTATGAATTACCCTTTTGCTTAATGACTATCTGCAAGATCAAATGGTCGTACACTGTGACAGTACAGTTAGTAACGGAACAAATGTAGAGTTGGTAAATGATCCGGTGACCAAAGGCTCAACCTTTTGGTCCAAATTTTGGTATGTGGGTAATATGTGAGGTTTCAGTATGAGGTTTTGGTTGGCGGGTAATATATGAGATTTGGCATGAAGTTTTAGTAATATATGAAGGTTTCATATGTGTGTAATAAGGTTTTGGTAGATGGGCATTAGGGGTTGTGGCATGTCGGTAATATATCAGGTTTTGATATGTGGGTAATAAATGAGATGATATGATAAAAAAATGAGATTGTGGTTAATAATGGGTATGATATACATATATGTCAATAAAAATATGAGTTTCCTGAGTACACAACAAAATGAGTTTTTAACAAGAAATCACAAATGGGGCTTTCATGAATAAATATTACATGATGGTTACATGAAAAGTAACTCTGATTACAATTCTCAAACTGCAAGGTTTATGACATGAAAAGTAACTCTGATTACAATTCTCAAACTGGAAGGTTTATGACATGAAAAGTAACTCTGATTACAATTCTCAAACTGCAAGGTTTATGACATGAAAAGTAACTCTGATTACAATTCTCAAACTGGAAGGTTTATGACATGAAAAGTAACTCTGATTACAATTCTCAAACTGGAAGGTTTATGACATGAAAAGTAACTCTGATTACAATTCTCAAACTGGAAGGTTTATGATAAATTCCTTTCTCAGAACATCTCACAACCAGGCCCAGATATTAACCACCACGAAACAGCAAAATCCTAGTAGATGGCATGCCTGCACAGTCAGGCTGTCCTCGTGTGAAAGCCCCCACATCACTTTATCTACGTAATTATATATTTGACTTATCTACATTGAAGTATTCTTCTCAAAGCATTGCACACCGCTTAGGCTTAATATGGATATGAAATACAGCTCTGGACAAACCCCACTGCACAAAAGGATACAAAAGCTCTACTGTTCATAATTCATAGGGTTGGAAACAAACATTTATATCCTGTGCAGTGAGTGACTGGACAAATGTCTATTGTCTATCCCCAGATGACAATATGGATAAATGTAATATATAATATTATCTATAAACCATTATATTATAATATAATACAATAGTGTGTATAAACCATTGCACAAATTTTATTAAATATGCAGTTATCTTGAGGTATGAGTGCTAGTGATGTGTTAAGTGAGCACAATGGATGTGTTTTGTAATATAGTTACCTGAACCCTCAAGAGGTTGTAGTGGTAGGAATACCTGAACCACAACCTCCATTAATTTATGATCACAGATCTCGGATATAACCAAATTGAACTCACGTTCGAAGTTGAAAGGGACGTGTCTCATTACAATAAAAAAAAAGTTAAAACATATATGCCATTTGGTCATTTAATGTGCGCCTCCTGTGGTGAGGCACACATCTTTCAACCGCGGTCGTGAGTTTATTAATTCTAAATACCAAAAGTGAAAATGTTTAGTACTTCTACTAATGTGAACGCTAGTAGTCACAATGTTTTGTTCCTAGCTACAAGTGAAAAGTACCAGCAGTGATAATGTAATGGTACTTCGTACTTATTCCCAGTCCCAAATGCTACACATACAATTTTTAATAGTTACCCGTGCTAATCGCTGGATGCAAAAGTGATTCGACTAGTCACAAGTGGTAAGCACTAAACGTAAAAGTGCTTGGCAGTAGTTATCCATAGAAAAGTGTTTGGTACTAGATACAACTATACTAGCTGTTATGTGTTATTCACTATATATATATATATTGTATGTGCTCACATACAATTTTCAATAACAATTATATACATCCATACAAGTGCAAATAAAGAATACAAGGTGAATGCAAATTAAGCCCAAAAGGTGGAATAATCAGGAGGAAAAGCAAGCACAAATGATCTCAGCCCATGAAAAAGCATGCAGCAAACACTCAATGAAGGATTGTGAAACACATAAAAACTTAGCAAGCACACAAGAATATCGTATATATGTAAGGGAACAAACAAGCAAGGGCAGCTGGACAAAATCCAACAAAGGAAAGCTGGGGGAAATGTGTTAGAAATAGAAATGTGACACATTGATAGCAGGCGAGCACACCTTCCAGCCAAGATATATTTTGCGGATGTATGTTGCAGCCTGCTCCCTCCGTTTTGCTAATTTCAGCTCACGTAATATGACACGCGCCTATGAATGACAAGATGTCAATGGTTATGGATTGAATGGCATGTCATGACAACAGGATCATATTCATGATAAATAAAAAATATATAAAGTGCAGTGGCAATTGTAAAGATGTATAAAAATATGAATGCCGATCATAAAGGACAGTATGAATAAAATTAATGAATTATAAACATATTAATGAAGGTATGAATGGGAAAAATACATGTATATATGACAGAATAAATGACCAAATGAATTAACAATGCAGTAAATTAACTTACAGTACCTGGACTGTTGATTAATCAAGCCAGTGGCCGCATTATCTTTATATCACTTAATTATTTTATTTCTTTTATGATTATTTTTCTGTATTTACATCAACATATGAACATTTCAAATCAGAAATCCAATATGTCTTCATTATTTCTAGTGTGAACGTGATGCATTACTTCTAGTGTGAACTTGATGTGTTAGTTTTAGTGTGAACTTGATGTGTTAGGTCTAGTGTGAATATGATGTGCCATATTATTTTTTGTGTGAGTTATTGAAATTGTCTGTATGTTGAGGGATGTTACATGGCCATGTGGTTAGAGTGCCATTCTCAGACCCTTGTTGTCCCGGTTCAATCCACGGTTAGAACAGGATTTTTCTTTCAGAGGTACAATCAAAATCCTTCCTGTATATATACTGTGTCTGCTATGGCAAAGCGGCCTTTATTTCCACAGCCCATAGAAAACCTCCCTGCACTCCTTCACAGGAAAACATGCAGTAATGAAAGATGAGAGAAAAAAATTGTGGATAAAATACATCAAGATAACCTTGAAGAAACATGAACTTAATGCAACCAAGGCAAGAGACCAACTGAAACTGCCACCCACCCCTACGATTAATGGAAAGTATTAATACGATTATCCATCATTTACCAGACAATAGACAATTGAAAGGTGTCTGAAAGGTGAGCAAAGAATTGCAATATGTTTACCACACAGGTTGTAAGAAGTGACTAAGGAGGTTTTGGGATTGAGATTGGCTGCTGCTTTCCATACAAGGTCAGTGACTGAGAAGCCATACAGAAATTTGATGCATTAAGCAAAATGGTTCAGATATCGCAGCTAAACTGTAAACCATGGCACAAAACATTCTGTTCTCCATACTTCTGCAAATCTGAGGAGTTTGAGAACCAATACAGAAGAAGATGAAGAAACAATATAATATTTGATGTGTAGTATATGACATTATCTTTCCTACTTTTTTCCTTATTGTTTTCCAAATACACTTATGTTTATTTAATGTGTTTGTTTTATTTGGTTTGTTCATATTGCCTAAAATCCAACATGGCAACTCTTGTCAAATCTTGTATGTTTAAAAACATGTGTCACATCAACTGTCATTTGAAGATGTTAAAATTTGTGTTATCAATGTCAGACTAACTAAAGAAAAATAAATATTACTATGCATGGAATGAGATGTCTAAGAAAAGCAGCAAACAGAACAAGAAGAGATCATGTGAGGAATGAAGAGTTCTACGATTCTGACAGGGTTATTGGTTTGATGAAAATTAATAAAAATGAATGAAACTGAGTGAAGGAAAGAATTTATTATTAACGAGAGGTAAAAAAAAAAAATTTGTGAATAATTGAATTAACTGCTTATGTTGTCCTCAGGGTCTGTAATAGAAGTAAAAAATAGTGACTTGCCATGCATATTATAAGAGGTGATTAAGGACGTATTAGGGGTGGAATTGACTGACACATCTCGTATAGGGTCAAAGTGATGCAGAAGCCATGCTGAAGTTGGATGTCAGCCTGAACGGTGCACATATTGCAAACAAGCTGTAAACCATGACACAACAGATTCTGTTCTCTGGACTGGATGCAGCTAACCAGAAGTTTGAAATGAAATGCAGAAGAAGAATTGAAAGATTCTTCATTAGAAACCAGCATGTCATACATTGCATTCGCATAAGTGGTTTCGCTCGCTATTCCAGCATCATATCACACACTGCATTCACATAAGTGCTCTGCTCACTATTCCAGCATCATATCACACACTGCATTCACATAAGTGCTCTGCTCACTATTCCAGCATCATATCACACACTGCATTCACATAAGTGCTCTGCTCACTATTCCAGCATCATATCACACACTGCATTCACATAAGTGCTCTGCTCACTATTCCAGCATCATATCACACACTGCAGTCACATAAGTGCTCTGCTCACTATTCCAGCATCATATCACACACTGCATTCACATAAGTGCTCTGCTCGCTATTCCAGCATCATATCACACACTGCAGTCACATCAGTGCTCTGCTCGCTCTTTGGTTATCATGTCACACATTGCATTCCCACAAGTGGCTCAGCGCACTCTTCCAGAAGTCATCCAGAAATATGCAGACACAAATTCCTAGTCAGATGTTGATTATGTGATCTTTCTTCTCTCATCCCTGGTCATCCCCATTTCTGTGATTCTTTATATGTCATATGTTTCAACCAGCACGGATTTTCCATACTGATACAGATTTCAGACTCCAAAAAAAACTAACTTATTGGGTGTTACATATTCTGTAAATTACTAGTAATGCAAAATTTTTTATCTCACATGCACATGTTGGAGAGTAGGGTGTAGGTCTTTTGGTCCTTAATATGGACATTTTTATTGAAATATGGAAATACATTGATAAATATAGAGATTTATGGATAAATAAGTTGATAGCTATGGTATGTGTATATTATCACCACCACCAGCATCATCTTCTTCACTTTGTAGTAAATCAATGACTGCCCTTATTAGATCAGACCTATCTGTTCTAAGTATAGTGCCATCAACCACAGCCTTGCACACCGATGGCTCTGCTCTTTCATTGCCTCTGACCCCTGCATGACCAGGGTAGTATATCCATGTAATAATATTGCCAAATGAGTTGTCCAGTAGTACGATTCATTCCTTTCTTGATTCATCCCTAACATGAACCTATCTGTCATAGCCTATCACTGTGTGAGTTAGTGTTTCCATTACCAACTCAGTGTCACTGTCCCTGCTTCTATCTCAATTCTCATGCTGGATGTGTGGTAGTGGAGTAGGCAGAAAGTTTCTCAAGTACCTTCCTGTCATTCATGTAGACAAACAAAACTCTATCTGAACTTATTAATTTCTCCATTGACTGGGCTGTGTATATGATTGTATAATGTGGTTTTAATTGCAGCTGAACAAGTTTGTGCACCATCACCTTCGTCTTGATACCAATCCATTTCCAACACAATTATTATAAATAAATGTGTGTAAATTAAAGTAAGAATAAGTAAATAAATGAATCAGTGTTACAGAATTAAAAAATTCTTGAAAATTTGGATAAGGAATGAATAAACAAACAGTGAAATGATGAATAAATTCAGGAGATAGCAAACAGTGAAATGATGAATAAATTATTGAATTAACAAACAGTGAAATTATGAATAAATTTATGAACT
Organism: Meghimatium bilineatum; assembly: GCA_034231615.1. Lineage (NCBI taxonomy): Eukaryota > Metazoa > Mollusca > Gastropoda > Stylommatophora > Philomycidae > Meghimatium > Meghimatium bilineatum. Next base: position 26,658,440 of record CM067314.1, on the reverse strand, counting down.
AACAAACACATGCAATGATGAATAAATTTGTGAACTTATGATAGAAGGAAGAGGTGAACAAATGACAAAAGAATTAATTATCACCGGCAAGCTGCCAGAAGCCAGTTAACCTGATCCCTTCTACCGGCAAATCATGTAAACATCCATTTGTTATTTCCATTACAATACGACAAGGGCAGGTAAACCCTTACAGAGATCAAGTATTATGGATAAATGAAGAAATGAATAATGAAATTGATGAATGATCAAATAAGTGATTTAAAATGCATGAATTAATGAAGGAATGAATGAAATTAATAAAGGAATGAATGAATTGGAGACATAATGAAGAAAATTTATAGAACAGATGAATAAGATTATGTACACCTTAAGTAAGACTGATCAGAAGAATGTTACCCAGTTTCAAAGACTAGATTTTACATGTTGTTTGTTTATTTGTTTGTTTGTTTGAGAATCCCAGAAATTGTGAGCGATGAGCTCTTACTTCCTATGTGCAGTGGGGTGGTTTTTCTGAGCTTTCTTTCATACCAAGGAGAACAGCTTTCGGCTTTGTACAATGTATATTGAAGCAGTCTAAACTCAGAGGGGGTCTATAATTGTATAGATGACATGTTACAAAGCTTCCATTTGAGAGAGCCTCAATATAATGGAATGTCATCTACTAAGGTTTTCTGTTGCATGGGTGGTTTGTCTAGTGGACCATTGGTGAGACCCACAGACACAACTGCATACGTGACTTTACATGCAAAGCAGCGCTGACAACTTCAATGTCAGAAATGCTAACTATAAAGCTACATTCATGAGAATTGAGAGGGGAAATTTTTTGTCAAATTACAACACTGTGAATGATAAAATATTAATGTGTATGATATCAAACAGCAGTGTATTTCTACAACAATAAATTAGGTGCCAGTTGAACGTACCGTACCTGGATTAAATCCTATCTGCTACCATCTGATTTTTTTACAATAACAAGAAGAAATTTATGAATTTATATCGATGTACTTGGAATCAATTATAAACTGCCACTACAAGCATTAAAACGGGTACCAGATAGCAAAAGAAAAAAGAGGAAGACACGAGAAATTCTTCGCAGAACAACTATCAAAGAGGGTATAGCTACAGGTGTCAACAACATACATGAACTACACACAGCAGCATTACATCACTAAAACTGGAGAGCACTTATGTTTCTGCCCTATGCACTGTAATCAGCACTGAAGGAACATGGATGAAAAGAAGGATATATGGATGCATGAATGGATGGATGTATATGACAGCAGTGATAACCCTGTGGATGTAAACAATGAAAATCCTGTGGATGTAAACTATGCCAACCTTGTTGACTCTGAAAGTTTTCTAGATCATTCTTTACCACTATGAATCATTGCTAGCAAATGACCAAGCATACACAATTAATCAAATCTACTATTTTCTATAACTGCTATTTAAAATTTCAGGCAAAATAGAAATAGTGCAATTATAGTTGAACAATTGCTTTAAAATATCTGCATGACCTTTTATTAATAGCCGACATGTATATAATTAACACATTTACTACCGTGACTCATAATGGGGCAATTAGTTTTTTTTCATCACGGCCATACATCTTTGAGAAAGTCAAAAAATATTATAGTAACATTAGTGAAAACTAATTGCAAATAGTTCTTATTTTTATATTTCAAATAGTTCTTATATTTATTAATTTATTTTAAGAGAACATTCATTTATATTACATTCATTTATATTACATTCATTTATACAACATTCATTTATTCATAAAATGATATATGTGGCATCAATTTTTGTAAATAAGTCAGAAAACTATAAATTATGGGGTGAACAGGTTATGGACAAGAAAGACAGACAATGGAATACACATAACAAGAATCAGAATGAGATATTATAAGTTCTTAATTATTCTTCTTCAAGTTCCTACCAGATCTTTCTTATAGCAGGACAATGGTCCTACTAGATTTCCATCAGGATGTAGCCCAGAAAACGTAAATGCATTGTGTCGATGTTTTATTTGTGACAATCGCCGAAAACTTCAAACTTCATCATTTCTAACTAATACACTCAATATACACAGTATTTTTACGACTTGCACTGAACAGTGGACATATGTAACCATATCGCTAGTATAGTACCTCAGTCATACAAGAGAACTATTTCTCGTACGTACATGCTGGTCACCAAACTCAAAACTAACAGCAGTCATGCATGCTTGACCTTCTGTCGTTATCTAGCATCTCTATCGACTTGGCCTCAAACGTACATATTATTAGTTTTAAAATTGGAATTTTCATTTAAAGGATACATTCACTTTTTTGTTTCATTTTACATCATTAGGTTCTAACACATCTGTTGACTTGTACCCTGTATATTTTCTACAGAATACAATCATGTTTCATTGAACATGCTCTTACTGTGTGTCATGTCAAATTTCAGAAGAATCTTTCTGTTTTATTCCCAAAATAACCCTTAAGTTCTGTATGTGATTCTAAATTATGTTTATATTTTGTGTCTGGTTGTTTTTTTAACGGAGAAAATAAGGCAAATGTGCTTGGGCATGATAGAATTAATGTAGTAGTGGGTCAACAGGAACCACTGTTAACAATCGTGAAGCTTCGTAAATTTCTGTGGTAAGGGCACGTGATGAGACATTCCTCAATGACAAGAGATGTTCAAGTTGCAGTGGAGGGTGGAAGAAGATGAGGTGACGAGAAGACACGACTGGATAATGTCAAGGAGTGGGCAGGGTGTATAGTTCCCAAACTCATCAGGATGGTAGGGTATAGAGATGAGTGGTGATCTTTCTGCATCATATGTCTGAATGTGACACCCTTACGACCCTGACTGGTTATGGGTTTTTTATATATATATATATATTATATATATTATATTATATATTTAATATATATTATTATTATTATTATCATCATTAGTATAATTATCATCATTAGTATTATTATCATCATTAGTATAATTATCATCATTATTTATTATATTATTATTATTGTTGTTATTACTATTATTATTATATGCTCACATTGTAAAGTGTTTGACAAGACAAAAAATCTAGTTTACATATTATATACAACAGGTCTGACCTGCTAAAGTCCTGTGCACATTAAAAAATGTCTTTTAACACAACCAAAGCATAAATTTACAAAAAACAGAAGCTCAGTTAAAGAGAAAATGGGAAAGCAACAATATAGGACATTAAGATATAATAGTGGGTAAACCATCACACATTTCTAGGAATAAATAGCACATAATTGTGATATTTCACAGGAGAAAAGACAGTCATGTAAGATCAGTGTTACATCAATGTGGGTATACTCTACCTTCCATCCTCTGGTGTAACACTGTATTATCAAAACTGATTTCTTGGTTTTCAAGTACCGTTTTCGTGCCTAGAAAAGGAAACAAATACAGTTAAAATTATATATAACAGTTCTTCACAAAGAAAACATAATATCAGCAAGAATAAAAACATGATTTGTTGTTGTGGTGGTTGTGCTTGTTGTGGCTGTGGGTGTGACTGTTGCGGTGGTCATTGTTTTTATTATTATTATACATAATTTTATCACTTCTCCTGGAATCCTCGCTAATACCTGCACCGTACTCTCAAAAGTAATAGGACACAATTTCCTTCTTTCTCTATCGAGTGTTATTATCCGAACAATGAAACATTTGAAATTCTCTGTGATAGGTCTAAGTTTCAAAGATCACATTTCTAAGAACTTGGGAAAACCAACTTCATTAAACATTCCAGACAAACAAACATCAAAATTGAACAGAACACCATCTCCGTACTCACCCAGTATCCTCTAAATCTGGCTGAGATAACAACCTGGCTATCCTTCATTTTTTTAAACAACTTCTTATGTTTGTATCCTAGCCAGACAGCTCGGATCTTTGTTGCCAAATAGTGCATGCGCTCTCTGCGTCGTTCTTCCATATCAAACAGCTGAGGAAGAAAAACTAATCAGTGAGCAGATGTATAATTACCGAAAACTCAGAGAAAAAAAAACTAACGATCAGATATTGGCCTTAGTGTTCTTATGTATATTTTAGTCCATCAAAAGTGATGAAGACTATTTGTTAATCTGCTTGTCAAATTCATTTAGAGTTATATCCTTGACTATGAATTTGTAGATAGATGATAACCTTTATTCTGATCGCAAATGTTCTTGGACAGTTCAGAACTGGGATGATGTATTTAGATGGTTTATCTACCCGTGACTTTCAAGCTACTCTCTGTTGTTGGGCTGCTGCATTTTCCCCTCTTTTCTGAAGCGGAGGTTATGGAGTGGAATTAGCTGTCAGATTCCATACATGGATACAGGGTGAAAATGACCCAGAAGACATGTTGAAGTCAGATGTACCACGGTAAAATAAAAACGCAGATATCGCAGCAAAGCTGTACACTATGACGCAACACAATCCATTCTCTGAACTACATCCTGTTAATTTTCAGGATCTTGAGAACAAATTCAGAAGAAGAACAATAGACATTATATCATGCATTGAATATATGGAGAAACTGAAAATATTAAATACAAACTGATGATAATGCAACACCATCCAACTCCCTATAAGCACTAATAATAAAACAAGATCAGGTTATAAAGCCAGAAAATAATCAAAAACAAGATAGATTGATAACATCAGACATTCTGAGCAAACATGGATACAGAACCACTGAGGAAGCACATCTGGTTTTAGAATGAAAGCTCTAGCTCCTACCACTACACTTTAAGGCAAGTGTGGACTAGTAGTATTGTCTGCCAGCTGGGACAAGATAATAGAGAGACATGCTCAGATTCCTTTCTCAATGTCTATAAAGAATTTATTCTGACGATAATATGGTGCAATTGAGAGACAAGACCAGTTGCCTGTGATACTGGTCTCTAGACTATCTAGTCAAAGATAATACTGGCCAGTAGAGGGGCGTGATCATATGTTTGTATCCCTACTCTGAACTGTCTATTAGCTAAGGCATTTAAGGTTTTTTTCTATGTTTAGACAACTTCAGAAACAAAAATGTAGATTTAAACACCAAAATAACACAATTCATTACGATTATTATGTCAACGTTGTGCTACCAATGCCAAACATGGACAATGACAGCACAAGACAAATGTAAACTAGTGACAGCTGAAATGGCATGCTTACGCAGAATCCTAGGAATATCGCTAGGAGACAGAGTGAGAAATGAGGACATTTCATTAGACAAAGAACCGGTACCACCCCAATCTTGGAATATGTTAAGAGACAATAGACAAAATGGTTTGCACACATCAGCAGACTACCACCAGACAGCATACCACAGCAAGCTATGCTGCATAGATACAGTGAAGTCAGACCTAGAGGCCAACCTAGAAAACAATGGGCCGCAGAAAAAAAAGAGGCGACAAATTCTACAATATACTCAACACCCACGAGGGCCATCTCCAGATAACTCTTCTAACCCTGCCGTTGAAAGGTAACAAAGGGTTTAGCGAATAGATAGATAGAAAACTTACCAATCTTGGGTTCCTGATAAAAATTTTTGTCTTGCCAAATGCAAATTCTTCTTTGGGAATTTCCTGTGCTTCTAAAATCTTCTCAACCCCATCCTTGGGGTCTGAGGTCCAAAATGGCCATGTTTCTGATGCAAGCATCTTGTAACGAAAGAGAAATTGTGGGTAAGCTTGCCTGAAGGCATAACCAGCTCTTCTGACTCGAACATTCTCCATCAATCTTGAGAAATAAACAAGAGGATATGGAATAATCAACATGAAATACTACAAACTCCAAAAATATGAACAAAGCCATAGCACAAATTTATCACTTGTTATTTGACTACAGTTCAGTTACTGTATGTGTTAAATGGACTTTTTGTTCAGTCACTCTACTTCAGGTGTGGACACTTTTTGGGGGTTGATAGACAGATTAAACTTTTCTTGATCTGCATTGGGCTGAAATGTTTTCTTCTTTATTAGCTTAGAGCTCTAAGTATGTCTTTTTTAGTGTCTTTTAGGCAAAATTACGTACTCTTAGTGGGGCAAATATGAGTGCGAAATCAGTGCGTTATTTGCCCCACTCACTGCCCCCTCATGTTGCAAAATATTTTACTGTCATGTTATGTTTCTTTTTAGGAATTGCAAATGGAATAATGAATCCGCTGACTGGATATGAAGCCGCCGATACAACTACTAAATACCTTACTCAATGGTACAACTACTAAATACCTTACTCAATGGTACAACTACTAAATACCTTACTCAATGGTACAACTACTAAATACCTTACTCAATGGTACAACTACTAAATACCTTACTCAATGGTACAACTACTAAATACCTTACTCGATGGTACAACTACTAAATACCTTACTCGATGGTACAACTACTAAATACCTTACTCAATGGTACAACTACTAAATACCTTACTCAATGGTACAACTACTAAATACCTTACTCAATGGTACAACTACTAAATATCTTACTCGATGGTACAACTACTAAATACCTTACTCAATGGTACAACTACTAAATACCTTACTCGATGGTACAACTACTAAATATCTTACTCGATGGTACAACTACTAAATATCTTACTCAATGATACAACTACTAAATACCTTACTCAATGGTACAACTACTAAATACCTTACTCAATGGTACAACTACTAAATACCTTACTCGATGGTACAACTACTAAATACCTTACTCGATGGTACAACTACTAAATATCTTACTCAGTGGTACAACTTCTAATACCTTAATCATTGGTAAACTACTAATACTTTACTCAATAGTACAACAATCAAAACTTTAGGTAACAGGTGTGAGATACTGTTATTGTTGGTGCCATTTAAATATTTTCCACACATGAGTACATATGAATATTCCCACACATGAGTACATATGAATATTCCCACACATGAGTACATATGAATATTCCCACACATGAGTACATACATACTTTAGTTACTCAAATAGCTTACTCTGAAAATTTAAAGTGAAACGTGGACATGATTAAGATGCTCCACACTTAAAAAAGCAAAACTAGCTAAGAGGGTGATAACATTTTGCTAATCACTGGACATGATAACACAAGATAATTGATGTTTCGATCAGAAGGCCTTTATCAAGAACACATTCACAGCGTAACAAACGATGAGTAAGATGATACTGTCCAAGTTCACACGACAAAGTTAAACATCCATCATATATTTAACTTTAATAAATATATGAAGTGTCTGATACACGGACACCAAACTATCTGATGTGTTTATCTAGACAGAAATGAGAACACCTAGGGACACCTGGTGTGTACTAATGATGCACACATAACTCAACCTTACTCAATACTTCAGAGATGCACCTGTTATACCTTGCTTAACACTACCCCAAGATTTATCTATTTTTTAACTACGCTTCTTTGATAAATCTTTATGGATCTCCATATGGTGTAACGGTTAAGCCGTTCACATTCTGCTCAAGAAGTCTCAGATTCGAATCCAGCTTACATCCTCTTGTTTATAAAATGATTTTTATGAAAAAAAATCCCTGAGATCCTTGGTTATTTTTGCTTGAAGCTACGGAGTTACGTGCTATGAGCTGTAACTCGGCAATCAGTGCCCTGTTTCGTTGTGAGGGACGGAGTACATGAGGTAACCTGAGTACAGTAAAGTCAATCCTCTATGCCTATTGAACCTTATTTTCAGCATGACTTAATGAGACTTGTAAAAGATACTTACCCAAGGTATCTAACCTGGTGTTTGACAATCTCAATATCCAAGCTCCTCGGCTGTTTCAAGTCATTGGGCTATAGATGAAATAACAAAGAAACATTCTAAAGAACTATAGTTGAAAAGCTAATTAGAGATAGGTTCATTCCTAGGAGAAGGGCCTACATTTCAGAATATTTAATAAATCTGCGCTGGCCCAAAATTTTAGGCAATTTGTGACATCACTCTTCCGCTGAATTTCTAGTTACAAAATGGCTGCCATAATTGTGTAGAAATTTTTTCACACAGATAAAAGTTGTTACTGTTGAAAGGAGTATTCCCAGATGTAAAGATATCCATGGGGTATATACTATGACCTTAACCTACAATGCTGTGGGCAAGGAGTACCTGGAACTGCACTGTTAAACAGCACAATCAACAGATTGAGCTATAGGGGTAAGTAATAAACACTGATTTGGAGTTGAGTTTATTTAACACCAGGGAAATAATCAATAAAAACATGAATTACACATTTTTATTCTCTCTTATTTCTTATCTTTCATCTCACATCCAACTAAAATTGTAGGCTCCTAGGAATGGACTAGAGACATAATAATTATACACCATATTTAACAAATAAATAAACAGAATCGTGGAAAAACAGAGACACAGGGGATGTGGTTCTATAGAAGAATACTGAGAGTACCATGGACTGCTTATAAAAACTAATGATTATGTGCTGAAAGAGTCAAATAGGAGACAGGAATAATATTAGAGATAATCCTTATTTTTGTGTCATATTATCAGACAAAGAGATCTGGAAAACACAGTTACAACAGCCAAGATTGAGGGCAAGAGAGGTCGAGGATGACAGCTTTAGAAAATATTAGATAGTCTACATCGTGGCATGGAGAGAGACAACAACGATAAAACATACTTCTAATAGAGAGTTATGGAGATCCATAACTGCCTATCAAGTCGACGGGGCATCTGATGGGGACAACAAATTTGCGTGGGTATAAGTTACAATGGGTTGATTAACAGATCATCTATTAATAAATAATTTCAACTTTGACCTCTCTTTAGATTATAGGCCTATATTAATAAATAATTTCAACTTTGACCTCTCTTTACACCATCCATTAAGATTAACAATACTTTCTTCTTCTTCTGTGCTAATCTGATAATCAGAAAAAAAGTTTGTGTGATTTATGGCAGGTAGAATGAAGTATGTTATACTGCTGGTATCATAGCTGAGCTGTGTTATTTTATACATTCCAGCTCAGCACATCCGTTTTCTGCATGAACAATACTTTCAACTTTGACCTCATTTATACAGATACAAAGCTAATGTTACATTCTCTCTTATACAGAGACAGAGAGCCAATGTTACACACTTTGACCTCTCTTTTACAAAGACAGAGAACCAATGTTACACACTTTGAGCTCTCTTTTACAAAGACAGAGAACTAATGTTACACACTTTGAGCTCTCTTTTACAAAGACAGAGAACCAATGTTACACACTTTCACCTCTCTTTTACAAAGACAGAGAACTAATGTTACACACATTGACCTCTCTTTTACAAAGACAGAGAACTAATGTTACACACTTTGATCTCTCTTTTACAAAGACAGAGAACTAATGTTACACACTTTGACCTCTCTTTTACAAAGACAGAGAACTAATGTTACACACTTTGACCTCTCTTTTACAAAGACAGAGAACTAATGTTACACACTTTGACCTCTCTTTTACAAAGACAGAGAACCAATGTTACACACTTTGACCTCTCTTTTACAAAGACAGAGAACTAATGTTACACACTTTGACCTCTCTTAAACAGAGAGCTAATCTTACATACTTTGATACATCTAATGTAGTTCGGGTTCTTTGAGCTTAAATTTTTCATCAGCTCCGTCACTGATATCTGGAAAAAATAAAATAAATATAAGTGTAATAAATTAACATATCTGATATTCATGAGCATGTAACAAACATCAGAAGAAGAGAAACATGTACAGATAAAACTGAACAAAGTTGATATGCAATAATAATTCATGCATTTCTTGGTGCTAACATTGCAGTTCACTGATTAAGATAAACTTTATCGCCATTTTTATTAAACAAAATGTGGCATTATGGTGAGGCATGCTCATTTTCACCACGGACATTAGTTTAATTTAGTTATATTACAGCAGATAACACTTCACTGGCTAAATTTGACTTTCGTTATATATCCTTGGTGACACACTTCGATGATCGTCGACACTGTTATACTTCAGAAATACTGCAACTACAGCAATAATCTTACTAAAAATAGCTCATCTGAGACAGTACATTATTCAAAATTAGTGACACAATCTGAGACAGTACATTATTCAAAATTAGTGACACAATCTGAGACAGTACATTATTCTTCTTCTTCTTCTTCAGCGTTCATTCTCAATCTCCCGCTGGATATCTCTTGTAACAGGACAATGGTCCTATTATATTTCCAGCAGGATGTAGTCCAGAGAATGGAAATGCGTTGTGTCGCCGTTTTAATTGCGCCAATGGCCCGACACATCCGTCTTCAGCGGGAGTACATTATTCACAATTAGTGACACCATTTGAGACAGCTCATTATTCAAAATTAGTGGGACCCAAGAAACACATGTCTATTGACATCATTTATGAGTACTAATCCTGAAATGAAGAAATTTAATTTTGCTATATTTTTATTTGCTGAGATTTTGCTATATATAGAAAGTAATGTATTATAATACCAAGCATTATTATTAATAGGATTTCAGACTTGAAATAACTTTGGGGATGTAAAATTCAGTAAGAAAATGCGACACACAGAAAGTTGTACACATGAAAAGAGTGTTTATGGAAGGTATGACGGAAGGCAGAGACCGGATCAAGAAGTCATTGGACAAGAGATTTTCAGAAATGCACGCATATATCGCTATAGGAAGCGGGACAGCTTGCCAGAGATCGCTAGGATTTCAGGGGATTCATTAAGGAAGACTCCATGCATGCCCGTGTATATGACAAAGATCAGACTGTTTTCCCTCATCTCACGACCTACTATATTCCTGCACAAACTGCAACAGGTCTTTCAGAGACTGGATTAGACTCATCATCCATCTGAGGACTCACAATCTGCAACACTCCTTTCAGAGCCTGGATTAGACTCATCATCCATCTGATGACTCACAATCTGCAACACGCCTTTCATGAGACTGAATTAGACTCATCATCCATCTGAGGACTCACAAACTGCAACACTCCTTTCAGAGCCTGGATTAGACTCATTATCCATCTGAGGACTCACAAACTGCAACACTCCTTTCAGAGCCTGGATTAGACTCATTATCCATCTGAGGACTCACAAACTGCAACACTCCTTTCAGAGCCTGGATTATCATCCATCTGAGGACTCACAAACAATTAAACCAAACTTGACACTTCTTACTGTTATGTTCATACTTGCAAAGTAGGAACATCAGTCAAATCAAATCAATCATTTAAATTCTTTTTTTTGCAGTGCAGACATGTTAAATGGGCGAGTTGCAAGATGCCATGGTTGCTGGCTAGTGTGCCTCTTGGTCTGGTATCTCTGACTATAGCACCTGTGCTTGCTTGAGCAGGACTGTGGTCCTACGTGATATTTGGGATGGCCTGACCAATCTTAGTTTCCAGCCTCTGTTGGCTGGACTACGCCCCAGATCCACTTCAATGAGTTTGCCTTGATGGGGATCAAATCAATATTACATAGATTGTGTGAGATGACAGAGAGTGAAAGTGTGAGAGAGTGAGAAAGGGTGGGAGTGACAGAGTGAGAGAAGACTACAAGATGTAAGAATTAATATGATTACACATACTTTGAACTGTGATCCAGCTGTTGCTGGGCGTTTCAAAGAACTTTCTGTTGGATTTCCTGCACGGAAACAAAAAAATCACAAACATGTTATAAATGTCCACAGATTATAATATCTATCTATATCTATAACCACATCAGGGTACCACAATGGATGCTTCAGAACACCTACAGTTATAATATACATTTCTTGAGATACATATTTCCTCTTCATCTTGTTTCACTCAACTGAAATGTGTCTATATCCGCAAATGTGCCTATATCCGCAAATGTGCCTATAACCGCAAATGTGCCTGTATCCACAAATGTGCCTGTATCCGCAAATGTGCATGCATCTTCAAATGTGCCTGTATTCGCAAATGTGCCTGTATTCGCAAATGTGCCTGTATCCACAAATGTGCATATATCCACAAATGTGCGTATATCCGCAAATTGCCTGTATCCGCGAATGTGCCTGCATCCACAAATATGCACATATCCGCAAATGTGCATATATCCTCAAATGTGCATATATCCGCAAATGTTTCTAGATCCGCAAATGTGTCTATATCTGCAGATGTGCCTATATATGCATTTGTGTGTGCGCTATTGTTTTACTCCATAGAGCATGTTCCTTTTTCTTCATCTTTCATTCTCAAAATCCCACTGGATATCTCTTGTAGCAGAACAATGGACCTACTAGATTTCGATCAACATGTAGTCCAGAGAATGGAAATGCATTGTGTCAAAGTTTTATTTGAACCGAAAGTCTGACACATCTGACTTCGATGGAAAGGTTATCTGACCTTGGAGGGAAGCGGTTTTCTGACATCATCCAGTACTTGACATTTAAAGTATTCTGTATACAGAAAATTGACATATTTTGAAATAAAACACAGAATTTTAGAGGCATTTTGGGCTGATATACAGAATTTTTGGAACAACATGTGATCAATTATATTGAAAAACAGAGACTGAAATGGTTCGGCCACTTAATGAGAATGAACCCGTATCAGCCAGCGGCAAGAACATACAACATGAAAATGGAAAAAGCAAGATACAGAGAAATAACAGGAAGATGGTAGATTGAAGGAGTTACCAACGTTCTCAGACGTCACAATATTACTGCATATCAAGCGACCAAATGTGCCATAGCCAGAAAACTATCATCATTCAATCCTGCGATGGCTTACAGCAAAAGCAGAGAAAAGACAATAGATAGATACAGAATTCTTCTTCTGGAAGTTGACAGGCATGCAGGACAGGATAAGAATATATACAGAAATTTCTTATCCAAATAAAATATTGGTAATATATCTTATTCAGGATGTATCTCTAAACAGAGCATTTTTTGGCTGTTCTGATCTTATCATCATCAGGTGTCATGACAGCTGGTGTAGGCAATCATGGCTATCTCCAACAAAATCTGGATTGTTGTTGTTTCCCTGCCGTTCCAGATTGTTAAGCTAATATTTTCTCATTTGCCGCCTCCTGTCTCTGTTGCAACTATGTTCTTCAAACATCCTTGTCTCATAATGTGGTCAAAAAATGACGATTGTATTTTTCTTATATTATTGATCAAGCTCTGTCTCACATTTGACTCTTTTAACACCTCCACATTCATTTTCCTGGAAGTCCATGGTATTCTCAGTATTCTTCTATAGAATCACATCTCTACTGCTTCTAATTTTCCACTGATTAGTGTAGGCAATATAAATGTTCAGTGGTTCGGGATTGCTTTCTAACGGTCTGGATGCACAAAAATTGACTGCAGCTGAATTTGAACTCTATAACTCGGTCATCACAGACTTGCTCTGTTCCATGGCAATACAAAGCAGAACCATAACAGAAACATCTCTTAAAATGATTGAAGAGAAATTGCTAGCATAATTCATGAGCACTATCCTCAAACTCTATTTTAAACATGCGCTGAAAGAGACTATGTAAATATTGTTCTTCTCAAATTGATTTTAATTAACTTCTTCTTCTTCTTTCGTTCGCTAATAATGTCTATATCTGCAGTGTTGTTTCTTGTATAAATTGTTCGCTAATAATGTCTATATCTGCAGTGTTGTTTCTTGTATAAATTGTTGGCTAATAATGTCTATATCTGCAGTGTTGTTTCTTGTATCTGCAGTGTTGTTTCTTGTATAAATTGTTCGCTAATAATGTCTATATCTGCAGTGTTGTTTCTTGTATAAATTGTTCGCTAATAATGTCTATATCTGCAGTGTTGTTTCTTGTATAAATTGTTGGCTAATAATGTCTATATCTGCAGTGTTGTTTCTTGTATCTGCAGTGTTGTTTCTTGTATAAATTATTGGCTAATAATGTCTATATCTGCAGTGTTGTTTCTTGTATAAATTGTTCGCTAATAATGTCTATATCTGCAGTGTTGTTTCTTGTATAAATTGTTCGCTAATAATGTCTATATCTGCAGTGTTGTTTCTTGTATAAATTGTTCGCTAATAATGTCTATATCTGCAGTGTTGTTTCTTGTATAAATTGTTGGCTAATAATGTCTATATCTGCAGTGTTGTTTCTTGTATAAATTGTTGGCTAATAATGTCTATATCTGCAGTGTTGTTTCTTGTATAAATTGTTGGCTAATAATGTCTATATCTGCAGTGTTGTTTCTTGTATAAATTGTTCGCTAATAATGTCTATATCTGCAGTGTTGTTTCTTGTATAAATTGTTCGCTAATAATGTCTATATCTGCAGTGTTGTTTCTTGTATAAATTGTTCGCTAATAATGTCTATATCTGCAGTGTTGTTTCTTGTATAAATTGTTCGCTAATAATGTCTATATCTGCAGTGTTGTTTCTTGTATAAATTGTTGGCTAATAATGTCTATATCTGCAGTGTTGTTTCTTGTATAAATTGTTCGCTAATAATGTCTATATCTGCAGTGTTATTTCTTGTATAAATTGTTCGCTAATAATGTCTATATCTGCAGTGTTGTTTCTTGTATAAATTGTTCGCTAATAATGTCTATATCTGCAGTGTTGTTTCTTGTATAAATTGTTCGCTAATAATGTCTATATCTGCAGTGTTGTTTCTTGTATAAATTGTTCGCTAATAATGTCTATATCTGCAGTGTTGTTTCTTGTATAAATTGTTCGCTAATAATGTCTATATCTGCAGTGGTGTTTCTTGTATAAATTGTTCGCTAATAATGTCTATATCTGCAGTGGTGTTTCTTGTATAAATTGTTCGCTAATAATGTCTATATCTGCAGTGTTGTTTCTTGTATAAATTGGACAGTGTTTTCCATTTCTTGTTTTGTACCATAAAGTTTAACATTCATTGGTGTATCAGTAGGCCAGTATGTGCATCTTAATGTGTCATAGTTTGCACATTCTTGAAGGATATGTTCTGAAGTCTGGTTGACTTGTCCACAATTACACTTTGCTGTTGTGCCAATTTTAAATTTTGTATACATATGGCTGTTTAGTCTATTGTGTCCAGTTCTCAGCAGTAAAAAATGGAGGAAGTGGTGTATATGTAGAATACCCAGATGGCACCACTGATACCACTTGTATACCAACAGGGAATTGCTGCAACAACTATGACTCTGAAGTCAAGGCTGTTTATACAGCTGCAGAGAAACTGTTAACATTGGACAGGACCTCACACCCTATTGTAATGCTTACAGATGCAAGGTCAGTACTAGAGGCATTACAATCCAATAAACTTCCAGAGTTAAAAGAGGTATTGTCCATAGTACAAAATAGGTGTAGAGTTGTACTGCAATGGATTCCATCACACTGTGGAATGGCAGGAAATGAGAGAGCTGATCAACTCGCCAAGGAAGGTGCTAACATGCAGCAACCGGATGTACCAATCAGCTGTCACCAAAGGAAATTCATGATAAAGGCACAACGAAAGCCTAACTTACCTCCACGGGATGACTACCACCTACTTAACGGACAAGAACAGGTCATCATATTTCGATTTTAATTAACAAATATCTATTCAAATTACCTTCTGGGAAGAGTTCTTTTAACATGGGATGTGAACATTGGTACATGGCTTGTGATAAATCTCGAAATAAGAGGTCATTGTTCTTGTCCAGAAAACCAGAGATTTTGTACAAAACCTTCAGAAAATATATAACATAACATGTTTAATATATATCAAATATATGACATAACATATTCAATATACAACAAATAACAAACATAACATGTACAATATACAACAAATATACAAACATAACATGTACAATATACAACAAATAACAAACATAACTATCTAATATACAAAAATAACATGTTCATCATCATCAAGTGCCGTCTCCATAACATAGGTTGGCTGCAACAGACCTTCAATATCCCATGTCTCTTGTTTTGGTGGTATACTCTGCTAGACTGTAACTTGTCCATCTAGTGATTTTTTTCACCCACCTGTATCTATGTTTACCTCTTGCTCACCTCCCCTGGACTTTACCCTCAAATAAGGTCTTAAAAAATGTTCATGTCTTTTAATGTGTCCAAATTACTTTATTTATTTTATATTTATTTCTTTTAATAGTTTTTTTTTCATATGACATGATGTTCGAACCTCTGTTCGTGTTCTTCTCTGTCCACAAAGTTCTTTCTATATAACCACATCTCAAAAACATTGATTCTGCTTTCTAGTTGTTTGTATACAATAATATAGAATAGATTTTATCTATTCTAGAATAGATGATATAGAATAGATGTAGCATTTTATCATTCTTATTTTTAACTTGTTTGTAATTTGTTTAGATATTAATATTTTTCTCATATCATTGAAAGTACTTTCTTCAACATTCTTCAAAGACAAACATTTTTCAAATACATACATTTCCTGCATAGTGTCGCAGTCTGAAGGCATCATGAGGCAAAGATTTGTCTGATTGGTTCTTTTTACACTTCCTGCTCTCATAGTGAAGGTGCTTGGCACACCTGTCATCCAGTTTGTCCAAGAATGTCTTGTCTGATGTGTTTCCTGGTCGCAGGCACTCCTCATCCAGTAACGCTAAGATGCCTAGGTTTTGCTGAAAACAAGGTAAACAATTAGTGAGAAAATGAACACTTATAACAGATACCACAATTGATACATGTCAACTAATTAGGTTGTACCTGAACTCTTTGTCTCCATAAGCCGCAGTAAGGTTTTCCTGCTATGCCAGAGCACATTTTTAAATATTTATAGTAATTTATGGTGGTATTTAAATTTTTACAATTTCTCCATCACTATTTTGCCCACATGAAAAATTATGATAACGAAAATGTTCAGAAATGGATAGGCGATAAGACTCGATTTAATTTGTTTGCTTACATACAATATTGCGTTAGTTATGGAAAATTTAATTCAGAAAAAAAAAAAAAAAAAAACCTCGGGGGGAAAAAACAGAAATATGTACATACCCAAGATGTATCCCAAAAAACTGAATCATAATCCATTTATTTTGAAATAAAACACATCGGCATATATCCTGAACCATTTTGTAATGCATACAAGTTTTTTTAAACAGTCATCTAACCCTTTCAGCCAAGAGAAAATATTGAAGACACCTGGGCATCAAGTTTGATAACTAATATTGATAGAGACATAAGCAGCGATGATTGTGAAATATGCCAACCCCAGTGACATACGGTTGTAAATATGCAACAGCATCGACTATATATCGATATATCGGCTTGATAATGCCCCAATAATATATTAAGATTATAATATCAAGACACTTATTGCCGAGCACAATGGAGCATACAAGACAACTACTTCCAGTATGAGGATAGAAGTCAAGACTGTTACTGCAGCATTTCAATGTCGCTAAGACTCATTTTACTAGGGAAGTTATAGTGTCACTCCATGTCTCGAGAACTCTGAATGAGTGGTGTCGGTACGAGTAGATGGATTCTATAGCCCACCATCCTACAAGAGAGAATACAGAATATTAACTTTACTTGACAAAAATGATTAAACATACCTTCTCAATGAGGTCACAGATAACAGAATTGTTGAAGTAATCCACATGAATCCACTCAATCCCCTGTAGTCAGAAAAGCACAAATGTTAACAACAGTAGCAGCGCATGCAAGCAATCAAATTTTGCCAATGAACTAAATGTACCATGACTGTGTATACTAGTGATTAATAATTATCTGAACCGACAGTGGTACACTCTAGCATCCTCATAAGAGTTACTTCTCTTTCAACAGATGGTGATGGGTATGGATGCTGATAGTTCCCGTGACACATTGATATTTTCCTAGTCCTACACATAAACCACCCCCCCCCCCAACCCCCCTACTATTTTCCAGAGCTATTCCAAATACATTCAATCTCTTAACAATCTTGTCCATCAAGGTGTCTTCTGTCAAAAAGATGAATACGTAGGGAATTCACAATGTTGCCCTTGCTGTGTGTACAATCACACAGGGAACACTTTGAAGCAGATAGAGCAAACTAGTCTGTAAAAACAGTGTAAAAAATTTAAAATTAACCTGTAGCAATCTGATGTCGACTACAGCCACAAAGTCACACTCTCATAGACACCCAATGTCGACTAAAGCCATATTAAGAGTAGCCATATGTTGTCACGGACAACAATCAACCATGTTAATTTCCCACCATTTATTTCTATTAATTATGTGTTAGAGTGGTCATCCCTGATTTTGCAGCAGTATTTGAAAGCCCCATAGTGTATTTTAATCTGTCTATTCATGTTTGCAAGTCACACTGTGTGGACCTGATTTCAGTGACACCATTGTTGAAACCATATCCAGTAACCACTTATCCCTATTGTCTCCAAATTAATACATCAATAACTTAATAAATAAAAAAGCTGTGCCAAAAAATCAAACACACCCAGAAAAATAAACAATTATGTCTTTTAAATGGCCGGATTCAAGGGGAAGTTGCATAACTTTTCTCTTGGTTGCTACAGGTTAATAATTAAAATGAAGATATGTTGTGTCATCATTTTATTTGCGCTGATGGACAAACACATCAGACTGTGGCCATTTACTATTGTTGAACAACTCATGTTAAATTTGTAGATGCACAGTTGTTGTTGAAATTAGTGTTGTTGTTTTTTTATGCACATGAGCATGCACGTTTGTAATTTCTTTATATTGTTTTGTCAAATTCATAGCCATTATCATTACATCCTCTTCAGAACAATATGTACTGTGGTTTATAGCTTAGCTGTGATAGCTTGTGATTCAATATTTTGTGAGATGATGTTGAATACAATGTGTATTTGAAGAAGTGCACAAATGGGAAGTATCTAGATATATATATCCTACCTCTTTGATATATTCCTCCTGTTCTTCTTTCAGTGTCAGCTCTATGAAAATCTGCTGTAGCTTTTCATTACAATAGTTGATAATAAACTGCTCAAAGCTGTTGTTCTGAAGAAGGAAATATATAACAATATTTCATACAAAATGATTAAATCTGATGACGACAGTACAAATGATTAAAGTTGATGACGACAGTAAAAAATGATTAAAGTTGATTTGAAAAATCAACGGTACAAAATGATTACAGATGATGACGACGGACAAAATGATTAAAGTTGATGACGACAGTGCAAAATGATTAAAGCTGATTTGAAAAATCAACGGTACAAAATTATTAAAGTTGATTTGAAAAATCAACGGTACAAAATTATTAAAGTTGATATGAAAAATCAACGGTACAAAATGATTAAAGTTGATTTGAAAAATCAACGGTACAAAATTATTAAAGTTGATATGAAAAATCAACGGTACAAAATGATTAAAGTTGATTTGAAAAATCAACGGTACAAAATTATTAAAGTTGATATGAAAAATCAACGGTACAAAATGATTACAGATGATGATGACGTAAACATCCCTAGGGGCATGTTATGAAAATAGTCCAGCTCTGTGGTGGCAAGAGGCAAAGTGTGTCTGTGGCACCTGAGGCACCAAGTTGAAATCTCACCACACAAAATTGTGCATTCAGACCTTACAAAAAAGCAATGGCAAACTACTGAATACAAATACTGCCAAAATAATTCTGGGTTGATTACGTGTTTTTTTTTAGTCTGGAGAAATTGTTAAAAGGTGCAAGATTGAGGGCGAGAGATATCCGAGACGATGGTGAGAGAATATATTTGACATCGTGTGGGTACGGCAAAGATTGAAAACTGATTCTAATTATAAATACTGAAAATAGAGAATTGTGAAGATCCATGATCACCTACGCCACTCAGGACGGCACCTGATGATGACTGTTATTCTCAGTGTGGCTGTAGAGCGCAACGCCATGAGATAGGCAGTCTTCTACTCAATCTTCGATTCCCCCACAAAATCTACTTGGTAAAATCTACTTGGTAAAATCTACTTGGTAAAATCTACTTGGTAAAATCTACTTGGTAAAATCTACTTGGTAAAATCTACTTGGTAAAATCTACTTGCTCATAATAAAATGGAGGGTTTGCCAATTATTATTCAAAACGATTATTATGCCAACGCTGTGCTACATGGACAATGACAGCATAGACAAACGCAAACTTGGGATAGCTGAAGTGGCATGCTTATGCAGAATCATATGAATATCGCTAAAAGACTGCGAGGAATGAGAACATTAAACAAAACACAGGCATTGCCCCAATCTTGGAATATATTAAGAGACAACGTATCGAATGGTTTGCACACATTAGCAGACTACCATCAGACAGCATACACAGATACAGTGAAGGCACACCTAGAGGCCGACCACGAAAATGATGGACCACTGAAATAAAAGAGGTGACAAATTCCACAAAATACTCAGCACACAAGAGGGTCATCTCCAGAAAACTCCTCTACCCCTGACGCTGAAAGGCAACAAAGGGTTTAGCAAATAGATAGATAGATAAAATCTACTAGATTGCCTTTCTGTTACCATGTGCATGGAAGGCAACAATGTTGCTATTCCCTGCTCTCCTTTTAGACCCTACCAACACGGGTTGATGAAATCAATCAAGTGCCACTCCAAGTGGTGTAGGTCATCATGTTTCTCCACAACTCTCTGTCTCTTGCGTTGTTAATAAGTTCAGTTGGTGACTTCTTTTAGTGCCACAGCAACAACCCATTCAGACATTTCTCTCTTTGTCTTCCTTTGTCTCTTCTCCCCTTGATATTTCTGGTGGCTACTAAATTTTCAAGTTTTACTTTTTTTTTCATCACATGCCCTAAACATTTTAATTGTCTGTTTCTAATTTTTGCTATAATTTGTCAATTTACTCCAGCATCTCTGAGAACTTCTACATTAGTTTTCTTGGCTCTCCAAGCAATGATTGATAACTGACTCAAGCTGGAAATTTGATTTAAAAAATATATTACTATAGTTGATCATTGATAAATTTTATTTAAAAAATATATTACTATAGTTGATCAAAGACAGATAAATTTGATTATGCTACTTCAGAGGGCTAAAGTTGTATGTGTAAGTTGTGTTGCTAATAATATTGTGATAACAATATTGTAGAGTGTAATATATATTGTTACAATATTGTGAAAATATAACAATACTGTAATATTGCGTTGCTAATATACCTTTGATGGTATGTTAAAACAGATGTTGAACAGTAGCCTCACAGACAGGACAGATATACCAGTAGAGAGGACAGATATACCAGTAGATAGGACAGATATACCAGTAGACAGGACAGATATACCAGTAGGACTTTTGTGTAAATATTTCAAAACAGAAAACCAAAAATATGTCTAAAAAATAAATCATCAATCTCAAATATGAGAATGCTGCTCAAGAAAGTTGCACCCGAATCAGTAAATTCACTAAATGTGCCCAAACTGAGACATTTTCTGAAGATGGTTCCACCTGGAACTGTAAGATCATTCAAGGTGCCCACAATTGTGATATCTTTACACACAAAGGCTCTCCTGAATCTGTAACATCATTCAAGGTGCCCCCACAATTGTGATACCTTTATGCACGAAGGCTCTCCTGAATCAGTAACATCATTCAAGGAGCCGACTACTGCAAAACGTGCACTTATGTGAATGCTCCTGTGCTATGATGGCAGTTTATAATCAAGAATTGAACTAATAAAGTATCAAGAATAAATTGAACATAAGTAAAGTATCAAGAATGAATTGAACAAAAGTAAAGTATCAAGAATGAATTGAACATAAGTAAAGCATCAAGAATGAATTGAACAAAAGTAAAGTATCAAGAATGAATTGAACAAAAGTAAAGTATCAAGAATGAATTGAACAAAAGTAAAGTATCAAGAATGAATTGAACAGATACCAGGAAGTATTTGTAATACAAACATACATATCTCTCATATTAATGTACACAAGTTTAGAAATGAATGCTATATTCAGACAACTCACCTCCAGGACCTCAAATCCGTAAATGTCTAGAACACCCATAACTTTTGTCCGTGACTGCATATCGTCCCTTACCTAAGACATAAGAAATGAATACATATGCTTAATTTCTCTTCCCCTAGTTCCTGTGTTCATTCTTAAACTCCTGTAGATTAGCAGGATGTAATCTAGAGAACGGAATGTTTTGTTTCATGGTTTACAGCTTAGCTTTGATGTTTGCACGTTATGGCCTGACATATCCAATTTCAGCATGGTCTATATTCTTCTTCTTCTTCAGTGTTCATTCTCAAACTCCTGCTGGATCTCTCTTGTAGCAGGACCATGATCCATTCTAGATTTTCAGTAGGATGTAGTCCAGAGAATGGAAATGCGTTGTGTCACCGTTTTATTTACACCAATGGCCCAACACATCCGAATTCGGCTGGAGCATGATCTATATGATATTTTGACCATCTATGGGATGGAACAGTCAACATCATCCCCTAAACCTTCTTAGTTACTTCTTATGACATGTCTGGAAGTAACAGTGTCGCTACTCTTTGATCCCCTTTCGGACCTCAGAAACCGACAGTTCTTCTAGTAACTTATCATCTCATAGCCTATTTTTCCTCATGCCTGCATCCAGTTCTGATAGCCTATTCTACCTCATGCCTGCATCCAGTTTTGATAGCCTATTTTTCCTCATGCCTGCATCCAGTTCCGATAGCCTATTTTTCCTCATGCCTGCATCCAGTTCTGATAGCCTATTCTACCTCATGCCTGCATCCAGTTTTGATAGCCTATTTTTCCTCATGCCTGCATCCAGTTCCGATAGCCTATTTTTCCTCATGCCTGCATCCAGTTCTGATAGCCTATTTTTCCTCATGCCTGCATCCAGTTTTGATAGCCTATTCTACCTCATGCCTGCATCCAGTTTTGATAGCCTATTATACCTTATGTCTGTATCCGGTTCTGATGTCTGTAAGATTTTCAAACTAGTGATTTCTTTCATGTGTGCCCATCATCTTCTTTATGCATGCCACTGCTATAACATTTTGGAAACATGCCTTCCATTACTACAGTAAATACCAAAAAAAGTATAAATGTTACTATAAAATCCAAACTATCAATGTTAATCAAAATAAATAACTAGCAATAAATAAAAAATCAAAATAAATAACTAGCAATAAATAAAAAATCAAAATAAATAACTAGCAATAAATAAAAAATCAAAATAAATAACTAGCAATAAATAAAAAATCAAAATAAATAACTAGCAATAAATAAAAAATCAAAATAAATAACTAGCAATAAATAAAAATAAATAACTAGCAATAAATTAAAAAAACAAAGACTATTTTCCACATTACGGTCCAACAGGGATCTTTCTCTCAAGAAACACAGCAATAAAAAAAACACCACAAATCCATAAAAATATTTAAAACAGGGATAACTTGGACATATTTTCCTCACCACAAAACATTTCCAAGTCAAGTTTTATCGTGAAGGAGACAGTTACGGGTAGAGAAGAGCAGATTAAGGAAAGTATAGAATGATAATATTAAGGATTGGTCATATTTAAGATTTTCTATGATCATACAAAAGGGTTAATGGACAGAGAACATGGCATGATTTTTAATATTGATTTTCAAAAGTGCACCCGTCTACAACAACTCTATAACAAAAGTGCACCCGTCTACTACAACTCTATAACAAAAGTGCACCCGTCTACTACAACTCTATAACAAAAGTGCACCCGTCTACTACAACTCTGTAACAAAAGTGCACCCGTCTACTACAACTCTATAACAAAAGTGCACCCGTCTACTACAACTCTATAACAAAAAATTTTATTTTGATGTTGGTAAATAGTAATATATAAAAGAATTTTTGAGAATTTATAGAAGTGTTGAGGATTTATAGAAGTGTTGAGGATTTATAGAATATGTTGAGAATTTGTAGATGTGTTGAGGATTTATAGATGTGTTGTGAATTTATAGAAGTGTTGAGTATTTATAGAATATGTTGAGAATTTGTAGATGTGTTGAGAATTTACAGATGTGTTGAGAATTTATAGAAGTCTTGAGGATTTATAGAAGCGTTGAGGTTTTATAGAAGTGTTGAGGATTTATAGATGTGTTGAGGATTTATAGAAGTGTTGAGGATTTATTATTATAGAAAAAAATCCTAAGCCTGCCAACAGGATTTGAACCAGGTCTTCCGCCGAAGACAGATGTGTTGGACCATTGGCGCAAATAAAACGGCAACACAATGCATTTCCATTCTCTGGACTATATTCAACTGGAAATCTTGTAGGACCATTGTCCTGTTACACGAGAAATCCAGCGGGAGTTTGAGAATGAAAGCTGAAGGAAGAAGAAGAACCAGGTCTGTTCAGATAGTGCCTATTCACCTCACAACTTGAGTCTGCATATTTTCTGTATTCAACCTCACTACGTCTAAAAGAGATATGATGTTAGTCAAGACTTCCAACTAGTACCAGTATATTCTCAAGCTACCATTTTTCTTCTTCTTTCGTTCACTTGAAACACGTCTATATCTAATTCTGTCTCCTTAATAAAACTCACTGTCTTTTGTAGTTCATACAGTGTCCCATAGAGTTTTGATTCCAGTGTTGTTTCCTCTGGCCAATATGTCTGCCTCAGCGTTTCATACTCAGAACACTCTTGAAGTATATGTTTGGCACTCTGTGCTGCCTGTCCACATGTACACATGGCCTCAAGCTACCATGAATATGGATCGGTCGATCAACACATAGACAACAACAAATACTGCACAGTTATGTCAATTCCTTGAGAACTACAAGCAATAACCACTTGTTGAAAAGTCGTCGTAGAGGATTGACTTAACTGTACTTGTATATATCAAAAGCCTTATACAACTTTTTTCTCTAGATTAGGAAGATTATAATTCCCCTTTTCACCGATGTCTTCATAGTAATCCATACCTTCCACAGTCTTTCATGGTAGCATTACGTACATTCTGTGGGGGCCGAATCTCAACTTTTGCATACAAAGTAAAGTTAATACACAGTATTTATTAATTCCCTAGATATGTGAGATGTTAGTAAACTAATACTTCAGTGGTTCTGCTATATGAGGGAGGTAGCCATCTCCTCTCCCTCTCAGTCTTTGTATTAGTCATACAGCAGAACGTACATTAGTAACACATGTGTGCTTTTCAATACTTGCCCCTTGATTTCAGAACATGAATCATGAATGACAAAATTTATAAACAACCCTAACCTTTGATTTTAGAACATGAATCATGAATGACAAAATGTATAAACAACCCTAACCTTTGATTTTAGAACATGAATCATGAATGACAAAAATGCATAAACAACCCTAACCTTGATACTGTCATTAATCCGTTTTATGAGCCAGGTAAACATGCGATTGTAAATAGCTTTACACAGAGCATCTCTGGCATACATTGCCTGTAATAAAAGAGAATTTAAATAAAAACACTGGTCAGCCAAATCTGTCTATATACAAAATAATTATAAAGAAGCAAACGGGATTTCAACCAGGTCCGTTTAACTGGCACCTATTCGCCTCGAAAATTTTATTAACACATTTTCTGTATTCACGAACACAACATTCTTAAAAAAATATGATTTAATCCAGACCTCTGTGTATATTATTCAGCTACTATAAGTATTCACCTGCAGTATAATCTAACTGGTTGTTCTCCATATTACTGGTTGTTCTCCATATTACTGGTTGTTTTCTTGTAATTGAGTCTCTAAGACATTGAAGGATATCATCATACGCTTTATTAAGCAAAGTTAGTGTCCATGAGAGTGACTTCTCAGACAAACAGAATTTGACATTTGTTTGTTGTTCTTCTTCTGCAACTTTCATTCTCAAACTCCCACTGGATCTCTCTTGTAGTAGGACAATGGTCCTACTAGATTTCCAGC
Organism: Meghimatium bilineatum; assembly: GCA_034231615.1. Lineage (NCBI taxonomy): Eukaryota > Metazoa > Mollusca > Gastropoda > Stylommatophora > Philomycidae > Meghimatium > Meghimatium bilineatum. The sequence continues at coordinate 26,632,598 of CM067314.1, read as the reverse complement.
AGAGTGTATTCCAGCTAATGGAAATGCATTGTATCATTATTTCATTATCATCAATGACCTGACACATCCATCTTTGTTGTTCAATGAAGGATATTTTCAACCTCCGACAATGCAACTAGCACAATACACACACATCTGTATCTTCTCTTCAGGAGTATATATGAAGCTCATGTCTGTCACGTCCTTTCATCAAAGTCAATCAATCAATCAATAAACCCGTAACCCTTCAGGGTCGTAGGGGTACTACATTGGATGCCTCAGCACACAGAGTCCTCCAGCGAATTATATCCTCAGCAATGCGGATGAGTGTTGAAATATCTTGCCCTGTCCATTCCTTGATGTTGTCTGTCCATGCCTTTATTTGCCCTCCTCTGCTTCTTCCACCCTCGACAGTTCCCTGCAGTATTGTTTTTGACAAAGTCAATACTGATTTCTGAACATATAATTACTATAACATCATCTTTCCCTAAAACATGATTTAGTTGACGATTCCTGGAACTTTTTGAAAATACCTCATATATCAGTAAGTTAGCAAACAGATGAGATAAGTAGACAAATGAGTTAAAGGGAGTGGCTTCATAGGGAGTGGCTTGACAAGCAAATCTAACAATTAGTGTATGGGACAGTATTACTTTGTTTCTTCTTCTTCTTCTTCGTTCATTCTCACACGCTCACTAGATCTCTCCTATAGCAGGACAATGCTCTTACTAGATTTCCAGTAGAATGCAGTCCAGAGAATGGAATTGTATCTCCGTTTTATTTGCGCAAATGGCCCAACACATCCATCTTCAGCAGAGTTTTATCTCAATCGCCAGAAATACAAGTGATAAATTTATTGTTTTTAAGCACAACGGATGTTTCACCAGACATCATCATTTTGATCACACCCACCCCTATCATCGTCACTACTATACCCATTACTACCATCAACATCATCCTCTTCAGCACAACTAACAAGATTTATATCATAATCATCATCACTACAAACAATACAACAAACCTGCACTTACATCTCCAACACTAAGGTCTGTCTTCACCATATCCCCCTTGACTGCTACAGTCCTCTGCATCAATGACCCTCCTAATGTTTCTCGAGAGCATCCCAACAGATGACAGACATCTTCAACCACTGTCAACAAGAAAAAATAAAAGAATTAGCAACTTTCTCAACACTTCATGTTTTTTCTAATACAATTATCTAAAGAGGTCATATGCATCTAGTCATTGACACAATTAAAACTGTAACACAATGCATGTCTGTACTCTTGTCCACACACTGCTGGGAATACATGTACTCTTGTCCACACACTGCTGGGAATACATGTACTCTTGTCCACACACTGCTGGGAATACATGTACTCTTGTCCACACACTGCTGGGAATACATGTACTCTTGTCCACACACTGCTGGGAATACATGTACTCTTGTCCACACACTGCTGGGAATACATGTACTCTTGTCCACACACTGCTGGGAATACATGTACTCTTGTCCACACACTGCTGGGAATACATGTACTCTTGTCCACACACTGCTGGGAATACATGTACTCTTGTCCACACACTGCTGGGAATACATGTACTCTTGTCCACACACTGCTGGGAATACATGTACTCTTGTCCACACACTGCTGGGAATACATGTACTCTTGTCCACACACTGCTGGGAATACATGTACTCTTGTCCACACACTGCTGGGAATACATGTACTCTTGTCCACACAATGCTGGGAATACATGTACTCTTGTCCACGCACTGCTGGGAATACATGTACTCTTGTCCACGCACTGCTGGGAATACATGTACTCTTGTCCACGCACTGCTGGGAATACATGTACTCTTGTCCACGCACTGCTGGGAATACATGTACTCTTGTCCACGCACTGCTGGGAATACATGTACTCTTGTCCACGCACTGCTGGGAATACATGTACTCTTGTCCACGCACTGCTGGGAATACATGTACTCTTGTCCACGCACTGCTGGGAATACATGTACTCTTGTCCACGCACTGCTGGGAATACATGTACTCTTGTCCACGCACTGCTGGGAATACATGTACTCTTGTCCACGCACTGCTGGGAATACATGTACTCTTGTCCACACACTGCTGGGAATACATGTACTCTTGTCCACGCACTGCTGGGAATACATGTACTCTTGTCCACACACTGCTGGGAATACATGTACTCTTGTCCACACACTGCTGGGAATACATGTACTCTTGTCCACACACTGCTGGGAATACATGTACTCTTGTCCACACACTGCTGGGAATACATGTACTCTTGTCCACACACTGCTGGGAATACATGTACTCTTGTCCACACACTACTGGGAATACATGTACTCTTGTCCACACACTGCTGGGAATACATGTACTCTTGTCCACACACTGCTGGGAATACATGTACTCTTGTCCACACACTGCTGGGAATACATGTACTCTTGTCCACACACTGCTGGGAATACATGTACTCTTGTCCACACACTGCTGGGAATACATGTACTCTTGTCCACACACTGCTGGGAATACATGTACTCTTGTCCACACACTGCTGGGAATACATGTACTCTTGTCCACACACTGCTGGGAATACATGTACTCTTGTCCACACACTGCTGGGAATACATGTACTCTTGTCCACACACTGCTGGGAATACATGTACTCTTGTCCACACACTGCTGGGAATACATGTACTCTTGTCCACACACTGCTGGGAATACATGTACTCTTGTCCACACACTGCTGGGAATACATGTACTCTTGTCCACACACTGCTGGGAATACATGTACTCTTGTCCACACACTGCTGGGAATACATGTACTCTTGTCCACACACTGCTGGGAATACATGTACTCTTGTCCACACACTGCTGGGAATACATGTACTCTTGTCCACACACTGCTGGGAATACATGTACTCTTGTCCACACACTGCTGGGAATACATGTACTCTTGTCCACACACTGCTGGGAATACATGTACTCTTGTCCACACACTGCTGGGAATACATGTACTCTTGTCCACACACTGCTGGGAATACATGTACTCTTGTCCACACACTGCTGGGAATACATGTACTCTTGTCCACACACTGCTGGGAATACATGTACTCTTGTCCACACACTGCTGGGAATACATGTACTCTTGTCCACACACTGCTGGGAATACATGTACTCTTGTCCACACACTGCTGGGAATACATGTACTCTTGTCCACACACTGCTGGGAATACATGTACTCTTGTCCACACACTGCTGGGAATACATGTACTCTTGTCCACACACTGCTGGGAATACATGTACTCTTGTCCACACACTGCTGGGAATACATGTACTCTTGTCCACACACTGCTGGGAATACATGTACTCTTGTCCACACACTGCTGGGAATACATGTACTCTTGTCCACACACTGCTGGGAATACATGTACTCTTGTCCACACACTGCTGGGAATACATGTACTCTTGTCCACACACTGCTGGGAATACATGTACTCTTGTCCACACACTGCTGGGAATACATGTACTCTTGTCCACACACTGCTGGGAATACATGTACTCTTGTCCACACACTGCTGGGAATACATGTACTCTTGTCCACACACTGCTGGGAATACATGTACTCTTGTCCACACACTGCTGGGAATACATGTACTCTTGTCCACACACTGCTGGGAATACATGTACTCTTGTCCACACACTGCTGGGAATACATGTACTCTTGTCCACACACTGCTGGGAATACATGTACTCTTGTCCACACACTGCTGGGAATACATGTACTCTTGTCCACACACTGCTGGGAATACATGTACTCTTGTCCACACACTGCTGGGAATACATGTACTCTTGTCCACACACTGCTGGGAATACATGTACTCTTGTCCACACACTGCTGGGAATACATGTACTCTTGTCCACGCACTGCTGGGAATACATGTACTCTTGTCCACGCACTGCTGGGAATACATGTACTCTTGTCCACACACTGCTGGGAATACATGTACTCTTGTCCACACACTGCTGGGAATACATGTACTCTTGTCCACACACTGCTGGGAATACATGTACTCTTGTCCACACACTGCTGGGAATACATGTACTCTTGTCCACACACTGCTGGGAATACATGTACTCTTGTCCACACACTGCTGGGAATACATGTACTCTTGTCCACACACTGCTGGGAATACATGTACTCTTGTCCACACACTGCTGGGAATACAATGTGCTTATCACTCTGTTACAACAGAGATCCAGTGGGACTTGTAGAGCAAACACTTAGAAACATGCTTTGAACTGGGTGAGTACACAGAGGGCAACTAAAGTCTGCATCCTTAGTGACTTGATGAGCATGGTCATAAAAATACAAAAGGGTTGCACTCGAGAAGAACAGTGGTTTGTTGACGAACATGGGCATGAGGATGGAGATAGAAGGAGTTACAGCAGCGCTTAATTGGTTGATAACTTTTCTGCGTACGATAGAAAAGTACATGCTGAGAAAAGAATGGTGGGACTTATTGAACAACTCAAATGTCCAAAACATTACATGGATATTCTGCCCTGGTCATGCTGGGGTCAGAGGAAATGAGAGAGCCAACTTATTGGCAGACAATGCGGCGATAGTCTGCACAATGCTGAGAAGAGATAAAGCAGTCTTGATCAAGGCAGTAATAAATTAATTTCAAGATGAAGATGATGTCAATGAGACTGAGAACGTACACATACAGAGAATGTTAGAAATGGGAGTATCTAGAGGTGAGGAAAGAAAAAATAACTTTTTTTGGAAGGCACAAAAAATCATGCAATCAACACCTGACCGGGACTCTGAGTCTACATACACTGGGATGGTTGCTGGAATGGAGGGTGGATCACTTATGGGAATGCCCCTTGTGCTATACGGCCAGCCTCTAATGAAGAATCAAGAACATTTTCCTACCTATCTTTATTAAACTATGAACGGTTTATCAATGTTACTGTAGCCCATATCACATTTTCTCTGACATTCTTCATACGTAAACAAAACTAACAAAACACTGAACTTTGTATTTACCAATAAATTTCTTTTATAACAGAAGAGAACCTACCTTTAATATTTAGAACATCACATCCATCTGTGCCATCAGGATTGGTTCTTTCCAAGAACTCCACATTACCAAGGTTGAGAATACTGGCCAACAATTGAAATACCATGTGGATTTCATCTGTGCTGAAGCCAATAATTTCCATTCCATTCTAGCCAATGCAGAAGAAACAAAATAAGTTTTAATATAGTTTACTTTAGTTAATCTAGTCATTGGGGATTAATAAATAATTAGAGATTAATAAATAATAGTTTATATCTACTTTTCATTGGGGATTAATAAATGAAACAATTTTTTTTCAGTTTCTATTGGTGGTTAGGTTCCGAAGGGAAGCAAAGACTAGCAACTGTTTATGTTCTATGCATGTCATAAGAGGCGACAAAAAGGGTTAAGGGGTGGAGATGGCTGTTCCATCTCACATAGGGTTAAATTGACCTAGAAACCAAGCTGAAGTCAGATGTGTCGGGCCGAATAGTGTAGGTATCCCAGAAAAGCTGTAAACTATGACACAACACATTATTTTCTAAGGAATACATCCTACTAATCTGCAGGCGTTTGAGAATGAAAGCATAAGAAAAATAATCACAAGACTGTAGCAATTAAGCTGATAACAGCCTTTTAAACAAAGTATATTATTTGCTTCCATTTGTTCCCAAATTTGACAACATCCGGAAAACCTGACAGAGTCGTCAGATCATAACCACGCTCTGGACACAATTTTGGCTGCCCCAATAGCTAGTTCAGTATGTACTTCATCACATAAGGGTCTGTCCACAAATTACATCAATAATTCAATAATTATTTGTCAATGTTTGATATTGCCGTGCCCCCCTCCCCTATACATATATATATATATATATATATATATATATATATATCTTTTAAAATCATTTGCGGAAACAAATGTTCCCACAAAAAAAAACATGATTCTATTCTTCAAATTGTGTTACAAACATTTGAAATTCAAACAATTTAATATATTTTTTTAAATTGTTGACATCAACTTTAGTCAATCTGTCAAGAGCTGTGAAACTTTTTTCAGACCAAATTGTTGACATTATTTATGGACAGCCCATAACTGATTTTTCCAACTGTGTATTGGTTGATAACTCTTGTCTAAATTTCTATGAGGTGCTGACTTCTTGTATTTCTACATGTCACTAATATCCTGCACTTTAGTCACAGACACAGGAGCAGAAATACACTCTGATTCTCCAATTATTATAACTTTTTTACTGAATTCATTATATCAGCAAGGTCCATTTAACTACCACTTATCAATGTGAATATTCTAGACAAGTCTCTGCTCTTTCATGTCCTCAGACACCACCTGACTCACCTTGACAATCTTGAAGTCCTGCACATAATCTCTAATGTCCACCTCTATACATCTCCAATTAATCTTAACTTTTTGACTGAATTAAATATATCAGCAAGGTTCATTTAACTACCACATGTCATTGGTCATTCTAGCAAGTCTGCTCTTTCATGTCCTCAAACACCACCTGACTCACCTTGACAATCTTGAAGTCCTGCACATCATCTCTAGTCTCCACCTCAATACATCCACTTTTATTCAGAAACGAATAGTTGTTGACTAGAGGAACCAGCTTCAACTTTGCTGCAAATGGAGAAGAGGATTACAATATTACAAAATGCCATATAACAATCTAATATATTTAGAGGTACTATTTCTTAATCAGAAACGAAAACATCAGAAGATAAACAAACACAATGCCAATCCTGGATTGCATCAGAAGACAACAGATTAAGTGGTTTTCACATGCTTCCAGACTGCCTTCTTCTTCTGCGTTCAGCATGTGGTCATGCTATATCGTCAGACCTGTCATCAAGACGAAGTCCACTGTCTTCTCCAGGTCAGAGCGGCTGCCCCATAGCTTTTGCCTCAAGTCTGTATCCTCTGGCCAGGTCTGCTGTCTTTGCTCTTTGTATGTTGGGCAGTCCTGAAGTATGTGTTCTGGAGTCTGGGTTCCGGATCCACATGGACACAGTGAATTATTATTATCTGTGTATGAGATCCTTAATCGATAAAGGTGACCCAACAGTCTGCAGTGGCCTGTTCTAAGGCGAAATATTGTGGTCTGTTGATATCTTTGGAGTGCCCCTCAAAAAGCATTACTATACAGACACAATGGATAAAAGCCAGGGGGAGAGACAATGGATTACATAAATAAGAGTCAACAAGAACAAACATATATGAAGCACACAAAAAGCCATCTCCAGAGAACTCTTCTACACCTGATACTACAATGTATAACGGGGTATCCAGAGGAAAGAAAAAAAATTTCTTAATTTTTCTTAACTTTTGAGTAGTAACCAGGATCACTGCACAAGAAGCATTCCCATAAAAAGCACTGCTTGTCATTCCATCTGCCAATTAAGTGTTTAAGAGTTTGGTTATGAAATAGCATAAGATAACAGAAAGGTTCAAGGAATCGGTCAGTCAAAAGCACTTCATTTAAAATGTCTTTAATAAAGCATTTTTTTCATTGTCATTATGTAATAGTCAAGAACTAACCAGACGTGCAAGGGGAAGTTATGTAATTTGTATTTAGCAAAGTAAAGCTTAACTTATACTACTCTGGAAAAACACATCTATCCAAATAGAAACTAAAAGGTGAATCATCAATTCAATTTCTTACCAACAATGTGTTATTAATGTCAGACATGGACACTAACAAAAGAACAGGAGAAAAAGCTTATGACGTGTGAAATGAGATGTCTAAGAAAAGCAGCAAACAGAATAAGAAGAGATCATGTGTGGAATGAAGAGATGACAAGAATTTCTGGAGCAATGTCAAATATATTGAAAAAAAGGGAAATGACTTAGCCATTTTATGAGAATTAACCCACATTAGTCAGCAGCAAGAACATACAACATGAAAATGGAAACACCAAGAGGCAGAGGAAGAAAAAGAAGAAGGTGGATTGAAGGAGTTACTGAAATCCTAAGATGTCACAATATTACTGTATATTAAGTTACCAAATATGCCATTGCCCAAAAACTGATCATCATGTAATCCTGCAATGAATAACAGTAAAAACTGAGAAAGACAATAGAGAGACCAGATATAAAGAGTAACGTCTGCCTTTCACTTGAACAAGAATAAAGCATTTCTTACCCAGTTCATCTTCATCCATTCCTTGCAATAGCTGATAGAAGATGTGGAAGCTGCGTTCACCACTGTTCTGGGTGGCAACTCTGGACTATAAGAGGAGAGAAAAACACAGATGAACTCATGAATAACAGATCCTCATTTATTTCAACCATTCTGTTCCACTACATCAGATTTCTGACAACATTCTTCTAATCACACAGTAATGCTCTAATCTGACAACATTCTTCTAATCACACAGCAACACTCTAATCTGACATTCTTCTAATCACACAGTAAAGCTCTAATCTGACATTCTTCTAATCACACAGTAACACTCTAATCTGACATTCTTCTAATCACACAGCAACACTCTAATCTGACAATGACACATTTCAAGTACAGTTCCTTTATTCTGAACATGGAAAAGGAACCATAATCCCTCATTAATTTCATTTTTCCTTGTATCTAGTTCAGGGTTCAAACTGTCAGCCTGATCCATTGTTCTACCATCTGACACAAGGCGAGCCAGCCGATCAGCTCTGTCTTTCTCTTGAACACCACCATGAGACTACCTATACTATAGAGAGACATACTTATAAACTAACATATCTACAGACAGTCTGAAGGTCTCGCCTATCAGACCAGCCTTTATTCAACAGTAGACTCTCATTAAATCACATGCAAATATAGTTGAGATTCTCCTTTTTTGAGCACCGTAGCATACCCTGTGCATAATGATGTTTCCTTTTGTAATGAAAAAATTTAGAGAACCAATATTGCACATCATGCTGGGAGAGCAGATGGCTGCCAATGTGTACAAGATGCCCGGGTTATAAACAAGTGGCCCGTGGGGTGTGGTAAAATAATAACTCTGCACAAAAAGTGACAATTTCCTGGGGAGAGTCTAGAATCATGTAGACATATTAGCCAAGCATAATTAGAGATCACACTTGGATTGTGGTGAATGCATATTTGGCTGCACCATTCATATCAGTGACCATGACTGTGTGGCATATGGACACCTCTGACATGAAGAGAAGCTCAGAAGGGGAGCTGAAACCCCTTGCACCCAGGAAACAAGGTTTGTATTTCCAGGAAATCTAAACAATAATGATAACAAATCACACATCTTTTATTCTTCCGCCTATATGGTTTCTCTTTTTTTTTTACAAGGTATCCTTTATGTTTCTCAAGTTCAGGAATGATTTGCTTACCTTCTCCAGTAAGTCTGCAAAAAAAATAAGAAACATGATGCATTAGATTAACAGTCTTTAGTAAGTTTACTTTTAAACAGCTATGTTATCTGTTGGAAATAGTAACATCTAAACAAATTACAAACAAGTTAAAAATGAGAATTATAAAATGCTACATCTATTCTATATTAATGTATGGCTCAGAAACATGGACACTAAATAAACAATTAGAAAACAAAATGATGCTTTTGAGATGTGGGTATATAGGAGAATAGGGAGAACATCATGGAAGGAGAAAAAAACAAATAAAGAGATACTAAAAACACTTAATATGAAGAAAGAATTATTAAGAGAAATAAAGATCAGGCAAATAAAATATTTTGGACACATTAAAAGACAGGACACCTTATTGAAGACTTTACTTGAGGGTAAAGTCAAAGGGAAGCGAGCAAGACGCAGACAGAGATACATGTGGGAGAATAAGATCACAAGATGGACAGTTACAGTCTAGCAGAGTGGACCGCCATAACAAGAGATAGGGGGATGTTGGAGATCTGTTGCTGCCAACCTTCGTTGCGGAGACGGCACTTCATCATGACATTCATGTTATCTGTTGATATCGCTTGAATGTATACAATCTACAATACAAAACAGATGTATACATGTGTTTTTTCACTATTCCGCAGCATTTGATTGTGTACAATGTCGGCAACTATGAGGAATAATGAAAGAAATGGGCTTCCCGGAACATTGAACATACCTTATTGAATCACTCTACTATAACCAACAAGCAGCTGTGAGATTTGATGGTGATTTCTCAGAATGGTTTTCGGTAGATAGCGGGGTAAGACATGGATGTACCCTATCATCATACTTATATAATATATATGCGGAAAATATCATGAGGAAAGTAAGGAACGGTACAGAGCACAAAATATTCCATCCCCTAAAAATAGGTAGAAATATCAGAGATAATTTACGCAGGTGTTACGGTTCTTCTAATTGCACACATAGATGGGCTAGAAAGGATGATCATTAAAACAAAAGCATACCGCGAAGAACAAAACCGTCAATTAAACAGAAAACCAAGATCACGACAACAGATAAAACCAAAGTAATACCAAGAATGAAAATAGATAACATGGAACTGGAAAAAGTTGACAAGTTTGATTATTTAAGTGCAAATATAAACAGCTTAGGTGATTGTACAATGGAAATTAGAAAAAAAGATCAGCGATAACGAAATTAAAATAAATAAAAAATTAGATGGAAAAATTTAAAAAGAGACAAGAATTATACTTATTAGATCATACATTTTTCCAGCTGCGACATACAGCAGCGAGACTAGAACTATAAATATAACAACGGCAAAAATAATATTGGCATTCGAACTGACGTGTTATAGGACAATATTAAGAATTTCCTGGACAGAAAAGATAAGGGACTGTGAGGTTTTCAGTATGCTGAATTATAGAGGAAGGGTGGCTGGTAAATACAATTTTACATAGAAAAAAATATTTCGGATATATAAAAAAACACAATGGCATGGAAAGACCCAACTTAGAGGGCAGAATTCCGGGGAGGTAGAAGAAGACGTAGACCTAGAAGGAAATGAACAGATGACATCAAAGACTGTATGAAGATATCTCTGGAAGAGACAGGCAGATTGGCACATAATAGAGTCAGGTTCAGGACATCAATTGCAAGGACAAAGTTCTGGAAAGAATATGTTACGTAATGGATGTATATACAATCTATAAACTGTAATCAAAACATTCATCTCAGGTTTTACTAAATAATAAATATGTCGCCTGTGTGTTGCTTTGCTCCCAAAAGGGGAGCAAAGAATAGCAAACACTGTTTACCTTCCATGCATGTCGTAAAAGGCAACTAAAGAGGTTATGGGATGGAAAGTAAAGCTGCCCCATCCCATATAGGGTCAGTGACCCAAAGCCATGCTGAAGTCGGATGTGTTGGGCTGAAAGGCGCAGATATCGCAGCAATGCCGTAAACAAGGGGTCGGCAACCGTTTGCTAACTGTGTGCCAACTTAAGGTTTCAAATTATTCAGAGTGCCAGCATCACATATCATTTTATACACGTCGAGGCCAATATTCTTATTTTACCATATATTTTATTTTTATATTTTAATTAATTAATATATAGTGATATTCAATAATATGTAAAGTTGTAAACAACATTCAAAGAAATAGTTTCTTGAAAGATTTTTAAAAAACCCACTCTTTTATTATTTATGGAAGCCTTGCCATTGCATGGTCTTGGCAGAAAACGTGAAGAGTCTGTGTGCCATTTGAAATTGCTTGGCATGCCATGTGTGCCATAGGTTGCCGACCCCTGCTGTAAACCATGACACAACGCATTCCGTTCTCTGGACTACATCCTGCTAAACTGCAGGAGTTTGAGAGCGAACACAGAAGAAGAAATATGTCAGTACAATTTTACAGCAAATCTCTACTACAAGCAATATCTGATTATCTCCCATATATTAGCAAAGTGATGTCAGAATTTACTGTAAAACTTCAACAACAAAACAATGATACTCACAGTTTGTTATGACACCTCCAACTGGGTCACCTTTGAAGTCAAACTCAATATCCATGTATTTGCCCTAGCAGAAAATTTTGAGAAAGAAAATCCTTCAGAGGAAATACATTAACAAAAACAAATTTATACAAAACATTCATCAGAGGAAATACTTTAACTGAACGGAATTGATACAAAAAATCCTTCAGAGGGTACACTTCAGCTATATATATATATTCAACTACAAATATATATATATTATTTTAAATGTTCTAGTCAGAGATCATTATAATAATGATGATGGTGCTGATGTTGTTGATACATCACAAGTGATTCTGATCATTTGTTACATCCACTTCATGAAATTCAACTTGAGATATGACCTATGAATTTGTAGGTATGAATAAGCCCTATTTAAAGGTACTTAAACATTTTGGACATGGGACGATCACATTCACTGGTGTTGGTCCTTGGATACTTTGGTCATGGAATGATCCCTTTCAATGATGGTGGTACTTGGACATTTTGGACATGGGACGATCACTTTCACTGGTGTTGGTCCTTGGATACTTTGGTCATGGAATGATCCCTTTCAATGATGGTGGTACTTGGACATTTTGGACATGGGACGATCACTTTCACTGGTGTTGGTCCTTGGATACTTTGGTCATGGAATGATCCCTTTCAATGATGGTGGTACTTGGACATTTTGGACATGTGATGATCACTTTCAATGGTGTTTGATAAGCCTTTAACATTCTAGCTAGTCTCCGCTGTTTAGCTGCTGCAATTTTCATGGATGTGCACGTGAAAATGATGTGCACTGAGGGATGGCGAAGATGATGGAATCCAAATAGATTACACTTACCACATGGTTTCATCACATTCAAATTAACAATTCCACATGCCAGTCACATTTTGTGACATACATTGAGTTAACAATTTCACGTCCCAGTCACATTTTGTGACACACATTGAGTTAACAATTTCACGTCTCAGTCACATTTTGTGACACACACTGAGTTAACAATTTCACGTCTCAGTCACATTTTGTGACACACATTGCAAGTGACATGTTACCCGTCTTTTCTCATCTTTCATAACAATATTGACACACTGTGTTCATTCAAATGTAAAAGAATGGATGATGGAATGTCCAAAGTAAACTACAAATTACTAAAGAAAGAAAATTTTACTTACAAATCTGGAGGAGTTATCATTCCTTGTTGTTTTAGCATTCCCAAAAGCTGTTGAAGGAATAATATAATTATGGAGTATCCAGGAATACAGAAATAAAAGGAGCTAGCAGATCGGGTTTGAACCAGGTTCATTTAGCAGATACTGATTTACATTGAAACTTGAAAGAAATATAAAAGAATTGGAAGAGATGTAAATCAGTGTTAGTCGAGCAGACCTGGTTTAAATCCTGTATACTATCTTCTGATTGGAGGAATAAACAGAGTGTTATCTTGTATTATACAATTATATAGAATGCTAGGGTTTTACATTACTCAACCAGGATTTCACTCATCCAGATTCTCAGGGCTTGCAGATAGCTGAGACTCTCATCATCATCAAGTGCCATCTCCACAATGAAGGTTGTCTGCAGCAGACCTCCAACAACTTGTCTCTTGTTTTGGTGGTGCACTCTGCTAGACTGTAACCTGTACATCTTGCGATGTTAATCCTCTATGTGTATCTCTGTCTACCTCTTGCTCGCCTCCCTTCGACTTTACCCTCAAATAAGGTCTTCAACGGGATGTCATATCTTTTAATGTGTCCAAAATATTTTATTTGCCTGATCTTTATTTCCTTTCATAATTCTTTCTTCATATTAAGTGTTTTTAGAACCTCGTTTCTTTCTGTCTTCTCTTTCCATGATGTTCACCAAGACTCTAAAAGCAACTGAATGGCAACCCATTAATAGGTGTACCATAGCTCTCTTGGAGCACCTGAGAACCGCTCTAGGAATTGTGTACAGGCTGTCTAGGTTGCAGATGAAATGAGAATTTATTGCAACCAGACAACCTATCTCTCAGACCATTGCCTCCCAGTCAACATTACATGAAAAACTATCATAAAACAGTGATGCAAAGTATTCTGGCTCAAATAACCAGTATTAAAAATCGTAACAAATAAGGCAGAAGTAGAAGTCCCTGACCAAAAAAATGATATCATATATGAAAATCACCGAAGCTGGATGTGTGCAGCCAATCGTGTAAATAAAACACTTAAAAGTGACACAAAACATATCCATTCTCTGTGTTACATCCAACTTGAAATCTAGTGGGAATATCCTATCCTGCTACAGCTTGTGGGAATATCCTATCCTGCTACAAGAGAGATCCAGCTACAGCTTGTGGGAATATCCTATCTTAATAGTAGATCCTGACTGTGGGCTAATTTTAATAGTAGAGCCTGACTGTGGGCTAATTTTAATAGTAGAGCCTGACTGTGGGCTAATTTTAATAGTAGAGCCTGACAGTGGGCCAATTTTAATAGTAGAGCCTGACTGTGGGCTAATTTTAATAGTAGATCCTGACTGTGGGCTAATTTTAATAGTAAATCCTGACTGTGGGCTAATTTTAATAGTAGAGCCTGACTGTGGGCTAATTTTAATAGTAGAGCCTGACTGTGGGCTAATTTTAATAGTAGAGCCTGTGGTCTAATTTTAATAGTAGATCCTGACAGTGGGATAATTTTAATAGTAGATCCTGACTGTGGGCTAATTTTAATAGTAGAGCCTGACTGTGGGCTAATTGTAATAGTAGAGCCTGACTGTGGGCTAATTTTAATAGTAGATCCTGACTGTGGGCTAATTTTAATAGTAGATCCTGACTGTGGGCTAATTTTAATAGTAGATCCTGACTGTGGGCTAATTTTAATAGTAGAGCCTGACTGTGGGCTAATTTTAATAGTAGATCCTGACTGTGGGCTAATTTTAATAGTAGATCCTGACAGTGGGCTAATTTTAATGGTAGAGCCTGACTGTGGGCTAATTTTAATAGTAGATCCTGACTGTGGGCTAATTTTAATAGTAGAGCCTGACTGTGGGCTAATTTTAATAGTAGAGCCTGACTGTGGACTAATTAACTCATTAGTATACCACATGCCTTTTAGATAGGCACAGAAGTGACTTAATTATACCCTACACCTGTCGTATGAGTCTTTCTGCTATTTCTATCACATGAGCTCACAAAAGGTGATATTACACTATGTATACTAGGAGTTGTCTGGCTATGTGGCAGTGTGGTACAGAGAGGTCACAGTACAGATTTGAATCCCACCACAGGCAATTGTGCATCAAGACTGTTCACAAACAATGGCAAACTACTGAACATATTTATATTGTCTAGAAAATAAATATAGTCAAATAAAATGCTGGGCTGATGGCTACATCCTGAATAGGATATACTACCAAAAATACTAAGAGCTAAGTTTGACTGTGGGAATGTTTCAATTCGACTGGAAGCAGATCATTTTGATTTCAAGAGTGGTTGAACTTGAAAGTAAATGGCTGAGGTTGATTGTGAAAATATGGCTGAGTATATCTGTGGTAACAGCAGATAGAGCATGTGAACAATAGAACACTCAGCATTTTCTAAGCAATATAAATATGTTCAGTAGTGTGCGATTGCTTTGTGAACAGACATGAGGGTATTCGAGGCAGTGAGAGAGCAGATCAACTGGCGTCATGCGCGATTGTGGTACAGAGCGATGGGGCAGTGGATCATGCTGACATTTTGGACTCCTTGGGAGATGTAGCATGCGGTGGTGAGACTGGTGTGGATAATGGTTCCTTTTCGGTGGCTGGAATTGAGGATTGGGAGTTGAGGTGCAGTGTTGCTAGAGGTGAACATTTTAGAGGGCGCGGTGGAATGGTGGTTGGACAGCATAAGACCGGTACTGTCAGCAGAAGTGTAATGGCGGATCCACTCAAGGAAAGATCGGAGCAACTATGGACGTGTCCAGTTTGCAGTGATGATGATCCGACGACTAACTACTAACTAACTAACTAACTAGAGCAAGTGAATGGATGAGCGTAAATGTGTTTTTGAGAGAGGCTCTAGAATTGGAAGTTAATTGTATTTTATTGTTGGAGTATTTGATCATGACACAATGACTGATCGTGACCTACCTTCAAGGACAGGATTGGACTGTAGCAACTGTTCCTTGACCTGATCAATGTCTTGACCTTTACCTGATACTTCTGCTACATATTGCATAATCACCTTGCTGGCCTCTATTTGGGGGAGAAATATAGCATGTGAGTGAGTGAGTGAGTGAGTGAGTGGTGTGAGTGAGTAGTGTGAGTGAGTGGTGTGAGTGAGTGGTGTGAGTGAGATGATGTGAGTGAATGGAGTAAGTGGTTCAAGATGATGTGAATGAATGGAGTGAGTGAGTTAGTGGTGTGAGTGAGATGATGTGAGTGAGTGAATGAATGAGTGAGTGAGTTGTGTGAGTTGAGTGAGTGGGTAGGTGAGTGAGTGAGTGAGTGAGTGAGTGAGTGAGTGAGTGAGAAAGTGAGTAGATGAATTAATTGAGACTAATTAGTTATCGTCTAAGTGATATCGTGACCAAGCTAGTAAAGAAGGAAATGAGTTAATGATGAGTTTGGTACATTGATTGATCGAGCTCAGGTAAGTTGGATGAGTCACATTGAGTTGAGATATACCAGTTCAGAGTGAGGTGGTGAATAATGTGTGTTCTGTTGAGGGAATAAACCTGTCAAGTGGTAAACTAAATATGTATGGTCAGTGAGTGAATTTGCGTGCCTGACACACCTGTCACCAATCTCACCTGTTAGACAAACCTCAAACAACATCAACATTACCTGTCTTGCCAGCTCCACTTTCACCTGAAATGATGATGCATTGATCAAGGTTCTTATCGCGCATCGATCTGTAAGCATCATCTGTGACAGCGTATCTGTATATGAGTATATAACAAGCGGTCTCTTTAATAATTGTGCTAATTCGTTACAATAATAATAAAATAGTAACAAGTGTAAAAATAATAACACCAGCAGCAGCAGCAGCAGCAGCAGCAGCAGCAGCAGCAGCAGCAGCAGCAGCAGCAGCAGCAGCAGCAGCAGCAGCAGCAGCAGCAGCAGCAGCAGCAGCAGCAGCAGCAGCAGCAGCAGCAGCAGCAGCAGCAGCAGCAGCAGCAGCAGCAGCAGCAGCAGCAGCAGCAGCAGCAGCAGCAGCAGCAGCAGCAGCAGCAGCAGCAGCAGCAGCAGCAGCAGCAGCAGCAGCAGCAGCAGCAGCAGCAGCAGCAGCAACAACAACAACAACAACAACAACAACAACAACAACAACAACAACAACAACAACAACAACAATATAAGCATTACAAAAAGAGAATTTCTATTCAACCATTATGTGAAATCATAGACCCTACTTAATAGTTTCGGTAGCATTTGCAGAACGACGGAACGGTACGACTTTCTTCGCCACCAAAATCGGCTATTTGTGTTTCTAGTTCTCGATTATTGGATATACCAATAATGATAAACAACAATAGGCATCGCGTTTTAGTTAATACGCCTTCATCAGAACGAAAGACAAGTAACGCACAACGGAAAACCATATAGGTACGAAATTTGTGAGTGAGTGAATTTGTAAGAACAAAATTTTGTTACTTCTTTTGTGAGAACAAAATGTGATAGGACACGTAACAAACCGCTAAAGATGAGAAAAGAAATATAATGAAACAATATATACCGGAAATCCAGTAGACAATTAAAGTAAAGGTAGGTTCTACGGCAGAAACCTGCCGTTGGGGATGAAGATAACTTTTCATGTACTATGCCGCAGCAACTATTAGGTGGGGTGGCCAGTTCCCTTCCTTGCTGGCTTTACTTCCCCTAATTCATGCGTCATGTACCCATTTACAGCTGGGTTGACTGGAGGAGCGGGTGTGTCAGACTAGAAATCACGACCCGGAATTTATTTTGTCCGAAATTGGTTTGAACCTGGTACTCGGTAACCCGGTCATAGTAAGCAAGCGAAACATCAATAAGGCTACCACGCCCCTCCAATCAGACGATTAGGAGAAAGGTACGCCAGGAAAGACAAGTGTGACCACCTGAACCACAGTTACGACTCGGCATTTAACAAGTTCGACTAACTAACCACTCCAAGAAACAAGTGTCACAAATAAGCACGAAGGTGGTCTTCAATTGTTATACCTGTGTTTACCTTACCGGTATTCTCTATTGTCAAATGTCTAGTCTTTAATTGCACGGTGTCCGTTCAGCTCTGACGTTCAAACAGCCCCCGGACTCTAAATTTCCTGAACGCAAATAGATGCCAGTTGTTTCCACGGATCCTCACCTCCGACCCAAGTGTTTGTCGCAATATTGACAATCTGCTATACCGGAAAGTAGAACTTTCTCTGCTTTCAAAATTTGTTAATGGGCTGGAATTGATATTAGGCAGGAACTAGGGGGTTAGTCTTACATTGAAAAATGTTGGAATATCAAAATGTATCTGTCACTATATGCGATCAACCGCTGTTTGTTAAGAGGTCCCAGTGCTAAAAATAATGATTCCGAATGCGTAGAGGAAAGATTGAATTATATTCGGGTTTACTCATGTGTACTCTGTCGCTCTCAACGAAGCAGAACGACGTCTATCCAGAATATTAACTCCCAAGCTCTAAGTGTTTATCCCCAGGAAACTCTGTAAATTGCACATAAGCAAGACGTCAGAAGCCGGTTTAGAACCCTAAACCTCTTAAGCACAGCGCAAACGGTTTATCCACTACACCGGAGATTGTTTAGAGGTTGACACCGTTCTAATATGTTTGAGACAGTACCTGTTCTCCGGTTACCTCATACGTAGACCGTCGTTCTCAGCGACGTCTCCTGTCGAGAGTAGCACTTACATCACGTAACTCGGTAGCTCTAAGTGATCCCCATAGATGTCCCAAAACGGAAAATAACCATTTGTAAACATGACATCGCGAGTCAGATTTGAACCCGTGTCCTCTTGAACCATGACCAATCGCCAATATAAGGCCTACCAACAGAATCTTAACACGCATTTTGACGTCATATTTTGATTATTGCCATGATTTGTGTTGGTCGTTTTTAAATACTTTGTGTCGCCTATCTGTGATCAACGAAATTCACGGAAATAATCGTAAATATTATGTCCAAAAGCTTATTTGGATTCTGTTGGTTGATATTTGACGATTGGTCAGGCGAGAACGCAAATCGGACGGGTTAACAACTATGCTCATGGAATTCCCAGCCGAGCTGTAAACCATGACACAATACACTCCGTTATTTGGACTACAACCTGCACACCCGATGATAACAATGGATAACCAAGAACTAGAAGTAACAAATTTCGAATATCTGGAACATCAACAATGCAGAGTGATTGCACAGCAGAACTCAAGAGAGAAACCGCAATGCGATTTTCAAACCAGAAGTTTCAGGACGAACTCCGAAGAAGGGGAAGACGAAATAGAATCAGAAAAATAACGAAGACGAACACAGAATAATAAAAAGAAGTAGAGGAAAAGAAATGGAAAATAGAAAGGAATAAAATGAAGAAGAATAAATAAGAAGGAACAAGGAATAAATAAGATGTAACAAAGGAATAAAAAGAAAGGAACAAAAGGAATAAACAAGACGGAACAAAATGAAATAACAAGAAGGAACAAAAGGAATAAACAAGAAGGAACAAAAGGAATAAACAAGAAGGAACAAAAGGAATAAACAAGAAGGAACAAAAGGAATAAATAAGGACTAAAAATAAGAATAAATCAGAAGGAATTTTAAAAAATAAGAAAATCAGAGGAGATAAAAGGAAAGTAGAAGAAAAAATAAGAGCCTAAGAAAATCTACTAAGAATGAATAAAAGGAATACCTGTAAAAAAGGAAGAAGAATCAATAAAAGAAGAAGATTAAAAAGAAGAAATGAAAGAAAAACAGAATAACTGGAGAAGTAAAGCACAAACCAAGTGCGCGTGAAATACAAGTATGACTCATCGTAGATTATTCGATACAGCTTCATCATCGCCATTTAAGTGTCGACTCCGCGACGAAGGTTGGCTGTAGTTGAACACAACAGATCATCATAGATGATTACAAGCACTTCAGATAATCAAGACTTAATCATACATGACATCATTGTTCTACAGCTCAGCACAACAGGATAAAAAAAATGTATATCCGGAATGAGAAGAAAACAACAATACAAGTATTTAACTAGAAATTTCAAGAATGCATACAGGACATAAAAATGCTGAAAGTTATTTTGAAAATAACTAGACAATGGAGTATTTAACTAGAAATTTCAAGAATGCATAAAGGACATTAAAATGCTGAAAGTTATTATTTTGAAAATAACTAGACAATGGATTCTGAGCTGCGGAGATGTAGTATGGGATTTGTGACGTGACTATAAGTTGGTTGTACACTTCTTCTTCAGCGTTCATTCTCAAACTCCCACTGGATCTCTCTTGTAGCAGGATCATGGTCCTACTAGATTTCTAGCAGGATGTAGTCCAGATAATGGTAATGTGCTGTATCGCCGTTTAATTTGCGTCAATGGTCCGACGTATCCGTCTTCAGCGGAGTAGTAAATAAATAAAACTTGGTTTTGAAACTCATATAGACTATCAGGATGTAATCCAAAAACGGAACGCGTTCTGGCATAGTTTAAAACTTAGCTCCTATGTCTGCATTTTTCGGCCTGACACATCCGACTTCAGCATGGCTTCTGGATCACTTTGATCCTCTATGAGTTGGATCGTCAATCTCACCCCGAAACCCCCCTTAGTCGCCTCTTACGACATGCGTGGAAGGCAATACTACGAGTTCCTTTACAGTATATGCATTGTTTTAGTCATACTTTGTAAAATTTGTTCCAGGACGTGATACCCAGTTTGACAATTTTTCATTTGTAACATTGACATTTTCTTGAGACCAATCACAGTAATGTGGAGTTAGCAGGGGTTCTCTCATTTTCCTTCACGGTGTCCTCTTTTGTGTCGATTACTTAGATCCATAAGAAGCCTCAAGGCAGAACTACATTATACACTGTATAAACCATAATATCGCCCGTGTGTTGTAAGCTTTTCCGAAAGGGGGGCAAAGATGAAACACTGTTACCTACCACGTATGCCGTAGGAGTTGAACGTTATTTTGGGATGGATTTGACTGCCTCATCATGAAGGAGATCAAAGGGATCAAGGAGTCGTGTTGAAATCTGGTGTGCCATGCTGAAAGGCATAAATATCGCAGCTAATCTGTAAAGTATATCGCAATTATCTCCTGTCTTCTGACTACATCCTGCTAATCTGCAGACGTTTGGGAACGAGCCCCTCTTTATTATTTTTGTTCCTGCAGTACTACTGTACTCTTGGCAGGCCGTGATGATCATGGGATACTGTCGCACTGGGATGTTTTCTCTTCGAGACTACACATGTATCCATAATCCTTCCAAACACATCCATGCCTTTGAGACAAACACCACAAAAGTATGGGTTTCACCTCAGTTACACAACGGGAGAGAACCTGTGCTTTTGTCAGAATGGCTATGGGTTGTCTAGAACTACCTGTTCACAGCTAAAGGTATTACTTCATTATAATCAAGCGCAGACGGCTGTGTTGGGTCCTTGGCGTAAATATTAATGCTACATGGTACAGGTTAAGTAAAATGTGGCCTCATCGCGTGATACGTTCAACCTTTTTCATATTACGCGTGGTTTCACTTAGATTTCGTGATCTAGCTGACCTCGGATTAAATAGTCGCTAGGTGTGCTTGGAACTGCGCGCTACACACTGATAGCCTTCCCCACCCTACGTACACTCCAAATGCGGGGGGGGGGTGTCTGTGTGTAACGGGCAGATCAATGGATCCGCAAGTAGACTAAGTTTATGTGAAATGCGTCTTTATCGATATTCTGTTTCGTTAAATAATGTACGTATTCGTTTCGTTAAAATAATAGGCCACATTTGCTTAACCTGTACCGACAATACAACGCATTTCCATTCACTGGACTACATCCTTATGGAAGCCTAAAAGGACCATTATCCTACAACAACAGAGACCCAGCGGGAGTTTGAGAATGAACGCTGACGAAGAACTCATCATATAGCAATCGAATTACTAGTCTAAACGTAAAAGAACGAGACTTTGGGGAGGGGATGGCATTAAAATAGACTAGACCTAATCTTGTGATGATAAATACACATTAAAAATACGCATTGATTCTACGAGTTGATGAAATCACGGATGTATTCTTTGAGATGAATCAATAGAAGACTTGGTAGAGTTCCAGAGAAGATAGTTGGGAAACTCAGAAGTTCCAGACAGGGCGTATGTCCTGTGGGACAACTCTGAGCGCAAGAGTGAACGAGTAGTAGGAGTTTACATAAAGCACTTGGACAATGAGAGAGATATGAAAAGAAGGGATGTAAATAGAACGAGGGTATGGCGAGAGGGGGTTAGGGGCAGTCAGTGACAGAGAGAGAAAAGTGGCAGTGCAATGAAAGGAGAGGAATACATAGGAGAAGAAAGACCATATAGAGTATATAAAGTGAGTGGATTGTTGGAACGTGGGTAGAAGAAGAACAGGAGATATATAGAGTATATAAAGTGAGTGGATTGTTGGAACGTGGGTAGAAGAAGAACAGGAGATATATAGAGTATATAAAGTGAGTGGATTGTTGGAACGTGGGTAGAAGAAGAACAGGAGATATATAGAGTATATAAAGTGAGTGGATTGTTGGAACGTGGGTAGAAGAAGAACAGGAGCTATAGAGTATAGAGTGGATTGTTGGAACGTGGGTAGAAGAAGAACAGGAGATATAGAGTATAGAGTGGATTGTTGGAACGTGGGTAGAAGAAGAACAGGAGATAAATAGTGAGTGGATTGTTGGTAGAAGAAGAACAGGAGATATAGAGTGAGTGGATTGTTGGAACGTGAGTAGAAGAAGAACAGGAGATATATAGAGTATATAGAGTGAGTGGATTGTTGGAACGTGGGTAGAAGAACAGGAGATATCGGATAAAAATTGGAGGTCACGATAAAGGTAAGCTGAGTTTATGAACCGTGTCTTCCATCGGCTACACAGTCCTGCTGTCTAATATGGAAACATCATTCTAGTGAAATATTGAACTTTATTTTCGTGATTTTTATTTTTCACTTTGTGTATACTGTGTGGACAGCCAATGAAAATGACGGGAAACGTCAAATGCGTCATGTTGGAAGGATAACTCCCAATTAACCACACGTCCTATATTGTCAATAGTCAAGTCACATATAGGGATAAATCTTCCAGTGTAGGGTAACAACCCTAAACAGGAAGTAGGTGGCTGGGGTAACACTGGGCAAATGTCAAGATATATAAAATTAGGTAGGTGTGTTACCAAAGTAAAACATAAAACAACTTAACGAGATCCCTGTATCTCGTTGTTAAGTTGTTTTATGTTTTATTTTGGTAACACACTTACCTATTTTTGTATATCTTGTCAAGTCACATATGAAGCATCGTCACTGGACATTTGTTCCAAAAGTGTTAAGATGTCTATTCAGTAGCTGACCAGAAGAAACCGTCTTGACTATCGTCACATGTGCACTTGCTCAGTCGCGGTAGTGCCATTCTTCCATCTTCCCAGAGCATGAACTGTGGTATTCTTCTTCCTTGTGGCTGGATGAACCACGGAAACAATTCAATTAATCACTTCAGTGTCATGTCCTGTGTAGTAGGCGATCATGTTTCTCCACAACTCTATGTCTCTCGTATTATTAATAAGTTCAGTTGGTGACATCTGTGTGTGCCGGTGACAACCCATCCAGAAATTTCTCTCTTTGTCTTCCTCTGTCTCTTCTCACTTTGATCTTTCCGGTGGTTACTAAATGTTCAAGTTTTGCTTTTCTAATCACACATCCTCAAATTATTGACTGTTTACTTCTAATGTTTACTATAATTTCTTTTTAATAAGGTAACAATAGCTATTGTAAAAAAAGGACCAACACTAAATTAATTCCTAAGTTTATTAGACAAGAAAACAGAACGACAGAATTATTCTCTGTAAATCCCACGCTCTGAGTTTATTCTACAACTCAATCCGAGCCAGCATTTGTGAGCTGGCGTGTGTCTGAATAGATAGAATGTGCAATCTGTTAGATGTCCAATCCTTGCAAAAATAACGTCAATCAACCGTTCCCCGTTGCACATAGAGAACACACAACCAAACAATAATTCAATATGTGATCAGACAATAACATAATACACACAACCCACGTTCCTGTGTTTGGTATGAACAAACAAACTCTGTATTTGGTAATGAACAAACAGTCATATTGCAAAGAACCCAAAAACAGAAAAAGCCAGATCGATGGACGTGTAACATTTTCATGCACTAAAGTTTGGCCACAGAAGTAATGAAATGTACTTTCAAACGGTTACCTTTAAGTACTATATATCAAATGTACTTTCAAACGGTTACCTTTAAGTACTATATATCAAATGTACTTTCAAACGGGTATCTTTAAATACTACCTATCAAATGCACTTTCAAACGGGTATCTTTAAGTACATGTATTCAGTGCAATTTGAAACGGATATCTTTAAGTACTAAATATCAAATGCACTTTCAAACGGGTATATTTAAGTACTATGTATTCATTGTAATTTGAAACTGGTATCTTTAAGTACTATGTATTCATTGTAATTTAAAACGGATATCTTTAAGTACTATATATCAAATATACTTTCAAACGGATATCTTTAAGTACTATATATCAAATATACTTTCAAACGGATATCTTTAAGTACTATATATCAAATGCACTTTCAAACGGATATCTTTAAGTACTATGTATCAAATGTGCTTTCACGCGGGTAACTGTAATCACGATATTCATACACTGAGGTAGTTCTAGCAGTAAACACCCCAATAACATTTATGTAGAATAGTGTCCTTGGTTAATAAGAAGGAGTGTCACCATAAAGGAACTTTTAATAACATACTAACTCGGTGGTTCCTAATCTTTCTTCATACACGGTATCGTTCTTCACCTGCGGTATCTTTCTTCACCCGGGGTATCTTTCTACACCCGGATTAACTTTCTTCACCCGGGGTATCTTTCTACACCCGGATTAACTTTCTACACCCGGATTAACTTTCTTCACCCGGGGTATCTTTCTTCACCCGGGGTATCTTTCTTTACCCGGAGTAACTTTCTTCACCGGGAGTATCTTTCCTCACCTGGGGTATCTTTCTTCGCCCACGGTATTTGTTTTCACCCACGGTATTTGTTTTCACCCACGGTATTTGTGTTCACCCACTGTATTTGTTTTCACCCACGGTATTTGTTTTCATCCACGGTATTTGTTTTCACCCACTGTATTTTTTTTTCAGCATCGTTATATTTCTTCACCAGCGGTATCTTTCAGGAAAAAATGCATCCGTACCTCCATAACTCTTCACATTCCCCCCCCCCCAATACTGGCAAAATAAGATTTTACATTTTATGGTGGTGTGTTATTTAATACTATATCGAATATAGCTTCCTTTCTGGTGTATCCTAAATTCTAAACTTACAATTCGTGAGCCCCCGTAAGAACGATATGATCCAGAGGGGGACAACGCATACGGTCAAAGTTGAGGAACACTCTAGTAAATAAATAACCAATTAACGTCTGCGTACTTCAAGTATTCAAACATTTATAAATAATCTTCTCGTCCGCAGTTATTTAGTATATCAGGCGAGTCTTGCTTTCTAGATAAATGTTAGTGTATTTGAGAATTCGCCAAGAAGACTCACGTACAGTTGCCTCTGTCTAACACGGGGGGGGGGGGGGGGTGTACGGTTTTCTAGATAAATGCTGCTGTATGTGAAAACTCAAGACTCACGTACTAACACAGCATGCTTGGTCTTCTGAATAAATATATACTTATAAAAAAGGATAGATATGAGCCAAAGTTCCGGTATAGGCTGTAGTAACACACATACCAACGTGATAATAATAAGTAAATAAATGTTACAAATACATACACTACTAATAAAAAGATAAAAACAGTGATAATAAAATATGTGAGAACGGAAAACGGTTGACGTTTCGATCAAAAGATCTTCGTCTGAGTGAATACATAACAATACAATTTAAGAACAATACAGCAAAATATTAATTTAAAAACCTTTTTTTTAAATAAATAAGTAAAAATCCGTGTTTCACACTGTCAAAAAAATAACACAAAAATGAAAATACTGCATCTGAATATTCTCAAAGATTTCCATACTGTTGTTTAACTATGTCTGCACATCAAGTCTGGTTTTCTTCATAAATGTTCCTGTGTTTAAAGTTCTTCAGGACTTCCTATTCAGTTTTCTGTGCATGTATATCTCTGTGGGATAGTGCTCAGTCAGCAACTGACTTACTGACTGCAGTCGTTTTCAATGTAGGACGTATGGCAACTCCAGCGGGCCACAGCCTCTTCTAGGAAAGACCGCAGTTCTCCCGCGTGCCTCCAGTTTGATACGCATGCACAGTAGATCTTCAGTTGCATCACGGGCTTTTTCTTCTTTTTAATTTTTAAGGCCGCATCTTATATCTTTAGACATGCATGTGCAATATCTAAAGGTCTGACCAGTAATCCATCCGACCAATCACCACCCAGCAGTAAAGGTGTAGTATATGTGCACCCCAAACGCTCAGAAAGCAAAAGCACTCTAATGAACGTACTTATATTACCTAGAAAATGACTATAGCCAAGAAGATGCTGGGTTGATAACTACGCCCTGAATAGGATACACTACCAATGTTATATAACGCACATATACATCAAGGCTATCTCAGTGTTATATAAAGTACATATACAGCAAGGCTCCCTCTGATTGCGGAAGCCTCACTGTATTCAATGCACACAATTACGAATTAAATCCTCGGAGCACTGACGTACAAGTTCCGCTGCTCTGTCTCGGGGCTGGTGATCACAGTACATTGTTATTGATGAAACCCATATCAGTGTATGATATCGACTGGAGAACGAAGAAAAAAAGAAGAACCAGCCATGTCGTGATTACAAGGCCACTAAGCCACGGAGAATATGAAAGCCATATGAAAGAAAAACGTTTCGACCGTATGTTGGAATGTATCTTAAATGCATGTCCTTAGAAGAAACTACGGATATTAATGGGTTGAGTTGCCTGCCCTATCCCATAAAGGGGCGAAGTGACCCAGAACCCATGTACAAGCCGGATGTTTCTGGCATAAAGGCGCAGATATCGCAGCAAAGCTGTGAAACATGACACAACGCAACCCGTTCTGTGGAACACATCCTGCTAATCTTCATTCGTTTGCGAACGAACTCAGAAGATGAAACATCTAAAGAAACCAGGATTCTCAAA
This sequence comes from Meghimatium bilineatum, assembly GCA_034231615.1. Taxonomy (NCBI): domain Eukaryota; kingdom Metazoa; phylum Mollusca; class Gastropoda; order Stylommatophora; family Philomycidae; genus Meghimatium; species Meghimatium bilineatum. Next base: position 26,605,273 of record CM067314.1, on the reverse strand, counting down.
AAGGAAGGAAAAAATACACAGAGAACAAACAATTATCAAAAAGGAAATTTAAAAAGAGAATAAACAATTCTCAAAAAGGAAATTTAAAAAAAAGAGAATAAACAATTCTCAAAAAGGAAAGAGAAAAAAAAAGATAATAAACAATCATTATTAAGAAACAACAAAAAAAGCCCTCACATGAAAATTATGGGCTAGCCCGAGTTTGATAACAGCCATACACTCTGACAAAAGTGTACTCTCAAACAACCATTGAGAACATCGTACCTCGTGAAAACGAGATTTTAATCCGCCAAGTCAAATCTATGCCAGACAATATACTACAGTATAATGAAGTAGCGGATTCAGATTTTACAGCCATCACGATGCCATCTGTAACAGGCATGTTCTGTACACGACGATTGTTCGAGCTGCATAACAGCAGTATATTGTTTATTTTAAGGAAAAGTGTGTACGGAATTACCGGGAGAGATGACCAGTTATGTATGAGCGTGGAAGCGTGTATGTATGTTTGTGTGTGTATTTGTGTAATTGCTTGTGCTTGTGTGTTTATCTTTTTTTTTTGTGTTTTGATTTTTGTATTTATGTATGTGGTTGTTTCTTCTTCTTCTTTCGTTCACTTGAAACATGTCTATATCTGTAATTCTGTCTCCTTAATAAAACTCACTGTCTTTTGTAGTTCATACAGTGTCCCATAGAGTTTTGATTCCAGTGTTGTTTCCTCTGGCCAATATGTATGCCTCAGCGTTTCATGCTCAGAACACTCTTGAAGTATATGTTTGGCACTCTGTGCTCCCTGTCCACATGTACACATGGCTGTGTTGCCAATCTTGAACTTTGTATACATGTGACTGCGGAGTCGGTTGTGTCCTGTTCTGAGACGTAGAATTATAGATACAGACATGTTTCCATTGTGTTGTGTGCGTGGCATCCAGATTATCTGTGCGCCTTTTGGCTGGATGCCTCCGTCTTCAGCACTCTGCTTACTTGGGCAGGACTATGGTCCTGCTCGAATGGGACTGCCCGACCAGTCTTAGTTTCCAGCCCCTGATGGCTGAACTAAGCCCCATCACCACTGCACGGTGCAGCCTTGATGGGGTGTGGTTGTTTGTTTAATTTCATCCGCAATAATTACCAGCGACTTTGTGGGACTTCCTATGTTTAGTGGGGTGCTGTCTCAAGAGTTTTCTTTCATACCCAGGAGACTTTTGGCTAAACACAAAAATAAAGAAGCATTCTACTTAGACGGGATCTGATGCTAGTTGTTTTTTTTTTAATCACCAGGAACTTATGAGCAATAGTGCTATTGTATCCTATGTAATTATTTTGCGCATAATGGAGTGGAGGGTGTCATCCATAGCTTTATTACATAGGTAGATTGGTCGACTCTCAGTTGTGTGCGATGAGGATTTATTTGTTTGTTTGTTTGTTTGTTTGTTTCCATCCGCAGAAATTAACCAGCGATTTCCTCTTAATTACAATGTGCAATGAAACGATTTGTAATGGTTTGGTCATCTGGAAAGAATGCCGTGTGATTCATTAGTTTATAAATCATATATGAATAGAGGAGAAGCAGAAAGAAGAGTCAGGGGTAGACCTAGAGTACGCTGGATCGATAACATCAAAGAGACATTACACGAACACCATATGGCATTATCTGAAGATGCCAGAAAAGCGAGAACATTGTTTCTTCCTCGACACCCGTAAAGGGTAAAATAGGAAGGAAAGATATGGACAGATAGTGAAGAAAAAAGTCACGCAGTAAACGGTATTTGAACCAGGTCCGCTCAGATGGCACCCAATCGCCTCGCAACTTGAGTCAACACGTTTTCCGTCTTCGACCACACAGCATCCCATGTGGTGTAATCCCCGGAGGGTGAAAACGGAAGACGTGTTGATTCGAGTTGCGGGGCGATTGGGTGCTATCTGAGCGGACATAGCACAAATCTCGTTTGCTGCATGATTTTTATTTTCATACAAAGCATAATCATAGTGAGCAATGAAAATCAGGGCAATAATTAAATGAAGTCCTTAAGAAGGTTTCATCTCCCAATAGCCATGTGGTCTTATATTGTGGAGCGTCATGATCTAACCCAATGGTTCTTAACGCGAACCATATCCACCAGGCGGTGATGACAGTGCTTTGCTGGGGAGCCACGAAGACAACATTTGAAACTCTCGAGGGAACCACGGTCTCCTCTTGGGGAAACACAGAAAGGTAGCCATAAGGAGGATAATAAGAATTACTGTATATTCTGAATAAAGGTGAATATATTTTATTTAGGTCCCGGGTATGGGGGAATGGAGTACGGAAGGAAATTTGTCCTAAAGGGAAATGTCAATCAGTCAATACTGCATGTTTCCTTAGGGATTTGCAGTTCGAGTGGCATGTGCGTTAAAGGTCGCATTCCTTTGCAGATGCTACATCGTGTACAGACGGGGGTTTACGTGCATAAAAAGGTTGAGAACCACTAAGTGTAACCGATGGAGTTGAACTTCCAAAGAGCGTGTTTTGAAAACTCTATTTGCACAAGTAACATGAGGGTCTGTAACAAACATTGCGTCCAGCGTGATGACATCTTCAAATACAGGCAGTGTTCAAACAGTCAGCGGCTAAAAGTGAGACACTAATGCAGCACATGACCGTCACTGTGGCTAATGGGAAATTCAGCCTTCTAAAGTGACTCATTTAAATTTTCCCTCTATTTTCATTGGCTATCAATCGGATATAATCATAGGGATATCGCTTACAAATTCCGAACCATTTTTCTATATTTTAAAAATAAGCAGGCCGATCTACAAAAACATGTTTGTTGCCTTGGTTTTATAGATCAGTTTCTGTGTATATTTTTATGTTTGTCAGTATTTCAAGAACAACAGCTGATAGGGGAAAAAACCTGGTACCAGTTTTAGAATAGCATGTGAAATATGCGCAGAAACATGTCTAACATTTGACGCACCAAATTCTGCGTTGGTCAGTTTTATCTGAAATTTAAATACTCAATTGCCCATGAACCTTAGCGGTGCGTTTCTAGAACAGATCTATCTTCTCTCAGAGAGCTCCTGGTGCATGTTACCTTATGATCATTGAGAAATAGTGGAAAGTGGTAGCTTCGAATACGCGTAGTGTGTGATTGTATGCACTGTGTCTACTACTATATATGTGGCGAAGGTGGTGTATATATGTGCACTACGTATATATTTATATATTTGGAGTGATACAGTGAAGTGTGTAGTATGCAATAACGGGGCATATGTTTTGCTGCGACACTCGTACAAACGAATTATTCTCATATTCAACTTTTGATCCATCATTCAGTTTCTATATCCAACTATACAGTCAATATTCCATTTCTGTATCCAACTATAGATCCATCACTCCATTTATAAATCCAACTAAAAAATCAATCACTCCATTTCTATATCTAACTCTAAAAGTATTACTCAATTTATATTTCTAAATGTAGAACAATCATTTATATATCTAACTGTAGAACACTCATTTATATATCTAACTGTAGCGCAATCATTTATATATCTAACTGTAGAGCAATCACCCCTTTTATATATCAAACTCTGAAACCAACATTTCATTTATATATCCAACTATAGATCCATAATTCAATTTAATATGAACTAAAAATCCATCACTCCATTTCTATATCTAACTCTAAAAGTATTACTCAATTTATATTTCTAAATGTAGAACAATCATTTATATATCTAACTGTAGAACACTCATTTATATATCTAACTGTAGAACAATCATTTATATATCTAACAGTAGAACAATCATTTATATATCTAACTGTAGAACAATCATTTATATATCTAACTGTAGAACAATCTTTTATATATCTAACTGTAGAACAATCATTTATATATCTAACTGTAGAACAATCATTTATATATCTAACTGTAGAACAATCATTTATATATCTAACTGTAGAGCAATCACTCCATTTATATATCCAACTCTAAACCCAACATTTCATTTCTAAATATAACATAGAACAACTGTTACATGTTAATATCTTCTTCTTCAGCGTTCATTCTCAAACTCCCACTGGATCTCCAATGTAGCAGGACCATAGTCCTGCCAGATTTCCAGCAGGATGTAGTCTAGAGAATTGAAATGTGTTGCGTCGCCGTTTTATTTGCGCCAATGGCCCGACACATCCGTCATCGGTGGGATTTTTATATCTAACTCTAGAAGCAATTATTCAATGATATCCAACTTTATAACAATCATTCTACGTATTTATACAATACTTTAATAATCACATACTCGCCCCGTCATCCATCAGCTATCTCTTTATCCATCTATCAAATGCATCGTCCCATTTATACATATTCAATCCACATACCATTACCATATATATTTATCAAACTTGCGATCCATCAATTCATTTATATATTCAACATTTATTCGTTTTGCCACTGGTTTCAAATGAGGTTTGAGAAGAAAGTGAGGTCGACGTTGTACACAACTTTTCCTCAATTTAATCAAATTCATCAGTGCAAGTCATTTCCATTGTGAACACAGGAGACATGCAGTCGCTCAACAACGGAGAGTACCTAGAAAGTCACGGTAGAACAAAATCCATGTTGGTACTGTCCAAGAACAATTGCAGCTATAATAATGGCTTATTAACCATCAACTAACTCATAATCAAGGACATTTGCAGCCAAAATATAGCTTATTAACCATCAGGTAACTCATAATCAAGGACATTTGCAGCCAAATTATGGCTTATTAAACATCAACTAACTCATAATCAAGGACATTTGCAGCCAAACTATGGCTTATTAACCATCAACTAACTCATAATCAAGGACATTTGCAGCCAAACTATGGCTTATTAACCATCAACTAACTCATAATCAAGGATCATAACTCTAACTGATTGCAAAAAGTGGATGTAACAAATGGTCATCATCACTTGTGATGGACGAACTACAATGATATACCCAACCATGCAACTCTCACTCCGTTTATGCATCTATTCGATCACAAAGCATGTACATGAATAACGTCAGATTCTTCATACCCGTTTACTGATTAAAATAACTGGAGGGTTGTTCACTCATGACCGAGCTACAGTAAAGACCTGTGCACAGAAAGTAAACATGACCTGAATGGTTGATTTTTTAATTATTTCCATGCATTTTGTTGGTTGTCCTTGGCTTTTTTTTTGGCATGTGACTCCAAGTATATAAATAGGGACCAACAAAAAATAAAAAAAATAATCAAAAACGTAACGAATGAAGGCTTGTTTACTTTCTGTTCACGGGTATTTTATCTCCCACGATCTCGCTCACCAATAAACATGTGCTAATAAAAAAACATATGAGAATGGGTGATCTATAACTTACATGTGCGGTGGAAGCTCGTAGATGTTACGACTCCTGTACTCCTCGATCACGGCATGGGTGTAGAGGGGTAGCTTCTCGTAGGGGTTCACGGAAACAACCACATTTCCGATGTATGTCTGTGACAGATGAATATTGTTGCTGTTAACGATGCTGATGATAATGACGATGGTGATGATGATGATGATGATAGTGATGACGATGATAATGATAATGATGATAGTGATGATAATGATGATGATGCATACTGATTATGACGATAGTGGTGGTAAAGACCGTCGGCTGATATAAAAGACCTGTTCGCTAAATTAAATTGGACCCAATTTGTTGTTACGTGTTTTCATTATTGTTTACCTTTTAGTTGGTTACTATTTATATACTTGGAATCCCATGCCAAAAGTAGCCAAGGTGATTCCAAGTATATAAACAGTAACAAACTATAACAAAAACACGTGACGAATTGGGTCCAACTTAATTTAGCAAACAGCTTTTCTACTGGAGCCTGGCTATGGTGGTGATAATGTTGGAGCAAACGACGTTAATATTTCTTTGATTGTCTTCACCCATCTAGTTTGTGGTCTTCCTCGTGAATTGTAGACCCCCTTCTGGAGACTAACGGAAATTGAACCAGTCCGTTCTACGGCACCAAATCGCCTAGCAACAATTGCACACGCGTTTTTCCGTACTTGACTAACCGCATCTCCAATAAAAGATGCGATTTCATCAAGCCATTCAGATCGTGCACACAAAGTCACCCGAACGGACCAATCGAGACAAGGACTATTACAACAGCAACAAACATCCCGTACAGGTATTGAAATATCCTCACTAACAACACATAACATAATATCCGTATTAGTCGTAATATTCAACATTCAATTTGCCGTAGAACGGACTGGTTCAATTCCCGTTAGTCTCAAGAATTTTTAAAATTGTCCTCTGGCTTCCTACTTAAATTTACTTGACCCCCTTCTGCTGCTGTACGCAGCGAGCGCTGGTTGCGTTGTTTCCATTCTCATGATGTGGCCAAACCACAAGATTTGATGTATCTTTATTTAGTCTTGACATGAGCTGCTCTGTATTTCTTTCCTGATGATATCTTCATTTTTCCGCCGGCCTCGTCTCGTGATATTTATAGCTTTCCTCAAACATCTCACTTCAACACACTGTGATATTTTTTTTTCGCTAGTGTCTTTGTCATGACACATGAATGACATCTATATGATAATGTAGATGTATTTAATGAAAAACAACAAGACATGAGATACGGTCAACTCACATGTTGGTATCTAAACAACAAGACATGAGATACGGTCAACTCACATGTTGGTATCTAAACAACAAGACATGAGATACGGTCAACTCACATGTTGGTATCTAAACAACAAGACATGAGATACGGTCAACTCACATGTTGGTATCTAAACAACAAGAAATGAGATACGGTCAACTCACATGTTGGTATCTAAACAACAAGAAATGAGATACGGTCAACTCACATGTTGGTATCTAAACAACAAGACATGAGATACGGTCAACTCACATGTTGGTATCTAAACAACAAGACATGAGATACGGTCAACTCACATGTTGGTATCTAAACAACAAGACAATAGAGCGACACAAGATACGGCTAACTCACATATATTTGTTAGTATCTAAACAACAAGACAATAGCGACACAAGATACGGCTAACTCACATATATTTGTTAGTATCTAAACAACAAGACAACAAAAAATGAGAGATGGCTAACTAACATATATCTGTTAGTATCAAACATAAAGACAACAAGACATGAGATACGGCGAATTCACACATATATGTTAGTTTCTAAACAACAGGACAACAAGAAATGAGATATGGCTAACTCACATATATATATATGTTGGTATCTAAACAACAAGACAATAGCGACACAAGATATGGCTAACTCACATATCTCTGTTTGTATCTAAACAACAAGACAACAGAGACATGAGATACGGCTGACTCACATATATCTGTTGGTGTCTAAATCGTTTGTCCAAGTTGTCAAGGAAGACCTCTTCGGTGACTGGATCAAGCAGCACTGCATCGCTGATGCCAACGTTGTTCTCGAAAATCTGCAAAGTTCCATGATGGAGAGCCATTCTGTGGAAAAACAAAGAACACTGTATATATTTAGCTCCCTGTGCCCAATCCTGCAGATATATGTGGGGCGTCAACATTCAAGCCCACCACACTTTAGGAATATATGTTATTGTTTCAATCATCAAGTATTACGAGCGAAGATGACATTGTTCCTTATTAGCAATGGTTGTTTCAAACATGGTTCTCTTACACCCACACGACTCCCAGCTCTCAGTGCAAGCCATCATTGAGCAGTGGGCTTGCACTGAGGGAGGTGTAGCATTTAACCACCAACACCAACCTAGAAATAAAATTTAACGTGTCATTTTTTTGGACATAACCATAAGCAGGTAAACCCCCCCCCCCCCCACGGCTTTTGATAGCATATCCTACTCTGGACGTAGCTATAAGCACACACATCATTATTGGCTGCGTTGATTTCGTAAACAATATAAATACGTTCAGTAGTTTACCGTTGCTTTTTGAACAGTTCGGATGCACAAATGTCTGTTGTTATATTGAAACCCGGTACCTTGGCTGTCATAGACTTGCTCCGTACCTCGCTGTCAAACAGCTGCCGTAAATAAATCATGAGTTATGACTTACGGCTCCAGGTTATCATCAGCTGACTCTGGTCAAGTCCATATGTGCTTCGACCCTCCGGCTCCATAAACCCGTCAGTGTTGCGCCGACAGTTCAAGTTCGATGCTGATTTCTCAATTCGTGTATCTATTATGTTTCTCTTTATGTGGTTATTCCCATCTTTACACCAATTTCGCGCAGTATTGAGATTGATAATGATGCACACTTTTGAAAAAAATTCTGACCCGACGAGGTCCCTCAACTACGTAAGATCGACCCTTTGATGACCTATTGACAATGTGGCCATGCTTGCCCGCCAGTGTATCGGCCCGTTCATTACCATCAACACCAAATATTAGGTGATTAGAATATTTATTTAGGTAGCTACCCACTTATCAAAGCCGTATCTTTAGCCGTGGTGGTATGCAATACTTTGAGGATCCCCCTACTAATATTGGCAACATGTGTGAATAAATATAACATAAACCACTCATTTATATGCAGGAATCTAATCATATAAAAAGCCTGCAAACTTTTACAGTATCAATGTTGATCACTTTTGATTACATAGCTAAAGAGGACTGCATCACTTCACTAGGGTCACAAAGCGAGTAACATATACAGCAGTGAAATCCAGTTAAAACAACTTCATCCGTACTGACGACATATTTAGAACTAACCAAAATTAGCTGTATACAATTGATTATATAAAGAATTCCACCGAAGACGGATGTGTCGGACCATTAGAGCAAATATATCGGCGACACAACGCATTTCAATTCTCTGGACTACTTCCTGCTGGAAATATAGTCGGACCAGTGTCCCGCATTAATAGAGATTCAGAGGGAGTTTGAGAATGAACGCTGAAGAAGAAGAAGAATATATAGAATAAACTATTTGGAGATTGTGAACAGTGTCGCTGATTACAAATGTTTGTTATAAACGAATGCGCTATAAAGGGATTTCTCTGCATTCCCCTACAGCACAGGTAAAATACGATGCTAATCCACTGCCTCACACACGGCACAGCTACTGAATATCTGCTTATCTAAGAGTCTTCCAAACTGGACAACGTTATAGGAATCCCCGTCCGGTATCAGTATTGTATCTAAGTACGACTGGACTCAAGCGAGGCTCTCTTCTGTATAGAAGACCTAAGTACATAAAATAAACAGCCTTGATTCGGTACATTTTTATTGTCTTGCTATTCGTTGGTCACTATTTATATACTTGGAGTCGCCAAAAAATAGTCACGGCCGACCAATGAAACGCACAGTAATAACCAAATCGGTCTACAAGGTGTATATCTATGCACAGTGCTGTATACCAGCCGCGGTTCAAGTAAATACTTATGTTCAGAATGGTAAGTAAGATCTGCAATTTTTGAGTATATCCGTGTTTCGTTGGTCGGCCTTTGCTTTTATGGCTCCAATCATATACATTGTGACCAACGAATAGGATGATAATAATTAAAAACGTAACAAATAAAGACGTGTTTACTATCTGTACAGAGGACTTTACTGCCGACGATCTGGACTGAATCGTATACGTTACATAACATCTCCGACTTCAATCTTGAATTATCCCCCTTCTTCATCTCCGAAAAACGACTAAACATAATTATTCATAGACGAGATTGGAAAAATGTTTGTAAAAAGAAATGTAAAGACATTAGCTGATGCGCATATCTGAACCATCTCTAATAATGTAATTATTACAAGCATAGACACAAATAACAGTTTTTAATTAAAGAACCACAACATAATCTTATGGAAATGCGTATGTAAGGAATTAAGTAGGATAGGCATCAAGACACACAGATACATAAAGACACGCAGATAGACATCATATCACAACATACACATAGGCGCATAACAGACGGACGCAAGGTAGGAAGGACGGGAGACAGAAAGACAAGAAGACAGGCAGATATATAGATACAGACAGGTAGAAAGATAGAGATACACATACAAAAATCAGCATAACAGAAGGTGAAACAACAAACGTCACAAATTCAATTAACTAGAAACAGCACACGTGAAGCCATTCAAGTAACAATAATTAAATTATCCAAATATAAACTCTAGACTTTGTCGGAACAAATAAACATCAACCGAATTTAATTTTTAAATATGCATACTCTGACACACAGACGCACGCACGCATATAATTAATGGCCAAAAGCGCATGACACTCAAAACTGAACAACGAGAAAAAAGGTAAAGTGAACCCATATTTATAAATACCGTAAGGTTGTAAGATGCTAGCGATCTCACATTTCAGTGGTTCTGCTATGTTGTTCCTCCGTAGGAGTTGACGATGACCGTTGAGCTCAACGGGGATGATGATGATGATGTCTGCAACGTGCCCGACTGTGACTAATGAGTCGTATGAGCGCTTGGAATTGTCTACCACACTGAGCATGTGTGGAAGGAGTCTGTGGGACATTGAGCACTTGCCTTTCTTCTAGCGCAATTTTTTGTTTGTTGCGCAGCTTGATGACTGAGGTTCTCTGCAGCTGCTGCACCATTCTTGATTCTGCGACGCCAATCGGATGTTTTGTGCATGATTCTCCCATGAATTTTTGTCTATTTAAAGTGGGTCAGTCATGTCTTAAGAGTGTCTTTAAAACGTCTCTTCTGTTCTGCGGCCTAGAGGAACCCAGTCTGGAGTTCTCCATGTAACAACTTTTTTGGTAGAGGATGGTCTTTCATGCGGATCATGTGTCCTGCCCAGCGTATCTGCACCTTCATCAATATTGTATGTATGCTTACAGAGAAAGAGCACGTTTGCCATCTTCTCGCTCTCTGACGTCCGCGGTTAATGTTTCTTTAACGGCGGACGTCAGAGAGCAACAAGATGTCAAACGTGATCATTCCAACTGCGGACGTCAGAGAGCAACAAGATGTCAAACATTACGAAGATAATTGAAGATATATGTAAATAAGCACTACATATGCCCAGCAGAAGATGATCTCCATTCCTATTAGAACAGGAACAATTGGAAAAACAGTCTCAAAAGAGAGTTACGATCGTAAAAAGTAGGAAAACCAATGGCCTACGATTTCCAGGAAAGCATCCTGGAAATATAACAAAGATAAGATGTGAACATTTTTAAGTTTGTTTTTTTTTGGCAGTGTTTCTCAACGTCGGGCGCACGCCCCACAGGGAAGCAATTTGATTGTTCAGGGGACAATTCGAAAAACATTTGTAGGAAATAATTATATTTTTTAATATACAAAATATGTATGTTACATAGTATTGTGGGGGGGGGGGGGGTTTAAAAAACAACAGAATTTGAGAGTCTTATGTGGGACATGGTTTTAAAAAAAAAACGATTGGGAAACACTGTGTTAAGGGGGTCCTAGGGTTAAATTCCTGACGTGTACAAGACGTCTGAAATATGTGACAGCTGAAGATTTTACTGGTTGGGTTAGAAAACGGGGTTGTTATAGCAACGTAACGATTCATTTTAAAAAAGACGGCTGAGATTTACAAGGATGGGTGTAAGAGTAATTAGTACTTGACCCTTCACCTCCTCCAGAATGTAGTATGGGTTCTTGGAGCGAGATTTAATTAGAAGCAAGCCCGTATCGGTACTGTCGGCGGTAAAAGAGACATTATACATAACGTAAACATCACTTCATTCGTGACGATATTCATTATTGTTGAGATTTTCTTCAAAGAAAAAAGTCATGTTTTTTTCCAAGAAAAATAGGAAACTACTCGAGTACGGGAGAGTAGTATTTTTCTAGGTGAATCCCTCCCTTTTTTTGTGTGCTGTGGGCGTATCTACGGTCCTTGTATGAAGTGCATGTATCACCTTTTTAATATTTCCTGCTATTAGCTGCCACCTCCACTTCAAATTCATCGTTCTGTCAGACATCGGGTAACAATGGAGACCTGCTAGTAGAATCAACGAATCATCTTATAGCAGTGTTTCCCAACAGTGTCCACGCCCAACAGGGGAAATTTGATTGTTCGGGGGGGGGGGGCAACTCACGGGGATTAATACAATGTTTGAATATTTAAAAATATGTATGTTACATAGGGGAGACATCAGAATTTTAGAAAGACTTGGGTGAGGCATGGCACAGACAAAAATGGGGTAGGGAAACACCGATCTAGAGGTAATGATGGTTATGAATTACCGCCATCGTACACGGTATTCCCATAAATGTTCAGCTGCCATTCAATGTTTATTCTACGTTCGATCTCAAACTCCTGCAGATTTGCAGGATGTAGCCCGGAGAACATAATGCGTTGTGTTATTGCTTACGGCGTAGCTGCGATATATGCGGCCAAGCGGATATATGTATATGAGAAAACAGTGTTAGCTTCAATCGTATGACGACACATCTCTACAACTGGATTGTACTATGAAGAAGTTTCCTTATTCCAACGGGGATGTATAACTCCATAAAAACTGTAATCCAAGAGGCCAAATTTGAAATAGGGTAAAATTAATCATTGGTAACACATAACAGTACATACAAATGGACGTTTCGACCAAAAGGCCTATCAAGATCACATTCAAAACATAATATGACGAGTAAAAACTATCCATGTTAACCACACAATGACACAACTCATATGAAAGCAAGACCGTACATAAGGGAGGGAAGGGGTGCTCATATCTAGAAAATTAGCCAAAAGGACGGTTAACACACCCCCCCCCCTCCCCATCCTTTTTAGATTATTCACAGCAAGGTCATCCAATATTTCAACAAATAAAGGAAATTACATGTGAATACGCAAGGATTACTTTTGTTTTAGGGAAACCCCTCCTTAAAGGAGACATCTACGGCCCTGAATGGGTGACAACAGCAGATGATCACTTTTATTTCCTATCATAACCAAAAGTGCGTTATATGACATGCCGCAACAATTCCAAGCCTACACAAATACGTAACTGGTAATGCGTCACAAAAACAGTTGGTTTATCAACAAAACATGGCTAGGATTCCCCTTGGAGTAAATATCCCGTCATTATTCCAGAATACTATTGTGTGCTTATCTCGCAGCGTCACTCATCTTGGCTGATGATTGGTCGTTTTCAGTATACTTTAAGACATCAGCCTAGGTAACAATGCAAAAAGTTCGATACGTCACGCTGCGGAAAATCAGCACGCGGGTCTATTCTGTAGACGGACTTAGTGTTCACGGGCTGTATACATTTATAACATCTGCCTATACACTATTATAACATGCCGTAGTTACAGAACTACCAACTGTGCCAAACTACAAGAAGAAACCCCTGGTCATCTGAAACTGCTCTGGTAGACAAACTGGCACTTTGTCAAGGCTGGTGACCTCGGCCCAGTTCATTGACGAAGTCCATAAAAGCATCTCTTTGACAGGAGGAGATATCCTTAAACAATATGCGAAGTGCGCACATAATTTCTGATTAGACCAGGAGCTTGACCGCATCTATATGATATCAGAGGTTACTTCCACTTTTTTTCTCTGGAATCTCCTTACGAACTCCAAATTTCAGTGCGCGAGACTAGTAGTTAATCTCAAAGCTAAGGCAAGGACCTCTTGACGTAAAGAACGCACTCGAACATCAACAGTAACAGTCACACACCAAGTATCAGTGTTGCCATATAGTAAACTTGATGTTAGTTTAATATCAGGTTAAATATGGCTAAAAATGGACAAATCCCAACTTTTAATACATTTTCAAATCGGCCAAATATAACACAAATTCATAAACATATTTCGTTTTCGGGGACATTTAAAAAAAGGCAAAATGTGTGAAATTTGATTATCGACTGGCCAAATGTTGGCAACCCTGACAAGTACTGCAAGTCTAAGATACAGAAATAGTTTACCGACGTACATTTTTAGATCTGCCAAAAACTCTGGATTACTAAATCTAAATCCTGAACAAGGTTATTTTTAACTCGAGTTATCATTACTCGCGCATACATTCTGCCAGTAAACCAAGAAATGGCGATAAACACCGGCAATGCCTCAATGAAAGGGTTCTTTCTAAACACGCTGCCATATATACAACAGTCTCTTGTTGGCCTCTTGTAAACTGATAAAAGCCGTGTATTATATATATAATTGCGGTTTAACATTTATAGGATACGGGTCATTCTTGTATCACGCTACTCGGCGAAACATTTCCAGGGAAAGTTTGCTACATGGGGTAATGTAGTTTGGCTAATCACTGGAATAATAACACACAAAAATCGACGTTTCGGTCCTGTACGAGAGACTTTACAAAATATAAATGTAATAAAAGAAATCCGTTATTTACACTGCAAACAATAAAGAATAAAATAAGTGAGAATTTGAATTTAATTTTTCTTTCTAATTCCCAGTGATGAAGTTAGAACCCCCAAAGGAACACGAGCATGACCGTCGCCAATAAAAACCTTCCAACCGAATTAATTAGGACCCCATTCGTTACGTTTGTGATTATTGCTTGGAGTTTCTGTATGTCGCTATTTACATACTTCGAATTCTATGTCAATAATAGCCAAATCGACAATAAGTATATAAATAGTGACTAACTCTACAACAAGGGCCCCGGTCCGGTTACGTGACAATTCTAGATAACAGATATTACTGCAGATTGTCTTGACATGAGTGTGCCACTCTTGTTTCCTAAGCCAGGCTGTGGAGTCTTACATTCAGCTGCAAATAGTTGTTTTCTGGCATTCGTTATTGATTGAGAAATTGTTCACAGCGTTAGCAAGTCTAAGATAACTTGATTCATGGGCTATCTATCTCCCTAACGTTGTAGTTTAACCGGCCGTTCGTTGTGTGTTCAAGAGGTTGATGGTTCGAGTCACACTAGGAACGCCTTGTTGATAAAGACGCAATTTAATGAGATCTTTGGGTATTATAATTTATAGCTACGTAGTTAGGAGCGATGGGTGATACTTTCAGCAAGAGGCATACTGTTTCATTTGAGACTGGGTAGATATGGGTAACCCCAGTACAATGACGTCAATCCTCTATGTCCTTTGAGCCATTTTTTATCCACTGATTGTGGCTGTATGTTGTAATGCCATGAATTCTCCTTTGGGGAGAACTTTCTAGTTATTTTTTGGAGATTCTAGAATCATGTTGCAGATATAAGGGTTGATTCCCTCCCTTTAGTTCAGACATGGGTCATCATTATACCCCATCACAGCAGAAATCATGAGCTGGGGTTGTCATCTTTCCAACCTCCTTATTCTCCTCTCCCATATGTATAGCTAGTGACAGTATTCTTCATCTTTGCGCCCATTTCAACAGACCCGTATAACACATGGCGTTAAATTCTCAATAAATCCAATACACGGATTTCTAAGTGGGCGTATTATTGAATCAATCAATACACGGATTTTTTAGTGGGCGTAATTTGGAATAATCGTCATAATGTCAGTGTAGTTAATTTTTCGTTAACAAATTCCATTAAATTAAAGGGAACAAGCACTTACTGTGACGCTTTGGGCAACCCCGTCTTCATTCTATGCAGGATTCAGTATCTGTTTTTCGTTTGTGCCACTAGTTGCAATCAGGTAAAAGGTAATCCAACTGTGACGCGGATTCATATGACCCTTTTACCTTTAGCAACGTACAACTGGCTTATACAATACACTACTACCCACTAGTTGTTGAATTACTAGTGTTCTTCTTATTTTCAATATATCTCCTCTTCCTCTTCGTTTGTACTCAAACTCCAGCAGATTAGCAGTACATGATATACAGATAACAGAATGTGCAGTCATGGTTTACAGTTTGGCAGAGATGCTGCGCCTTTAGGGTCTGACATATCCGACTTCAACATAGGTTGTAGATCACTTTACCCACTATGGGATGGGACAGCCAACTCCACCCCCCCCCCCCCCCCCAATTTCCTTAATGCATTGCAGTGTCTTTTTATTCTTTGCTCCCCTTTAGGAAACTGGCAGCACGAGGGCAGTAACAGGCTTTGAATAAACTCAAAAAGCATTTTTTGGGCTTCGGGTGGGACCACGGGGAAAAAATGTCTAAAACGATGCCATGGTAGAAAATAGGTTGAGATCCATTGGGATAAATGATAGGTAAACATTGAACTAAAATGATATGCAGACTAGAAAGAGATTGCTCGTATACGTGCAGATATTATACAATTCCAACCGACAACTAAATTAGAAATAGCTGAGTGGCAACACCGCAAATATCTGCAGTAGATTTAACATAGTAGGTATGTTTATACTTCACTAGTAATCCGCGAAGCAGCTGTCTAGAACTGAGTTGTCCAACTGTGAAGTTTATTTTAATTATTCGTCTATGCGCTGCAGGAAAACGAAAAGGAAGCACAGTATGGCAACACTTATCTGTAATGTATGTCGTAAGACGTGACCAAGGAGGGATGTGTGCGAAGTCGGCTGTTACCACCCTTTATGTCACAGTGGCCAAAAAACGCCATGCTGAATTCGGATAAGCCAGGCCAAAAAGCGCATAATATCGCCTTTAAATGTTGCAGTCACCCATTGAGGCAAAGAACATGAAAAAGGTCAAATATTTGATCTGTCTGCGGAAATATTCAGTTCTTCTTCTTCTGCGTTAATTCTCAAACTCCTGCAGATTAGCAGGATGTAGTCCGGAGAACGGAATGCGTTGTGTCATGGTGTACAGCATTGCTGTGATATCTGCGCCTTTCGACCTGACGCATCCGACTTCAGCATGGCTTTCGGTCACTGACCCTATATGGGATGGGACAGCCAACTCCATCGCATAACCTCCTTAGTCGCCTCTTACGACATGCATGGAAAGTAAACAATGTTGTTATTCTTTGTTCCGCTTTCGGGTCCCGGCAACACACGGGCGGGAAATATTCAGTTGAAGCAGTATAATACTGTATATATTGACTTCCTTAAAAAAAGATCACAGGGTTTGGGAGCTCCATTTATTGTACTTAAGGTTTCTCGAATGTACTCGGTCCCTCTCAGCAAATCGGTACGCTGTCTACCGAGAGTATCACTAATAGCACGTAACTCTGTAACTACACGCGATAATCCTCTAAGGGACTCCGAAAACATCCATCGTGTAAACAAAAGATCACGAGCCGGATTCGACTCGTTATCTCTTGAGAACACGACGTACTGCTTAACTACTAAACCATGGATACTCCCAACAACTAAGTCACTTATGTCTCCTTCAAATATTCAATAAATATTATTTTTACTTACCGAGCAAATGAAATATGTGGATGTATCCAAAATGTTGAGAAACGGGTGAATTTATCCACAATCCAGCTCAATATGTGAATATATCCACACTTGTGAATGTCTATCCAAAACAGTATCCGATTAAAGAAAAAAGTGAACACAGCCGGCACCAAAAATTAACACATTAATAACACCTCCATAATAAGTACGCTACCGGAAACATGTCCTGGGCGCCGCCACTCAGTACGGGATCACCTACGCAGGACCAACAAGTGCGCTTCTCATTATGACAGTGTCATTTGCAAATATATCGACCACTGAATGACAAACTGTAACATTTTATGATACGTGAGTCAGTTCCCCGAGTCATCAAGGAGCAGCCGTAGCGTCATCGTAACAGAATATTCGTGTATGCCCCTCGTTTCCGACCGACACTTCATACACTACGCGTGCCAGGGGTTCTCAATATACAGTGTAGCGGCCAGATGTACAATTGTTAGAAAATATTTGAGAATCAGAAACCCATTATTGTCAAATAATAATAATAATAATAATAATACCAATAATAATAATAATAATAATTCCTTTATGTTCCTTCTCACACTCCTCCAGATGATCAGACTATGTCGGGGGTCGGAGCTATGTTGTACAACAGTCATAACACAAGGTCGATCAGTTTTACAATAAATGACTATATGGTACGGATATGGAACATTTACAGATAACAGTATACAAGACAGTTTCAACGTTTCAACATTAAGGTCTTTTTCAAGAAAATACACAAGAGAAATAGTTAACAAACAGTAAAAATAATGACACATCATCATTAATTAACATATTCTGAACAGGATGTAGCAGTTATCAAAGCCATTAGAAACTTCTGTTGATCATGAGCTAGTCTTCCTGCTTCTGTTACTGTTATGTTCCAATGGTCTTTGATATCTTGCATCGATCTTCTTCTTTTTGCCTCTTTTTCGTCTCCCTGGTACCATTCCCTCCATTATGGTCTTCTCTAGGCTGTAATGGCGTTTGATATGGCCAAAATATTGTAGTTTTCTGGAAAGAATCATGTTGTTTATCCATTTTCTTTTACATTCATTTCTCTCAAGATGACTACATTGGTGATCCTTTTAGTACACGGTATTCTGTGGATTTTTCTGTTACATTTTGTTTCAAACGTTACAGATACTATCACAAAGACATTCATGACTAAAGACACTATCGTAAAAGCATTACATGGCAAACATTTAACAGTAGAAACATCAAAGATAACAATTTAAAAAAGCAACAAAAACACACAAAAACAGGCGTCGAGTAGTTGCAGGTGATATAATACGACAATCGATAAGAAAGCCGGCTGATTGATCGTGCGGTTTACGTAAGTATTACTGTTATACATTTACAGTTTGTAGCAGTCTAACTTATTATTATTATTTTATTATTATTAGTATTATTATTTTATTATTATTAGTATTATTATGTTATTATTATTAGTATTATTATTATTAGTATTATTATTATTATTATTATTAGTATTATTATTATTATTAGTATTATTATTATTAGTATTATTATTATTATTAGTAGTATTATTATTTTACTATTATTAGTATTATTATTATTAGTATTATTATTTTATTATTATTAGTATTATTATTTTATTATTATTAGTATTATTATTATTAGTATTATTAGTATTAGTATTATTATTTTATTATTATTAGTATTATTATTATTAGTATTATTATTATTAGTATTATTATTATTATTAGTATTATTAGTATTATTATTTTATTATTATTAGTATTATTAGTATTATTATTTTATTATTATTAGTATTATTAGTATTATTATTTTATTATTATTATTATTATTATTAGTATTATTATTATTATTATTATTATTATTATTATTATTATATCCGAATTTGTATAAAAAGATACGATAGGGAAAAAGTGGTGCAATATTTGAACTCAGATTCAAATACATATAGAAACAGGTATACACACTAAGGCACCGAAAATCTTTACTGTTGTTATTGACCTTGTTATTTTAGTACATATATATGTCCGAATTAATTTAGTACTTACGCAACACTTAAAGTTGATCGGGTTTACATTGAGTGCACAGGGTATATGAGTATATAGTCTATATAGTTCACTATATACTCATGTCTGTATATATATATATATGAATGAATGAGAGCACTAGTTCGACTTATTGCAATCCGCATGTCAAATATGCCCAGAAATAGGTGTAACACTTAGGAACACTAAAATGTATGTACGGCAATGTAATTAATGATAACCCTTCAAAAAAGATGAATAGCTTATTTTAGGTTCTAAAGGAAGTCAATGGAACTCATGTGTAACGAAAGTGGACCACGGGACTTTTATTAAAAATTCTGAGAATCAATCATTTATACCAGTGGTTCTCAACGTGGAAGAAACACAGGTTGCGAGTGGTCGGGGATAAAAATGAAATGAGACATGTCTGGTAAGAAAATTTGAACGATAAATAACCAAATATGTGCCGATACACGTTGTTGGTCTGTGAAGAAAGTCAGCCATCTACTTTAGTACCGAAGGAAGAGGGAGCACGACGATAGAAAAATCGTATGATCAGAGGTGTCAGAGGTAAAAAGATGTTGAGAACTACTGAAGTAGACAATGTTAACCGATGCTGTTCTATTTAATGTCATGACATTACATGTTATAAACTAACTTTAGAGTCACGCGTTTCTGTGAGACGACTGTTCATATTTGTTTTAGCTATTGAGTAAATACTGGTCAGCAATGAGAAGTTCCTTCAGTTCGTAGACTCCGATAAAGATTTACGTCCTCTGGTGGCCTAACAGCATTCATATATGTTTGGTCATGTGGAAGCAAATCCTTCTACTTTTGGATGCTGCGTGCTGATCACAAATGACGTAACTCATTGCATTGAATTTGACCACGAGTAATTCCTGGGGATTTAAACAAACTAGATCGCCAAAACTAAACTACTAACTATATTTAACCAAAACCATTGAGGGTATACGTTGACTCATTGGAAAACGGCCTTCTAAAATGGCGTATTTAATATACTTTTGATTTTCATTGGACATACTTTGTGTTGGCAGCCATCATGAAAGGTTGACAGGACAGCTGGTTCCGGTAGGCTGCTAGAGCAGGTAATATTTGGGCTGGAAAGCGGCTTTCACACTACAACATTAAGTGCCACACCCCTCCCTATCAAGTCATCAAGAGCAGTTTCCATACTCCACCCCAGCCAATGCACGCCTGGTTGCATGTGCACAAACATAATAATTACTATTTCTCTTCATGTCTTGATACCCAACCCACATATTTCTGCGGCATAGTCGACTGAAATCTTATTGTATAACAATATTATTTAAAAATAAAAAAATCATTGGATATTTAGTTCCCTTTGCATCTACATTTCTCTGCGAGAGTTCATTATCAACATTTATTTATGTGAAAACCAAAACAAAACAGCGAAATGTTGAGAATTACGTGAGGGTGGCATTAACGAAAACTCAACAGTGAATTTTGAAGCTTGTTAACGAGTTTATAATTTTAATCATCTCATTAAATGTCTTTTAATAGACATGCATTCTAATTATTTAAAATTATATTATACCGTATATCATATTTACCATTTGTTTTCTTATCCTCATGAATTACGATCTATGGAGTTTGTGTACGCTTCTGTGCGCTGATGCTTCTAAGCTTTATTTCACACCCAGAAGGCTCCTACTCTCTGCTTTGTGCAATTCTTTAAGAAGTCTCCTAATCAGAGAAGGTAACCCTTCCCTATCTTAAGAACATTTAACGCTCTATGTTACTCACCACCATACGCTTGGTCACACAAGTCAGAAACTTTATCATTCTCAAATTATGGTCATACATTTTTGTAAAGTTATCAAACAAATTTGTGATGCAATGAAACATAGCGCAGCTAGTTCCATCGCTTTTCACTGTAGTGCATAGATAAATATAAGAGCTTCTTATCTTTGTAGGCATATGTGTATGCGATGATCTACTTATGTGTATGCGATGATCTACTTATGTCTATGCGATGATCTACTTATGTGTATGCGATGATCTACTTATGTGTATGCGATGATCTACTTATGTCTATGCGATGATCTACTTATGTGTATGCGATGATCTACTTATGTCTATGCGATGATCTACTTATGTCTATGCGATGATCTACTTATGTCTATGCGATGATCTACTTATGTCTATGCGATGATCTACTTATGTCTATGCGATGATCTATTGCCATATACTAGATTGAACCATAGATGATACAAGTTCTTGTGTATCAGTCGTCACATTATCATCACAGGAAATCCCACTCTAGACACGCCATGGGTTATCCGAACTTAATTGAGTGTATCCACTATTTCACAACGACTGACAGTTTCAGTTGTCCGGTTGAAGAACATTCTTCTAAGTCCGCAGTAGTGTTCACTTTTAAGTCCGCAGTAGTGCTCACTTTTAAGTCCGCAGTAGTGCTCACTTCTGGCGACGCCCTTTTCCATTATTTTGGACATGGTCATTATTTTGCATCATCGACCTCATGAATTTAATTTGCCCGTGTTGTTTATTGTAAGGAGTTCAATGTCTTCACGACAATTGCTCTACCTACACAGTAGCAGGGCATGCCAGCTGGTCTGCTCTCTGGTTTCATTCAACACCCACATGACAGGGCACATAAATTAATCTTACGTATTCCAACTTTGACCACTGCCATTCCTCAATTGACTGAACTGAAGAACCCTATAAGGAACTAATGTGGTGTAAGAGTACCACATTGGATGCAAAAACACACAAAGTCCTCCAGCGATTTATATCTTCAATTATGCGGATGAGTGAGGAGAAATCTTGTATTGTCCAGTCCATGATATTGTCAGTCCATGCTTTTATTTGTCCTCACCTTCTTCCTCTTTCGACGGTTCGCTGTAGTATTGTTTTGACAAGGACTCACGTGTGTATACATGTTCAAACCATGCTAGTTTTCGTCGTTTCACTATTGAAAGCAATGTTTCCTGTGAACCTGCACATATCTCTATTTAATTTCTTATGTGCACATGATTTTTATGCACTCTATAGGAGCTTCGTAGAGTTCGTCTGTAGCATTTGTATCCGATGACCTATCATCATCTCTCCATGTCTGCAGTGAATATCCAACTCTCACAACAACACAATAGAAAGTACTGGTGAGTTATAAAGTTTCATTAACACTCTGACACTGATGTTGTTTTTCGAAATCACCGTTAGCCATGACATAGATCAGGGCTATTCAATTGGCGGCCCGCGGATCAAATCCGGTCCGCTGATGCATAGTAAGTGGCCCGCGGATCATTGCTAAAACAGTGAAATAAAGTTATAAAAAACTAAATGTATAAAATCATTCAATGTATTTTTTATAAATCTGGCCCGTGATGATCCCCATTTTCTACATTTTGGCCCCCGAGTAAATATAGTTGAATCGCCCTGACATAGACGCTAAAACCATCTCCAACCTTATTTCTAATTCTGATTTGCTTTTTCTATCGTTACATATGCTAGATTCGAGTTATTTGAAAGTATTCACCTCCTCAAGCTTACAATTTATACCGATTAACCATGATGTTTTTCTATACTTGTGTGTCTGCTGTTAACCAAGCCTTAGTCTTCGCTGTGGTGATTTCCATTCCATCATTGGTGATATTTTTCCAACGTTGCTGTTAGGAACTAGCCACCTAGCCATTGTTAGGAATCAGCAAATGAGACCACAGTACCATTACTATACAACCCCTACTCCAATACGTCCAGTTACAATATAAGATCGATACAACGAGGACAAAGTGTAGGGGCAACGCGGTGAGACAATGTCTGAGGACATACAGCATTTTAACCCGGTCAAGATATTGATTATATCCGCAATACGTGCCTCAAACAGACTGAGTTTCAAATTTGGCAGGAAACACCATGAAGCAGACGCCGAGGGCACTGCGAGGGAGGAGGCGAACATACCAGAGAGCCCTTCATAAACTAGAAACGTGCATTAAACTGATGACTCATACGTTCTTGTCCAGTACAGTGCACAATAGAGACAAATAGAACACAGAATGTATCATTCAGATTCACTTGTCTAAAATTGTGTGCAGCTCAATACATATATATATATATCGTAAAATATTTCTTTATGTAACCTACACATCGCGGCGACAGCTATAGCAGAGCGGTCTTCATTTCTACAGTAAAAAAGTCTCCCTGCACTCCTTAACAGGATAACGCAATGATGAAAGTATTTTTAAAAATAACATTGTCATGTGTACCCTATATAGATGGCCATATATGTTTAACTATATTGAATGTTTAGGAAGCAGTTTAGCAGGTTCGATCCCCGCCACAGGCAATTGGTTATCCGTGCCGTTTAGAAAGCAATGGCAAACTACTGAACGTATTTATATTGCCTAGAAAATCACCACAGCTAACAAATGCTGGGTTGACAGCTAAGTTCTGTAAAGGATATGCTACCAATTATTTAGTCTAGAAGATCGACTTTCGAGAAATAAGCTGTTAGATAAGTCCATGTGAGGGACATGTCCGTAGATGGGGGAGGGGGTTGAAACTTCCACCTCCCCCCTCCGGCGGTTCAAATCGGAACATGACTTTTATTATTAGGAACTTGGCCAGAAGTCCAATAATAACGATTTTCTCCCACAAATGTCATAAAATTCTCGTCAAAAGCAAAGATTATCTAACATGGTAATGCATATGCTAATGACCTGATAATCTATTTTTTTAGATAAACATCCCTACCCTCTTTGGGGAAAACGTATCTACGCCCCTGGATCCAGGCTATTAGCCACACTGCAACTGAGCCGATATATATATAGGGTGTTTATAAAGTCTCTGTACACTGTGAATTTGAAAATATATATACGTGCTAAACACAGCGTCATTGAAAGCTGTGTATTTATTTCTATGGTCCAGTGCACAGCCTGACTCTGCAGTTTAATATTAGCTGGAGAATTGTATTCTTTTAGCTCACCAAGAATAGTGCTAACCGCTGAAAAACGGGTATGTGTGGCAGAACACGTTTTCAATCTATCTATCCATCTATCAATATATCAATCAATCAATCAAATCAATCTAATATATGAATCTAATCTAATCTATTCTAATCTATCTATATATCGATCTATCTATCTGTCTATCTATGCGATGTAACCCTTGATGAGGAAATGAATGACAACGCACGGAATAGAAGGCTGTTGAAAAACATGATAACCAACGCCACACGGCGTGGACCTTAAGAAGACTCAGTACCAAATATTTTGATAATTATCTATTCAGGACATAGGAATCAATCCAACATATTTTGGCTAAAGTGATTTCTATGCAATATAAATACATGCAGTATATTGTCGGGATGTGACACGGATATGTACTATCTCCCCTCCCTAATTTTTTTATAACATACATAGATCACATCTGCAAAGTAGTAAAGACAACGGAAGAAAACAATCTGAAGGATAACTTAAAGGAACTACTATTTGCAGATGACCAATCACTAGTGGCATCATCAGGAGACGAACTACAAAGACAAATAGATAGATTACATCAAACATGCCATACCTTTAACATGAAGATAAATATAGAAAAGACCAAAGTAATGAAGATGGAAGAACAGAAAGAAACACCAGTATATATATATATATTGAAAACAACAGACTTAACCAAGTGACAGAATTCGCATACCTAGGAAGCAATATAACGGACGGCAATATCAGCAAAGAAATACACAATAGATGTAGTAAAGCATACCAAGTCCTAGGGCAAATGACACCAATCTTCAGAAACGAAAATTTAGATTTAAACACCAAAATAACATTATTCAAAACTATTGTTATGCCAACGCTGTGCTACCCATGCCAAATATGGACAACGACAGCACACGACAAACGTAAACTTGTGACAGCTGAAATGGTATGATTACGCAGAATCCTATGAATATCGATAAGAGATAGAGTGAGAAATAAGGATATCAGACAAAAAATCGGCACCACCCCAACCTTGGAATATATTAAGAGACAACAGATCAAATGGTTTGCACACATCATCAGTCTACCATCAGACAGCATATCACAGCAAGCTATGCTTCACAGATACAGTGAATGCAGACCTAGAGGCCGACCACAAAAACTATGGACCACCGAAATGAAAGAGGCGACAAATTCCACAATATACGCAGCACACAAGAGGGTCGTCTCCAGAAAACTCTTCTACCCATAACGCTGAAAGGCAACAAAGGGTTTAGAGAATAGATAGATAGTGTGTTGTCATTGCTTTCTGAGCATCCCGAAAACACAAATACCTGCGGACGGGGATTGAACCACGGTATATTTGTTGTTCAAGTCGCGTATACACCTCTCCGTCACAAAGCCTGGCACAAACACAGTACAACGTATCTTCTTCTTCTTCCCGTTCGCAGTTTGACATGTCTACACAGCAAGTCCTGTTTTCTTAATAAATCCTGCTGTATTTGAAAGCTCCTCAATGCTCCCAGACATCTTTCTGTGGATATCCATCTCTGTGGGCCAGTGTTCTTCCCTTAACTTGTTTAGTGTATTGCAGTCTTGGAGTATGTTCAGAATAGTACAACGTATAATAATAATAACAACAACAGCTGCAGCAGCAACAATAATAGCAACAACAGCAGCGTCAACAACAGCGGCTGCAGCAGCAACAACAGCAACAACAGAGGCGGCGGCAGCAGCAACAACAGCAACAACAATAACAATACTCATAACCCGTCGAGTCGTAGGGGGTGTCACACTGGATATATAAGCACACAATGCTCTCCAAACAATTATATCCTCAGAAATTCGGTGAAGTGTCGAAAAATGACGCCCAGACCAATCCTTGATGTCCTTGAATCCAGGATTTTCTGTCTTCCTCTCCACCTTCTACCTTCGATTGTTCATTGCAAAACAATTTTATAAACAGAGGCGTATCTGATTACGTGTCCCCACCAAACAAGTTTACGCCGTTTCGCAAAAGTGGTTCATGGTAACCTCTTGATAAGTGCAACGTGTAGAAATAGCAGAAACACTGTCTGCAAATTATCCTACT
Organism: Meghimatium bilineatum; assembly: GCA_034231615.1. Lineage (NCBI taxonomy): Eukaryota > Metazoa > Mollusca > Gastropoda > Stylommatophora > Philomycidae > Meghimatium > Meghimatium bilineatum. Next base: position 26,578,918 of record CM067314.1, on the reverse strand, counting down.
CATCCCCCGCCCCCGTTTTTTCGGCAAGTATCACGTATATGCAATGTAGGGGTAGTGGCCGCATAAACACACACTCCCTTCCCCCCCCCCCCCCAAATGGCATTTCTACAATTGTACTACTAGGAAATAAGGGGTAGACCAAAAGAAACTCTCAGAAGAACAATTCTCTTGATTCTTGATTAGAAACTGGCCTCACAGCACGTGGGGCATTCCTATAAGTGCTCCGCCATCTGCTTCAGCAGCCATTCGACTCGATGGTATTTCGAGTCTGATGCTGCCGAAACAGACGTCGACATCAGGGCACAACTCTGGCCCTTGCGACAGGTTTCTTTGTTCTTCCGCCCACCCACACCGTGCCTGTAACTAGTTCAAGCACAACGTTGGCCTGTCGGAACAACATGGTAACTGTTATTGAAGGTTACGACTAAGGGATTGTATAGATGACGTGCCTTGAAGCTTCTATAAGAAGATAACCTCAATATAAAGGCATGTCATTTACTAAGTTTTTCTGTTGCCTGGTTGGTTTGTCTAGTGAGCCATTAGTGAGACGAACAGAATACACCACCAATCTCTTGAATGGATACCTACAGGCAAAAGAGCAAGGGGTAGACCAAAAGAAACACTCAGAAGACCAATACTTAGAGAAAGTAAAACAACCAATATTCATACTATTCAAGAACTGCACAGCATAGCTTTGAAGAGACATAATTTGAGAAATCTGACCTCTTCCCTATGCGCTAACTTCAGCGCAAAAGGAAAATGAATGAACTACTAGGAAATATGAAGGCTTTCCCAGATCAGGTCTTCTGAAACCTAGTTAACAGTTGCACAGCTGCAGTGGATAATCGCATTGTGGAATACCTGGAAACGAGAAAGCAGACCGTCTGGCTAAGAAGGAATCTGCTGGTGATTTACAAGATGTGCCAATAACGTAGCATCAAAAGAAACAGATGATCAGGGCAATTAGAAAGCCAAATTCAAGACAAGATGGCTGCCAAATTATGAACAGGCTCGATCAAGTTGTCATCATTATGTGGCTCACAACAGGACACAACTGACTCCGCAGCAACATGTATACAAAGTTCAAGATTGGCAACACGGCCATGTTGGACAGGAATCACACCCAGCAGAGAATATTATTCAGGAATGCCCGGAATATGAAATGCTGAGGCAAATCCACTGGCCCAGAAACACATGAGTGAAGAAAATCAATAGATCTATAGTTGCAAAACACAGTCAAATTTATAGAAGAAAGCAAACTTCAGATATAAGCATGTTCCAGGCGAACGAATGAAGAAATTAGCAGCTATTTAAAAAAAAATCAAAAATGGTATCTAGCGTGCAAGGAACAAATATAATCGTCTAATCAATGTCTCCATAAATTAGCAATATAAAGCTCACAAAGGTCTCAAGACATGTAATTTAAACCTTTTGCAGCATTAGTACAAGCGACCGTAAGCTCTCCAACAAGTAACAAGACTTTGAAGCTTCTTATCAATAGATTAGCATTGCACGGCGACCAGGAACCTACCCATCCTGACATTCCTACCGGTCTTTCAACAGATTACCTTTACAAAATCCCCCACATTATTTACTAGCAACATTTAAGAGAATGGTTATTACTCCGTCGTCGGACATCCGTCAGGAATCCTAAGTATCCGTCTTAACAAGGCACTGCGGTCGGAATAGGCGCCTTAGTTATACGCGCACAGACAACACGTTGGTTATTTGTGTGGAGTAGATTAGTTAGACTAGCATGTATCTTGAACATTTCTTCCTGCACTTTTTATATCGCCCTATCCATTTGCCTTCCTAATCTATCTTCTTCTTGTATATGCTTTGAATATTTTTATATCTGAAGCTGTGACCCTTCTATAAACTTTACTTTGTTTTGTAACTTATACAAAGATTAGTACAGTTTTTCCTCTGTATTTTGTATGCGCGGGGAGGGGTGGAATTCGGAATATTATTAAAGTATACGCTCTATTGTCAGAGGTGTCTGTTCACATACATGTACACATCAGCTGTTTAAAAATCACATGGTGTCGCGGTGAGTTTTGATCCACTTCATTCTTAGAGTGAACAGAGTATATGTGCAGTGGGTGGTTTCTCAGATCCATCTTTCATAACCATTAGACTTCAGCTTTCGGCTCGGTGCAATACCTATTAGAGGAGCCTTCTTCTCTAATATGTGACAGGGGAAGTTGATAATTTACTTGGGCCAACCACTGTGCATCTTTACTCAGACAAAGAGCTTCGAGTCAGCGAACTATTCCTCGTATAGGAAGACCATCCCATTACCACCCTCCGTGTCCCTGGCTTAATTTCTTCAATTTTTCATACATATATAGGCATAAACACTTTATCGCACTACCCTAATCCGTGTCACTACGAAAGGCTACTTCGTTATTTTCACTGGCTGGCAATGAAGAATCAATACTGACGTAGCCTCTCGTAGTGACACTAAATACATAGTATTTTGGTGGCGTCTTCAGCGATATGTAAAAAAAAGGGCCTCCGTTGTGCGGGTGTTTATATTGACCTGTTACATCTTAACTGTAGATGGGCTTGATATGAAATAAAGAGCTAATTACTGGTAATTCCTGGGTATATAAACAACACAAATCCGAAAACTTTGATTTACATTCAACTATTGTCTATTCCAAGTTGGAAGCTGGTTGATAGCATCCACACTTGCCGTTAAACGTATAGTGGGAGCTGTAAGTTTCTGTTCAAGACCAGCTGTGATGCCTGAGTCGTACTGAGTCTGTGTTTGTGGAGGGTGGTCGTGATGTTATCGATCCTTCTCTTTCTCGGTTTTCCCTTTGCTCTGTATCCAGCTGATCGTTTGCAATAAGCTCGCATTAATAATTGCCTTGGTTTCATTATCATACTGTGACCAAACCACTTTCTCTGCTGACGTTCTATTTATTCGATCCAATGCATATTCCTACTCTTTTTCTGATATCCTCGTGTCTTACTCTGTCTAGTTTGGTGACTATATCTGCTTGTCTTACATACTTCATCTCACATGTGATGATTTTCCTCTGCCGAGGTTGTTAAAGATCCTGTTTGACACTGTTAACAAAGTGTTGATATGAAAATTGTAGATATTATCTGCCTCTTTATGTCCATACTGATCTTTGGATGCAGGAGTAATGGTGAAAGTTGATATGTCATTGCGTTTTCTTTCTGACATTTTTATTCTATTTCTCTGTCTAGTTTCCCATCTTCTGAAAACAAAAACACTTCCTAAATATTTAATTTATTTTGTATGTTTCACTGCTGAATCGTCTATTTTGATATATATTGTTGTGGGTGACTTGCTGATTTTCTTAACTTCCCTCTTTTGTATCTTGATTTGCATGTTATACTTCTTACAACCTTCAACATCACACAGTAAAATGTGATCATGTTAACCCGATATCAGATACTCCTGAACTTCAACTTGCATGAACATTTAACGGGTTGTGATAGTAGACAACCATTTCCAGGTACCAATATTGATGATATTTACCCTCGTCTTGAGGGTAAAATCAAAAGGAAGCGAGCAAGAGGTAGGCAGAGATACAAGTGGGAGAGTAACATCACACGATGGACAGGTTACAGTCTAGCAGAATACACCACCAAGACAAGAGACAGGAGATGTTGGAGATACGTTGCAGCCAACCTTCGTTGCGGAGACGGCACTTGATGATGATGATAATAGGAGACAAGAGTGACCGTCAGAAGAAATGAAGTTTCGGTAGAACGAAACAGGCGGTAGTAAAGACCTCTGTACTGAACGTAAACAGGTCTTCATTCGTTACATTTTTATTATTGTAATGATTTTCGTTGATCACTATTTATATACTTTGAGTCCCATGCCAAAAAAGCCAAATCCGACAAAAGAAATGCATGGAAATAATCAAAAATACACAGTTCATGTTTACTTTCCTGTATTAAAACTTATATATACACACTACAGATGAACATTAACATTACCTAACTCAAGAACCAAAAAAAACCACAGTTAAGCATACATCTTCAAACAAGACTATATTTACTTGAAGATATTTATTTACATTTCAATGCTCTATTTACCCAATGTTGTTGTGGGTGCTTGTAACTCAATTCCTCCTATCTATGGACCATCACCCCACCATAGTAACAGTTATTCTGCATTCTTCCATTCTGCACTCCGGCCTATATTTATTATCCCCAGCGTGGGGTCTTTACAGTATGCATACCATACGGATGCATACCATATCCTGAACAGACACGGTCATATCACAGCCGAGGCCTCACATTTGGCTTTAGAACACAGGCTCGAGCTCCAATCACCCCTACGCTTAACTGCAAGAGTGGATCACAAACCAACTGGGGAAAGCAATAGACAATAGACGAATGCATACCATAAAATTCCACTTTCTAATAAACGCTGGGTCGTTCTTTTCACAAACCGATTTATTCATGTATCTTGGTTAATTCTTTTGTTCCAACTTTTAAGAATTGTTTCCCTGTGAGGCCAGAAGTTTTTCCATGCAACCATGAACCTTTCAAGCTAATACAGGATTTTCGTGATACTTTGTCTTTAAATTGTAAAACTCCTGTTGCCTCCAAATATTGGGTAAATAAATTATGTTTATGCATTGTATAATTGTATCTTTTTTTGCTAGTTAGTTCCACTTCAGTGAGTTTCTTAACAATCAAATATTCAGTATTAACACCACTTTTTTTAGTTTACTTATGCGTTGTTATCTTCTTATTCTGTGTTCGTTCTCAAACTACTGCAGATTAGCAGGATGTAGTCCGGAGAATGGAATGCGTTGTGTTATGATTTACAGCATCACTGCTATATCTGTGCCTTTCGGCCTGACACATCCGACTTCAGCATGGCTTTTGGTTACTAAGACTCTTTATTGGATGGGATAGCCAACTCCACTCCATAACTTCCTTAGTCGCCTTTTACGAAATGCATGAAAGGCAAAAAGTGATGTTAATATAAGGGCGACTTATGCATTCAGTTTGACACACTAAACTCTTTCCCCGCAAACAACCACTTTTAGAGAAATGGCTTCACACGCCGATAGAAACATTAATATACATTTTGTTATTTATTGTTTTTACTTATTATGCATACGTCAACCGCGACCGCCGAAAATATACAAAATACCTGTTTTCTGAATTAATTTGGACCCCCGTTTGTTACGGTTTTCATTATTGTTAGACTCACAATTTGCCACTATTTATATACGTTGCTATTTTTTTGCATGCAATATCAATTATATAAATAATGACCGACCGGACGCCCAACACGAGGCCCCCATATGGTCACGTGACAATTTTAGATACCAGGTATGTAGGAAGTACTCTGTGGATGGTCACGCCTGAACTTAGCACACTTAAATATTCAGTAAACATGTTTTTATCACGGAAAACCTTACATGGTGTAATAGCGGGTTGAATAAAAAGCAGTGGGAGTATGGGAGGAAGCAAAATTATGTTTACAAAAATGTTGACGTAAGTTAGGCATACTTGTAGGCCCTCATTCATTTCAGAACACCTTTCATGCATGTCGACTCTAAACAGAAAACAAAAATAGCATCAGGCCAACTGACGCATCACTTCTCTCAAACTTGAGAGGCTATACACGGATGACTGAAAGTGAACCGTAGAATTCGTGGAAGTTACGGAAACGGTGATCTGAATACGGACAGAGGAAGGACGACAAGGGAAATGAAAGTGGGATGGTCTAGTTTATTGTTCTATGCGACTAGTCTTTACAGAACATTGTTCTCACTTTGTTTAGTTTGTCGGTTCTATGCTGGATGTTCCGATATCTCTAGTACAGTGGTTCTCTAACGTTTCGTATTGTTCTTATCATTGAAGCTAACATTCAAGTTGATGTGTTGCTTGCCTGGTTGGTTAGTTGATTGATTTAATTGGTTGCTTGGTTTTAGCTGACTGATAGGTATTTTTTTTTCCAATTGTTTGCGTGTTGCCTGGTTGGTTAGTTGATTGATTTGGGTGGTTTATTAGTTTATTAGTTGACTGATAGGTCACTTTTGGTCCAATTGTTTGCGTGCTGCCTGGTTGGTTAAGTTGATTGATTTGGTTGGTTGATTTATTAGTTGACTGATATGTCGCTTTTGGTCCAATTGTTTGCGTGTTGTCTGGTTGGTTAGTAGATTGATTTGGTTGATTGATTGGTTTATTAGTTGCCTGACAGGTCACTTTTAGTCCAATTGTTTGTGTTTTGCCTGGTTGCTTGCTTGAATGTTTGTTCGGTTTATCGGTTGACAGATATGCCACTAAACTCATAATTTCTGTATGGCTTTCATCATGGTTATCCCCTCCTTAGTCTCTTTTTACGACAAGCATTGCAAGTAGCAGTGCCGCCATTATGTAGTCCCTTTCGGACCTCAGCAACACCAATGCATAGAAAACAAGTAAATCACGTATACAAAATGCATAGAAAACAAGTATATCACGTATACAAAATTCAATAATAAAAGCGATAAACTTACATGATGACTCTCCCTTGTAACTGATATGTACCCGCTTAATCCGTACTGTGAAAGTTCAATATACAAGTGGGTTCCAGACCAGATAAATAATTCACAATTATAAACACAGCACTAGTAGAAAAAAAACACACAGGTTTGAATTGCATCCGTATAAGTGCGATCTGCATCAGCAATTGGTTGTATAGTTGTCATAACATCTGAAATAGATTCACAACAGTCGTTCATCAGTACTTAAATAGTTCAAAGAAAAGACAGTTGACTATCAATAAAATAATATATTGGACAAGAACTAAAAGATAAACAATGATACGATAACAGTTAGTGTTCTGTGTTTTGTTCCAGTGGCTTTTGATCTATCAATTTTGGAAAACAGTAACTTTGTTCCCCTCTTGCTTTCGTCGTCAAACTATAACCAATTAGCACACACATTTCCAACCTTTTTGTAGTCGCGATCCCATGTTGTCGGAGAAAACTGACCAGTGGCAACAGTGATTAGAAACAAAGTGTTTAATAAGAGTAAATCAAAACGAATCAAAAATATATCCTCTTGGCATTATATAATTTTAAATTACACCATATTTAAGGTGATTATTGAAATTGTAACTAGTTAGCAAGCTTCAAAACTCGCGGTTGAGTTTTCGTTAATGTATGCGATAATGGTTAACTGCAGTGTATCCACTGAGAAATCACTATGTACAAACATTCACATTTTTATGGGATATGCTAATTATTTCAAAATTGTATAATATTCATACTTTAAAAAATCGATAACAAATTTGCATTACTTTAAAATCAAGACCTGTTTTATTGTTTCCGCAACGACCCCCAATCAAAATTTATGTGAAAACATTTGAGGTAGCGACTTATGGGTTTAAATTAGTAGGATGTAGTCCGGAGAAATAGGGAAGACCTCGAACAGTAGTGGGCCCCAGAGTTCTGAAAGTACAACTTGGAGCACCATAGGACTAACAAAAAAAAAACGCTGTTTAGTGCCATGCCTCACGACAAAAAACACAAACCGGAACTGACATAAATAAAATAAAAAAAAGTTCCCCATCTCCGGCATGGAAGAACTATGAAAGTATAATATTTCCGACTTTGTGATTTTGTCATATTTTTGTATATCTTGATTTTGTCATCAATGATCTTAGAAGTATTTACAAATTATGTATTCTACTTTAAGATGACTGCTTTTTCGTATATTCAGTTCACATATTCTGTCCAAAACGTAGTCATCTTTATGGGCCTGAAATTCTTCATGATAATGGGAGAGTTTACCTGCCGTAGTCAATGCCGTGTTTAAATAGTATGAGATGCCTCAGATCCGCCTTTCTTTTAAACGACCTTGTTTACCATACCTTTCATTATTAATTTATCCATGATGTTATTTGTCGAGGCATTTTGCGGATAAAATGATTGATTTCCTTCCACCAGACTAGTGGTTTCATTACAACTGACATCGCGTAAAGTAGCCAACAAAACGCTCAACCCTCTTAGCCCATTCTGATAACATGTATGACAGTATGCATTATTATTACAGTAGAATTCCTCTATAACTCAACCTTTTATAACAAATTTCCCTATCAAACCTTTACAAAATAACCAATTTTATTCTTCTTTACGATTTGTACCTATATACAGTGTACTCTATTTATAGCGCATCCTTTTATTACAAATTTCCCTCTACTATAACAACATTTTTCAAAATCACAAGTTATATTTATTCTATAGTTTTGTAACGTACAAGAGGAATTTATGTTATTACATAAATATTTCTTCGGTCCAGACACAGTTATTATACTGGGATTTCATTGCATCGCGTATTTGTTATTACATACATATTTCTTCTGTCCGGACCAAGTTGTTATAATGGGATTTCACTGTATAGCGCATTTCTGTCATTAAATACATATTTCTTCGGTCCAGACCAAGTTGTTATAATGGGATTTCACTGAATATTGCATTTTTTTTTATTACATACATATTACTTTGGTCCGAAACAAGTTGTTTTTCATGGTATTCCAATGGGATTTCATGGTATTATTATTTACTCCCCTGTTTGCGCCTCGGCAACAAAAGGCCGAATACATGACACAACACAAATGGAAATGTATATATAACCGGGAGATATAACAGCGAAACTCGGGTGAACTTTAACCTCTCAGCAACGGATGGGAATATCAGACGCACTTGCGACATAAATCTGTGAAACAAAGAAATTGAAGATGAAAAGGAACAGAAAATGTCAGACTTAACAGAGATGCGAAGATTTGAGAGTGGTTTTTTCTTGTTAGTATATTACTACTGTGACTAGGCAAAAAATTGTCAGAAGAGAACTGGAACCAAGCTAAGACTTTTAGTTTTGGATGTGAAGCTGTGGAATTTATTGGATTTTGTCAGTCACGTGAAAGATAAAGTTTCAAACGAAGTTAGTTGTTTGTTTGTTCAGAACTCTAGGAATTACGAGCGATTAGCTCTTACTTCCTATGTGCAATGGAAAGGTTTATGAGCTTTCTTTCATACCAAGTAGGCTCACCTTTTGGTTTGGTGTAATGCCTACTGAAGGAGCATTCTACTTTGGGGGAGGGGGGTTACATGAGACGAGGCGAGCTGATACTTTTCTTGGGTCACCCATTGTATATATCCTCTGACGAGGCGTTTTGCAGCCAGCGAGTTGTTCCTCGTATAGGAAGACCATTCCATTACCATCCTTTGTTCCGCTAGATCCCAGACCTAATTTCTTCCGTATGAGCCGTGTTAAGTAGCGGTAACGGTCGAATTAGACTCATGGTTTATACACCTTCCTAGACGATGCCCTGCTTTGCCAAACACATCTTAGGTCTGGGGATTGACCTGCGCATTTCTCACGACCACGCCTCGTCCGCTTGAGATTTCCTTACAATCCATAGTCAGGCGCGGTCTGTATATTTTGACTCTTCGCCATTGCATATATTACAAAGAGGTAGGTAAAATACGAAGCCCGGACGAGGACCTTCTCAGTGGGCCCTTGGGTACTGAACCCACTTTTCTCTGTGTGAGAATTCTCTTTATCACACTGCATGTGTGATAAACGCCGCACCCCCTAAAAGCTGTCGAAACGCCAGTTGGCCACACAAATTATACCACACAATAATAGTGTAACATCTGTAAATATACCAGATAACATCGGAATTTAGAACAGCGCATCAGAGATATTTATCAACAACCTGGATCGGGCAATACTGTATTATTTCCATTAGCTAGTTACAGAAAGGTTTCGAGTGGTATGTGTGATAAAGGACGCATCTCTTTGCTGTCGTCACGTCATGTTCAAGATGAGTTTTTTTTTTTTAACATTTTGATTAAACTTCGACCAGAAAAAAAAACTAGCTCTTAACGAGGATCAAACTCTGGACCTGACGCGTGTGAGACCAAAGCTCTAACGCCTAGGTCACACCTAGATCTGGTTTCTTCTTCTTCAGCGTACATTCTCAAACATCTACTAGATTTCCAGCAGAATATAGTCCAGAGAATGTAATTGCGTTGTCGCCGTTTTATTTGTGCCAATGGTCCGATACATCCATCTTCGGCGTGTGGTTTCTTTTGACTAGCAGAATGGATGCATTGTAGAATATCAGTGCGATCTACTGTAATATTTGGCAAACACATATATGCATGCACAATGCACACCGATGTGAATATATTCAGAAATGGGGGTCGGTACAGTTTTTCTTGCGTCATGAATTGTAAAGTGTGTCAGAGCTTATTTTAAAAAAAACATACATCACGAGATGTGATACTTTACAAAAACAACTTCAATTAAAACAAACATTCCTTTAGAGAGATAAATATACATGAAGATTTAGTAGAACTTGTGTGTTAGTTCTCAAAATTCTTTTTTTCTTTAAACTTCATGGCAACTCTTGAAATGAGATTAATCTGAGACGTGATGGCTGCCATAGCGAGGTTGAATTCGATATGGGAAAGTAAGATCAGTATTACAGAAGAAAAAAATTTATTCAGATCGCTAGTAATAAGCGCATTTTTGTACGGATGTGAAAGATGAACACTCTGAAGACACAGAAAGAAGGATTCAGGTTTCTGAAAACAAACGCTTCAGATGTTTATTAAGAACTAGTTATATAGAGCTCATACACAGATGAATGTCCACGTGGGTTCGGAACCCAGATTCCGGAACACATACTTCAGGACTGCCCAACATACAAAGAGCAGAGATAGCAGACCTGGCCAGAAGATACAGACTTGAGTCAAAAGCTATGGGGCAGCCGCTCTGACCTGGAGAAGACAGTGGACTTCGTCTTGACGACAAGCCTGACGGTATACCATGACCACAGATGCTGAACGCAGAAGAAGAAGAAGTTATATAGAGCGCAAGAAAATATATTTGTCAGGCATCAAATAAGCAAACTTGTAAGTTATCATGAACCACTTATAGCAGTGGTGAAACGGTGTAAACTTGTTTAGTTTGGACATGTAACGAGACACGACTCGCTTCATAAAATTATTTTGCAAGCAACAGTCGAGGGTAGAAGAGGGATAGGAGATAAGAGAAAACCCTGGATTGATAACATCAATGAATGGTATAGGCGTGATTTTTCAACACTTCTCCGAATAGCTTAGGATAGAGTTGTTTGGAGTTTTGTGTGTGTGTGGAAATGTCTCCAGTCCTACTAGAAGAAATGATTCTTGATTTTTGATTAGGAACAAGCGTCACATCACTGCGGGCATTCCCATATATGCTCTGCTTGCCGTTACGTCGGCTATCTAAAAGTGTATACGCTCAGTGTCAGAGTCAGTTGCTGATTACGCGTTCTTCTGATCTTTCCGGAGAGGGGAAATCACCTCTAGTCACTTCCATATCTACCATTTTCTGAATATATACATTAAAAAAAGGGTTTAAAAGCCGTAGAAGATTGACTTCACTGTACTCGGTTTCCCATATGTACTCCGTCACTCTCAACGAAGCTGCAAGTGATAATCCACATCATTATCAAGTTGGACTTCCTCCTCGTCTTCTTGTAGGGTATCCATAACTGCTCTAATCAATTCAATCCTGTTTCTTTTTATCTCGGTGCCGTTCACCAAAGCTTTACCAGCCACCACATCGGCTCTTTCGAAGAAGAATCCTACTAGAAGAAGAATTTTTCTGGCATGATCTGGACATTCAAAAAGTTGATGATCGACAGTTTCGTAAGAATGAGTGCACACCCTGAATTGTGTTGTGGTTGTATTTTGTTCCGGTGATTATAAAACTGTTTTTTAAAAAAATGCTCGCATTCTATTCATCACCATCAAGTGTCCTCTCCAATTAAGGTTGGCTACAATACCTCCTAATTCCTGTCTCTTGATTTGGTGGTGCACTCTGCTAGACTGTAACATGCCCATCTAGTGATGTTTCTTTTTTAATATGTCCAAAATACTGTATTTGTTGTATCTGTATTTCCTTTAATAGTTATTTTTCTCATACGAGGAGTTGATAGAACCTCTTTTTTACGCTTTCTTCTCTTTCCATGAAGAACTGCTCTGCATGTTGTTCGTCCATCACATGATGATGATGACCATTTGTTACATCCACTTTTGAAAATTCAATTAGAGTTATGTCCATAATTATGGGTTCTTAGATGGCTAATGAGCCCTATTCGAACTGTAAATGTCATTGGACAGTTCGGATATGGAATGACCACTGTATACGGATCTTGATCTATCCGTGACTTTCTAGCTGCTCTCCGCTGTTGAGTTGCTGCATTTCTCTTTTTTTCACCAGATGATGTGCTCTTTTTTATTGTTGAACGCCATGTAGATCTATTTTGTGCAAGTTCTTCCCATATATCCCCATCTAAAGGGCATTATTTCTCTCTTCTAGTTGTTTGTTCATTGCCCTTATTTCTGAGCCATGCATTAATATAGAATATCTGTAGAACTTAACAGTTCTTATTTTGGCGCATGCTGCTTTTAATTCTTCGTTGTGACCTTTGTTTTAGTTTCGAGGTATTACCTAACTTTTGTTGTGTGATTTGGCAAGCTTACGGTTAAGTACTTAGAGTACGGTTAGGACTAGAAATAATATTTCTAATGTGTGCACTCAACTCGCTCCGTGTGTAGGGCGCAGAAATAATGATAGCTCAGTAAAATAATAGGAATTTTTTTTAAACAGGTAAATTAAAAAAGAAACATAATGTATAAGTTCATCTGTGTCTAGATTTGAACTCATCGATTGTCCGGATGTGACGTCACGGCAGCAATTAAATTCATTGGTTTTACACGGAAATCCGTGACGTCGGCTAGTTAAAAATGTAAGCAATGTGCTATTTATATAACAGTGAACAATTAAAAGCAACTTTTACCCTTATTTTTAGTTTGTTTAGATATCCATATTTTCCTCAATTTAGAATACTGGTATATACATCTTGTTAAACATTTCTAGGAAGTTCAGATGTCTTCACACCAGGGCACGAAATTTCAACAGGAGACTACAATCGTGATTACGTCAACGATTTTTGCTCTGTTAAGTTAGCGTGACCATATGACCTGGAACTAGCCCTGAGGGATGTTTACTTGCAACAGGACACGTGAGATTTCCGCTAAAGGGCATACATTCCAAAATATGTCGTTCCATGGTCCCCACTCAATAATGAAGATGAGAAACGTGTTCGAGATATTTGAGCATTATATGATAATTGACCCGAGTGGCAACCGTGCTTTGGACTTCTAGTTTGGGGGTGCAAAGAATATGATAACAGTCTTATTTGCATGCATGTCGTAGGAGGCGACTAAGGAAAGTTCGGGTATGAACTGACAACCTGTCACCTGTGGAAAAAATGGTTAACAAATCTGATAGAAGAATGATGAGATACGTGTTCCAGAAGTGTATACTGTTCTTCTTGGTTGGACGTGTTAATCCTGGGATACTCATGCACTGTATTGCCTCCCTTTCGACACCACACATGTATTAACCCTCCCCCCTTTTACACAACCATGCCTTTAAGACCACTGTATATGGGTCCGGGTGTCGCCTTAGTTACTTAACTGAGAAGAACAAGTGTTCTAATCAGGAAGACTATGTGCTGTCAAGTGCTACTCACAGCACAATTGATTATTTCAGGAGTATCATCAACATGATCAGCATTATCGTCTGGGGTTACCTGCAGATCAGGGTAACCCGCAGATCAGGGTTAGCTGCAGATCAGGGTTACCTGCAGATCCGGGTTACCAGTAGATCAGTGTTACCTGCAAATCAGGGTTACCTACAGACATGATAGATATTCACAGTGTCGTATACACGTGTTCTCTTAACAACAAACGAAGATGGTCTAAAGCAGATGTTACTATTAACAACAAAAATACAGTGAAGTCCAAAACCTGTTCTTAAATATGAAGAAAGCAAAAATTATGACAATGGATAACGTGAAAGTGCAACCAAAGATAATAATTGACAATTTCAAACTAGAGGACGTAACACATTTCGAGTATTTTGGCAGAAACATAAATAGCTCAGGAGATTGCGAGACATAAATAAATCAAGAGAATACAATGATGACGCAGAAACTTGTTTAATTAAAAATCTGTGGCAAGGTACCAGCAGCATAAAAACTATGTATGATCAGAACATGCGTATTTCCAGTGGTAATATACGGTTGTGATGCATGGACAGTAAATAAAACAGTAACATGGAGAATCGCTGCTTTCGAAATGAGATGCTACAGAATAATTTTACGTATAACATGTACAGCTATAATTATAAAAAGACAAATAAAGTAGTGTTAAGATCAAAAAACATCAAATGGGCTGGCTCCTTAACAACATCTTAACAAGAAATCTAGTTTTTCTTTGGTCCTATAATACGACATAACAGCATGGAAAGAATAATAGCTGAAGACAGAGTTGACGGCAACAGGGGAAGAGGGCACTCAAGACGACAATGGTGTCAGTGATATATCAGATTGTTTAAACATGTCTCTAGCAGAGACAGCTCAACTCGTCCAGAATCGCGGAGTGTTCAGAGAATCCACAAGGAAGACCACGTTCTGTAATGATTATGTCACATGATGATGATGAATAAGGAGTGACGTTTACCTAGTGAATGTCTTTTTACCGATATATTGTGCAATTCTCTCATTTTGAGATTAAATTTGATGAATTGCTGTGATAAATATGTAAGGAAGGTGTTTTACCTACGCTTAGGCTAAGCGCCTTGTACTAAAATTCGAAGTTCTAATTTACTAGGGCGGATGGGTGAACACCCTAAACCACCCCCTTCCCTTATCTATTGGCTTATCGATAATCTCCTAGTGGTATTCCTTGTGCACACAAACAAGTTCGCACTACACAGCGCATAATACACGCACAACGCGCATAACGCAAGCACGTCTGTGGTGGTCAAGGTACCGGGTTCAAATCACACCGAAGCAATTGTGCATCCCGATCGCTCAGAAAACAACAGCAAACTATTTAACGTATTGCCTAGAAATCTCTACAGCCAAATAAATGCTGGGTCTGACTGCTACGCCCTGAATAGAATACGCTACCAATTAGTTACCGGCACGTCACATGATGATGTTACTCAAAATTATAGGTCGTGGTAAAAATCAATTGAGCAGGCTACATTGTATTTTATTCTTCTTCATTTTATAAGACCCTTTTCTTCAGAGTATACCACATTGAACCACAGAGTAAAGTCCGATTTGGTTGTACAAGTGTGATTTTCACTGTCAATTGTGTGATTATATGTGACCGGCAGTGGAAAAATGGGATGGTAGAAAATCATGTGGGGTACGCAACTGGTTGAGAAAATGGACCGTAGTACAAAGTGACTCAGCTCAACTGTGCAATATTTCATTGCGCAACAAGCATGAGCGCAAGTGTGCAATATTTCATTGTTAACATAGGGTCACTTTTCTAATTGATGATCAACAACTTAAACAGGTGGAAGAATTCACTTATCTTGGAAGCATTATATTAGAAAAACACCAGAGAAATCAAACATTTATACAACATATCATACCAGATCTTGGGGCAGATGTCTCCTATTTTCAAAAACAAATATGTGAGCATGAACACCAAAACTGCACTATATAAAACGATCAACATACCATCACTATGCTATCAATGTCAAACGTGGACACTAACAACAGAATCCAATAGAAAATTTGTTACAACAGAAATGTCTTCTCTACGTCATTTCCTCGGAGTAACAATAAGAGACAGAAACAGGAACAAAAATAAGAAGACTAACAAACACAATGCCAATTCTGCATTACACCAGAAGACAATAAATTAAGTGGTTTACGCATGCTTCCAGACTACCATCAGACATTGCCACTCAAAAAGCATTATACAGACACGATGGATACAAAGCCTGGGCTTTGATTGCACGGTTTGAATGTCTTGACAAAATCGCAACCTATTTTCGAGATGCGGTTAGTCAAGTACGGAAGAACACGTGTGCAATAGTTGCTAGGCGATTTGGTGCCGTTGAACGGACTGGTTAAATTCCCGTTAGTCTCAAGAATTTTTAAATTGTCCTCTGGCATCCTACTTAAATTTACTTGTACTCCTGACGCTGCAAGGCATAAAGCACAACGAAAAGGAAGCATAAGGCAAATGTTTGTGCAATATCTCATTTAGCTATCATCATCATCAGGTGACATATTCTTTACAGAACGTAGTCTTTCCTATGGATCTCTTGAATTCTCCGCGGACTTGAGCAAGTTGCACTGCATCTGCCAGTGACATGCGCAGGAATTCCTGAAAATGTCTTTTGTCCAACGGCGTCTTGGGCGACTTTGCCCCTGTTGCCTTCTATCATTCCCTCGAGTAGCACTCTCTCCATGTCGTCTGTCTCAAAGTTGTAACCGGGGGAAAAAAACCTCGCTTTTTCTTTAATACGGTGTTCAGAAGCAAACCTTCCTAAACGTTAATTCTTCGTAACATCTCATGATATGTTTTTCTTTCTGTCCACGGTATTCTCAAAACTCTTCTATACTACTTTAATTCAATTGATGTTATTCTCTTAGCCATTGTTTTATTTAGTGTCCATGTTTCACATCCATATGTCGCCACAGGCTATTGTTAAGAGATTTAGCATTAAATGTCTTAAATTCCCCTTTTACCGTTGTTAAAGTGGACGTATCTATGACTCTCAACAGGTATCATACAATTAGATCTATATATATATATATATATATATAGACATTTGTAGATAACTGTCTTTTTGTTCTATGTCGTTTGCAACTCCAACATACAAATGAGCATGATATAGCACGAAGACCGGTGTTCTGTCGTGGTTTATAGCTTAGCTGTGATATTTCTTCTTTTGAATCCGACATTTTTAGCTTAGGCATGATTCTGGACCACTTTGACCCTCGATGAAATGAGACAGGATTCCCATCCCAAGACCTCCTTAGTCGCATCTTATATATTACTGGTCACAGTACTGTTATTATTTTCTCCCTTTTTGCCACACTGGCGCAAATACATATAAATGTACAGACAAATAGATCTATAAATACAGACAAACATACAGACAGATTTAGCCTGGCCTCTCTTTCAAAACAGACAGACAGGCAGATGACGTGCAGGGCACTCCCATTCTCAAACACAGGTAAACTCAATATTGACCAGGACAGCAATCCCAGGTTGTACTACAAACAGACCTACCGGTATTTGGATAGAAAAGATCAAGTGCCATTCCTACATCTACGGTCGGTTTTAATGGATTTAAAACGTTACCTATCTGTCACAATTATGGTACATTATTACGAGCCATAATGTTTCCGTCGCTTGAGTCAGTGGTTCTCAACAGGGAATTAGTTACGCCCTCGAAAACTATGGGTGGGGGTGGAGTTACCTAATTTTTTTTTAAAAGTCATTTGCCAGTTTGTTTATGCAATTCCCTCTTATTCATTAGAAAGTTGCTAACTGTTTTTAAGAACATAATTTTTAGGGAGAATTGGGAGCGGGGGTTCCAATCTGTTGGCTAAACGCCTAGTACTAAACATCATGTTTTGTTATTTCGTGGCTGGGGCTGAACATATAAAATGTTTTCTATACATCGTTCAACAATTTTAGCAATGCCCAGTGCTGGACGATGTCCGAAAAACGTTTCCTTCCGAAAGAGAAGAAATGTCCACGGTAAAGGCAACGTTCTATATGGAACAAATCAACAGTTCACAAACAAAATTGTATGCCATATAATCGCATTGGGTCAAATTCCATGAGCACACGGAACACTGAATTAGTAATAAACTAACCGACCATGGAACAATTAATCAGCAATAAACCAACCAAGCGAGGAACGCTGAATCAACAATCAATGAACCAATCACGGAACGTTGAATCAGCAACCAACTATGGAATTCTGAATCAGCAACCAACCATGGAATTCGGAATCAGCAACCAACCAACCTTGTGGAACGCTGAATCAGTAACCAACCAACCTTGTGGAACACTGAATCAGCAACCAACCAACCTTGTGGAACGCTGAATCAGTAACCAACCAACCTTGTGGAACGCTGAATCAGCAACCAACCAACCTTGTGGAACGCTGAATCAGTAACCAACCAACCTTGTGGAACGCTGAATCAGCAACCAACCAACCTTGTGGAACGCTGAATCAGCAACCAACCAACCTTGTGGAACACTGAATCAGCAGCCAACCATGTGGAACGCTGAATCAGCAACCAACCAACCTTGTGGAACACTGAATCAGCAACCAACCATGAAATTCTGAATCAGTAACTAACCAACCTTGTGGAACGCTGAATCAGCAACCAACCAACCTTGTGGAACACTGAATCAGCAACCAACCATGTGGAACACTGAATCAGCAACCAACCTTGTGGAACACTGAATCAGCAACCAACCTTGTGGAACACTGAATCAGCAACCAACCAACCTTGTGGAACACTGAATCAGCAACCAACCAACCTTGTGGAACACTGAATCAGCAACCAACCAACCGTGTGGAACACTGAATCAGCAACCAACCAACCTTGTAGAACGCTGAATCAGCAACCAACCATGAAATTCTGAATCAGCAACCAACCAACCTTGTGGAACACTGAATCAGCAACCAACCAACCTTGTGGAACACTGAATCAGCAACCAACCAACCTTGTGGAACACTGAATCAGCAATCAGCCATCCATTGATATATTACTTATCACTCTTCATGTTTATTCAGCGTTCAGTCTCAAACTTCCGCTGGAACTCTCTTGTAGCAGTACAATGGTCCTGTAAAAAATTTTGCAACAGGGTATAGTCCTCGCCGTTTTATTTGCGCCAATGATCAGACACATCAGTCTTCGGTGTGTTTTATCATTCAAACCGTTACATTCATATGCCGTTCTATAGTGACATGTGCCCCACTAATAACACAAATATTCTTCGTCGGTGCTATTCAAGTCACTGCGACACCAGGACCAGCGGGAATATATAGCACAAAGTGAGATCCACTAGGATAGTAAGTTCCAGGAAGTCGATACATTGAGATCCACTAGGATAGTAAGTTCCAGGAAGTCGATACATTGAGATCCACTAGGATAGAAAGCTCCCCTTGAAGTCGATTATCTACGCTTTTGCGTCCTTTACAATAGCATGTAATAATGTCTTACATTTGAACATTTTTAGAACCAGTATTCATAAGCCACGTTGATTCTAGTTATCTTTCAGTCTTTTACGACTCCATACATGTCAGAGCTTCCATGACAGATGTCTTGTCTAATCGCTAGTCTTATCATGAACAAGGCATACGCATGACAGTTTCAGGACATACATCAGTATGATTAGCTGTGGAGAGTTGAACATGGGATGCTTACAGGTTTTGAAAACTATATATTAGATCAGGGCTATTCCAACTATATTTACTCGGGGGCCAAAATGTAGAAAATGGGGATCATCACGGGCCAGAAGTCCGAATATAGTTATATACATTTAGTTTTTTTTATAACTATTTCACTGTTTCAGCAATGATCTGCGGGCTATTTACTAGGCCTCCGCGGGCCGCCAATTGAATAGCTCTGTATTAGATGATGTTAACCCTGACAGTTGAGAGTGGAGAAGTAAGAAAGTCGACTAGATGATTGTAAATCTACAATAAAGGGAAGAGAATCAGTGTCATGTGACGAGTAAATCTACAACTCACAATAAAGGGAGGAGAATAAGTGTCATGTGACGTATTTTTTTCCCAGGACGTTGTCTTCCCAATGAACTTTATGAACCACTCTCTGTCTTGAACGATGCGGCTTGTATTTTCCAACGATGTATTCATGTTATCTTTAATGTCATCAGTCCATCGTCTTCTTGGTCTGCCCTTTCTCCTCTTTCCAGGTTCTCTTCCCTCCATTATTTGTCTTTCTAAACATCTGTGTCTCTTTATATGACCAAACCGGTGCAGTTTTCTTTTTGTTATTGTGTTTAGTAACCAACATTCTGGAATCTTCAATGTGTTTATAATGTCTGAGTTTCTCTTTTTTTTTCCTTCCATGATATTCGTTCTGTAGCATTTGATCTCAAAGGCATTGATCTTCTTTGCCGTTATTTTATTTAGGGTCCATGTTTCGCGGCCGTACTTTTCAACCGGAAAAATAAAACTTCGTAACATTAGCAATTTCGTTTCTATTTTGTTGTTTTTCCCTATTTGTTTCAACGATGTTATTTTACAATATGCCATTGCCAATCTCTTCCTTATTTCTGTCATGATTTTCTACTGTACCGTTGATGTTTGCTCCTAATTATTCAAATTTATCTACACATTCTATTTCGATATTGTCTATTCTGATTTTTGTTGTTGTGTGAATCTACAACTTACAATAAAGGGAGGAGAAACAGTAAGTAACGTAATGATGGTACACACATCAGACAGGGAAGAGAGTAATCAAGTGTATTACACGATGTTACACAGCTCACATATCAGACGAGAAAAACACTATACAAGTGTATTATACGATGATACCCTCACATCTGATAGTAGAGATAAGAGACTACACAAGTGTATTATACGATGGTATCTACACACATGGCGATAGAGATGATGATGATGAAATATAACTATGTCTGCGAGCAGGAAGTCCTTGACCACTCATATCATTTCTAAGAAAAGCGTATGTACATCTCAGTTGTGTAATTCAGGGGACACCAGGACTAATATATCTCGGTCTCCGCCCGTATGTTGCCGGGGCAGAGATGAGAAACGAAGAATAGCAAAACTGTTTACCTTCCATGCATGTCGTAAGAGGAGACTAAGGAGGTTATGGGGGGTGAAGTTGAATGTCTCATCCCATATACGGTCAAAGTAACCCAAAGTCATGCTTACGTCGGACGTGTAAAATCAGAAGGCGTAGATATCGCAGCATTGCTATAAACCATGACACAGCGCTTTCCGTTCCAAGGACTACATCTTTCTAATCTGAGGGAGTTTGAGAACAAACGCAGATGAAGAAGAATATAATACTTCACAGGCAATGTTGTGCAAGAGGATTTTATTGATGCCTATTTCGTCCCTGAATGGAAGCATATTCCAGTGTGCCAGTATCCCAGGAATGCCATGTCATGTCAGGATACAGCTCACACTTGGGGGTCAACTATCTCTCCACTCTCCTGTCAGAACACAGCACACACTTCGGGGTCAACTATCTCTCCACTCTCCTGCCAGAACACAGCACACACTTCGGGGTCAACTATCTCGCCACTATCCTGCCAGGAGCACAGCACACACTTCGGGGTCAACTATCTCGCCACTATCCTGCCAGGAGCACAGCACACACTTCGGGGTCAACTATCTCGCCACTATCCTGCTAGGAGCACAGCACGCACTTAATTCTGGGTCTACTATCTCGCCACTCTCCTGTCATATTTGTTGACCCATTACAGTGATGACACATCTGGCATTCCCCGTCACCTGAGAGCCAGTCCCCAAAAGACAAAGGTACAATGTCCGCAGACCTACATCTCCCCATCACCCATGGACATTATTTGATAGAAGACAAAAGTAAGAAATTGATACAAGATGTGACAATCATTTTTCTCACAGATGACAAGCTGTCAGCCTATACACCCAACTTTCCTTAGTCGCGCCTACGACATATCTGGTAAGGCGGCAGTGGGCCTATTTTTTGCGCCCTGAACTATACGCCCATACCCCTTTTGCAACACGAGCGAAATAGTAGAGATAAGAAACTACCCAGGTATATTAGATGATTGCTCCCTCAGACTTGATACTAGAAGTAAAATACTACACAAGAATATTAGACGAAAAAAATCACTCTAAATGCGTATAGGATTTACTACATTATAATCGTATTACCCAATGTT